>CAMTDV010000028.1:88466610-89666610 GCA_947069175.1 Scalesia atractyloides | reverse complement strand
CCAAGGGGCAACGTAGGTTACCCCTTCTATCACCCCTGGATTGTATAGTATTCAGTGAAATTATACGCTAATACAATTAGTAACTTAGGGCACCATCTTCGATCACACCTCCTCCTGCATAAAAATAAACGTACCCTTTAATAAAAAAGAAGTGACTTTTAAAAGAAACGGTTACTTGGTGACACCACTTGCTTCATGTCGGGTGTCCACACAAACACCCCATTTACACATCGTTACTGAATAAAATTAGTAGCATAAAATATACTAACCGACACACCTACCAAAAGCTTTCATAAACCGAGGCAACCATTACGGCATATTTTCAAAATACGTAATCCACCCCATTCGTAACTGTCATCCATAATTTCACCAAGAAGCCCCCCATCTGAGTAAGAATACGTATTTTATTAATCTTCACTAATGTAGACATGAATTTTAAGTAAGCATACAGCAGAATAATATTCACGGATGTAACATCCGTAAAAAAAACGGATTTACCAAACCCGCTCCGTTTATCAACCGAACAGTCAGTCAAAATTTTCGTTGCGAATTAAATGCCCAAAATAATTTTAAACGATACGTAATCAATTATTATACAAGAATATATAATTAGTTTTTTAAAAACTGTCAAAAATCGCAAAATAAAAATATAATACCTCTGCCGAGTTTCGAACCCGGGTCAATGAGCGGTCCGGATACAAGACTTAACACACACACACAAACCACTGCGCCACTTGTTCTGTTTGGTAAATAATAGAATCA
Source organism: Scalesia atractyloides (assembly GCA_947069175.1). Taxonomy (NCBI): domain Eukaryota; kingdom Viridiplantae; phylum Streptophyta; class Magnoliopsida; order Asterales; family Asteraceae; genus Scalesia; species Scalesia atractyloides. The sequence continues at coordinate 89,665,848 of CAMTDV010000028.1, read as the reverse complement.
TTTAATTCATAAAGGGACGTTACGAATTCAAAACCGGCGCCCAAACAGTTCAGTCGTCGGAATCCCGGAAATCTCGCGCGTCTTAACTACAATTTACGTTATAACGTAAACCATTAACCAGACATCGGTTATAACCGATGTTTGAAGTCCGCGACCAAAAATTATAACCGCCGGAAAATTTAAATCAATGAACCCAGTCGGAAATCAGACCAGATTCTTCAACGTTCTGCATTATAAATTCACCCACAACCGACTGCAAACCTTTTCGCTCAAAAACACACCTTTTCTCGGCGTAATTCCACTCGCCGGAATTTCCCTGCTCATCGCCGGAAAACCGGTTTCTCCATCCCTGAGCCTCACTGAGCCTCTGAGCTTATACCGGAGATACCCACACCCTTTGTAAGCTTCCTGGAGACTCGCTGCTACAAGGAACACGTCGCCGGAGGTGAATTCTGTCGCCGGAGTTTCTGCCGGAAAACAGAGAGTCCAGTCAGTATACTTCTCCGCCCAATTTCTTTTCCTTTTCACATTTATCCCACCGTAATGAACTGAAAAACACTAATAAACCGATAAAAACTTTGAACCAGTCGATTTCCGAACTCTGGTTCTATCTTGATGAAGAAGACGATGTATTTCCGTATCATATATGTATAATTAAAATCAACTTATTAATTGGGTTAGACACACAGTCCAGCGGTGGACTGTGTGCACATATAACGCAAACGTCCCGAGTTCGATTCCGGTTTCACACACGCTGCCTTAATAAAAACCATTTTTTTTTTTGTTTACTGAACCGGAGTCGCCTTAGATATATGTTAAGTATATTAATAATCGGAATAATAACCAAGTTAAACACACAGTCCAGCGGTGGACTGTGTGTATGTTTAATCGCACGTCACAAGTTCGAGTCCGGTCTCCTACATCGACCCGGACAATTATTAACTTTTTAAATAGAGTCAGAAATGAAAGCAGATAATTTGTGTTTAAGTATAATAAAAGTGGAAATATATAACATGTTAAACACACAGTCCAGCGGTGGACTGTGTGTTAGATTAAACCACAGGTCCCGGGTTCGAGACCTGTGGAGTGCATGTCCGAGTCGCTTAAACTGTTTTTAAAATAAAAATGATTTTCGGTTTAAACTAATTAATATATATATATAATTAAAATCAGATTTATAACGGGTTAGACACGTTGCTCAGTTGGTAGAGCTGCGTGCACGCGTACGGGAGGTCTCGGGTTCGAGCCTCACTCAGCGCACTTGTATTCCGAATTGAACCGGTCAACGGTCAGTCAAACGGTCAACGGTCAGAAAAAAAAATCAATTTTTTTATTATTTTTTATTTAATTATTTTAATTAAAAATCAATTAAAAATACTTAAAATTAACATTTTTAAGGTTAGAAAATAGCCTCAAACTCACAAAAATACACCCAACAATCCTACTAAAATAGATTAATAAAATCCATTTACTTACCAAACCATAATGCGATTATTCTAGGTTAAACTCACTCGTGGTTAAAACCACTTCGCGTGCATTCAACTTCATCAACCGAACGCACCCACTGTGAGTGAATCTTACAACTCCCCCCTTTTAAATTACACGTTTTGGGGTGTGTCATGTGTTATGAAAATAATCAATTTATTTATTTAAACTCGTGCCATACCACATCATGACTTAAACTTAGATTGTCTTTATTGTTGTGATTTATTTATTTCCTTTTGTCAAATTATATGAAACTCATACATTAAGCCCATCAGTTCCTCGTGGGAGACGAGTAGAACATCGCGTGCTTCAAATCAAATTCATTATTGTTCATGTGTGTATCCTTGAGTTTATATTGTTTGTAGATGTGTCATTCATATTATCATGTTTATGCAATTCAATCATCAGGCCCCTCAGTTCCTCGTGAGAGACGAGTTGAGCATCGCGTGCCTCTAATTGTTCCATTATTATTCATGAGTGTTTCATTCAATATCTTATGATTGTTGATTAAGTTACATCTATTTTTACTCATGTTTGGTTGTGCACATATTTCATAATCAATTTAAATAAATTTGTTCAAATGTTTTCCATAGGATTCACTCGCCAACATTATGTTGATCCAAAAACCCTTTTACACATGATACAGGTGAACATGTTGAAGCAAGGAAAACATAGGATATGCCTTAGAAGAGAATCAAGAAGTTTAGATTGTTAGTTAGAACAGTTGTAACCTTTATTGTAAATTTCCATTTAATTTGTATTAAAGAATATGAAACGCATAATAAATGTCATGAGCTTTGATGATAACCCAATCATGCCCCGATCACCTTATCCGCTGCGGGTCGGGGTGTGACAACGGAGGCCATTTTCAAGTAAGCATGCATATATAGAAAGTAGACTTGCATTTCTTTACGATTAATATGTTGTTTAATCTACATCTTCCAATATGTTAAGTTTACCGAATTCCTTAATCATATGATATTATTGGTATAATTTTGTTTCCAAACTGAATCGATTATCAACAATTGTCGTATTTCTTATTTGTTGTTTCCGGTTCCATTGCCTTTCTTAACGTTCACGATCGTGACGTATGGGCGATGCGTTTATTCCTTTAATTTTTAATGAATTCCCTGTAAATTGCCACATGTTTGAAATCCACTTTGCAATAGTTACTCAATTGAAATTGTTAAAATATATAAGCATCCTCAGTCAAAACGATCAGAAAGTGCATATGTATTTAAATGTATGTTTTTTTCATCATGTTATGCATTTATTTTTAATGTTTGGCTTACAGTTATGTTTTTGGTGGTTCTTTGTGAAGTTCTGGTGTTAAGAAGGACAAGACCAATAGGGCTACGAAGGTACTCTGTTTTGGTTTCTTTATTATTTTTGTTTTTGAATTTTTTTAACAACAATTCTGTTTTTTTAACCAGGAAATAATTTACTATCAAAACTTTTGGATTTAGTAGCCATACATTATTGGTAGAAATTGTTGCCGTTGTTTTGAATATGTTACAGTTACAAACAAATATGAACCGGAAGGAATGTCCTGATTTTCATCACCTTCTCCAAGGAAGACAACTCTGATTGTAGTGTGTTGAATTTTCAAACCATTCTAATCGGCAAGTGAAGTATGGGCACATAACGGTCACGTTTTCAAATGAAACGATATCTCCATATAGAAATCGCACATACGGCAGAGACTGGCGATAAGTCGAGGAAGGTTGCGGCGGCACTTTGACCATGCCACATCACATACTACAAGAATGTCGCAGCAACAATTTCCGTACACCAGCGACAGACGCCTGTGTTTTGTTACGACACTTCAGCATAGGCGTTGGCGAGTGCACGTGTAACAAATGCGTCATTTGTCCTCGCGACAATATGTAAAGCGGTTTCTCTCTTTGGAATGGCATGGCGGTTGAGTACCGAGGCATTTTGGTTGGAAAGTTTCACTTGACTTAACGAATCTGATTCCAAGTGGATCCTCTTCGAATCGTCTAACCGTAGCAAAGATCTGTGAGAGAGTTGTGTGATCACCTACCGCAACGATGTAGTGAACAGGAATGTACCGGAAATCGAGCTTTTCCGATGAAAGTTATTTCGTCGTTTTGGCAAAAAAATTTTGGGTTTATACATTTTGATGTTTAAACTATAAAAATGTTATGAGAATATTAAATGAGTTATGAGAATATTTCATTCATTTGATTAAAATGGGTTCATCTGAATTTGATGTATTCGTACCATTGTAGAATTGAAATTCTTTAGGAATATTCATTAATCAACCAATTGCTGTTCTAATTTCTTTAATCATTTAATATATTTTATATAATTTCTTTACGTGTTGAACGGATTATTAAAAAATTGTGTATTTTTAACAAGTAAAATTGTGATTAGGTTAGCGTACTGAGTATTTTGTTTCCGCAATTGGTCTGCCCTAAATTGTGATTCTATCCTTGCTATCCCTGCGATGTAACATTTTCCTTACTTGAATCTCTTATTCTTAGCATAGCTATTACTAATAATTTATGAGATCAATAATTTAAAAACTATGATGTTTTGTATGGTAAGGTGTATAAAGGAGAATAAAAAGTATTTTTTAGATTGTTAACTAACTATTCACATCTAATGACTTTGACATTCATATTCGCTTAGAAGATGGTCATTGTCAAGAATAAGCAACTTATATCCTTTATATATGACGTTGCAATACCCTGTATTTGGATTATAACAAAATTCAACTCTAACTTACACTAGAGACGAATCGGTTTCACTTTACAAAATGATAAATTATAATCAACTTCCCGCCGCAATGCGCGGTTTAGCGTCCACTCGTGTAATAAACAAAAAGCAACTCCATTTGTCTTGTCATTATATAAGGTAGATCAAAACACTCTTGATGTTAACCTTACAATGCTTTGGAGAAACAAAAATATCAGATTCAAGTGTAGGTTCATAATTTTCCACTTCGCGTCACTTGCACGAGCTCACTCGCCTATTTTCATATTTGTATGTCATGATCCCACAAAGACTAAAATAATATTTAAATTATATAGTAAATACAAAAAAGTGTTAGTGGGTTCATTGAGGTTTTTACAGACCTTGGGATGATATTGGAGCGTGAAGTCTTACGTAGGGTGAAGTTCCGTCTCTCTCTCTCTCTCTCTCTCTCTCTATATATATATATATATAATACACACACAGCCGTATATATGGTTATATTGGGGACATAACCTTGGGATAATGTTGGAGCGTGGAGTCTTATGTAGCACTGGGCGAGAGCCCATAACACATACTTAAGGTGAAGTTCGGTCTTATATATATATTTTACAGCCGTATATATGATTGTATTGGGGACATAAATATGCAACTCTTTTATAAACACACGTCTGTAACAAATCTCAAAAGCTATAAATTCAAATAATATATAGATATTCCGGTCCATGCAACAAAATATTGTAAGGGTTAAGCTAGTGAAACTTAAACCGATTGTGATCATGTCTCTCTATATACAATCTTGTATTTATATGGTTGTATCAGGGACACATAAATATACAATGTTTATCATAAATGTACATTTGTAACAAATCTCAGAAATCACAAATAAAATAAAATAAAATATAGATATTCCATTCCATACAACAAAAGGAGAAAACAAACTCAAAGCCCCAATAACAACAAAATAACAAAACAAAAGGCTGTCAATCAAATAAAAAAACACTATACACATAAAACCATTTCTACAACTGATTGATGAGTGAAGGTTGTAGTAAATAGCAATAGTAATTAGAGAAAGAATATATTATGTTTTTTATTTTATTAACTTCTAAAGCCAAAAGCAGACCATTTCTTTGATGAAGCCTCCTTCTTTGTCCTCTTTGAGTTGGGATCAATAAGATTCTCCAGTGACTTTGCTTTCTTGCTGCGCGACCTTCCCGCTTCTTTCAAAAGCTCCGCCAGCCGTTTCTTCTCGTCATCGAAATCCGGGTTTGCAGTTCCCAGTTTTTCTTCTCTTAGTTTTAAAACATATTCCAATATCTCAATTGCATCTTCCACTCTGCATATGTTACAAACTCTATAAAATATTTGCATACATATTATTAAACTGTAGTTATAAACAAGATATATATTGTTACCTCCCCAAAGCATCATATGTGGCTGCAAGATTACTGTATACTCCAAGGGTGTCTCGATGACATGGACCGCATTCCTGTTCCAAAATCTCTCTTGCTTCCTCGAACAACTCAGCAGCTTCGTCTATTTTGAACAGCTGGACACAAGATAATCCCATCTGGTTCAAAACTACACCAAAAAACGCTGATTTTCTTTCTCCGCTGGCCCTAAGTTTAGCGACAGCACTTTCAAAGGTGCCTCTTGCTTCTTCATATCTTCCCACCATGTAAAACATGACACCCATACGCGCTTCTACACCTGCGATTGTACTCTGCTGACCTGGCTTATCCTCCAGAAGTTTCATCGACTTTTGTAGCAGTTTTAATGCCTCCTCAGGTTCGTTGAAAGATTCGTAAATTGCTGAAATTTCTGTCATTCCACTAGCGATATCTTCTGGGGTTGTTCCAGGGACGGGTTTCTCGTAAATTCTAAGAGCGTTTTCGCAATAAGATCTTGATTCACGGAGCTTTCCGGTTTTGTAGTACAGGTCAGCAAGACGGACGAAAACAGAGGCGACTGCAGGGTGATTATCACCTTTTGAGGCTTTGAAGACGGTAAGTGCTTTCTGATAAGAGAAAATGGCTTCATCAAAACGGGAGAGTGATAAATAGATGTTGCCTATGCTGAGATCTATTGCAGCAACTTCATTATCTTGTCCATTGGCAATCATTGCCATGCTGGCGAGTACAAGGTGTTCTAAGGCTGATTCGTAATCTCCTTTCGCCTCACATATGAGGGCCATTAATCGTCTGTCAGCTGCTTCTTCAAGTGATGCAGGTGCACTGTGTACTCTGTGGATTTCAAGGGTTCTTTTGCACAAGGTGTCTGCTCGTCAAATTGCATTGCTTGGACATGAGCCTCAGCTAAGTATCTACAGAAATGAATAACCATGCATTTAAAATTAGGACATTTCAAAATGGAATCATAGGGTAGTGATGGAAAGTAAAAAGATAATACGATCACATAGTGAACAAAAAGTGTATATATGAAGTATAATTCTTAAAGCCATGTAGAAGCTATCACATCCTCTACTGTAATACAATTTGCCCCGATGACACATTTGGTAGTTCAACACAAACATTTATCACTATAAGATGACACCACTACAAATGAGAATGTCACACCCTGACCCGCAACGGAAAATGGTAGTCGGGGCATGATTGGGTTTTCATCAAAGCTCATGACATTTACTATAAAGTTTCATATTTATTATTTACAATTTAAAGGAGAAATTACAATAAACATACAAGCACAACATGTTCTAAACACAACATTCATGAACTCTTTATTTTTCTTCTAAGGCAAATTCCTAGGTGTTCCTTGCTTCAACCTGTTCACCTGTATCATGTGTAAAAATGGTTTTTGGGTCAACAAAAGTTGGCGAGTGAATCTTATTTAAACATTGGAAAAAAATTAATTATATTGGTTATTTAAATAAAAATGTGCATGAACCAAATATGAGTAACCGCATATGTAAATCTAACCACAAGGCACATATTATCAATCAATGCATACACAAACATGACAAATGATGAACAATGAGATCAAGGCTCAATCAAACGAAGCCGATCTAATGAGGCACCTGATGCTCAACTCGTCTCCAACGAGGAACTGATGGGCCTTATGAATGAATTTCACGCAACTGACAAAAATGTAAACACGCAATACAACAAACAACATTTACATCACACGTTAGATCATATAATGGTAATAGCACAATTGTTTGAATAAACGAAATATGTAAACGACACATGATACACCCCAAAACATGAATAAAAAGGGGAAGTTGTAAGAATTCACTCACAGTGTTTGCGTTTTTAATCCTTAGTGAAAAACCGCACGAGAATAAGGAGAAAATCCAATTGATAAGCGTGATTTAAACTAGACAAACGAATGCAACAAAAAAAGTAAACGTTATGCTAGGCATAGCTAAATGAACGAACATGATATGTTAGACTCGTTGAGCCTAACGAACCTCTACAAGGCTACGACAAGCCTAAAGGCGAGCCTAAACTAGGCTACCTTAACGAGCCTAATGCTCCTTAACTAAGAACCTAAACTAAACTAATTAAACTAAGAAAGCAATAAATAAATGAATATTAAAACAAAAATAAAAATAAAAAAATAAAAGAACAAAGAAAGGAAGATTACCTCGAAGAAAAACTTTACAAAATGAGAAGAGCTTGAAGGACGGCACCTCCTCGTCGAAAGTGGAAATAAAAACTACTACACACCACACCCAAAGGGGTATTGTGCTTGTGGAGCCACCAAATTTGGTTATTCCACTTGTTTATACTCAAACTAGGAGTTGCAAGCTATAAAGAACCAAGCAAGGGTATTTATAGGTGTGAAATGGAGCACAAATTGGTGATTGGGGCGATGTGGGATGACCTTAAAACAAGATTTTCGCGTCTTTCAAATCAGCAACAAACACCAAACTTGTTTTCGCGATTCCCGCTTCGTTATAACTCCGTTTCACGCACGGTTTTCGCCTACGTCCATTATTTTCAGAGTACTATCATATGGAAGAGAGTAATCCAACATCCATGATGTCGAGAATTGGGCTTAAACCTTGGGTCTAGATGCGGGTCGAGAGTTATTTTCTAAAACTTGTGTTTGTGATTCCCGTTACGCTAGAGTTCGGTTTTATGCACAATTTGAACCTAATTGATCTTTAGTATATCAAGTATATCTTGGAGCTTTGAATGGACCAGAATGATAGCTCAAGGATGGGGAAAGAAAGTCACCCGAAAGTCATCTTATGACAAAACTAAGAATACGACATGTAGAGCTTCTTTGCTATCATTTACATCTAAACCCTCCAAAACACAATGTCTTATCTTAAGGCATATATATAATGAAGTTTGGATGATAAGAAGGTTAGGATATGATGTGCTAGGTATGTTCACGAAGTCTCCAAAGTTTTTGATTAACTTAAGGAAAACTTTAGTTTTAGACCTTAGAGATATGGAGGGTTGCTTCAAAATACACGGAAATTAATTTACAAGGTTGTATAAAACATGTATAAGACTATAAATCACCAGATATGATAACATGTTTAATCAAAACATAGAATCCAAGACATTTTATTGCTTAAACATTAAACAAAATTACGTGGAATATGAAAACGGATCGAGTACAAAAACGGGTCGGGTTTTAGGATTCAATTTTTTTTACGAATGTTACAGAAAATCTGCATTATAATTTGTAAACAGTTACCTACTCCAATGGGACTTATGACACACACTAGCATTCTATGAAATCAGCAAAATCCTATATAGTAATGTCATAACCCCAAGATCTATGAATGTAGTTTTTAAAAGACTTGGTTTTGCTATTCAAAAAGGGGTAGCAGCACAGCTTGTTGCCTGTTTACCTTCTATTTAGATGTAATTTCTTATCAGTGATTGATTAAAAAATTTACTCATGATTTTATGATGAGCATAGTTAAACATGTTCAGGCTTCAGACGTCAAACAGCTGTTTTTGGATGTCCCCTGCTCCCCTCTACTCCTACAGTTCTACATTGTTTCGGAACCGGTTCTATTATAAAAAGAGGAAATTCTATAACATTCGTCACAGTTGAAGTAACTGAACTGTGACGAATTAAATTGTACTACTAGATCGAAAGTAACTGTATAAACAAATAATTATACAGAAAAAAAAAGGCAGCAACAGATACATGATCAAAGCCTAAGAATAAACTGAGCAATAACCGGATACATATAACATAACATCACATATAAAAAAGTGGTTGAAATCAGAGTGAGAATTGTGATAAATAACTTCACCTGCAAGTCTCAGCAACTCTGGGATCTGTATCTCCCAACGCCTCCATCTGAATTTTCAAACCTTCCTTATAGCACTCAATTGACCGATCAAGCTGACCAAGCATGGAGTGAGTGTCACCGAGCTGCATATACCCCGAAAACGCAGCAAGCGCGTGATCCGCACCTCTCGAAACCTCAGGAACCTTAATCGCCCTATCCAACACCGGAATCGCCTCCTCAAACCTCCCCAAACTGCAGTAAATAGCCGCCACAACGTGCAAACACATCGCCAGATCAAGGCTCGGTTCTCCTTCAACCGCACATCGCTCGAACGACTTCGACGCGCGCAGCGCGTAGTCCAGCGCCTTGCTCGGGCCGTCACCGGACGCGATTGTGTCACGCGCGAGTTTTAACAGAAAAGGACCTAGATCGGGGTTATCGAGAGAGGATTCATCGAGTAGTAACTGCTTTTCTGGCGATTTCTTCTTTCCGGAGCTCCGATCTGGTGACGGGTTGGCGCGCGAGGATGACGGAGAGGGTGATGGAGGCCTCCGTTGCGCCGGTGGTGTTGTTTTGGGTTGGTTGTGTCAGGAGTTGACCGGATCGGGTTGTGGTTGTCGTAGTCTTCTGGAATGGAGACTCGTGGTGGCGTTTTGACGGAAACTAAACCGGGCATGGTGGTTGAGAAAATGTAGATCTGGAGATACCGGCGGGTGTGATGCGAGAGGTGTGAAGGAGGGAGAGATTGTTTGATTCAGATGGATGGTTGGAGACTGTTACTTGGTGGTATGAAGCATCAACAAAAAATCAGTGAGTGGAGTGGGGCCCAGCAGGCCATACAGGTACTCAAGTAAAGTGGATGAGATGGCCCAACCTGTTGGGTTTCCAAAAGATTAATATTATATGGTTTTCTTTACCAAACGCCTCTAAATTAATACTTATGTTATAGTTCTAGCAAAGGATTTAATGTTGTATCGAATTAGTGATCACATACATGTCTCTAACTATATACTACATTATCCTATATAGCTAGAGGCATATATGTGATTAGTAATTCAATATAACATTAAATCCCTCGTTAGAACTACAACATAAGTATTATTTTTTTTGAATGGCTAGTGAGGCTTTTATAAAAACAAAACCACCATCTCTCAGTAAGGAGCTAAGAGAGGTCTGCAGCAGCAACATAATTTTACAACATAACACAAGAAACTACAACAACATATACAATTTAACAGCACCACCAAACAAAACCTATGACCTCATAGCCTTTCCTCCAGAATCCCAACCTATGTTCCACTTCGATCCATTACATCCACCAAAACGAGCTTTCTGTGATGTAACAAGTTTAATCATTGAACTGAGAAAAATATACAAACGGGTATGTGTTCTAAATTTTATTTAAATGTAATATATATAGTGAAACCCAAGGGTTCCATGTGTTCAAAATAAAAACCAAAATAGTTTAAATACACATGAAATCATGGATCACGCGTGGTGCACAAAAAACCCGGAACCGGAACCGGGTATTATAAAACCTGGGTTTTTATACCTGAACCCAAATCCAAACCTACTCATAGGGTAGGGACCGGATATGCTTAACTGATCTAAAACCCTAACAGAACCGGGTTTTTTTTATACCCGGTTTTAGAAGTACCTGGTTTTATATATACCCAGAACCGGTTTTTATAAATACCTGGTTTTATAAAGAGAAATTAACTATATACGAGAAAAATAATTCTTTCTTGAGGAACAATTACATGGGCCTGCACATAGTATATTTAGATTATAGTTTTGAATCTAAGTTTAACAATTTTACCATGATTATGTTGAATACCCGGTCGGGTTTTTTAATACCCAGTGCGGGTTTTTTTCCCAACCCGATGCATACCCGAACCCGGAAATAGGGTATTATAATACCCAGGTTTTAGAAAACCCGACCCGGACACTACCCGAACCTGGTATATAGGGTATACATTTTTGTATAAAATCCGGACCCGGACCCGACCCGGTTTTTCAAGAAACCCGATTTTGTAAAACTTGATCCTACCAGAACCCGGTTCCATACCCGGAATCGGTTTTTCAAAAAAAACCCGATTTGTGCACCACTAGATCATGGCACTGTTTGGAAATTTATGGTTTCTACTCCTAAAGGTTCCAGCACTAATAAATTAAAATTTTGTGGGAATGATTTGTAATTCGGAGAATTGATATCTCACGTTGGCACAAAAAAACAATTAATAATTACTTGGGCTTGGATATACATAATGCGGCCCAAGGTAATGAAAATAATCATGGTCTATATTTAGCTAAGCCTTTGGGTCAAAGGCCCAAGATAATGAAAATAATCTTGGTCCGTATTTAGTTAAGTCTTTGGGTCATATTTAGTTAAGTCTTTGGGTCATAGGTTACGGATCCATTGAAAGGCTTGGATATTAATACCGGTTCATCAAAAGGCTTGAATAATAATTTGAATAATTATTCAGATTTTAATATAATTCGGTTGTAAATTATGTTTCATTGAAATCTGAATCATTCTTCGTACAGGAAGATGAATTGCGTGGTGGATAAACTCGGGTGCTACAATACACGGGTGTAGAATCAAGGTGGTTCGCGAAATTCAAACCTATTGATTATGTTGAGAAAAGGAAATGTGGCAACCGAGCTATAAAAGTATTTGGAAAAGTCAAGCATGTATTTACTTATGGCAAACAATATTAGATTATGTGTTGCACATTTTAGGTATTTAGAAGAACCTATTGTCTGGTATTGTATTAAATAATAACGAGTCAAATAAAAGTTGATTTTGCATAAATAGGGTAAGAAGACATATTAATCAACCTTTCATTTTTCAAATCAATGACTAAGATGGAAGTGTAGGAAAAAACGTGATGTAATGGTATTTTTGAAAAAGCCTATATGTTGATTTTTTCTCTTCACATGCAAGATATATGCATATTCCTCTTGTTTCTAAATATTCATAACTTTGTATAACACATTATTTAAAAATATTGTACCATACTACCATAGTAGCACTTTTTATCGTATTGGATTTTTCGTGCTATATTTTTTGTACTATGCTTTTTGTGTTGTATTTTAACAAAACAAAATGGCAAGAGTTTGTTTTTCAGAACGAAAAATGTCATTTCATTCTATTATAAGGAGTGTCACATATTATCTATATAATCATTATTAATCTATTTAAGTAAAAATCAAGTGGATATTCCACTCGTAAAGATACAAACTTTAGCATAATTGCAATAACACTCAATTTTTTAATAAAAACCAATCCATTAGAAATTTACAGGGAATTATTGGGTATTACTTAAATCTTTTGGCTGTCACAAAAATATGAGGTTTTTTTAACACGTTACATTTCTAGACAGATCAAAGACAAGAACGCTTCTTGTACAAAACGTACGAATAGCATGGAAAAGTAAAAAAAAAACACGGTGACATTTTTCATAATTATTTTACTCGTATGGTAATTATCAAAACTAATCTACAAATGATCTTTTAAGGTAATTTTGTAAATTGATCTTGTAATTTAATTTTGATATTGTATGTTAATTTAGATTCTGTAAAGTAATTTTATAAAATATTAACATTACAGGGTAATTATGATCTTATAGAGTAATTTTGATAATTATTCTACAAAATAAATAATTATAAAAATATCATAGCGTTTTTTTATTTTTCACTTTATTTATACGTTTTGTAGTGTAATGTAATTTGGTTAGCCTTCAAACCAACAAGATCTGATTCACGAACCATGACGAAGCGAGGGTCAATAAGAGGAAACCACGTCAGATGAAACACGAGATCCATTGTTATTGGTTCAAACACTCCTATTTCATTTCTGATTGGTCCACGTCACCACCGATGACATGCAATTACTCGTGAGAGATCCGCACAAAGCCCACTCGCTCTATTCAACCCCCTATCCTCCACGCGCCATTACATTATATTATTCCTCCAATACATTCTGCAATTGAAAAACTGAAATCTCACTACACAGGGTTTGAGTGAAGGTCGAAGAAGCCATGGCTCGCTCCGGCGTCGCGTTAGCGATTATTCTAATCGGTAATTGCATCTTTCAAGCTTTTGTTTATGAAGTTTATTCACTGATCTGATCTTGTTTTTGCTGTTATTTTGTTTATATTAGACGAATTTAGTCTAGATCTGAGAAATGTTTAGCTATTTTCGAATCATTTTATCTAGTGTTGTATTGATTTGAAATCTATTTGAGATCTGAGATCGCTAGGGTTTTGCGACTGTTATTTGTTAGTTGCTAGTATGTTTACTGATTACTGTTGTTTAATTGTATCGCTTATTACTGATATTAAGAAGATCAATGGCTAATTTGTCCTGAAAACGTTTAGGAATGCGTTATACTTGATCATACGTAGACATCAACGTTAAACACCTTTTGGTTTATAAAATGAGTTCTGTACGTTCAGATCGACACCTAGTCTTAATGAAATTAGAGTATTCTTATAGCCAAATTATAGAAGCTATTGTATGTGAGTTGATGTCGAATGGTAAATGAGCAAACATAGATCATAGTTAACATAGTTTCTCTAGACGTTGTAGCTATATGAATAGTTGTTATTTGCTGTTTATTAGATGCTTTTTAACATTATAGTTGTTGCTACTTATTAGTTTTGATCGTTGTCACCATGCCTTGGTTTTTTAATTATTTGTGTGGAAATTATCTTGATGGATGGTTGATTGAAATAGTTTTTAAAATAATTTCTCATTTTATGAATTGTCGATGACATTGAAGGATTAGTCATTTCTTATATACTAAACGACAATGTGTTACAGGTTGTTTATCTGCAATTTCCATAGCAAAAGAAGAGGCTAACAAGTTAGGAACAGTTATTGGGATAGATCTTGGGACTACTTATTCTTGTGTTGGTGTTTACAAAAACGGTCATGTTGAAATTATAGCTAACGACCAAGGAAACCGTATCACTCCATCATGGGTTGCTTTCACAGAGTCCGAGAGGTTGATTGGTGAGGCAGCAAAGAATCAGGCAGCTGTAAATGCCGAAAGGACTATCTTTGATGTTAAGAGACTTATTGGGAGGAAGTACGTAATTTCAGTTGTTAATCTTTTTATAAAGATATTGTCATTAAAGTGGTTAACAGTTAACACTTAACAATATTGACAATGTAACCCTTGTATATCAGGTTTGAGGATAAAGAAGTCCAGAGGGACATGAAACTCGTTCCTTACAAAATTGTGAACAAGGATGGAAAACCCTATATCCAAGTCAAACTTAAAGATGGGGAAACAAAGGTTTTCAGTCCGGAAGAAATCAGTGCCATGATCCTAACCAAGATGAAGGAGACCGCCGAAGCGTTCCTTGGAAAGAAAATAAAGGATGCAGTCGTCACAGTTCCTGGTTAGTAACTAACAAAGTTACAGATGTATTTGAGCTTTGTAGTTTGCACCTCTGGAAAACTAATCTCTAATGATTTGAATTTTCAATTCATTTTGCAGCATACTTTAACGATGCCCAAAGACAGGCTACCAAGGATGCTGGTGTGATTGCTGGCTTAAACGTTGCTAGAATCATCAACGAACCTACAGCTGCTGCTATTGCATATGGTCTGGACAAGAAAGGCGGCGAGAAGAACATTCTGGTTTTTGACCTTGGTGGTGGTACATTCGATGTCAGTATCTTGACCATTGACAACGGTGTTTTTGAGGTTCTATCCACAAACGGAGACACTCATCTTGGAGGTAAGTGTTTTGTTAAAGGTTGAAGCTTTTTGGCATTCATTATTGCCTGCTAATGTTTTGTTGTTTTCCAGGTGAGGACTTTGACCAAAGGATCATGGAATACTTCATCAAGTTAATCAAGAAGAAGCACGGAAAGGACATCAGCAAGGACAACAGAGCTCTTGGAAAGCTAAGGAGGGAAGCCGAACGTGCCAAGAGAGCCTTGAGTAGCCAGCATCAAGTCCGTGTTGAGATCGAATCACTCTTTGACGGTGTTGATTTCTCCGAGCCATTGACCCGAGCCCGGTTTGAGGAGTTGAACAATGACTTGTTCAGAAAGACCATGGGACCTGTGAAGAAAGCTATGGAAGATGCTGGTCTAGAGAAACGCCAAATTGACGAGATTGTTCTTGTTGGTGGTAGTACCAGAATTCCAAAGGTTCAACAGCTTCTTAAAGATTACTTCGATGGCAAGGAACCCAACAAGGGTGTGAACCCTGATGAGGCTGTTGCTTTCGGTGCTGCAGTTCAAGGTGGTATTTTGAGCGGAGAAGGTGGTGATGAAACCAAAGGTAAACAAATTGTTCTCTACTTATTATCATTGCTATTATTTGATGTTTATTCTAATTGATATGAAAATAATGTTGATGTAGATATCCTTCTTTTGGATGTGGCCCCGCTTACCCTTGGTATTGAAACTGTCGGAGGAGTGATGACCAAGTTGATCCCGAGGAACACCGTCATCCCGACCAAAAAATCTCAGGTGTTCACCACGTACCAAGATCAACAGACCGTTGTGTCCATTCAGGTCTTTGAAGGTGAAAGGAGTCTTACAAAGGATTGCAGACTGCTCGGAAAGTTTGATCTATCTGGCATTGCACCAGCTCCAAGGTTTGTCAGTTCCCTAATACTAATGTTTTTATGACAATTAATTGCTTGAAAACGTGACATGACAACTGACGTTGTGTTTGATATTAAAACAGGGGAACCCCTCAGATTGAAGTGACATTTGAAGTAGACGCCAACGGTATCTTGAACGTGAAGGCTGAGGATAAGGGAACCGGAAAGGCAGAAAAGATCACAATCACGAACGAAAAGGGGCGATTGAGTCAAGAAGAAATCGAACGGATGGTTCGTGAAGCCGAGGAGTTCGCCGAGGAAGATAAGAAGGTGAAGGAGAAGATCGATGCCCGTAACGCCCTCGAGACTTACGTGTACAACATGAAGAACCAAATCAGTGACAAGGATAAATTGGCCGACAAGCTAGAAGCCGATGAGAAGGACAAGATTGAAGCGGCAACAAAGGAGGCTCTTGAGTGGCTCGATGACAATCAGTCGGCAGAGAAGGAAGAGTATGACGAGAAGCTAAAAGAAGTGGAAGCTGTTTGCAACCCGATTATTACAGCGGTTTATCAGAGAACAGGTGGTCCCGCCCCTGAGGCAGGTGAAGATGATGAAGAACATGATGAGCTCTAGAGTTGTTTCTTTATTATTTTAATTAGACAAGAGACATAGGAAAACTTTTTTGGCAAAAACTTGTATTACGACCTCTGCTTTTTTGCTTGCTTCAGATTTCTCTTTACTACTAAGGAATGAGATTTGAGTTCCCAGTGGATTTAGGTTTGTTATTGAAATTTCAGTTCTTATAGCATCTAACTTGGCAATCTTAGCATCTTATTATCATGCGAAATCCGTAACGTCTCGGTAACTTTTAAACCATGCAAAATGAACCCGTGACAGTGTGACCCCTGGGTTCTCTGTTCAATCGTCTGATCGGTTTAACCAAGTGTAGTAAAATTGTTCAAGAAATTTAAGTGGCAAAATGAACCTGTGACAGAGTGACCCCTCGGGTTCTCTGTTCAATCGTCCGATCGGTTCAACCTAGTGTAGTAAAATTGTTCAAGAAATTTAAGTGGATTTTTTTTCACCACCAGATGTACATAATGGAAAAGGCCAGACTTAAAGCACATAAAGGGTTAGAAATGTGCAATTTTGATCTGTTTGTATAGCGATTACAAGTATACAACTCATATATACACATAGACGTAGAAAACGATAGACTTCGTTTCATGTAACTTGATGCTAGAATTCATTCTTCATTCTATCTGTTTGCTTACACAAAAGTACCAAGTTGATGTCAACTTTGCATACTTTTACACTTGGTACTGTTTCCGACCAATGTTAATATCTCATATACTTTATTCCAAGATTTGTCACTAACAATCCTATTCTTCGAGTCCTTAGACTAGTTGATGAAATATTGGTTTGGTTATCTACGAGTGGTGGTTAAAACAGTCTTTATTTGTCGTATATATGTACGTGTTAGTATGTGTGTGAGAGTATTTTGCAGATAGAAATCAAGAACAAGCAAATGAAGCTTACCCACCAAGTATTTCAGCATCAAAATACCGTTTACATAAAATTAAAAAAATCAAAATACCGTTTACATAGAAATCAAGAACAAGTATATTTTACAAATCAGCAGAAACAGAATCAACACTTGAATCCATGTTCTTCATTACAGATACAACTCTCCAAGCAAGATCTTTTTCCACAATCGACCAATTACAGCAAAAAAACACTCGATCAGAGCTCACTTTTGACCCGTCACTAATTCTAAAAGGACAATTATCATTCTTACAAACTGCTAGACGAAAAGAGTTCATCTGAATAACGCCCATATCATCTGGTACCCCAAATTCAGCCACTTCATTCGCCATCTTTCTACATACAATGCGAATCAACGAGTTGTCATCAGTAACAGGGCCCTTCAAACTGCATAAACTTAACGGAAAACAATAAGCAAACTCAACTTCAGTTTGTTCAGTTCCAACCATGGTTAAAAGCTCATCCTGGTGTAAAATCTTGACTTTTTGACCTTTCTCCATCGTTAAAATCCCTTGGGTTACCCTTTCATCATAGACCTGTACCGGGGCCATTTCCGTAGCTTCATCTTTTAGGAACTTAAAATTGGGCATCAAAGAATTATGAATGAATTTAACGGAGGCATCAGCTTTAACAAAATGGGTTGTAGGAAAAGATACGGTTTCATTATTTGATGGACAATAGCAGTGTATTCCCAGTTCTGATTTGATTCTTCCTTTAAGATGATCCATGTTTATTACATCCCCGTGTACAAGTATTACGTTCTTCGGAGATAGAAAGTTCACGAGATCCATTATTCCTTTTTCATCGGTATGCGGGCTAAAAGACAATCGATGAATCTTGCAGCGGACATCGATCTGCGTATCTTTGTCCACATCAACTTTTGTTGTCTTATCAGACAACTTGTGGCCCACGGTTCCAGCAACACAGTATCCAGGAAGTGTGATAAGATTATATTCACATGGGGCCCAATGCTTGAAAACTTCGAGCGAAAATCCGCCGCTAAGCATGCCAGGTGTCGCGAAAAGAACACATGGTCCAGGAGCATGTATTAATGAGCGTTCAAAGCTCTGAACTACATTAACCAAACCCTTGTTAGTTATACACTTATACTGCATCATGGATTTATGGATAATATGCTTTTAGTAAAATAGTTTATATGAAGTACCATTTTTAAAATTGAACGCGTTTCTAGTGGCGTATGTATCTTTCACCTTCTGGCTAGTCCAACTAATGAGCACTTTGTAATACAAATTAGCTTGAATCGTCAAACCTGAAGGATACAAAGCAAATTACTTCGTTACTAAATAAATATCATTCTTCCTTGTTTTATACATAACTGAAATGATTTGACAGTTTTAATTGTAGTTGAGGGAGAAAGCATAACACAAGAATAAACCTGAAGAAAAGTAGATCGGAACCTTAAGATTCATTCGCTCCCAATAATCATCCAATAATATACAGAGTTCCTATTTGACAATTCATTAGCTTGTTACAAAACGAATTTGAAAAGGTGGTTAAACTTAAAAAAACGGACTTAAAAGAGTCGAATTGATAGGTGAATGAATACCTGAGCCCTTCCAAGAGCAAACGTAGGAATCAACACCTTTCCTCCATTGGCAACGCAATTATGGACCTGCAAGTGTTCTTCCAGAAGCAAATTTAAAACGGGTACAATTCGAAAGATAATAATTTAACAAAAAAAATATAACTAAAAAAATAACGAAGTTGATAATGATTAGTGGTTATAACTTATAAACATGACAAAATGAGGCTTACATACAGCCTTAAGAAATTCTCTCTCCCGAGCATATTTTGAATCACGAATAGTTTTCCCATATGTTGACCTGCAGACATATTTTGAAGTATTTAAACATTTAAAAACCAACTGAAAAGGAGTACCTTTTGTGATGAAACAAAAATTTAAACTGCCATTAAGCAACGCAACAACTATGAAGTAAAAAATAATAGAAACAATTAACTAATGGGAAAAAAGAGCATACATAAATAAGTCTTACTCTGTTATAAGAAGGTTTAAATGAAGCCGGTCAATTTGAGCTGCTCCAAGATGTCTATCAGGTGTCATGTTATAATCTCCTGTATAAACCATAGCAGCATCTCCGACACTTGCATAAAACATTGCAGCTCCAAGGACCTTGAACATAGTCCATGAACAATTTAAAACCAAATAATACATTGAGGTAAACGTTTAATTTGACTTCAGAGGGTTAGCAGAAAATTGAGTTTAACGTTGATATGAGATTGTGTATAGATAGAAGTTCAAGAAGCATACATGTCCAGCATAGTAAGCACGGATTTGAAGGTCTTTATCAACTTGCACAGTTTGCTTTATATCCACCGCAGTAACTGAGAGAAAAAAAAATAACAAAGCAATGAGTTTGGTGGCACACTGACACTAGTTTTGCATTTATAATAATAATTTGAAGTATTCATTTTTCTATGAGGAATTACATTGCATAAAGCAATGCAGCAGGAAAATTGCTACTAAATTATGTCTGTAACAATGAAAGCAAGTAACTTAGTGATGAAAGACACTCAGTTAATCTAAAATCTGCTATATCATAGCGCTAAAGATGAACCACAAAGTTCAAGTACACCACATATTTGCTGAAAATAACAGACTATTGTTCAATTAGAAAAACCATAGTTATCGAAGGCACAAAGGGTGAGCCTTGGGCCTCAGTGCAAGGAGCTTAAAAAGCGAGGGATTTTTAGGCAAGGCGTATAGTATAAAGATACAATTTTTAGGGGTTTCAGACATGTTATAGGCTTCTTTAGAGCTAGTTTAGGTTGTTTTATGTTGATTCCAGGTTTGTTGATATAATTGTTTCAGACAATTTTTAAAAATTCCGTCGGAACTTGGCCTGAAAATGCGCCTGAGGCCCTGAAAGTGGGGCCTTTGAAGCGAAAGTGGGACTAGACGCGAGCCTTGACAACAGAGAGTAAAACAAAAAAAAACATTCCTTTAAGAACAAGTAAACCACCTTTTATTTCCCTCACATAAAAAATGGAAAAAGGAAGGAGCGGTACCTTTCTTCATACAATTAATGATGTTCTCATTAGTAAACTGTTGCTCCTCTCCCCTTCCAACCATTACTTTCCTGTAATCATCCAGCATAAGTGGAGCCAAAGCTTTCGTAGGATACTGTATAAAAGTTAATAGTGTACTTGTCATAAGTTTAGTAAAATATAATCATGGTAAATACTCAACTCTTCACTCTGATTCTTATAAGAGGGGAAAAAAACAAACCAACATATACAGCTTCGCTTGAAACATAGTTATTAATAGCGCTCATAGCGAGCGATATAGCGAATAGCGTAGTGTATCACTCATGTGTCGCTATTTGATTTTGGCGCCTCCATAGTGGGCAAATAGCAGGATTTTAGGTTTTTTGTTAAGCATACATATAAAACAACTTATGTAGATATAATATACATATAAAATATTTCTAAAATTTTCTCCTAGTGTATCGCTAAACATAAAATGGCGCCCGCTATTTCATCGCTATCGCTACATTGCGTATAGGTAGCTTGTTGCTATCGTCCGCTAACCATGGCTTGAATTAAATCATAGTTAACCAATAAAGCTACAGAATATAAACCGAGTTTACCGTCATATAAATGGGTCCGGTGTAACCACAAACTTCAGTGAAGTATGGAAGTGCTCCAATATGATCCAAGTGACTGTAACATGTTACATATACAACCTCACTTACATAAACATGTTAGATATTTTAGTGTAATCGGGATTAACTTGGTGACCCAAGGGAATTATGATGTACATCAAACAAGTTAGGAGGTGCGGGAGTGCACACTTGCTCGAGTTGTTATATTTCCAAGGGGGCAACGCCCCCAGAAGCAGGGTCCCAGGGGTGGCAGCCCCTGGCGGGGTCCAAGGGGCAGAGCCCCTGGCTGGGGTCGAATTTTGTAGAACCGCCGAAATAATTAAATTGCTTTACAGAAAATGCCTTAAAAAATAATTTTTATAAAAATTTGTCACAATTTTGTAGATAAAAATTAAAGCGGCAATTTAATTAAATTTAAATTTTGAACTATAACCGCCCATAACTGCCAAGTGGCGGTTATCAGGGAAGACTCTCCAAAAATTCGTGAGTCCGGTTTTGATCACATAGGGGTTCATACGAATTCACACACAAAACGCACACAGTTGTTCATTTTCTCCAAATCAGAGTTGTATCCGATTGGATTATTCGGTAGAACCGCCGAAATAATTTGATCTGAGAGTGACTGCACGACTCTCTGATCATCCGGATTCTGAAAATTCCCCAACAAAATAGAGTGAATTTAATCTTGAATCAAAGGGAGATTAAACATGTATGGGGATAATTGGATAAAGGGGGAAAGATTAATCTTACAAGTGAGTAATAATAACACAAGAGATAGCGTTATCAAAGTCACCGGATTTAGAAATGCGAGAGAAATCAGGGTAACGACGGTAATCAACGTAGCCCATATGCATCCCGCAATCGAACATGATCTTTTCCCATTAATGGTTACTACCGCACAGCTCTTTCCTACCTCTTGTCCTGCACCTGCTTGTTTTATAATCATATTAGCCACCTAACCTAACAACACATCCCATAAAACCACAAATTTGAACAATACCTAGAACAAGACACTCGATCGCCATCAAATTTATGCAGGATTGACTTGATAGAGCTCTGCTTGGCGCCCTTTTTTGTTGGTTCGAACATGAAGGGTCTGCTCTGGCCAGTGGGCCAAACCCTAGGCCCAATAATATGAATTTGATGTGGCAATTGTTGGAGACGGGCTTAATGTTTTTACCCATTGCACAATTGGGCCTATTACTGACAGGAAACCGGTTCGGGTCTCTGTACCGGCAGTTGAGGTTTACAAATCGTTTTTTTAAACGGTCCGGTTTTTAACAGAATTGGTTTTTTAGTGAGGGGGGGGACTGGTTTTTTTAAAAAAAATCGGTTTGGTTTTTTAACCGGTTTTACATGGTGGGAACCCGAACTAGTACTAATCGATTCGGTTCGTTTAAACACCGGTTTAGGAAAAAAATACCGGTTTTAGTTTTGGTTTTTAAACACATGTTTTTATATGTAATTTTTAAGTACACATGTTTTAATACCTTTTTCGACCCATGTTTTCTAATAGATAGGATTAATTGTCGAAATTTACAGGTTTTAGTCACGAATATGGCCAGAATCACTAGCATGCCACTGATTTACTGGCCAGTTAGGACTTGATTAAACCACTGTTGACTGCATGTTGGTTAATTGGCCGATTAGATAAAAATTGCTCGGTGAACCCAAGACTTGTGATTAACGGCGACTTATCGGAGGATACTCGGGTTTTTACAACCATGTGTTATGAGATTGTAACTAGACCTTAATAGAACGAGATTAAAAATTATTTCAAACTTGAAATTATGTTCCACAACTGAAAGTTGTAATAGATTCTTAGAGGTCCATCTAAACAACAATACTTTCGATGAGAAACACTACCAGAAAAGCAGTGACAGATCCAAGAACTTTTTGACACAAGGTTTCTTTTGGTAGATTCTCACTTTCCAAATCACACAAGTTTTCCGCTAATTTTTTATTTTTTTTCCAAACCAAGGGGATTCCCGGAAACCCCAAAACACCCTTGCATCCGCCCAAAGAGAAAAGTGACTTTCACCAACCTTTGATGAAACGGAAATTATAACTTTTATTACTTCATTAAGTTCCAAAACTAGCCCATCCTTTCCTTCCTTATTCAGTTAATTATTTTCAACTTGAAATTTAACTGCAATATCTATTTTATGATGAATATTCATTTTAATTTTCGAGTAACATAAATCTAGTTTGATTTAGACAATTGTAAATGACCAAGGTTCTATAAACAAATTTGAATTTCAGATTGGGCATAAGATTGGTTTCATGTCCATCTTGTTCATTCCTAGCCGCCTCATTTCAAATTACGGAGTAGATTACTAGATTTAAAAGTTGATTAAAAAGCGTGCGCACGTGTGTAACGTTGTAACAGAAATACAAGGGATCAATCTTATGGTGTTATGGTACTTGTATTTATGAAAAAAACATACCCATCATATTAAAAGAAATTAAAAAACGGAAAAAATATGTCTAAAAGTAATTATAATTTTAAAATTATATTCATCATCGTTGTGTTTTAAAATATATATATTAGTTTCTAATCTTGATTTCATAATCTACTTAATAGTTTTTGTTACTTATGTGTCAAACAATTGGAATAATATAGAAGCAAAGATACGATTGATTGATAATAACATGATTGCTTCGTAAAACTTATATGATGCTAATCCTCCTCGCCGTCATCTTCTCTCCAACAAATTAGCTTGTAGATACATCGTCGTATGATATACATCCTTGCTCGCGTTTCTTTAAAACACAAACCGTAAACTTTTGGT
Source organism: Scalesia atractyloides (assembly GCA_947069175.1). Classification (NCBI taxonomy): domain Eukaryota; kingdom Viridiplantae; phylum Streptophyta; class Magnoliopsida; order Asterales; family Asteraceae; genus Scalesia; species Scalesia atractyloides. Next base: position 89,641,866 of record CAMTDV010000028.1, on the reverse strand, counting down.
AGTTTTTGCTCATACAAACCCGAGGATTTCATGAAATTATGATTTTTTTTCATGCTAAAAAACTTTCATGGGGGTAACGTCAAATTTTTTCAAATTTTGAAAAAAGAAAAGGGTAACGAAATCGAAACAACGTCAAATTTTTTCAAATTTTACACTACCGCTGGAGCGCTAAAGGATAGCGGAGGCTACCCCTTATACAATGGTACATCCGCCCCTGCTTACACACTTGCCTATAATTCAATGAACCTTGACGCCTAAAGGTGTCCTATAAGAAAATGAAACTCGATGGAAACTCTTGTGTTGCCCTTAACAAGACTTCCTCCTATTCTTCTACTATTTTCAACGAAATATATATAATATATTAAACGAGAAAAAGAATTAAAAAGTAAAGGTAATAATTGCATGTAAGTAACGTGATTGAAATGACAAATTCAAAATAATGATAATTAGTCATTAGCCACTGTGTTGATGGAGGTGGTGTAAAACCATATTACTAGCACTGTGGATAGGGGCATAGAACAATACTAAGTAGCAATTGAACGACGATCAACATAATATAAAAATACAAATTCTAACACCAAGTGGCTCATGTAACGTGACATATAGACGAAGTCGAATTTATACGACACATATTAGAAAGTCGATGGGGTAAAAAAAACCTGATGGGTTAAATGTGACTATTAAACACCGTACTAAGTAGCCATCACAAGACGATCATACCCGAGAAAAAACCTAAAAACTAATAAAAAAGACTAAACTCGTTTAACTTTTGTGGAAAACTTATAAAAATCTAAAGTTTTACACTAAAAATGAAAAACATTAAAGTTAAAAAAGGCCGGCAAACTCGTACAAATGATTGAAAAAATTACACCTTTGGAAGGGGCATACCCTCTGTCATGTCACCCAAAACAAACTTTGGGGTTTAAAAGTAAGAAATCATGTAACCTACACTAGGTACATACAAAAACCTAGCTCTACACGGGTATATCATCCCAATATTACTAAACGACGAAATTCTAGCACTACTATTACAATTCACAAACACAAATCTAGCATTCGGCCATCCAATCCTTGATGTAACCGGACGATCCATACCACATTTGACATGTCCTTGACTCTTCACTTCATGCCCAACTTGCTTCGGATAGTATTATCCGTATTAATACCACACCAAAGGGTGAGTATGGCCCAAAGATCCCAGCCCAAAACGATGAACTCCAAAAGATTAGAGTAATTTAGCTCACATTCGGCCCCGGTCTTATCCATTAAATTCCATGAAGTGCTGAGAATATTGCCTATGATAGCCAGCCCCAACCCAATTAAGTTGACCCAAAAAATGCTTGCCATAATGGCCTTGAAGCCCAACGAAACCCTTGCAAAGTAAACTCTTGGGCTCCCAAATCTGGGCCATTACATTTCTTTTACATCCCAGACCCAGATGCTTTTGATAGACCACATTCTTTCCCTTTATGTGATCCAAAGCCCAAACCTCGCTACGGATCTTTATTCGATGTAACTTGCTCAGGCTCACACTAGGTTTATAACTCTCGGGTTTAGATAATAAAATGGTACCCAGGCCCAGAATGGGCTGAACGGCACATGCCTTCCACCCCACCATCCGATTTCTTATAACCCCAATAATGCTTCTGATAGATCAGCCCAATAACCCATCCCATAGCTTTGCTAGGCCCGATCTTCATTAGATAAACCCATAAATGGGCCTTCTAGGCAACAGCTTTGCCAAACACCTCACAAAAGAGCATATCATGAGGCCACCAGTGGGCCGGATATAACCCAACCCACCCCAAGATCCCTACCACATTGAAATACACCAGCCACAACTTCCACTATAGGTTGTAGCGTTTAAAATGACCACATATCAACCAAGCTAATGCTTTCACAAAACTAGCAACACTTTTTACCATTTTACCCCTGCATCTATTCACGAACATCTGCAGACTAAAACAGTTCCATCGATCTTCACTTCGAATAAACTCTCTGGGCTTCCATAGCATATTATAACGCTTGTTATACTCATACATCAAAGTAGAGGCCTTCACACTTCCGTCATAATTTTTTTACCATTTTACCCTTGCACTCATTATTAGGATTCTACAGCCCATTACTATTCCATTGGACCAACCCTGGAAACATTCCCCCAAACTTGATGCTTCCAGCTCTCATAGGACCAAACTTTATACGTCAACCACTTTCCAAGAGCCCGATATATCAACTTTCGTAAGATCCACCCTTTCACCTTCCGGAGAACACAAGTAAGAGAGGCAATATAGTATCTGTCCCATCCTACCCTACAAAACAGAAAACTAAGCATAGAGAAGTTTCTAAAACCTATTTTGGTTTCTGGCATAGGGATATAAGACCAAGAGGGGCTACACCGAAATGACTTCACCCCTTGCCAGTCCCACCTTATGTCTTCTGGGCTAATGTCGATGAACTTCAACCTACGGTTTGGAAGGATAAAGAAATAGTAATAAACACCTAAAGAGCATAGATGAGGGAAGAAACAGACCACCCAATTTATATCAGAAGAACTACAGGTTAAAACTGCCCACCTCACCCTTATATCTCCAACCTAACCCAAAAAGACCCAGCCCCACATCTCTAGATTAACAGCAGAAAACCCAGCCTAACAAAAGTCCCACCCAGCCACAGTATCAAGAAAAAACCTGGTCCAGCCCACCTTATTCCCACTAGACATAAATTGAGCGTAGAAAGTGATAACCGTGAGGGTATAAAAGACCAAGGATTTTTTTTTTGTGTGTAGGTTTTCTCATTCCAACAAGGGGCTCTCATAGGATTTTCAAAGCTGATAAAGCAGTCATACCAACACCACCAAATAGTAGCAACAATAAGTAACATATTCATGGAGCATGGTGAGAAATGTTGTGCAGTTTCAACCACGAATCATTAGGTAGATCCCATATACGCACTGCATACACAAAAGCAACATATTTAGCCATTTTAATGCTCAGAAGCCTTAGCCGGACAGATTCCTTTATCAGTCTCATGATCTCATATGTAGGTCTAGCTAGGAATGGCAACGGACCGGGTTTGGGCTGGGTATTAGTAATTCCAAGCCCGTACCCATTTGTAATTTTTTGGCCCGTACCCGGCCCATTACCCGTCGGGTAATTACCCACCGGGTATTGGGTATAACCATGGGTAAGGGGTATACCCATTAATTTGTTAAAAATATCATTGAAACTCTCATGTGCATTTTTTACTCTAATGTTAATATAATTTACTACTTTAATAACTACAACAAAGGAAAATGTGACCAATAACATACAAACATATCATATTCGAATGCATATTTGAAACATGTATCTGCATATTAACTATTAATGTACTGCTACTTTGCATTTAATTGAACACCAAAAATAGTAGCATTAATCAGAACCCAAGTAAGCTCCCTAACAACTTGAGTTAGTTAGTTATCTTGGATAATTAATAAATGTTTAGTTGAGATATATTGAAAAACCCTTGATTAAGCACTTGTTAGTAGGCTATTAACTTGTTAATATGTTTATACCATGAAACTAGAAATGGGTATTGGTTTAATAAAATATAAATCTGATTTTAATCAAGAATACTTTCTTACACGTAAAGACTTTAACATGTTAGATGGTGTTATTGCGAGTTCTTAACATGGTTCATAACCTTTTTTAGTAATTTTGGTTGAAATTGCTATCTTAATAGATTTGTGTTCAAGATTTACAAGATGGAATAGTTTGTGATATGATCTAATTTATGCTTGTCTCAGTGGTTGTATTGTGATTCGGTATTGCTTTCCTTGATAAGTGAGGTTAGAAAACTTTTAACGGATGACTAAGTTATTTTTAGAAGATTTGCATGAAAACATATCAATAGCTCGCTAATGAATAATTTTAGATGGTTAAAGTGTGTTTATCGCGTTAACTTTCCGAAGGATTATCATGTTAGGAATCCCAAAAGGGATACTAACTGTCTATATAATTGGAAGATTGATTAAGTGTCTTCTTGACGTGTCCGACTTAGTTAACATGCTTAGGTTATTTATAAAATAAGATAACATATATTTTTTATTTGGAGTCTTTTATGTTTTAAAATATATTTCTAGACAATTTTAGTTAAAAAAAACTCATTCACCTATCTTTTTACCGGTAAACCAATAACAACGGTTTAGTACTTATGCGTCCGCGCGCGTCCATGGATTGACATCTGGTTCTTACCTATACTTTACTACATATATGATATGGTACACTTGTCCTTTTTGTGTGTATTTTAATCTTAGGGTATAAATCATTTTTATAAATATTAAAACCAATTTCGTGTGTAAAATTCATTGTATAAATATGTATATATACGCACACGTCATGCACCTATTTAATAATTTTATTTTCTATTTAAAAATTATATAAAATCAACATATCTCAACTAAGCATTCATTAATCATCCAAGATAACCAAATATAATAAAAAAATCCAGCATCAATGAAACATGTTTGCCATATGATCATCAAGAATTAAACATGAAAAGTACCAAAGTTCTATACAAAGAAGATTAACATACTAATGGTTGTTCATAAAACAAGTAAACTAGTGTTTTTGCCCTAAGGCTACAATAATATAGAATACATCAAATCAATACTTGAAATACAACCAAAATCATGGAAAGAACAAGGATTCAAACCATAAGCAAGCAAGGATTAGATGGATTGTATGATAAATAGGCTTATTTGCAACTAGGAGGCTTGAATCCGACCCAAGCAGGCTGCTTCCGGAGCCCCAAAATCGCCCAAAATCTTGCAAAAATATCCAATACTTGATTAGAATGCGCCTGCTATGTTTTATACAACTTTTCAATCGTTGTAGCAATCGTTGAACATCATCTTGGTTGGGCCTTCTAAGATATCGTGGGCAAAAACCTCAACAACAGACCTACAGAACTTGTGTAGACATTCAATGGAAGTGCTTTCAACAATGCGTATGTACTCATCACATTGGTCAGCTGATGCAGCAGAAGCCAACAGACGAATGGCACTTGTACATTTTTGTATTGGTGAAAGACCTTTTACACCAAGAGCATCGTATCTTTGTGTGAAATACTTAAAATGTTGACAGCTACCTGGTTTGGAGATTTCTTCAACAATGCGATTAAAAAGACGTTTTTTCATCCGGAACCTTCGTCTAAAGACGCTTTCATCGTATACCGGCTCTGGGGCAAAGTAACCGTTCCACAAACGGGCATCTGCATCCTTCCGACCTCTGTTTATGTATTTTCGTTTGCCCTTCCGTCTAGAAGAACTTCCCTCTTGTGCATCAGCCTCATCTTGAGCATCAAGCTCAAACAATTGCATAGCTAGTTCTTCAACATCATCTGAAATGAGATGTTGAAAGTGTTGAGTCAACATCATCGGGATGTTTTGTGGGACTTGTTAATCATCTGAACTCATTTTCAATTTTAGAGAAAATTGTACGTAGAAATTTTGAACGAATTGTGTGTGTATGAAAATGGTTGGTCTAGATATGTATTTATAGTGGTGGGGAAAAACTAGCCGTTAGGAATTTAAAAACTAGCCGTTAGAAATTTAAAAACTAGTCGTTATCAATTTAAAAAAAACAGCCGTTAGAAATTTAAAAACTAGCCGTTAAAAATTATAAACTAGCCGTTATTAATTTAAAAACTAGTCGGTTATAAATTTAAATAAAACTAGCCGTTAGGAATTTAAAAACTAGCCGTTATTAATTTAAAAGTTAAACTTGCATTGCATAAAAAGAAATTACAGTTTCCTAAAATTAAAAATAAAAATACATAAATTAAACTAGACGTAAAAAACGATAATTTAAAATTACATTTAAAAACTAATCATGACGATTGTATTTCTCGCGGATTTGATTGCACATTGCTTCGTATTCGGCCAACTGAAATGGATTCATATGACTCGTGTCCATTAGGAGCATTTTCTTCTCTTTCATTTCGACCTTCTTTTTCTGAAGTTCATAGAAATTTTCAATTCTATGCTCGAACATCCCAACCGCTTCACCTTTAGTACGATTGGTGGTGGATATCTCATCCATGAGCTTTAGCTTTCTCATGTTCAATTCAGATGATTCAATTCCTGCTTTGCCTTTTCCCTTAGCTTTGGCTTCTGCCTTGGCCTTGTCCCTCCTAATTGGACGAGTTGGAGGAACCTCCTCAACTTCAACATAAATTTTTTCTTCATCAACATCAGTATCATCAAGTGATATTGTCATTTCAGGATTCTCACCAAAGTTGGCATCAGAAGCAGAACTCGTATACCCTCCCGAGCTGTTAGTTTTTGTTCTTTTAGGGGGTTGAAAGCCATGAACATGCGTAGCGGAGTTGTACTTACCATGATCTTTAACAATATTCCATACATGTTCGTATGTGAAAGGAGCAGAAGTCTTGTTAGATGGATCGTTGATAAACAATTGTCTGGTCTCTTGGATGTACTGGTCATCTTACCAACCGCTTTTGTAACGAGACTTGACTTGTAAATACAGATTATTAAATCTACTCACCTTAGATTTAAACATATGCCAATGACTTCGTAGATTGTGAGAATCTCGGGAATTACAGGGTTACTTTCATTGTAGTATTTTGCAATCTTACCCCAATAGGCCTCCCCATTTTGGTTATTGCCAATGATTGGATTCTCAATAGTTGATCTCAGAGCTTGGGCAAGAAAAACCTCATCACTTTGAGGCCACTTTTGACGACTCGCCTTTGTTGATTGCTCGTGATTCTTCTCCGTCACCACCTTGCTTGGCTTCTTTTTCTTTTTTGCGGCCTTTGCTTTTGATGGTGATTCCACAAGATCTTCTTGAGTTTGTTGAAACTGGGGTTGTTGAATTTGGGAAGTTTTTTGAAGTTGTTGCCATTGAAGAAATTGTTGAAATTGTTGAGGATCAAAAGTTGGTTGTTGAAACTGTGGCATGACAGGAAATTGTCCTAATTGGGGAAATGAAGGTCCTTGTTGTTGAAACTGGGGATATGGGTGTGGTTGAGAAAATTGAGAAAAATTTTGTGTTTGTGAGAAAAGAGGGAATGATTGTTGTTGTGGTGGGTTTTGTTGATCATCATCATCATCGTTTAACAACCCAGAGAAAGAAAATGTGCGTCTTGAATCCATTTTAAGAGTGTAAGATTGAATGAATTTTAGAGTTTGTAAGATTTTGGGGTGAAATATGAGTTAGTTTGAGTGGGTATTTATAGGGGGAAAAAACTAGCCGTTTTTTTTGAAAATATAGCTGTTGGAGATTTGAAATTTAAAAGATTTTTTTTAATTTAGCCTTTAGCTTTTTTTATTTGTAAAATTAATTTGTAATTATTATATATTATTGGGTAAACAATGAAAAAAAAAGATGAAGTGCAGCCGTTTGTTTGGAAGGATGCACCCCACATGCTACCTCCCCTCCATTGCTTCTCTTCTTACAAATTCCCTCAACATCATCAAGGGCATCCTACTCACAATAAGCATCGGAGATAGTCTAGAATAATGTTTAATAGGGGATGAATAGCGAGAGAAATTTCTAGAATAATGTTTAACAAGAAGGAAAAATAAGAAAACTATTAAAGGAAAAGGCATTATAAAGCCTTAATCATTACATTAAGCATTATGATGGTGATGTGACAAAAAATGCCTCTTAAAGGCCACTAACCATTATCCATGGTCTTATTACTTTACATGTTTTTCCTCCTCATTAGGCATTATTTTAGAAATGTCTCTCCCTCTTCATGCCATTATAATGTCCATGAGGATGATATGGGGGCGTAATCAAACCCTTTTACACCTTATAATGCCAATTACTCATAGCATAAGAGGACAGTGTTGAGGCGTTATCAAACAATTTCACACCCCTATAAATACCCATTACACATCTTGTTGTGTATTTATTTTAGGAATTGATGTTAAAATATATATTAGGAGTTCTATTATATATATATATGATCATCATCAAGAGAAAACTCTTCCGAGTTGTGAGAATTTAGAAAACTCGGTCTTTCCGTGCGAGATTTGCCCCTATTTTTTTACACACCCTATATTAAAATGATATAAAACACCGCTGTAAAAAATTTTGAAGTGGTGTTTTCCGGTCCCTTACAGCAGCTGTAAAAAGCTGATAAAATAAGCATGACATCACTTTTTGCAGCTTTTACGGTTGCCGTAAATATAAAACAAAACTAGTCTTTTTTAGAATTTTTGGTCAAAAAGAATTTTGAAAAAACCTTTCATTAGGCCAAATTCTCTTAGTTCTCATAACTCGTATAAGTTTTCATTTTACCCTAAACTGTATATTTACCCTAACCCTATATATATACAGTTGATAATCATTAACCATATCATAACATATCACATTTAATCCTAAAATCTTTTAAAAATATGTTGGGCGACCAAACATAGATTAACGATTATTATACTCATTTTGTGTACTTTGGTTAAAGTTCCCTTGTTTAAAATGGGTTTAAACAAAATAATATTTTAGTAAAAGTGAAAAGATACATCATAGATATGAAATATAAGTTTTTTTAGTTGACAATAGAAGGTTATCTAGAAGCGGTGAAAGTGTGAAACTGTAAAAATGGAATTACGAAGGAGATATGATGGGCCTACCGGAAAAGCCCGTTAACGGCGCATTCGCTGCCAGCAAATACACAGTGGACTCATTATTGTGTCATTGTGTATCGTACGTTGGACATGTGGCTATTGACTGGCAAGTCGTTAGTGGCCCACAGGCCCAGTGGTCCCAGGCCCATATCATCATTTATTTTAAAAAGGAAAAAAGTAAAAATCTATCACATTTTCCTAACCATGAAAGCGAAATTATGATAAACTAAGAGACGATTAATATTTAATCAATAAAAGAGTTTATATTAAACATGTAGTTAAAATAGTTAAAGGTTTATGGTTGTTAATTTCCGACCGAGTGGGCGGAAGTCACCAGATCTATAAAACTGAGAGGTCGAAAGTGTATATACCAAAAAATTTCTATACGAAAACTATCGGTTATCGTCCCATTCCGATTTCCGACTATCACCATCCGTTATCATTTCAATCCTCTTCTTCTTTGGTTACCATCACCGGCGAAAGATATAACGGATTTCAAATCAACATAGTAACTTCACATCATCATAGAGGAGGGTTTTCATATCAGAAGGTTTACGCAGGGAACAAAAATAAATAATATAAAAATTGATTAAAAAACATTATATTTCTTCCTGATGGCATAGTGAAAGTGTGTTGTATTTAGTATGAAGAGAAGTTGAACGAATCAATTATACCCGCTTGGTGGTCAAAACAAAATACTAAACTTTATTGCTCAAACAAATAACTGGCGTTAAGAACTTGTGTTTATACATCTTAATAATACTATATTAAACCCCCCGTGTTGCAGCGGTTGTAGCAGAACTGTGCCAAGTAGTACCAATGCTGTATCACTGTTAGCGGATACCAACACCGGAAAAACTCGTAAAAACAAAATAAATAACTAAAGGAAATAAATAACGCCAAGCGAAAAGCAGACGTAAGATCTTTGAATCACGCACGCTCGTTGCATAGAAATTAAACCGATACGTAAAACATATAAAAAGTAACTAAGTCAATCCAAGACCCGCGTGTTAGACTAACTTGTCAAACGGAGAAAATATATATGTTGCGACGGGCCAGTTAAACATTAAAAAATTTACGAAAAAAATGTTGAACCCCACACGCACGTTGCGGTGCGTTAGCTCACAAAAATTAGAACAAAACGAAAAATTTGAGAAAGATGAAAAGTATGGTCGACCAAAACTTAAAGTACAAAAAGCGGTGGGATCAAATTGTAAAAGATGGAAAACTGTGGTTAAAAGTAAAAAAAAAAGAGTTAAGATTAAATTGCAAAACATGAAAAACCGTGGGTTAAAGTAAAAAAGACAAAGGGTCTAAATTACAAAATTGAAGTTATTTATTAAGTTTTGATAAAGATAAGGACAAATTATATATATTTATTATTAATATTAAAAGAATTAAATATAAATAGAATTCGTGAGATTGAAAGAGAAAATATGTCATATAAAATTATTTATAGTGTTTTATTATAAATTAGATAATAAATTACATAACCTCTTTTTTTTTTCTTCCTACAGTCTAAACTCTTGTATATTTAAAGTCGGTGGTTTGGTTATAATACAAAGCCAGAATATAGTCTATAAAGCCAGAAAATTATAGAGGAGCAAGATCCAAAGATGTGGCTGCTAAAGAATGGAATATTCTATAGCATTCGCTTATTATCACACATTGAAATAATTTCAGTATTAACACGTGTGGCAAACCTAGTTGTTGAAATAATAAGTACAATAAAAAAAACATATTTATTACAATCAAAACGAGTTCTGTAAAAATATTATGTTCTAAAAATTTATAACATGTTTCTAAATATTTATAGCTTTATGACAAAACAGTGAGTACATTTATTTAATGGATTTATTTAATGGCAACAATGGACGAATTAAAATAAATAAAAGTTTAAACTCACATAAAAGAAATGTATAAATATAGACCATTATTTCCGTGACGAATTTCTTTTCGGATTTTAAGAAGTAGTAGTTTGTTAAATCATAAATGTAACCTTAACAAATTATTGCAAATTACACGTTTTGTCTTTTATCTTTATACTTTTTTAGACGTTATTTGTAACAAAATTTGATAAATTTTATATTTAATGTTTTAAAATCTTGCACCGACTCTAATCCAATTATTATTTTTTGTTAAATCTCGTCACCCAAGTGTATTTTAATTTTTAACTCATTTATTTAACTATGATTTAAAAAATAAAATATTTTTAAATTATTATATATCTCTTTCTACAACTCTCACTTAGTTTCACACTCGCCTTCTCCCAAGATCCCACCACCAACCGACCGTCATCTCAGCCATCCGCAACACCATCCACCCATCACCTGCAACCAACCCTTAAAAGGAGTTAGATCCGTACCTCAAAACGACTAGATCTGTTTGCAAACATCATCGCCAAGCACGGATCGATGATGATGATGATGTAAATTTGTGGGTTTTGATGGTGATTCTAGGGTTATTGGTTGTAGGTGGGGTAAGGATTGGGGTTTGATGAGGTTTCGGATAGGGTTTGACGACGTTGATGGATGGAGTGGTGGTGCTTTGATTGTAGGTGGGTTCAGTTGGAGTTGTGGTCCGGTGGGAGTTTGCAGAGAGAGAGAGAGAGAGAGAGAGAGTGTGTTTTAGTGAGAGAGTATGTGTTTATATATATTAATAATATAATATATGATTCTTGTTTTTATTAAAAGTGTTTTTTAAATAAATAAGTGAAAAGACCAATTTCCCAAACACTTAGGTAAAGAAAACGTCAAAAGTTGGTACTAAATTGATTTTGAAAATATTTTAATTCGGGAAATTCGGTACTGCTACATGATACCATTTGAACACCCCTGATCACGGGTATCGTATGAACGGTATAGTATAGCTTTTTTTGGTTGATTTTATTCAACTTTTAATGGTTTCTTTTTTTAGTTTCAGATGTAGGGATGAATTTGGTGCTAAACATACCGAATCTGTATTAGTACAAAAAATACCGGTTACGGTACTGGTATATGAAGTTAGAAATCGGTAACAAACCGGTACCAGGAACTCCAAAAGTCGGTACTGAATTGGCATTTAAGATCTTTTGGCTCGGGAAATTCGATACCGGTACCCATTACCATTTGCTCATCTCGGTCCACGGGTTTCATACGAACATCATTACCATAAAACTTTTTTGGTTGATTTTCTTTCGGTTATTTAGTGTTTTTTTTCTACATTTTTTTTTATTCTTGTCAGCGGTTCCATACGCAACGCACTCGTCGTGATATTAAAACACATATAAACACAGACAAAATAACAAAATTAGTTCGCACGGTGATAAACCTAGTTTGTATAATTTGTTAAAAAAGATATATTTTATGATTTATGATTAAAATATATTTTATGTAATGGCCGACCGGGCCCATTTATGGCCTTGACGCAAGCCAACTTTTCTTTATCACCAAGGCCCATGTACAAATTTGGCCCAGTAAGTGGACCATTCCCAAAATTAACTTGGGTCTTTTTTTTATTTATAGCACATAAAGATAAAGATTACTCAAAAAATAATTACTTTGAAATTGAAACTACGGATCAAAATATTTACAAAAGTAAAAAAAAATCTTTGTTTTCATTTCTCAGCTTAAAAATGGTGTTTAACAATAACATGCTCTGTTCAAAATATATATGTATGTGTATTTATTTTTAAGTATATATACCAAAAAATGGCGCGTTAAGGTTTCACAACCGGAGCGGTAACCCGTAATTTAGATACGTTCTAATCCGTCCATCCCAACCTGCCGCAACAATCACCAGACCCCATATATGCGGAACAACAAAAGTACTTTGATATGCGGTTCTCAAGAATCTGTACTCTGACTTACGCATTGAAGGTGAAACGCTAACTTGAGTTGAGCCTGGGAGTGACTCAGCGGGCCATGTTTGAGGTCCTTTCAATAACATCTCCAAGAAAAACCCACGGGTTGTTGCTGGCGATTGCGTACGAGGTGAATCTATTGTACTTCTTGGAACAGGAACAACAACATTGTTGTTGTTAAGGTGGTTGTTTAATGTAAGTTTTGGAGTAGGAAGTGCGGATGCTATGGTTCTGAGACCGCACCAAGGTATGGCCATTGTCGTGTTTTGCGATGAAAAGTTTTCGTATGATGAGTTGGTTTTGGGCTTTGTAACGGGTTTAGTGGGACTAATGTTGTGGTTCCAGACGTAAATGTTGGAATCCTCTGCGGCCGAGATTATGTGTTTTCCGTCTGACGTGAAGGATGCTGACATTTGGCTTCCTGAACTTCTGTTTCCTGTTTAATGCAAGTTTTCACATGTAAATGTTTGGTTCAATATATGATTTGTAAGATACAGCTTCTTGTTACATTTTAACCAGAATTATCATAATACTAGCAAATATGAAACTATATTGTTGACATGGGCCACGCGTTGCGATGGCGACACCTTCGTTGTTTATAGTTGGCGGCACGTTATGTGATGCGTTAGCTATATGAAAACGCATGTCCTCGACATATCCGATCTAACTCAGTGTAACATATATAAGCATTGCGGTTGTAGTGTACAATGGTGATATTAATGAGTGGTGCTCGGGAATGACATTACGTGTTTTAGACTTTGTATTGTCATTAGACATAGATAAAAGTTAATGTCTCGGTGTAAAGTTGTAAAGTAATTTAGACAGCGGTGTAACGTCGTAAAAACAATTTAGACATTAACGTGGTTAGACATAGATAAACAAAAGTAAACTAATGTGTCGCACGTTACGGTGTAAAGTCATAAAAGTAATTTGATGTGTCAAGTTATTAAGTTTAAAAGGTTGACGGGTCAAAGTTGTCAATTACCAAAAGTTAAAAGTGAATGTGTAACTTACTTAAAGATGAGGGTTAATAGTGTTTCCCACCGACCTTTTGTTTTAAGAGTATATAAATAACTAATAATACTATTATGGTTAACCAACCAAAACTACATTTCGGTGCGGTTAACCTACCAAAACTACATTTCAGTTTCGGCTAACCTACCACAAGTAGATACTTTTTGGTCCAGTTAACCTAAATACGAAAGTTGGTCACCCTCATAGTTAAAGATTCAATGTCTTTTTTTTAATTCAATTCGGAGCTAAGGAGCAGAACATACCCTTGAATTTGGCAACAAGATTGAACCCACAAAGGATTCGCACTTGTGAATCAGCTGATGAAACAATTACTTTCCTCGAGTCCATTGGGCAAAACTGAAAAATGAAACAGTATTTTGTTATAATTTACAATAATAAAAAAACTGGGCAAATAAAATTATAAAAATTGATTTTTATTCGTCAGTACCTGAAATCCTGTTATTCTCTTTGGCCACTTCTTTTTACTCATTGACAAAATTTGAGTTTGCAATTGCATTCGGTCGTCTGCATATGGTTTCAACAACTTACATTAAAAGAAATTTGCAGGCGTTAATTAGGTCTTTCAAGGTAAATTTCATACCAATAATATCATAGAAACTGCATTTTCCATCTAACGTTCCCACAATGCTTCCCTGTATAATAATCAAATAAACATTATCTTTTAGTTTAAATCCAACAAACCGTAACCAAATAAGCAAAAAATAATCAACAAACCTTGCCATCTGGATTATAACACACAGCAGTAACAATATCACCAATATCGATCCAATCAATAACTTGGCAACTATTCACATCCCATATGCGTACTTTTCCGTCTATTGAACCACTAATGAAATAATTATCATCCACAGGATTAAACTCAACACATGTCACTGCAAAAAAAAAAAAAAAAAACGTAATTATCATCATTTAGTTTCATAATTTTGGGAAGAGAATATGATTATACAGCACCCACCATAGTTGTGATGAGCAAAGATTTTGAGGCATTCGTCATGTCCAAGTTTCCACATACGAACACTTTTATCCACAGAAGACGATAGAAGACACTATATCACAGTAAATAAATAATACGTTAATTAAGATTATAAATTGTGGGCGTTATTGTAATACAAAGTACATACCCCTTCTTTAGACCATGAAAGTGACAAGATCTCGCCACCATGCTCATGAAACTGATGCACGGGTTTCTCCGAGATTCTGAAGACTTTCGGTGGTAAAATAACACACGCCAATTCAGACGATTTCCCAAACCTGGTGATTTTTCGTGTCTTTTCTTTATCTGCTTTGAGGGGTGCTAATTCAGCGAGATTATTAGTTGAAAAATAAATTGATGAATGATCGGTTTCCTGAATCTCTTGTATTTTGGGATCTTGATCTTCAAAAATCTTCCAAATCCGTAAACTGCCATCTTCACCAGCACTTGCTAGGTATCTGCCGTCATGACTGAACTTTATGATCGAAATCGGGCCATTATGTGCTGGAAACTCTTGTGTGGCGTAAAGCGATGATAATTCTTTTGATTTCTTTTTGTGTGTGTGCACATTAACGGTGTGATTGGGCTTCGATGTTGCTGATTCATCGTGTTTATCCGTCATTCGAGCCATAGCATTTAGCTTTTGGAGCCAGCCCTTTTTCACTTTCTTCGTTCTATCTAACAAACTAACGGTTTCACTTTCTTTTCTCGATGACTGCTGAGAAGATAAACCGCAATTAGACTTACTCAAGTCTTCATTCTCTTCATCTGATTCATCCTTATATACAGTTGTGACTCCAAGATGATCTTTCACAGATGTAGAAGGTACCGACTCCATCGATTTACTCGACCAATCAATTAACGATTGATTCCTAAACAAAAACTCATCTTGAGATCTTAAATTTTCCGGCACGCTAACTTCGGTGTTGTCTCTTATTTCATCGACAAAAACATCTTCATATTCTTCTTCCCTATCTCTATTTACAAGCCATCTTGAATTCAAACCCATGAATCTCAAGAACTTATCGCGCCGAGCATCAACACTGTCCAAATTCCCAACCCAATAACCACACCCAAAGCCCGAAGTAGAACAATCCTCCGGAGAACAATCTGAATCCGAGTCAGACATTAAACCGAACACCTCACGGGCGTCGAAAAACTCATCCTCTTCATCCTCACTATAACTACCCATCTTCACTCCTCAAAACCTCACCTTGTCAAAACCTAACCCCCAATAATAATAATAATCAAACAATACTTATTAATTCAGTACAAAACATTATACATCCAAATAAACCAAAATTCAACAACCCTAAAATCTAAATTGCTAACATAGATTCTTTAACAAGCAAAGCACATAAAGATTGAATCTTTCTGTAAACATTAATCACCCAAAAATCCAAATATGGTTGAATTATAAATAAACAATCCAAAGATCAAATTTTTACAATCAAAGAACACACCCAGTATAGAAACACAAAATCCCAACAATCTTTTCACAAATTTAAACAAAAAAACCCATAAAAATCAAACCTTTTTAGTCATCAGATTTGAATCAATTGAAGAAAGGGGGGTTTCAGTTCTACAACCTTCTCTCTCAGATCTTGTGTTTGATAATACCTAAGGGAATTTAATAAATAGTATGAAAGTGACAAATTACGGGTAACGATAAAAATTGGGATGAAGTAAGCGGGTAGGATCCGAAAGGGGTCGTCGGGTATGGGTTGCGTTTCTCTGTCTAGTGGGTGGAAGAAGAATAAGGATCGTTGAGAAACGTATACAACAGGGGTGAAGTGTTAGCGGGGCCTCCTTTGATGCGTCTCTTCAACCAACGGTTTCATCGATTGCATCAATGTTCGATTTAACTGAGGGACTGTTTGATATTGGATAATGGAATCGACGAGTAAATGAAATAATGGAGGTGATAGAATAGACGAAGGAATGAAATTGATCACTAACAGTCAATGGTCTTATTTGGCTGCTTCGTTGTTTATTCATCTAGTGTATAGTATATGGTGACGACATTTGCTCTTTTGGCTATGTTAGTAATGTAATATACCGTTGTGATATGTTTATTCTTTATCTATGATTCTACAAAAATTTAAATTGAATGGGTGTAATATACTGATTTTTGGCTCTTTACCATGACAAAGTGAACCAATACCGCCCGAACAACATCGATAACGGTATATAAAACTTGTTTTATGGTTTTATTGACGCGTCACAATAGATTATCTTTTGGGCATATATATTTCGGTCCATCTCTTATACTTTAAATTGTTTATAGTTTTAACGCATTTAGTTTCATTTAATAGAAATGAAAAGGAAACTAGATGGATTAAAAACATAAACAATATCAAATATAAGGGATGAAATTGAAATTAATGATTAAAAAAATAATGTTATATATTCAGACTATTGTTCACAACTCAATATTCACATCCTCTTATACTGTTTACGTTTTATATCCCATTTATTTTTTATTTAATTTAACTTTAATTACATGCATTTGTTAACTTAAAAATATACTAAATATGCACGTATGTAATTTTGTTTAGAACGGAGTTTTATTTAAAATAGAGTATTTTTTTTTTGTATCAGAAGCTATAGCGATTGATGGTACCATAAAACCAAGTGGATACCGACATCGGTAGCAGTATTATCAAAACCATTACCGGTATACATTTTTATGGTTTTCGATCGATGTAAAACACGTATCATTATTCTTTTGGGCACATCATGACTCTTATTGTTGGGATTTCTTTCTTGGTTACTATACCAAGTGCTGATACCAACAATGTAATGAACCAAACTGATATCAACTGAATTCTCGCCATACTGTGAAAAGGAATTCTACTAGTTTGCTGATTATTGCTGAGAGCCTGAGAACATTGCTGGTTAGAAGTTAGAACCTAAATGTTGAATTTGTGTATTATTTTCGGCCCATTACATTAAAATTATTTGGGCCTAATGCCAGGCGCATTTGGGCCGTTCTTTGAGTTGTGGAATTAATAATATATTCTTAACCAACATACAATAGTCAATATGCCATCTCAAAGGTGTTTGTTCGAATGGTCGGAAATTATATATTTAAAAATTTTCGTTGTATTACACGGATTAAATAAATATAATTTTAATAAAATAATAAATAAAAAGAAAAAATAAAACGTGATGATTATAGAAAGTTAAGTGCATTATATTGTAATGACAAGCAAGTCCTACAAAAGCTTAAGATGGAAGCAAAGTGGGGTGACAAGTGTGGTTGATTTAACAATCGACCAAAATTCAACATCCTTTGAATATTACAACTATAAACCATTTTTTATGGATGTTGCGAATGTAGCACATTCTTCAAATATCAATTTAAACTATATTTATTTTAAATCTAATCCACTTAATTACATCCTCTTTAATTATTATTTTTTCAACTTCTAGATAGATCAAAACATAACATATTCTAAGTAAAATATATTTCAATAAAAATGACAAAATTTAGTATTATAAGAATAATCCAACAAACCATTGGGATTTCTAATTCATTTATTCTCGTCTATATCTATTTCTATATCTATATCTTTAGTCAACTTAGCTCCATTTTGACACTCATTAGCTTATTGTTAAAGTGTTAGGTCATGGGTTCGATTCTCATAAAGAGTTTTTCTCAGATTTATTGGGTTTCCTCCTGAATTACGTATAGGTATTATTTTCTAGTGGAGATGGATATGATCGGGTGATTCCGCTGATGGCACGACGATACTCTAGTGGTCTGTCAGTTATTCAAATTGGCCATTAAAAAGTTATATATATAATTACCTTTTCAACTAATATTTTAATCGTCAAATATTTCTCGCAACTAAATTGAGGAACCTGAAACTCTTGGGGGGCTCAATTTGAGAGAATGAACATGAAAATACTAAAAAGATGATAATAAAATATTTTTGTTCCGAATAATGAAAAAAATGAAAAGCAGGAATGATTTCTTGTAATGTGGGAACAACACAAAGCTATGGAGGTCGGGTCTTGTTTCCTATCTATGCTCCTATACCTTTTTCTTAAATATTCATCTTTATTCAATCACTTTAACTCCCTATCTTCATGCTGCGACCATCATTCTTAATCTTATGAACACATGCAACTGTTCTTGTTAGACATTTGAAAACATGTAAATAATACCTGTTATAGCATTTAGGATAACAGATAATCCAACTCAATGCTATGTTTGTTGTTCTAGTACATTGTGTCCTCTAGTAATTGGGTTGGTTCCCTTGTAGTTGTTGGATCTAGCAGATAAAATAACGAAGTATGTTAATTTGAGATTACAATAATGTTTCTGAACGTTGTATAAAAGTTTACTTCTTATATATTGAAGAGGTGACCGAATTTAATCCATAAATCCAAAATATCCAAACCAACCTGACAAAGTCGGGTTAAGTAGACCCAAATTTTAGTTACGCCTACGTCGCAAAAAAAAGTAAAACATGACCAAAGAATGTTCACCTCCTCCGATAAGGAGGACAATGTCATCGTCAAAACAATTATACCTTTATCCAAGCTCATCTCTACACAATACTAATATCGAAACCCTAATTCACCAGATATGAATACTTGATGATGAGTTAATAAGAATATTCATTTACTGATCACAAGCATTCTCACTCATACTTTACGTTCAACAATATTTGCTCTCAAAGAGTCGAAAATTATTCTCACATTGGAACTTGGTTATAAAAAGACCTCTACTTGTGTGACAAGGCTGACGACCCTTGTTTTGCAGTGTTACTATAACAGACTGGCCAGGCCAAAAGTTGATCAAAAGGCATTATCGTTGAAGTTCATACGCTAAAGGTTAGTTTTTTTAATAGTTTAGTCATTTCATCTCTAAGGTACCATGAAATTCATATTAAACAGCTCTTTTGTACTTTAATCTAACCATTAGGATAATGACAATATGAGTGTTGAAACCCCATACCACGATGGTGATTGGTGGTAGTAAATTAGAGGAAGTGGGGGTGGAAAAGCACTTGAGAAAATGGGGTCCGAGTGTGTTTGTGGGAGGCAATCACGTGTCATCATTGATCAACAAGAGAGTAGTAACATGGAGGGTGGGTGTTCCGACATTTGGCCCCAGATCTGCCTAATACTTAGGGCCGGAGAGAACCCATTTTGTTTATATAAATCATGTTTCACACAACACATTTTGTGGTGGAATACATCAATACAATAAATTAAAAATTTGAGAGGTAAGTTTGTAATCGTCATCATCATACTCAGTCGTCTTATCAGTAGCAAAGCTAAGGCAGTGTTTGAGAAATATAACATGTAAACAGCCTTACTTATTCCGTAGGAATAGAGAGACTGCTTACAGTGAGACATCTGGCTTGATAGTAGTTTTGCATCAAGCCTTGGACATAAGACACATAACACTCAGCAATCGAGACAAATGCTGATTAAAGCATGTTCCCCCTTTTCTTTCGGCTATAAACGTTGCCTCATGATGCACGATTAACCATCCCATATTTAACGTTATTTTCACGAAATTAGTAAAATAACGTTAAAATTAGTGCACTTTCACTTTTGCCTACTGAGAGCCGACACACATATATATTATATACGCATACCGCAAGCAGGGCGGTAAAAGGTAAGTTTCTGGTAATAGGATTATACTTTAAGAAATGATTAACATGTATATATCTTTATATTGGCTACTTTATGAATCGTGATTACATGGTTTTTGAGTAAATGGTTCTTCTTTATATATGGGACATTCTTTAACTTAATAAAGATGATCTAATTTGTTTATATGTCATTAGGTTATAACCATGTTTATTACACAAGTTGAATAAATAAATTTTATATACTAAATAATAAAATAATATATCTTTTAAAACTTCCTTTATTGCACAGGTTGAATAAATGTAATTTTATAGATTAAATAATAAAAAGTTATATCTATAGGAACCATACTATACGGGTTGAATTGATGTAATTTTATATACCAAATAATAAAAAGGTTATATCTTTAAAACTACGTGTATTACACGGGCTGAATAAATGTAATATTGTTTACTAAATAATAAAAATATTATATATTTAAAAACCCTCGTGTATTACACGGCTTGAATAAATATGATTTTATATACCAAATAATAAGAAAGTTATACTTAAAAAAACACTAATGGATATACTCGTTATGCAATAGATATGATGATTGCGGAGATATTATTGAAATGAAGATATAGTGGTCAAACATGTTATTCAAGTTGCAAATAAGCAGCCTTTGAGTGATAAAATATAAATTATATTTAAAAAACTCGTAGTAAATCTAATTTAAAAAAATTAAAACTTTGTTATTATTAGTAAAATCAATGATTTTATATTTATAATTTTGTTTAGTATTATTTTATTAAAAAGTGCATATCATACATATAATTATATTATGTCTTAAGTTATTGATGCCATCCAAAATGTTTTCGATTTTATGTCTAGCATTATATATACTACGGTAAAAGTTTAAAGTTTATTAGAGATAATTACATTATCGAAAAGAATAAGAGTAAATTTATATATAATATGATAGAGAAAATCAAATAAATAATATCATAAATGAGAAGTATATTTTTAAATTTAGAAGAGATTAAACAAAATAATATTTAGTAGGATAGTTATCTATAATTAATTAGAAGAGATTAAACTAAATAATAATTATCCATAAGATATTAAACTAAATAATATTTAGTAGGATGATTCTCTATGATTAATTAGAAGATATTACACTAAAATAATAATTATTCATAAGATATTGCCTAATATAATGACAAGTGTCTTTTAAATAGTTTTTTTTATTATATAGTATAGATAGATATCCATAACAGAAGTCGTACGTCTTATTATACAATTTTCATTATTAGATTATACTAGGTTTTTTTTGTCGCGTGTTGTGGCGAAACGAACAAATGATTATAGAAAGCAAACGTTATTTAAAAATGTAGCATATTGTTTAGAAAGCCAAATCGTTAGAATCGTTCAGTTTATCATCATATCATTTTACGATACCAAATAAATACTAACTTGAACATAAATTCATTTTTTAATAAAACTTATACCAATCGAGAGTTAAAATTAAGCACAGCTACATACTTAAGTTGTTAGAAAAAAAATTAACGAACATAAGTTATTAAGGAAGTATCAAGTTAATTGATAAAGTAAAGATGATTTAAAAAAAAAAACATAATTATTAAAAAAAATAAATGATAAAGGAAATATGGTTTTTGAAAAGGAAAAAATAAAAATATGTTAAAAGCTAAAAGTAAATAGGAAAAAATGAAAATACGTTAAAAGTTAAAAGCAAATATTAAAAATAATACATAATAGAATATTAAAAAGCTATATTTATTTTAAATTTAAATTATTATTCATGGTCCTTCGTAACTACGTACTTAAGTTTTTAGAAAAAAATTTAACAAACATAAGTTATTAAGAAAATATCAAGTTAATTGATAAAGTAAAGATGATTTAATTTTTTTTTTATTAAAAACAGAGATAAATGATAAAGAAAATATGATTTTAGAAAGGGAAAAAAAATAAAAATATGTTAAAAGCTAAAAGTAAATAGGAAAAAATGAAAATATTTTGAAAGTTAAAAGTAAATATTAAAAATAATATATGACATAATAAAATATTAAAAAAAGCTATATATTATTTTAAATTTAAAATTACTAATGAAAATTTGTTAAAAGTTAAAAGTAAATATTAAAAATAATACATTGACATAATAAGTATAAAAAACTATATATTATTTTAAATTTAAAATTATATTCATGTTCCTTTGTAAATTAGTAAAAAGTTATATATTAGTTTAAATTCAAAATTACTATACATGTTCCTTTGTAAATTATATATATAAAATTATATATAAAAAATACATTAAAAGCAAAAAGTAGATAGAAAAAAATGAAAATATTAAAAATCTATTTATTATTTTAAATTTAAAATTACTATTAATGTTTCTTTTTAAAAAATATATATAAAATATGTAGTATTAAAATATTTTACAACGAAAAAAGTGGATTAATAACAAGGCACTCTTTAGCAAAAGATAACCCAATAATTAATGACGTATATGGCGGATTAGCAATGAAGTAGGCCGAATGACCATATGGCATCAAGTATATATATATCTTCATTAAAGTGGTGTAAAAATAAAGACTAAATATTCATAATAATGTGAGATAAATGTTAAGTATTAGGACAAAAAATTACAACTCAGCCAACTATCTTTAAGATAAAATGGTAAGTGCCTTTAAATCCTTTAAGATAAAAAAAAATAACCCTCATTTGATTTATATATAAAGTAGTAACAAACTTTACTTAAAGTTTATAAACAATTATAAAACTTACTAATAGACCATTCTTCATATTTTTTTAACTTAATATGAAAATATGTATAAATATTTGTAACAATAAACTTGGTAGGGACAAGGGATTTTTAGGCAAAATAATTGCTAGGGATGAACCTATATAATTTTAAAATTTTCAAACGGAAATATTACACTTATAAGCCCCCCTCCCCCGACTACAAAGGCTTTCTCTCTCAATGGATGTGTCAAAAGGTTTAAAGTTGAAGTTAACAAGTGAACAATCATGGGAGCAAGTTCATCAACTCATAACAACTAATTAATAAAATCTTTCCATTTCTTCAGAAAATAAGAGTTCATGAGTTAGGAACAAATCCGTAATTAGGTCAAGACGAGCATATTTAGGGATCTCCCGTATTGGATGATGTTGTTAATCCGACACAACCTCATTTTCATGCACATTTAGAAGAATGTATTCAAGAATCTTTTAACACCATGACGGACACAGCTAAAATAAAAGGATAGTGTAAAAGATAAGAGGGAGGTATTTCAACCATATTTTCACGTATGACAACAAACTAATGATACCAAAATCGTCATGTATATTGATCAAACGATAGGTAAAGTATACATGTAAGTATGTAACCCTTAAAGATTGTAGCTTTTGTAGATTCTAGAGTCATGATTGCCTCCTATTGCCTAGTGAGGGAGGTTCAAGATACGATATGGGATTGATAACAAAGTTGTGCAATATATTCGTGTAATATGCAAGAGGTTACACATAGAAAACTTGAAAACATTGCAACACATATTTTTGAAACCATTTGCAAGTTAGAAAGGTCTTCCTATTTGGTTACTTTGATTTAATAAAGCACCATGTGATATCTTTGACGGATGAAGCCATTATCGGTGGTCCTGCCCAATATTAGTTGATGTATTTGTATGAGATGTAAGGTTTTTGTTTCTTAAAAGAAACTAGTTTTTGGGACGTGCGTTTTACGGCTGACCGTTAAACCCAAAAAAAAATAGAAGCAAAAACGTTGAACCACACGTATGTATTGTGGTGAGTTAACTCGTAAAAATTATACCAAAATGTAAAACACAGAAAAAAATAATTAAGTTATCTTAGGACCCGTGTGTTACGACGAAGCCGTTAAATCGTAAAACATTAGACGTAAAAACGTTGAACCACACATGCGTGTTGCAACGTGTTAACTCACTAATTTAGACCGAAAGATTAAACATCATCATAAAAAAGAATTACTAAATCAAAGCCATATGTAAAACCCAGATAGTAAAAGAAAATAATAAAACTCAAATTTTTTAACTCAAATAATAGCAGTAGTTATATATAGTTGTTACTGAGAATAAACATCGAGTGTCGAGCTTGTTGACACTTAACAAAGCATCAACCAAAGAAAAACAAATACAATAAAGTAAAATAATGAAGAATTATATAACAAAGTCACACACATATCTCTATATACAGAGAGAATTGTATATAGTATATTATATATGTTGTGAGAGAGAGAGAGAAGTGGATGTGTGATGGTGGAATATGTTGAAATCTAAAAGAAATTGAATAGTAGTATTGTGAGAATAAATATTGATAATTAAGAGGTAATATTTTCACATAAAACACTCCTTTAATTATCTAACACTTATTGCAACATTGTATATCCAACCAAAATATGAAATGGATCTAAGGATGTTATAGATACATATGCTAAAGAAGTTACATAGTCATTAAGAGGTTGCTCAAAATATTGAAGGTTGCATGGGAAAAAAAGCATAACCATCATTTGAAGGAGATTATGATCATATGAAAGTATGATGGTGTAATATGTAAATATAGCTAAAATCGATTGAAAAGTTGTTAATATGGTGGTTAGGCCGTTAAGGATGATTATGATCGAACCTTTGATGTACAAAAAGTCTACCCTCGTTTGTAAATACCACTTCCAATAACATCATGCCGGGATAGTTGGAATTAACAATGTGTAGAGGACCATTCAACAAATTTGTTGTACTATATTTGTCGATTCAAGTAGATGTTGGTGTCTCCCCGATCACAACATCAAATAGAACATAAAATTACCAACGATAATCATAATTTGTCAAAATTTTGGATTATAAACAAAGTTAATCAAAATCATGTAAGCCATTGTTCTGATATCATATGAAGACGAATACAATCCAACAACTAGATTCATCTGACCTAGAAAAATAAGAGAAAAGCGAGTAAGAATTCATAAGGATGTCGTGGATGTTTATAAATGAAGTCTTGCCTCTTTTACAAAACGGCCTATCCACTCAAGGTTAACTAGGGGTGTAAACAAGTCGAGCTACTTGCGAACTACTTAAGATTGGCTCAATCAAAAGCTCAAAATGAGCTGAGCCTTATCGAGCCTGAGCCGAGCCCGAGCCTCAACCAAAACACGTTTACTTATCGAGCTTGAGCTCGAGCCTTGAATATAAAGATCGTTTAGGCTTGTCGAGCCTTAACCAGCCTGGAGTATTTTCTAAGTTTTAACTAAACTCTTTTTAAACTTATAAGTATTAATTAATATCCATCCAAGCTTGAGCCTAGCTTTGGCTTGTTTAAGGTACTGCACACGGGTTCAAGCCGACCTTTAGCTCGTTTAAGTTTTTTTTTTCTCAAATTAGCTTGAGCCAAGACAATCTGATCTCGAGCTTCAGTATATGTATACGAGCTTGAGCTAAAAAACATAGGCTCGAATCGAACCGAGCTCGAGCTTTAGCAAAGCCTAAAGAGCCGAGATCGAGTAGTGTAAGGCTCGAGCTCAGCTCGTTCGCACCAGTACTTAACTCTTTGTAAGCAAGTTTTAACACGATTTACATATTACACCCCACCCTCGTACTTTTATTATCTTAAAATTAAGGCCAAAAATTCAGTATTTTTCATAAAAACGTGGAAAGAAATTTGATTAGTTGCCATTTAATGAAGTGTAGTGAGCTTGCACAATGTTCCTTTCAGGATGGATGGAATGCTCATAAAATTAAATACCCCTAGATCCATTAAAACATAAATTTCATATGTGACAACATAGAGCATAAAAAAATTACTAAATGTAATTGTTATTTTTAAAATTGAAAAATGACAAGAATAGGCATTAGCAATAGCAATAGCAAGTAGAATAGAAGTGTCTTTCTAAAGAGATTTTCTTTGTATCGTTTTTTTTAAACGGCCAACGAATCTTTTAAATGATTACTGACAAAATTCATAACATCGGAATACACCCGCCTTCAAACCGTGAAAAACCCTCACGTAAGGTCGAAGGTCGTAAACACTTGCTCGAGGGCACAACAGTGCAAAGTCGTAAAACCCGCTCAGTTCAAGGATCGAACTAGCGATCGCCACCTATTCACCTAGTCTCCCATCATCACCAGATGCCGTCGAAACTTAATGTTGATGGCAGGAATCAAACTTGGGTCACTTGGAATACCAATTTCTCACTTACCACTCCACCACAAGCTCATTGAATAAAAAAAAGACGGACCGGATTTGAACTGACACCAAAGGTGTAGTTATATCGGTTTATTTCCTGAATGATAGTCGGATAGTGACATGTGTTTGAAGTTTATATACAAATACTTTAAGCCTAAGGTGTATGTTAACCGCTGTAAAAAAATTAATACACGAGTAAACGATCAGTGAAATTTTTTTTTTAAAAAAAAAGAAAGAAATGGGACCAGACAAAAAGGGCCTTAGAACTGCATGCGCAATATGATGTTGTCCGGGTCCCCTTTACTTTCGCCCTTTGAATCTGGTTCTCAAAATAATTTCTTCAATTACAAAATTGGCCCCATGTGTTATTCTTATCTTACAAGATTTATGTTTTTACTTGAGGACTAAGTAACCTCTTATCCTTAAATCAACTTCTTTTAACGGTGTTCGTTAAGTTGTTAAACATCTCTAATCTCGACTTCATAGGACACGATGGATCTGGACTTCACACGACACCGAGGAAGTAGGTGAACGTATATAACTTAACAGTCTTAAATATTTCTTTTGAAAGACGAATAGTTTTAATTATGACGTCTGTCTGTTGTACCTCTAAATTTTTGTCAATAAGCTACCAATCCTAAATAGATTTTTAGTTCAATATTATCTAAAAAGTTAATTAAAGGATGATTCATGTCTCATATGATTCAGTTGTTTTTTTTATATGTAAATAAGGGTTTGGTGTTCAACTTTCTAGCTCTTTATAATATAATTTGTTTTCATCATCATTAATTATAATGTTTACTAAAATAAATAGCTATCATGACATGCATGAATGAGTCATATGGCAATTTTTTTAGCAAATTAAAAAATAATAGTATTAAATCCAGTTGAATCTTGGTTAAAAACTTTTAACAAGATAAATTCACTAAGATGATTATCTAGCTCCAAAGCTTGATAATTTTTTCAGCATTTGTAAAGGCATGGCCTCATAGGTTGGTCTTACAAGTACGGACACCACAAACAAATTTATGACTTTTTTCTTTCTGTTTTTGGCAAAATTTGTTATCAAGCAATGCTCTTTTCTATACAAGGATTTTTTTGTATGCATGTGTGTGTATATATATATATATATATATATATATAAGAGAGAGAGAGAGAGAGAGTGTGAGACATTATTTTCTAAATTTTTGAGGGGAAATTTGGTTTATGTAAATTAAATCACACCAATGTAGTAGCAATGTGCACAAGGTTAGATACACCATCTAATTTGTTAGATGCATCATTTTAACGGGGAAGAGTACCTACATCATCAAATCCTGTTACACGAAACGTTTGATGCACAATTGTAATGCAAGATTAGTATCAATATATAGAGAACAATAATCAAATTTATATAATAATTTCTATTGCAAGTAAAGTATATTATAGGGTTAGGATCATGTGAAAACTTCTATGTTAATTGAGAACCTTGAAAACAATTCAAGACCACACATTTTTTAAATAAAAATAAAAAATGCAATTTTTTACTAAGTCGCCGTTTCTTCTTTTGGTATTTTTTTTAATTATACATATAAGTATATTGTCAATCTTTAATTATACATATTCTATATGTACGTGTTTAAAATAAAAAATGAGCATTGTACATCTATGTTTGATAATGTACATGAATGTACAAATGTGTATAAATGATTGTACATATATGTATACAAAGAAAGATTATCACACCCTCAAAGTTCACTTGCGAGGTTTTACCGCGAATCGCGTGACAAATCAGGATATTAGATGTTACCCCCTATCCGATGATAGAATCATCGGGCATGAGCGAATAGATGATTGCTCAAAGCATTATAACAATCGAAAATGACAATATTAAAATAAACAATTTATATATATTTTAGTGTGTAATAATAATTAATAAATTGGTAATAATGAACTAATTGTAAGATTGAATAAGTAAATGACAAAATTAAAAGAGTTAGTAGTTTTACATATTTTTAATATGTAATAATAATTAATGAATTGGTAGCAATGATGTAAATGACATCTGTTTGTGTTTGTTCATTTAACAAACTGAACGAAATTTCTGGTCATATTCATTCTTTATTAAACGATGAACGTAAATGAACTTCCCGACAAATGGTTCACGAACTGTTTGCTAAACGTTCGGTTCATTTGCAGTCCTAATGAATATCTTTAAACAATAATAAATATAACTTAGGATTCTTTGTATTAATTATATCAGCAAATAATCATCCGATTAATCTTGAATGTAGCATTATGTTTAATCTTTTTTAAACGTGTAACTTATAACATTGCTCAATGTCATCTTTTATCATTATATGTCAAAAAGCATGTTATAAGTTGATTTGTTAGATATATAAATCCGAACACATGAAACATGGAAAGATGAATTACCTTTTGACTTTGTTACTTACATGCATGATGGTTTGTTAAAGTAATCAATAAAATTAAAATGGATCTTTGTTGCATGTTTGTCAATATAACCATCACTACTTCACAAAACCTATTACATTTTTTTCTCTTAAAGGAATTACAACCTTTTTATCTTATATGTTTTCTAGCAATCACTTTATATGTTTTGAAAAATCAAACAATATAGATTTGGTTTGAAATATAATATTTATAATAATTAATAAGTATACTTTACATAAAGTTCTTCATTTACAACCAATTTACAACTAAGGAGATCGATGTACACAAATATGTAACAGAAACATTTTCTTAAAGTGTATAATTTAACAAGAAATTACTGACTAATTCGTTCTTCCAAAGAGGCTAAGAGGGAATCTACTTTCACATGGTTTTATTATATAATATATACACAGAAAAAACACACACATATATATAATTTTCATTGGAGTAGTGAACCATTAATTTTACATGTAAAAAAAACTTATAAAAACTTATTTTCAGACAGAAAAAATATTTTTTATAAGTGTTTTAGATTTTTTTACATATAGACACGTATAGAAGCCGTTAAAATAAAAAAATTTGTAATGTTTTTACTTTTTTTAATGTTCATAAATTAGATATTAGTTAATTTATTCATGTAATATAATAGTTATACTAGATTAATTTATCTCTAGAGTACTAATAGATTATAATAGTAAATTGAATGTGTCTCTGTGTATAGACTATAGAGCTCAGAAGGTTCTTATTTTATTGTAAAACCAAGTACTTGTATCTTCTTATTGGAACTTATGCCTTGTTAGCATAATTTTTGTGTAATAATATTTAAATACTAAACTCTAAATATAGAATCTAAGAGAATGAAAAAGATGTAGTCTTCAAGGATATAAGTGGTTAAAAATGTGACCTGTTATAATCAAAAGATTTGAGATTTAAATCTTGCAGAGTAATTTTTTAATAAGTTCTCTTAACTCTAACAAAATATATCAATTTTCATTTAAACGTCACTACACGTACTAAAGTGATGCCTGCGGGATGTGACAGTGAACACATACAGTGCTAATCACATAACATATTAGATACGGTGACGAGCATATACATTAGTAATCACGTTACACGTTAATTGTTTTTTAAATTAAAATAACTATAGCAATATGATACTCAATTTAAATAAAATATCTTTTTAATACTAATGCATAAAAAAGTTATTTTTGTTTAAAAATTGTAAAGAGAATTTAATTTAAAAGTCAACAGTATTTTTTAAAATATTATATTTTATGTTCTAAAAGTTTTAATTACTTAAAATATTAAATTCTTATAAAATGATCTTCTTATCTTCCTATATTATATATATTATATATAGTGTGTGTGTGTGTGTGGGGGGATAAGTTTATTGTGGAACTGGGAAACATGAGTAAAACATGTAAAAACTAAAAAAAATCAGTTTATGTGTAAAATTTTTATTTTTACCAAATCTTTTTTAGAGTTTTGTATTAAACACATGGACAAGTCGTTTTAATAAAAAATATAAAAAACACTTAAAAAGGTAAAGAAAAACAAATTTCTTTTTATTTTAGCGACTTCCACATGTGTCTATGTAAAAAAAATCAAAAAAATATGAAAAGTGATTTTTTCTATGTAAAAGTAAGTTTTATAAGTTTTTTTACATTTAAGATTAACATGTTGATTTTCATTTTGTTCGAAGGAAAATTATGTGTGTAATTTATATCTACTGGAGATCAACTCGCAAACATCTTCACAAAATCGTTATCAACACAAAGATGCATGTTCCCACATTCCAAGCTACAGGTTGCTCCCCGACGTTAGCTTGCAATGAGAATGTTTGACACACTATAATTAAGTTATATTATATGGTGTAATAGTTTTTAGGATATGTGCGTTGCAACGGAACCGTTAAACCGAACGTAAAAACGTTGATGTGACATCCCACATAGGATGTGAATGTAACATCCGTCGAAAAACGGGTTTTCAAAACCCGCTTCGTTTATCAATCAAATATCCAGTTATAAATTTCGTTGCGTATTTATATTTGATATTAATTTTAAACGATACATGATTAATAAATATATTAGAATTTAAAAACCATAATTTAAAATTACTAATTGTAACATTTGTATAAATCGGGTCTCCAAAACCCGCTCCGTTTTGTAATCAAATACCAAGTTATGAAAGTACATTAATTATTTATGGTTATTTTGAGTTTAAACGTTACATAATTAATAAATAAACTAAACTATAAAAATTAAATTGGATAAAAAGTTAAAATAAAATAAATAAAAAACAACTGAAGCTGCCGGGACTCGAACCCGAGTCAGCTGAGGCATTCCAAGACTTAACATCCATTTCCCAAACCACTCCGCCACAATGTGTTTTCTGTTAACAATTGGCAACCAAATGGAACTTATACGCAAACTCGAATTAACATTGATGCCATATGAATAACGGAAACCGGCAAATCGATCGCTAAATCATTTCGACTTCTTTTCGCCAGCTTATAACCGATGTATTTCGGTTTCTAATTAAGTCCGAATTGAATGAACATAAAGTTTCATCATTTCCGGTATTTGAAACCGAAAACTTATCAAACTCTGATTTAATTCAAGTTCTGATCATTTGCGCGATTCATAACTATCACAACAACACTCAATTTCATTTTCGTCAAGTTTCTGAACCGTAAGATTCTCTGAATCAGATCGCCGGAATTTTTCTGCAACTCACCGGAAAACCGGGACTCGCATTCTCACGGTAATTCCTTCGACTCTTTTTGTTTAAAACATGTGATTAGTCAATCTCTAACACAACTCCATCATCAGAATCAATCTTAGCCAACGTTTATCGGAAATCTCACCTTCGCCGGAAAGTTTCTGAGATTGCCGGAATCCCACTGTGAACTGGTAAGATATCCTGCACTTCATTTAAACCTTGTTTGGTGATTTAATTCTATAAATAATCGATCCACACTGCTAATTGGTTCAACAGTCGGAGTTCATTTCCTGTACCGACAAACCTTCGCCAGATTTCTGTGATTATCTTCAATCGGTAAATTCTGTTCTTTAAACTCTCTCCATTCCTTACTCTTGAATTACTGTTAGTGTCTAAGATCTTTGTAAATCACAAAATCAACTTTAACCAGTCGAATTACGCTGACCGTGTAATCCGACGAAGAAGATGAAGCTATTTCAGAATATAAGAGTAATTAAAATCCGGTTTATAAACGGGTTAGACACACAGTCCAGCAGTGGACTGTGTGCAAATTTCATAATCACGTCCCGAGTTCGATCCTTACTACGCACACGCTTTACGTAATAACATTCCTTTTTATTCATGAACTAACCGGGTTAGAGCGGGTAGTTGTTAAGTATAATATAAATCAAGAATATAACCGGGTTAGACACACAGTCCAGCGGTGGACTGTGTGCAAAATAAACTTCACGTCGCGCGTTCGAGTCCCGTCACAAGCACCGGTCCATGGAATTAAAACGTTTTTGCAAAATAAAGGAATTTTCGGTTAATTCGAATAAGTATATAAATATAATTAAAACTGAGTTTCTAACGGGTTAGTCACGTAGCTCAGTTGGTAGAGCTACGTGCACGTGAACGGAAGGTCACCGGTTCGAATCCCGCTTGGCGCAACATTTACCGCTGACCGAACCGGTCAACGGTCAACGGTCAATGGTCAAACAGTAAAAAAAATAATATTTTTTTTATATATATATTTGTTTATTTTAATTTAAAAATCAATTAAAAATACTTAAAAATAACATTTTTAAAGATAGAAAATAGCCATAAACTCACAAAAATATATCTAAAAATCCCATTAAAAATCCTTAATAAAATCCATCCATTTAATATACTTTTCCATTATTATTTAGGTTAGTATTCCTCGTCGATCCGCTCATCTAAATCGTGCGCATCTCACCATCTTCAATTCAACGCACCCAATGTGAGTGAACCTTTCAAATTCCCCGTTTTAATCACGTTTTGGGGTGTATCATGTGTCTTTATTTATTTACATATTATAACGAAATTATTGTGCATATATCATATCATGACATGTGTATTAGTTTGTTGCTGTTAAGTAGTTATTATTGGATGCAAATTATTATTTCAGTACATACAATTGCCGAGGCCGCAGCTCCCCATCCATCGAGGTTGAGCTTGATCCCCATTTTATTATGCGGTTGATCTTGGCGTGCCCGCACGATCGGCTCCGTTTGATTGAGCCTTGATCGGTCATTTCATTTTACATTTCAATACATGCAATACGCTCGGCTCCGTTTGATTGAGCCTTGAGCGCACAGTTCAATTTACATTTCCAGTTCATGCAATACGATCGGCTCCGTTTGATTGAGCCTTGATCGCACAGTTCATTTATGTTAGTTATCATATGATATTGGTATGTTCATGTATGCTATCAAATGATAATGTATGTTATAATTGTAACTGCTAAATGCCAATGTTTGATTACTTACATGTGCTCTTTTATGATTATGCACAATATTTTATTGATAAACTAACCATATAATCATTATCAAATGTTTATCTATGAGGTTCACTCGCCAACTTATGTTGACCCAAAACCTCCCATTTTACACATGATACAGGTGAACCAGCAGCAGCTAGGAACACATAGGACCTGGATTAGAAGAAATAAAACGATTTAGTATTTGGATTATTATGTTTGGTTATTTTCCCTTGTATTGAATGAACATGTTTGGATGTTTGAGAAATGTAACTTTGACTTCATTTAATTATGAAACATAATAGTAAATGTCATGTGCTTTGGTGATAACCCAATTATGCCCCGACTCTTATTTCCGCTGCGGGTCGGGGTGTGACAGATTGGTATCAGAGCCATGACTATAGGGATATAGGATAGGTTATTAGACCCTTAGAGCCTATACTATAGTCGATTAGAAACTTATAAGAATTTTGTGTGTTATATGCCAAATTTCATGATGTTTATATGTTTATGTTAAATGTTACATTTGATATTGTACAAGCATGTTCATAAGTATGTATTATCAAATAATGTCTATCATGAAATCGTATGATCATAACATATCACATCCATGCAAGCACACACCACATCATGATTGATTTTACAATGATTTTCGTGTTTTCAAATCTCATCAAAGTGAGTTCTCATGACGGGCATGTAGTAACTGGAAGGGTACTAGTACCGGTAGTCGGAACATCCTGTCTAGGCTGGCATTCGTATAAATCCAAAATAAAGGACCAGTTTGCCTACCTGGGGACTAACGATGAGAGTACGAAATATTAGGCCAAAGCATGCTATACTAAACGTCGTGAGAGCTAATCCCACTTTGAGTTGTCATTGTGTCTACACCTGGACACGTTCCGACCAAACATCTCATGAACATATTTTGTGGTTTGCATTCGGGGGATGCGAGTGTTAAATTGCCAATACTAATGTGAATCCTACCAAGCCAATAGCCATGGGGGCCCACATGACTATGTAGGTGAAGGTATGGGGGACATTTGAGGCCCAACATGAGCGAACCCAAGACATTCTTTGGATGTAGTTGCATTACTGATATTTATGTTATTTTCATTTTCTTAAAGACACATGACACCTAAAAAGATACCATAAACTCACAATCTTCTCATTTTATGATCCTGTAGATGTCGTCTAGACAGCATCGAAGAGGTAGGAAATCGGAAAAGTCTCGGGAACGTTTGGCCACTCATATCGCGAATCAAATGGCCACGATATTGCCTGACATCGTAGTACAAGTACAACAAGCCCTTGCTGCAAATCCTACTAACCCTCCTCAACAGCAGGACCAGAACATCGACAACCCTCCTACCATCAAATGCTCCTATAAACATTTTAAGTCCTGTGATCCTCCAAAATTCGAAGGGACTGAGGGAGTCACTGCTCTCCTACATTGGTTCGAGGAGATGGAAAACGTGTTCTTAAACTGCGATTGTCCTGAGGATCGCAAAGTTCGTTATGCCACCGGGAGACTACTTGGCGTAGCTCTCACTTGGTGGAATACTGAGAAGGGAAAGAGGGGAACTGAAGATGCGATGGCCTTAACTTGGGAGGAGTTAAGGGAAATCATGACTAGGCGATTCTGTCCTAGAAGTGAAATTAAGAAATTGGAGGATGAATTTCATGCCTTGAAGCAAAAAGAGGGTGATCACTCTACTTACAACAAGAGGTTCTTGGAGTTGAACCAAATGGTTCCAAACTTATTCACTCCAACCTACCGTCTGATCGAACATTACATTCGAGGACTACCCTCGAAAATCCAAGATTCGGTCCTCAGCGTTTCACCGGTAACACTCGAAGCTGCCATGGAGTTGGCAACAGAACTGACCGAAAACCGAATTCGCAATGGGAGGTTCAAGGAGGAAAAGAAGAAAACCCCTGCTGAGGGACAAACCTCAAACCACCACACTCCTTCCTCTAAATTTGCTAACAAGAGGAAGCGTAACACCAGGAACTTTGCAGTCACCCAAACCAACACCCCTGTTCCTGCTGCACCCATCACTCAAGCCACTCCTCCACCCGCGCCATACAGAAAACCATACACAGGGCCACTACCAAAGTGTAACGTTGTCAGTATCACCACTCCCCTGATTATCCTTGCCAATACTGTACCGGCTGCGGTCGCGCCGGACACACTGTTCAAAACTGCCGCACGCTTCAACGAACAAACCGCCATCAACCTATAACCCAAACCCACCAACAATTAATGGTTCAAGCCCAACAACAGCTACCATTTCCACCCACTCAACATTTAGCCCAAACATACTATCAACCTAATTACCCTATGGGCCAACCTATGCGGGCTTGTTTCAATTGCGGCGACCCAAGTCATTTCAGAAACACATGTCCAAGGTTGGTCAATATTATTCATGCTCAGGCCCAAGCCAACCCTGTGAATCAAGCAAACCAAGCTCCTCCACCTGCTAGGGGAAGAGCTTTCAATATTAACGCAAACCAGGCTAGAGCTGACGGCAATGTGGTCAACGGTACGTTTCTTATAAATGGTAGATATGCCTCTATGCAATTTGATACTGGTGCGGATAGAAGTTTCGTGTCATTAGAATTTGAACCTATCTTAAGTAAAAATCGGGATAAGCTCGCGGAATCCATAACGGTGGAAGTTGCGGACGGAAAACCTGTTTCATTAGACTCTATTTTACGCAACTGTACGCTCACCCTAAACGACCACGATTTCTCAGTCGATCTTATTCCTATGAAGCTGGGAAGTTTCGACATCATAATCGGTATGGATTGGCTCAGTCAACATCATGCGGAAGTTGTATGTCGTGAGAAATTTATTCGTATTCCTCTTCCAAACGGTCAGACTCTTCGAATCATTGGAGAAACCTCGTCGAAAGGGCTCAACTAATGTCTTGTCTTCAAGCTCAAAAATACTTTCGCAAGAATTATGTTGCGTTTTTAGCCCATATCATCAAGAAGGGGACCACAGAGAAGAAACTTGAAGATATTCCTGTTGTAAAAGATTTTCCACAAGTTTTTCCTGACGACATTTCAGGACTTCCTCCAATCAGAGATGTCGAATTCCGTATCGATCTTATACCTGGTGCTACACCAGTGGCAAAATCTCCATATATCTGAAATGCAAGAACTAGCCAGTCAATTGCAAGAGTTGACTGCCAAGGGATTCATACGCCCCAGCTCCTCGCCTTGGGGTGCACCTGTCCTTTTTTGTAAAGAAGAAAGATGGATCTTTTCGTATGTGCATCGACTACAGAGAGCTAAACAAGTTAACCATCAAAAATCGATATCCTTTACCTCGCATAGATGATCTTCTTGACCAACTACAAGGTGCCAGTTGCTTTTCGAAAATCGACCTTCGATCTGGCTATCATCAGCTTAGAGTGCATGAAGAAGACGTCCCTAAAACTGCTTTTCGAACTCGATATGGTTACTATGAATTCATGGTTATGCCGTTTGGATTAACCAACGCACCAGCTGTTTTCATGGACCTAATGAATAGAGTCTGTAAACCATACCTTGATTGATTTGTTATTGTATTCATCGACGATATTCTTATCTATTCAAAATCTAAAGCTGATCATGAGCGTCATCTGCGACTTGTTCTTGCACTTCTAGAAAAGGAAAAGCTTTATGCCAAGTTCTCTAAATGTGAATTCTGGTTAAAAGAGGTGCAATCATCTAAACTTTTCTTGCTATCTCTCGATTAGTAACTTAATTACTCAACACAGTAATCAAAACTGTCAAACAGTTTCCCTCAGCCGGAATCCGCGGATCGGAGCCGAAGAGACCTTGCCGGAAAACCTGAAGCAAACTCGCCGTTCTGGTATACCATGTCATTCTCTTTTCATTTCAATCAAGTGTAAGTTAAGATCAATTAAACAGAACATTCGGATTTCATTGTTCTGTATTGTTAAGCGAAGAAGACGAAGTTGGGAAGTGTGTATTAGTTTAATTAAAACCGGATATTTAACCGGGTTAGACACACAGTCCAGCGGTGGACTGTGTGCAACATAACACGCACGTCCTGAGTTCGAATCGCACATGTTACCGACTTTCAGAAATAAAACCAATTCTTTTTAAAACCTATTCAGATCATCCTTCAACATGTCTATAAATATAATATAATTCAGTATATAAACAGGTTAGACACACAGCCCAACTGGTTGGGCTGTGTGCATGTAAACTGAAGAGCGCGAGTTCGACTCTGGATACCTAAACCGGGTTGGCAATTTATGAAACTTTTTAATAAAAATAAATAAGGTTAAAGTTAATTAGTATATATATATAATTAAAACAGAGAATATTTCGGGTTAGACACGTAGCTCAGTTGGTAGAGCTGCGTGCACGTGTACGAGAGGTCCCGAGTTCGAACCTCACTCAGCGCATAATCAAACACAGTCCGACCGGTCAACGGTCAACGGTCAAAAGTCAACATTTTTTTTATTTTCCTTTTTATTTATTTAATTGAAAAATCATTTAAAAATACTTAAAAAATAAGATTTTTAAAGTTAGAAAATTACCTTAAACTCACAAAGATAAATCTAAAAAAATTCCATTAAGAGTAATAAATAAAAATATTAATCCCAAATAAAATCCATTTATTTACCGAATCATTTCGTTATTATTTTAGGTTAGTTTTTCTCTCGTCGATCAAATCCTAGATTTCGTGCGCATCCAACGTCATCAAAGAACGCACCCAATGTGAGTGAATCTCTACCAAATTCCCCGTTTTAATCATGTTTTGGGGTGTATCATGTGTCGTTTAATTCTTTACTATATTTAAACACTTGTGCATCCATCATATCCGTGATCATATGTGTATCAAATGTGTATCAATTGTTGTGTGGATTATATGTAGTTTGGATTTATCATTTTCAGTGCACGCACTTCATTAGGCCCATCAGTTCTCCGTGGGAGACGGGTTGAGCATCAGGTGCCTCATAAGATCGGCTCCGTTTGATTGAGCCTTGATCTCACATTCATCATCATTCATATCATATACTCATTCAAGTGTTTGTGTTTGTTTACTTATATATGTTTGCTCACATGTGATTATTGCACAAATTTTCCATAATAAATAAAACAAGAAAATAACAACCATGTTTTAACAAGGTTCACCCGCCAACTTTTGTTGAGCCAAAATATCCCCCGTTTTACACATGATACAGGTGATCCAGCTGAGACAAGAAACACATAGGAAGGCCTAGAAGAATAAATCAGTTTAAGCTTGGATTATTTACATAGTTTCATTTCCTTGTAACTGTATAAATTTTGATTTGGATATTTAAGTTGTAATTTGAATTTAATAAATATGAAACATTTTAGTAAACATCATGAGCTTTGGTGGTAACCCAATTATGCCCCGACTCTTATTCCGCTGCGGGTCGGGGTGTGACAGTGAAGGAGAACGAAGGCTTCCTTATAAGCGGCTTGATATCTTCACCGTTATGACGCGTTTTAAAACCGCGATGGGCGGGCGCTGAGCACGTGCTGGCTGCCACAGCGGACAATATCATAGTGCAGTTATGCTGAGCTGTTACAGATTGATATCAGAGCCACTATAGGGAAATAGAAAAAAAATTGTCATGATTTGACCTAGTCTAAGTACCTATACTTGACCACTCTGGATTTTCATGCTTAAGATACTTATATTTTCATACTTTGCTTCTCGTCTTTTCTTTTGTCTTAAAATATTCCTATGTACACATATTTACTTCATTGTTTCAAAACATATGTCTTTCCTAAGGCAAGGTTTACACGACCATGTGAAGACATGGAAACACTCTCATTACACAAACGAAACGACTCCACCAAAATAGGCGTGAAACCCTTACTTTGGTAAAGAACTCTCAATCCGCATTCTCGATTTTCACAAAATTATACATCAAGTTAGGAGTGACATCCTCACGTTGATGAAAATTTCCATTTCTTATTCTAGTGGACCCTTACCAACGAGTCAGAATTTATTTCCTTACCACGTTTAGTAAGCACCAGCCATGTTTAGGGAACAAAGTTATCAAGTTAGGGATGATACCCGCATCTTGATAACCAGTCCCACTCCTCGATTTTCAATCCCACCAAGGTCTCGAACCTTCAATTGACTAAGGACATGTAGTAACCGGAAGGGTGAATACCGTCAACTGAAATTTCGGTAAGAGTATCTTACCTATTAGGCCAAAGAATGCTTCCCAAACTCGAAAGGACTTTCGATCACTTTGGTTAGTCAAAGATCCGTTTCGGAACAATCCAAGTTTTGATCGAACCATCATTATACTAGTATCAATCTTATGCATAAAATGATTCAATTTTTCTTCTCCTTTTAAATTTAAATTTATTTTCACTACGATTATATATACATATCGTGCCTATCCTTTCGTACATTTTACACACTATTTGTGTGAACGATCTCAAAACGTCATCCACAAGGAAGACGCTATTCAAATTCCCGAAGATGGAAGTATTATCATCAAGATAGGAGTGATTCCCTTACCTCGACGATTAGCTCCTCTTCTTGCAATTACTTCACCAACGAGCTAGGGGTGATTTCCTTACCTCAGTGATCATTACCAATCCTCCTCCCTCAAAGATATCTTATCCTTAAGTTAGGAGTGATGTCCACATCTCAATGGAGATTTAAATCACAACACGACCAACTCCCCGATAACCACTCGATTAAGTTTATACTTAAATCTTTTATCATTATGTCAAATTTTCTACTTACGCATGAATCTCAAAATCTCATTGTTTTGTCAAACATATTTTTACCCCACAATCTATTTACGTAAATCACATGCGTGGTAATCTCCTTCATGCCTTAAATATTTTCTTATCCGATTATCTAAAATTCTTATAATATGCTATCTATAAACGTAGTCGATCTACTGAATTTCTTGCCCACGAACCTAATATTCATCCAAAACACACTCACATTATGCTATTATACTAGAGACACTTTGTTCCCAATAGGGAACCAAAGAAAACTTACCTTCACAAATGTAAAATTCTTATAGATGTTGCTTCGTTAACCACAATTAGTTGGTAAAACATAAGTAACCCATAGTCAACCTAACCGATAAACGTAAAAAGCCCAACCATACACCCTCAAGACTTCAATTCCCAACAATAGATCCTAACTTAGAACTAGCTCTCCCACCAGTAAATCCATCAACGCCTTGGAACGAGGATGAAACTCTTACAGACCTCACCTATACTCACAACCCAAGAAACCCGGTAAGCACCACAATTAAAGAATCTCCCAATACCCATGACTAGTAACCCACTCGTACCCCGTGCTGTGTGCACCAAAGCGTCGTACCTATAGACATATAGTCGGAACCCGACACCTTACCATCAAACCACCATTCAATCAACCTACACAACCATCTCACGGGTGAACCTAATGGCCCATACATACTCTAGACCATGGTTGCAAAAGTCGCTAGGCGTCCCCTAGGCGGTCGACTAGGGAGTTGAGAGTACTTGGCGTAGGCGGAGAGTACTCGGGGAGTACTCGGACATGTTAAATTATAAAGACATTCGTTTTCAAAAATTAAATATATGTCAAATAACATAAATTTACTAATGTTTATAAAAAATACGTAAAAATGATATTTATTCTATAATATGGTAGGTTCTACTATGAGTCATAACACAGAACGTAACATGACACCGAATAGCGAAACGGACGTAAAATGGCTAGAACATAGTGGATACGCCGCTGGTACTTCCTATATATAAGTGTTCCTATCATGTTACCAAACTTTTGTAAAACGTGCCATATGAAATTTGGTGTTATTCGGAACTTAGTAAATACGATTATCTAACAACAAAAATGGTGCCTCACAATCATTTCCTCGATTATACCCAAACTTACTTTGAAACACTTGATACTCAGTTTGTCTATAACGAAATCTTATTCCCAAAATCGTTAGCCGTAACAGCTACATTATCACTAACATCCCTTATTGCTTTGCGTTCATATTCCGACCAGTACTTTTACCATCATCAAGGCTTCAAGATATTAATGTTCGAGTTTCAATCATCCGGTGACCAAGTTCTGTTCGTCATAAGCGGCTAATTCTCGAGGGTTTCACTCCGGTGTAAACTTTTGTAAGGATTTCTAGGGTTTGCTACTTGTTTAGTATTTGGTTTGTGACTAATTGAATTGCATTTGAATCATTGGATAATTGTCTTACGTTTGTATTGAATTTACAAATTGTTGAGTGAGTTATGAAA
Organism: Scalesia atractyloides; assembly: GCA_947069175.1. NCBI lineage: Eukaryota > Viridiplantae > Streptophyta > Magnoliopsida > Asterales > Asteraceae > Scalesia > Scalesia atractyloides. The sequence goes on along the minus strand of CAMTDV010000028.1, from coordinate 89,600,375 downwards.
TTCGACTTCATGAAATGAATGTGCATATTTATGCCTTGTCTTTTGATAGGATTTATTTGTCCAATGTCACGAAGTGCATTGCGGTTTGTTGTCTATGATGTCGATAGCAATGGGCACCTAAGCCTTGTGATTCTAAAATCGTTAATGAACTAATTCGATTAAGCCAAGTTAAAACGTGTAGTAATCCTAGGTCCTATAATTGTTGAACCGGGTGTGAACCTTGTTCTAAATTATTGTTTACAACCATTCAATCAAGTTTACATGAAAATCTCAATTGTTTAAGTTTTTTGTGGTCTAATAATTGCAACCAAACTTGTCGATTAAATCCGACATCTCTTTCAATCAAATAATCATTCCAATTAAACAACATAGCAAGCTTCATAAATTGTGACAACCTTTATGGTTCGACCCCTTACTACCACTAATACATTGTTAAGGGTAATTTGGGACTATAAATATTATCTTTGACCGGGGCGCGACACTCCGATCAAGTTCCATTTCATTGAGTAAGAAATAACGGAGATTGATGGAACACGTTGATGTCGTTTTGTGAACCTGGTGGACCAAAAAAAAGCATGCCAAATCCACAAATCTTGAGAGGCCACCGCTTCGAACATAATTGTCGGGTACCTGTGATCCCTCTCATATATTGGCCCTGCAACTCTGTTGGACACATTCTCCAAACAAGATGTGTACAATCAAGACTACCCAACATCTCAGGAAGGTGATGTATATCCTCATGAGCCTGATACAAGAACGCGACGTCGTGGCTTGTTGGTCTACGTAAGTACTCGGAAGCGTATAAATTACATACCGTTTTGCAAAATAATCTAGACACTCACGAGAAATCCTTTCGGCCATATTTAAGTACTCGCTATTCTCATCTGAAGGGTTACCGGTTGTAAGTTGCTTAATCGCCAATGTAACTTTCTGCAACGGTGTAATACTCTTATTCATTCTCCCATCCAGGCCTTCTTGAAACCACGAGTTATTTGCTTGCACGTCGCTCACAATTTTTAAAAACAACCTTTTCAACATACGAAACCTATGACAGAAAACTTATTCGTTGAATTTGGGCTCCTCGGCAAAATAATCTGCCACAAGGGTTTCGTGGCCTTTCTCTCGATCTCGACGGACAACTTTCTTTTTTCTAGAAGTACCTGTGTCTTCTAGTGCGACGGCTTCTTTAATAAGATTTTGGAGAAAAAATAAACCACCAACGCTTGAGGAAGAATCATCGTCTTCATTAATATCAAAAGGAATTAATAGCGGTGGTATGTTATCCGTGATTATTTATAAAAGAGGGTTAATTTTTTGGAATGTAAAAGAAAGGATTTGGTGGAATAGAAGTGATAAATGGTGTTGGAGATGAGTGAAATGTGTGGGTTTTAAATAAAAGAAAAAAATCTTTTTTTTTATTTTCTAACGGCTAAATCGTCGGTCCCCAACATTCGAATTTTATAAACGGTCAACCAATTGTTCTCGGTGAGTATTCACCGTTTTGGTGAATCACCGATTACTGAAACGGAGGCGGCGGCACAATCACGATCGGTTAGTGAGGTTGCCGAAGAAGTCACCGAATGTACCCCTTCCACCCTTATATCTTTTATTGTACGATCTGTCACATGGGATAAATTAAATTAATGATTTTGAGAAAATAAACACGGTACAATTCTTGTGTAGTACAAGATAGTGGACTATGAGCATCAAATATTGTTTTTTTCTAAATTAAAATAAAATGTTTCGTTTAACTTGAAACATCCTGATAATATTATAAATTTCGTTCTGAGAATATTACAAATCTTGTAATCATATACTAATTTTAATATCAAAAGAATGTGCTTAAAAGGTTAATTCTGGAAGTAAAGATTATTGTTTTAACTTTATATACCAAAAGAAAAGGAGTAGTGAGTTACTTAGTAAATTATATCTTTTTAAGTGAGCTTTCTAGGAAGGAGATAAACTGCATGGCCTGATTAAGAGAAAAAATACACATATTTAAAGATGAATTAAAACCAAAAATTAATTAGAAGCATTTGAAATTTCATAGAAAAAACAGTCAACATTATATATGTTATTTTATGTCTTTTTATACCATAGGCAAAGCGCTCTCTCTCCAAGAGCTAAACCTAGATATACATACACACAAATTAAAGCACAAACCTCTCAAACATTCCTTTTTGTGCCTTTTGAAACCAGTGGAAAGTAAAGGCTCATTCTCTCTCTCTCTCTCTCTCATAGCTTCTTTCAGCCATGGATACAGTTCACTGGCCACAGGTACAGCTAGATCTTTAATCTTTATCATCATCTTCACTGAAATTTAACTAGCAAAATCAAAACAAAGAATAAACTTTAATGGTATTTCATATGTTTTTGTCGAAAATTTCATTTTTTAAGACTCATGGCATCTAGATCAAACCAATCTAGAGCTTTTCATCTGATATCTATTTTGTATATTATGGATTATATGGATTATGATCATCCAAGGCAATTTAGTCTTTGATCTTTAACTCTACTATCTTCTATAGTTATTTTAGATCTTTAGTTTATTGTTTTCCTTGAAATTATTGTGTTCGTTTATGAATATATATATATTATATATATATATATAGTCATATACATGTAAGCAATAAAGGGTTGATTAGCCTTTGGGAAAAGATCAAGTAAATGAGTTACCTTGAAGACCGGTTTTTATGGGTGTTTGAAAAGCATAAAGGCTAAAGCAGTCTTCTTGTTCTGTTCATTTGTCTGCAAATCTTAAAAGTGTTTTGGATCTTTATGTCTTTATTTTCTCTCTTTTATTCAAAGTATTTCTAACTTTATCTTTTTTGGTTCAACTTTGTTTATATAGATGAAACCCATGGAAGAAATAGGGGTACAAAACCCTAAGAATAATAATTCATGTGCAAAACCAACCTCATCTTTGGAAAGAAAGCCAAGGCCACCAAAAGAATCAGCTGTTAACTGCCCAAGATGCAACTCTACAAACACAAAGTTTTGTTACTACAACAATTACAGCCTTTCACAACCAAGATACTTTTGCAAGACCTGTAGGCGCTATTGGACTGAAGGTGGGTCCCTTAGAAATGTTCCTGTTGGTGGTGGTTCAAGGAAGAACAAGAGATCATCATCCTCAGCATCAGCATCATTTACTTCCATATCATCTCATTCATCAGCAATGTCAAAGAAGCTTCCTGATCTGGTTGTACCTCCTGCACCAACAACACTACTTTCTCAAAACCCTAGGATGATGCATCATGAACATGGTAGGGATCTTAATCTTGGGTTCCCTCCATCCGATGATTTCAAGACGATTTCGGGGCTTATTCAAGTACCGAATTTCGATGGGACAACCAAGAATACCACTTCTGGTTCAGCCCAACTTTCAGCTCTAGAACTTTTGACAGGAATCACAACAAGGGGTGTGATGAACTCCTTTATGCCAATCCCGATTCCTGATCCGAATTCGGTTTACTCGTCTTCGGGCGAGCTGAATATGATTCCGATGTCCGAATTCAAGATTCCATCACTCAACTTTTCATTGGATGGAATGGGAGGAAGTAATAGCATTCATGAAAGTTCAAGTGGGAGGCTTTTGTTTCCATTTGAAGATCTGAAAACAAGCACAATATCAACAACAACAACTACTACTACTACTTCTCATGATGGACAACACAATGTTGAACAAAATAGAGATCAGAATGGTGATACCAATGGCTTTTGGAGTGGAATGTTAGGGGGTGGTTCATGGTAAACAGTATATATATTAATATATATATATATTATATATATATAATTATATATTATATTATCTTTTATATAGAGTGTTCAAACAACAATCTTTGGGGGTTTAATTTCTTTTTCTAACGACTGCTTCATATCATTGTTTCTTTCTAATCTCTAAATGATGGATGCTAATTATTTGTTTGATTTTATTTCTTGAGAAACTAATTAACTTGATAGAATCATACAATTAATTTATATATTTTGGTCTCTTTTCTTTCTCTATAAACAATATATATTATATATATATATATATCATGTTTAATTAGATACTTGAATCTGATCATCAACACGTAGGTGATCAAATAAAAGAATAAAAAATAATGATGATAATGGATACTAGCCACCATAAGAAGAGCCCACACTAAACATTTCTATTACCTAGACATGCAGTTTCATGAATAATACTCACATGAGGTGATCAAAAATAAAAATAGAAATAAAAAAAACTAAGATGATGATAAGATGGATACTTTAGCCCACCACATGAAGAAAGAGCCCACCACTTAAAACCAATTTCTTACGTTACCTGAGACATGAGTTTGCATGAATAAATTACAGAGCTACAATAAAGTATGATTGTGTACACTGTACAATTCTTATTAATTTTGGTTTAATTTCTTGATACAACCTTTACTAATCTGGTAGTGTATATGTATCACTGTATGTATATACATACACACACACTTTAGTACTTTAGTGTCACTGCAAAAGGTATTTAGCATGCATCATAATTCACTGTGTGTACTGTGTGTGTTAATATGTGTGTATAAGTCATAAGAAGAGGTCAAATTAAATAGATATGGTGACAAGTGATGTACGTTTATGGAGAAGTTGAAACTGCTTCACCTGCTACAACTGAAAGTTACAACCACTTCACTCTTTATGGAAACAGTCTCCAAATATATACACCAATATGCATGGTTATACAGTACAACACCTGGAAGATGTTTGTTTTCTTTTCAAGTTAACTCCAAAGTGAATGATAGATTTACTTTACCTGTGTTACCATGCCATGTTTTCTTTAATTAAAATATAATATTGTTTTCATATTTCTTCTTGTTTTTTTCACTTTGAAAAAGATCTGACAAGAACTCTACTTTTGAGGGGCCTAAAACATTCTCCTAGATGAATGTGCTAACTGCTAAAGAAGAGGGTATAAAAATCGATCTCCGTAAATCCAGTGCTATCATTGTTTCGTGATATGATTAATTAATTAAACGAGTATTCCACTTGTAGCTATTTGCTGTAACCCACTCGAAGTGCACAATCATATTCACTTCTTATTATTTTATGAACACATGCATATGTATATATAATAATAATAACAATAATCTTACAAACCATTCTAGGTGATCATATAAATTATAATACAGTGACAAAAGTTTAATGAAATTTAAAGATAACAAATATAATTTTAGATTGGGTTTGAATCAAATACAAAATCTCATAAAAATCAGAAATCGTAAAAAGGGTAAAATCGGACTCCGATTGACCTCATTCAAGTGGCATTGGAAGCGTTTTATCGAACTCTACGATATTGGATTTTAGGTTTTATTTTTAGATGTTTAACTTGTAGATTTTTGATTTTTTGTTTTCATTATTGTGTCTTTTTATTTATCATTGTGTATTTTCTATATTTGCGTCATTGTGTCTTTTTGTGACTCATTGTATCTCTTTTTCTTCGACATTGTGTTATATTTTTCGGCATTATATTATATTTTACTCGATATTATGTTATATTTTGTGATTCGTTATGTCTTTGTATACTTCTTATTTATAGAAGCCTTTGTATAATAATTTTTCCAGATTTACCATCTTATTTGAAATGTGACAAGATTTACTTATACATTGATTATTCTATAATAAGTTTTTGTTAGAGCGCATATTTATATAGTATGTATGTATGTATGTATGTATGTATGTATGTATGTATGTATGTATGTCACATGGAAGAGATGCATGATGGATATGGTAATAAGGTCCCTTTTACTTGCCGTATTGAGTGGCCTAATTTGAACATCTGATGTGTAGATGCTGTACTAGGGTTTCTTCTTTCATGAGGTCAGTCACATGAGTATCAGTGTAACTTTCACTACTCTTGAATCCAAAAGTGAAACATGAATACGTCCAAGATGAATTCAAACTTTTAAGTGATGTTTTATGTGATTTCCAGGAGTACAATTATATATGCCTAAAATACTATCACTAGTCAAACTTATCCGACTAGCATGCGAGCACGCCACAATTTTGGTGGGACTAAAGAAATTCATTTTTCAAAAAGCTTATGCTACATTAAGATTTTGTCACATATGCGTCAGAAACTTGATTTCTGACGTATTTTCTACGGAAACTAGTGTCAGAAATTTCAGATTTTCTAGTAACAGTTTTCGTTATTAAATCTAATATATAGTGTGATTACGAGTTCAGTAATCAACTTAGAGTGGATGAAGGAGGCAATGATATTGAAAACGTACCAAGGACAAACCACCATGCATGCTCTCGTCCTTTAAATATTTTGGTCTCATTTCATGCTCGAGATGGATTTGTCTTTGTGTAAGGATGGACAAAATTCTATCCACCCGTTAACCCAAAGAAAAATGTAACTGTTTTAATAGAAATATAATCATAACTCTACATGGGTTAATTTGTTTTTGCCTTTGGACAACACTTTAACATTTTAAGTGTGAAACGTATAGCTCATTAGTAAAATTTATCGTATTAATTATGCCATTTTAATAACTTGTATTATACAACTAATATGAATCTCATAATTTCACAAGAATTCATTAGAAAATAGTAGTACAAAAATTTACAACCTATGTGTTAAAACAAAATGCAATTATTTTATAAACATGGAGTTTTTCTAAAAAGCATGAAGCAGATGATAAAAACACTCAATAGTTTTATTGAAATGATGAGGTAGTTTAAGGTTGGTTTTATTATAAATGGAGGTAGCAATTATATAAGCTAAGTAATTAGCCTTAATAGATTATAGTGTAATAAATGTAGTAAATGGTAAACCTTATTGTAACTTTTTCTCGTTATACTATAATTAGTCTATCATGGAATAGTGTATTATGGAAGGGGGAAATGTAAACTAGTTTATCCTATATTTTTTAGCATATTCTGTTGTAAGAATGCATTATATTCTAAAATATAAAAAATAGTTCTAGTTTCACTTTGAAAATTTTGAAGAAAAGTTTTCAATATAATTGTAATAAATTAACTAGCAAATGGGACAGTGCTTCGCAGCGGTTTCGCGTAGTATAATTTTCAAACCACTTCACAAAATACAACTGATACAAAACGGGTAGATCTTATATGATAAGTTAATAAATTATAAAAAAAAGTAGAGTACTTCTTGGTGACTTAAAATTAACAACGTTTTAGCGACGACTTCTTTGACGTCGCCTCTAAAGAGATTGTCCCTAAAGGCCAACTTTCTTGTAGTATAACTATAGTAATAATTAGGTGAGACACTCGCGCTACGCAGCGGGGTTTCTGGTAAGAAATTTGACATGCGCATTTTTGTACCAAATTGTTACATATACCACATTTTAAAGAAGTTACATACATTGTTTTGTTTCTAATAAAAATGGTATTTTAAATACAATTCCGTACTTAATAAAATTTTATATTAGAACTTAAAAAAGATAGCGAAAGCAAGTTGTTAGAGAAAACTAAAATTACTAAAGATAAATGGGTTAAATATGTATGTAGTATGTAGTATAAGAGGGCCGGAATCCATAAAACAAATACCGATCCTGATAATTTGATAGCAAAAAATATTTTATTTCGAATATCTCTTTTTTTAAGAATACTTATATCGGAACATTGAGAAAACAAATTGATTACAACCACGTATTTAGTTTTCTTAAGCTCACGTAAGTTATTAAAAAAAAGAAATTTCTTAACTAAAATGAGTTATCAACGTATATTAGACATGTATCGTTTATACTTTATAATGTAAGGAGTAAATTGTTTATCCTCACATTTCTTTTATAAATATTTATTATTTCCACAGTTTTCATAATATAGTTTTTTTTTTAATTTTCTTTTTTTTCTTGTTGGATGATAACTTTAAAATTATTTAAATGAACACATAGTTAAAATAATACTAAATCAATTTGTTTGGAATGTTATTTTGATTTTGGTTAATTGTAGTAAGGAGAAAAGAAAATTCAAGGTCGTATTATTAAGATATATATAGAGATAATGTAAGGTAATATAAGAAAAAAGAAAGTAAAAAAACTTAGTGGATAATTGGTTCTACTATACCATCCCTAATAACCATTAAGAACAATAAGGAGTTACTGTACAACTCCTTTAAAATTGTTAGGGTATAAATTTACAAATAAAAAATAATAGGAAAAAATAGTACGGTGATTGATGTTTGAGTCATTCCAGATTTATCAAAATCAAATTAGGGAGGTACAAATATAATAATATATGAATAAAAAATAATAAAAATGCAAACGGTACACGATTCTATTACAAAAAAACTAGTCGTTAAATAATTTAGAAATGAACAAACTTCTAGCCAAGTTGGTTACATCATTAGTTTAAATCAAACACACCTAGTTCGATCCCCATTTTCAACTTAATTTTTAGTTTTGCCAAAAAGGATATTAAAGATTCATACAGGCAAACATAAGCCTCAAACCCACGTTAGGATGATTAGAAAGCAACGCGCTTTTAACCGGAACAACTACATAATCTACATTGTCATTTAGATGAAAGTATGATGTTACATGGAAAGCAAAACAAAAAAAAGGATAATGTCGCATCCGTTAATTGGTTACACCACTAAAGCTGGCCAATCTGGGTTGGGAACTGTAGACCTCGATGGTCATTGTAGGTGTAACATCTATAAAAAATGGTACTAGAAAAATCCGTCCGTTTTAAAAATCGGATCCGAACAATTGTAAACCAGATTGAATCGTTATAAATAAAATATACTATGTTTGAACCTACTCCAGTTTTTATCGAACTAGATCATATGATAGAGAAAAATATGTCCGTCCCAACGGTGTATTCGTATTTTTATAAAACATTATATGCATCAAGTTATACGAGAAAAACGAGTTAAACAACTGATTTATATATATATACATATATATATGTATATATATATATATGTGTGTGTGTGTGGAATCCACACATCATTTGGACCCCTACACATTCAAACGACTGGGGAAACCTCCCCCTCTCAAACGACAGTCTCTGCCATTTGACTCCAAGATCCAAATTCTCCAAGTCTAAGCGACTTTTGGCAACTTTCAGTCTATTATCTCAGTTATATTTCACAATAATTGGCATTCTATTTTATCTCAATTAAGTTTATATGCTAATACACACCTATAACCATACGATTAGTGCACGTACCTCTATGTCTTTCGTCTATCAACGCCACTACCACTACAAGAATCTGACACCATTAGTGGCGACAGGTGTCGCCGGTATTGATACAATTTGTCGCATGTATTGACCTTTAGCGGCGACACGTGGCCGCTAAAGGGTCGCCGGCATTGATGGGCCGCTATTGCCCTTTTAAACGCCGCTAATGATACCGTCGCCGCTATTATCTGTTCCGGAGGATTGCCAAAAAGCTCGTCGGAGACAAAACATAAACTACAATATTTCATAAACTCAAACAAAGAAAAACTGAACATCCATAGACTCAAACAAAAAAAACGAAACATTCATAAACTCAAACAAAAAAACTCTGAAACTACAATTTGTCGGAAAGCTCGCCGGACTATTTTCATTCAACTCTCTTACATCCTTAAACTAAAACAAAACATTTTACATATAGTTACACTACATATTTTCCACGTAAAACTAAAAAACTGGCCGGAGCACCGGTGACGAAGAAGATGCTCGGTGATGATTGGTGGAGCTTCAAATGTCACGGCGGTTGTTGATACGGTGGCGATTGATGGTGGTAGATGACAGCAACTCTGTTGGGTGGTGAATGGTGGAGAGCCGGAGGTTGATGATGGCGGTTTGTGGCTGAAGGTGGTGGTTGTAGCTTGGTGGTGAATGGTGGAGTTTGATGAACATGAAGGTTGAAAGGGGTGTTGAGATGGGTTTGTGTTTTAGGAGGATAAGATATAGGGTGTATGTTTGTGTTTGAGCGAGAGGTGACGGTGGCCATTGGATCAGTTTTGAATCAATGGTCACTAGCAAATCTGGAAGAAGCACACAGATCGAGCCCTTTAGCGGCGACGGCAATAGCGGCGACATGGAGCAATAGCGGCGACCCGTGTCTAGGTCGTCGCTATTGCTCGTTGTCGCCGCTATTACCGTCGCCGGTAATGGTATAACATTCTTGTAGTGTACATGATGCATGATTAACTGTCCCCGCTTTTGATATTATTTTCATGAAATTAATAAAATAATGTTAAAAGTAATGCAATTTCACTTTTGCCTTCCGAGGGCCACACATATATACATTATATGTGCACACCACAAGCGGGACGTAAATTAATACTTATAAACTAAACTTGTCAATGTAATTCATAACTCTCTAAATATTACTTTGTACTACACAGGTTGAACAATATAGAATATATAATGCATGGTTATAAATATTTTTTATAATTGAAATTACATATTATTTATAAATATAATTATTTAAAGTTACGGTGATAATCCATATATCTCCAAATAATTGTTTGTATAAAGGATTTAATTTATAATTGGTAAGTTTACCATCTTATCTAAGAACAGAAATTTTTGTTTGTCTCTACTTTTAACTCTAGATAGTGTTACATATAGCTGATGATATATGTAAAACTAGTTGTCTCAATAATACATGGAATAATATATCATTATTATTTATATTATTCTAGAGTTCTTTTAGAAAATCAAGATTTTGTAAAAAAAAAAAGTTGACTTTCCAAAATCAAAATACCAGCATTCACAGTTGAAAACCTATATAGAACAAAAAACGAAGATTGTTGTAGATACAAACAATCACCATCTCAAATGATACTTTGACTTTCCAAAATTAATACCAACTTTCAGAGCTAACAAAATCATTTTACAATCAACAATTTAAAGTTAGTTATTCTTATAATACCGAAGAATATTAATTATAGTTTCATCAATATAAAGTCATGAAGATTATAACCGTAATGGAAGCTCCTTTTTGAAACATAGATTTGTCATATGAAGAATAGTAACTCATGGCAACAAATAAAAATTGTTTGCATGAAAAACTGAAGGTTTAAAAGATAAAACAAAATAGTCGGCTATGAATGCAAAATATTTTGATTTTTACTATTAATATTCAATATGATGTTAAATATGAATTTTGAATTCAAACTTTTTGGATAAAATTTGAAAAACTAAGTTGGTGATCTTTTAGATTAGTGGAGCTGTTAAAGTATATCAATAAAATTAGAATGGCTAGAAAAGTGACACATGACAAAAAAAAATAGCGAAAAAGATGACACATGGCAACAATAAAAAAATGTAGGATAAAAACCAAGTATACTTTATTTTTACTTATTAGTATAGAGATATTTAAACAACAGAAATGATATAGAGATTTTTAAACAATGGAAATAAAAAGAACAAAAGTAGCAAGAAGTTGTAAAACAGAACAAAAACTCTTACAATTACATCATTGATGCTAAATTCACACCACCTCTCTCAATACACCTGAAACCAGTCCAAAACCATCCCAAACCCTCAGTGGTAAATAAAAAGACACATGTATATTTTTATTATATCACACGATATATTGTATATTATCCTAGGGTTAAATAATAGTTCATCTGGTTCCTAACTATTTAATGTTTGCATTTGAAACTCACTCTCAACTCGGATATGCAGTAGAAAAGAAAGAAAAAAAATTAATATAGCCCAGCGAGAAAAAATAAAATAAAATTAAATAAATATACCAGTTTTGTCCGTTTCCAAATAAAAGATGTTAGAATTACAGAAACGTGTGAAGCAAAGCAATTGAACAGATAAAGCTTCACTCTTCAGCATTGATTCCAAATATTCGGACCTTATGCATGTTTGGAAACTTGGCAACAACTAGCACAAAAACTGCAACTGTGTTGAAAAACAGCATAGGGTTCTGGTAGTCTGTTGTGTGAGATGCTATCAAGTACCTGATACAATATTTAAACACAAAAATCATCATCCATTCATTACAAAACTATCTTAGCTTTACAATATACCATACTTCATCTTCATCAAATTTATTCAACATTGTTGCAAGGCCAAAAGTACGGCACTTTATGCACCTTTCCAGTTAAATGCTCAATTTTTCGTGTCAATTTAAGGTATTAAACTTTCTTTCATGAGTATAAAAAAGATATTTACAGGGTGACATGTGGCATGCCGTGTGTACCACCACGTGTCGTTCCACATGTACAGAACTGAAATGGGTGACATGTCATTCCAAAGTACCATAATAGCATCATCAGGGGTAACCTGACCAGTGTTGTGAATAGCAAGCATAGCGCTCAGTATAGTTGTTAGCGTGGCAATGCGATTATAGGTCGCAATCTGATTTTGGCACCCTCTATAGCGTGGAAATAGCGGGACTATAGGTTTTTTTGTGTTTTAATATAAATTGCGATGATATATGCCTATAAAATAGCAGAATTTTCGTTTGTTTAAATATACATATGAAAACAGCATTAAAATACTGATAAAATACAAATATAAAATATTTCTAAAATTATCTTCTAGTGTATCGCTAAACATAAAATAGCGTCTGCTACTAAATCAGAAAGACATGTGACAAGCTCACTTCTTAATATGAGATCCCAATATTCCATCAAGACTTTACTTTAGTTCTTATATCATAGCAAGAACTTTTCTAATCACATAGACATAAAATCAGGAAATCACTACAATAGTCCAGATCCTATATGGTACTAAAGAAACTCCACAACAATCAAGAAATTTCATGTTATTTTCCTACTGGGCCACCAATACCACATAATCAAAAGCTCAGCAGAGTACTAACTGTAACAGTATTTGGAATGACTTATATGATAAAAGCTCAAGCGATAAACATGTAAAACGAACTTACAAGACCACAGGGACAAGGGTGAGAAACTTCCTGTTGCGAGTGAGCTGTTTGCCGCTATCGATCTGCTCCCACCACGTCAACCTGTTGTAGATACCCTGATCATCAGCAAAAGGCGTGCCCTTTTTCCAGTGGAAGAACTGGTATGTCAGCTGATAACAACACAACACAAAATAAGATCCCAATCACAACCAACAGCATACAAACATCTCTAATAAAGAAGCCAACGAATTAATCAATTACTGCACACATATTCAACTCATAAACAGCATACAATTCCACCATAAGTTTCAAATTACATCAGCAGTGTTCCTACTGTATGTTGGGTCACAACCCGTTCAATGTGGATTGGGTCACACGGAGCTCCATGATGGAGGTTGAAGGAATCCATTCAAGTTCAAACCCCACGTTGACACCAACAGTAGTTAAAACTTAAAAGCCCATGTCTTCATTTAATTTTACGGCATTTTGTGTTTAGGCTTTTCCCAGTTACACTTCTTGTTTTGTAGGTAGTACCTTAATATCTAGTATTCTAAATATCTAACACGTGGGTTGATGGTAGGTTTCTTTTTCTTTGATATATGTACCAACGAAAGTTTGAATGGAGGTGGTGAGGTTTATGTTTAAAATATGTTCGGTGTTTTTTTGTGTGAGTTACCGAATTCAATTTTCCATTGCTAGCTCAAGAATTAAGAACCAAACGTTCGACGAACAATTCGTGAACCATTCGGTGGGAAGTTCGTTTGTGTCCGTTCGTTTATTAAACAAACGAACACGAAAAAGAATTTTCGTTCATTTATGTTCGTGAACGTTCGGTAACGTGTTCGTTTGCGTTTGTGTTCGATAGTTCATTAGCGTGTTGAGTTTTTATATTTTATTCAAATACTTGATAGTTCCGACAAATAAGATATTTAATAAGTGCCAGTGTATATATTCTGTTCATGAACGCTTGTTTGTGTTCGTTTGTTTCCATTTGTGTTTATGAACATTAGTGTGTTTATGAACATTAGTCTGTGCTCACTTGTGTTCATCAACATTCATTGTCTAAAATTAACAAACAAACACAAACGAACACAAACAAGTTCATTACAGTTGTTCGGGTAAGATTTACATCAGTTCCACATTCAGCCCAATAACAGAGCAATTAGGTTAATAAAATCCTGATATATTAGTTAAAAGTTAAAACCTTAAGTAGCAATTACAAATCATCTAAATCACCAACACAAGATCTAAACACCACAATAACCTAACCGAAACTCTTACAGTCATAACCTAAATTCTACACATATCCACATCAATTACCACAACAATCAACAAATTCAAAACAAAAACAAAAGCAATCACAGATCAAACAACCTCTAATTCAACAAAATCATCCTGGAAACCCTAAATCGCCAGCAATAACATTAACAATCGCATCAAAACAAACAGAAACGTAAGAAAGTGAGTGCAATAATACCAGAGCGTGAGAGAGATTGACGGTGGTCCAAGCCATGCCAGGAGAACAGCCGAAAACGGAGAGAACAACGAGCCAAGAGAAGAAGAGGATGAGTATGTAGGTGGTCCAGACGCCGGGGTAGGTGAACCACTCGGTGTTTTTGTTCAGATCCGTTGGTGGCTCCGCTTGCACATACAAATTGGCCATGTGTATGTGTATGTGCAGTGAGAATGGATGAATGATCTGTGAAGCTGGGGACGATGGTCTGGTTTTTGTGTGTATCGGCGTGATTGATTATTGCTCGTTGACGATGGAGAGTTGCATAAAATATCTAAGCAGCTTATGTTTTCTGTTTTTATTTATTTTTATTATTATTGCATTATAAATTTAGTTTCAGCATTAGCATGATAATGGGTCGGGCTTAGATGGATCCGGGTCAATAACCGTCGGATACTTGGTTATTTATAATCATGGCAGAGTCTGTGGGTTCCCTTACGAGCATTGAGGATCCATGGTTATGGACTTATGTGATTAGAAGGTACGTGTTAGGTTCATGTTACCTGATTCACTTCAGATTATTTTTTGTATGACATGAGATATTAAATATTTAAGTATAATTCTAACAATTTAATGGTTTTAATAATATCATATTTCTAACGACTTTAAACAATATTTATTATAATTTTTAAAATTAAGTGCTAAATTAATATATTTGATTTGATACAATTAAACATGTATAATATCATTTTCAAGATTAAAGACTAAATTAATATCTTCGGTTTTGATACAATTAAACAGGTACACTATCAGTTTTGAGTAATCGGATAAGTATCACCCGAATCATACAGTCTTAAGTGCACAAAGTGTTCATTCAATTAATCACACACTCGTTCATGTATTCGAATATTACGCCATGTTAGGTTTCTCTGTCATCCTTAGCTCGATTCTGGGTTTTGTAATCCCTTTTATGGTATAATGAAGAGTGAGATTGAAGGTCTTATAACGTTTTGTAAACATATTAGTAAAAGTATTTCACTAATAATTAAGGTCGTTGTTTTGTGACGGCGGGTCTTGGAGCAACTGATAAGGCTGATGCTTGATGACCAGGTTCCAGCTGTGGAAACATCCTCTTGCAAAAAACGGTAGGGTAAAGTTGCATAAACTAGATCTCGAAGCGGTCCAGCCCCTCCTCTCGTCGGATCTTGTGCCAACACAGGAGCGTGGTGCACCGGCCGCCACTTTATTTCACTAATAGTTAAATACCAAAAGAAATTTTAGTTTGACTTCAGGACACCATTAACAAACCTAACAAAAATCAAGAAACAGTCCAAGAAGTCAACAAAAAGCTTCAAATTAGCAACTGGAAATTGCATACAACTAAATCAAGGTTCTTTCTTTAACCTTTTTACCAATTAACATAGTAATAATCTTACAAGCTCACAGCAGCTTTACCAACTCTATCCAACCCTTCAACCAATCTTCTTTTTGCTGATTTTGTTCTATAACACCAAATCTCAAAAGCTTCACTTAAATCAGGATACTTCAATTGCTCCTCATTCATCCAATCCTCCAAAATATCCGCTTGATCATTCGACGGAAGTGCCGATAGTAACGCCACAATCGCCCCTTCAATATTCTGGCATAAATCATCATCCATCTTGTAAGGATACCCCGTTTCCTCATTCCCGATTGAATCAAGAATGGGCTTCGTCTTTCTAATGAACGGAAGCCATGTTGTCACTAACTCCACACGGCGCGCAGGTGGAATGATCACGTTTCCATACCCGACCGCGTCTAATACCTTCCAGTTTAATTCTATAATCTTTAACTTCACACCCCACATGCTACTTTCCAATAACTTGTCATCCATAATCCGAATCACCCGACTGGAAAAGTCAATCCATTGGTCAACAAATTCTTTCATTAGGTCCATCTTCGAAAGAACGTTGCAGATCCAACCAAGATCCGAAAGAGACTGCATTACTCTTTTCTCGGCGGACTCGTCATCTGTCTGTGAAACTAAACAAGAAAGATCTTTATCGAATGAAGACCAAATGTTCTTAAGCCCTTTCTTTGACTCTGATTTGACTTCTTCGTCTGCTACGACTAACGGGATTTCTTCGTCATCATCACCTAACATGTACTCCACTTGTTCTTGAGCCGAAGTTTTCAACTCATCCCCAAAAGGCGGTGATGGGGAAACGACTGAGGTGGCAAAACGAACGGCTGAGATGAATACGTTTTTCGTAGCGGAAAAGTCAACCGGTTGAACCCGAGCTAAAATAGACATCGCAACAGGACCCAATTTCGGAACTACTTTTAAGATTAAATCTTCTTCTTTGTCTTCCCAAGGGACAGCTTCCAAGTAGTGAACGCAGCTTTCGGTGATTTCTTGACAGTTAAATTCGATTGCTAACTGAAGAATACCAATAGCAGAGTGGACAGAACTCCAAGATTCCAAGAGAGAATCTTTCGAAAGATAAAGACGTTTCAATAGGTCAACATGGTGCTCATAATCGTAATGTGAGCAGTGGATATCGATAAAAGCACTGCAATTTGGGTCCGCGAGTTTATCTGCAAAATACTTGCTTTTTTCTTTGAGAACCGATGAATGTGAATAAAACAGTTCGGGTTTTCCTTTGTTGTTCCTTAGACGAACAGTGACATCACTCGTGTTTATGTCATTAAGCCCGAAACAAAATGATGAATTTTCCATATGTAATTAAATAAGTAAGCTTCCAAGATCATACTTTCTGCAACAAGTAAACAAATCCATCTCAGTTTCAAAACATCTGCAATTAACGATTCAATAGATTCATCGTGCTTTTATCGACTAAAATCTACATGTACTCTACTGATCATATACAAAAAGGACTTCATTTTCTTTTGTTTTTTTTTCAAATAGTTCAGAGATGTTATACATATAGTACTCCATAACCCAAAAGTCAATCTTTGACTTTGTGCTGTAATTAAACATTAAACTAGAAGTTTGAAAAACTCAAGGCCAAATGTGTACTTCAATTGCGGCTGTAACAAGTACTATTTACTCATATTCTCATAATATTAACCAATTTCATCTTTCACAGACAACAAATTTTTCAATAGTAACACAAATAATAATTAATAACATAATAACAATAATACATGTTAATTACAGCCAATTAGATGTAAACAAATCCATCTCAGTTTCAAAACATCTGCAATTAACGATTCAATAGATTCATCATGCTTTTATCAACTAAAATCTACATGTACTCTACTGATCATATACAAAAAGGACTTCATTTTCTTTTGTTTTTTTTTTCAAATAGTTCAGAGATGTTATACATATAGTACTCCATAACCCAAAAGTCAATCTTTGACTTTGTGCTGTAATTAAACATTAAACTAGAAGTTTGAAAAACTCAAGGCCAAATGTGTACTTCAATTGCGGCTGTAACAAGTACTATTTACTCATATTCTCATAATATTAACCAATTTCTTCTTTCACAGACAACAAATTTTTCAATAGTAACACAAATAATAATTAATAACATAATAACAATAATACATGTTAATTACAGCCAATTAGATGTAAACAAATCCATCTCAGTTTCAAAAATCTGCAATTAACGATTCAATAGATTCATCGTGCTTTTATCGACTAAAATCTACATGTACTCTACTGATCATATACAAAAAGGACTTCATTTTCTTTTGTTTTTTTTTCAAATAGTTCAGAGATGTTATACATATAGTACTCCATAACCCAAAAGTCAATCTTTGACTTTGTGCTGTAATTAAACATTAAACTAGAAGTTTGAAAAACTCAAGGCCAAATGTGTACTTCAATTGCGGCTGTAACAAGTGCTATTTACTCATATTCTCATAATATTAACCAATTTCATCTTTCACAGACAACAAATTTTTCAATAGTAACACAAATAATAATTAATAACATAATAACAATAATACATGTTAATTACAGCCAATTAGATGTAATCAAGAGACACATAATTAACTCATATCATGATCTTATAACAAAAAGAAAAACTCATAATAGGATAATTATTGTAAGCACCTGATTTAATACAATCCCAAAAAGAAACAAAATTCACAAAATGGAAAAATTAGGGTAAAATCAAGAAAAAAACAAAAAAAAATCAAATCTTTACCTTGTTAAATCTCTGAATCCCTAAACATGGATGACAAGCAAAATCGGTGGAAAATTGAGGCAAGATCGAAACTTGATTAAATGGGTATTAATGAATGATGTTGAATCGAAATGGGTCGAATTTGGATGATCAAAAAGATAAGTATAAAGGGGCTATAAATTAGGGTTTCGTGAGATGAGCTCATGCTTTGTTTTGCACAGAAGATATCCAAGTGTCCATGAAGGACATCAATACACTTGCAAAGAATAAAAGTTTGAAATGACAAAAATACCCATGCTTTTAAATTGATTATTGGTGTATCACACTGTTTTTATTTTAATTAATCTTTGTTTTGAGAATCAATTATTTAACTTTATTGATCTAAGAAAAGTGTTAATCGATTGAAATCAGTGCTGGATGTAACTAAAAAATTCTAAGATAGAAAAACTTTTTTGGAGATCTGAGGTATTTTTTATATAAAATTAAATAAAAAATAAAAATTTTATATAAACAGAGTTGAGAGATAGCCCGTTTTACCCATACTTGCACAGTATCTATGTCCCTGATTAAAATAGTTGATATAATACATAATCAAAATACTTAAATTTTCATATTCAATTTGTTGATCGAATATAATTATAAAATTTCATATTCCATTTTGTTGATGGAATATAATATGTAAAATGATTGTTGTACTCTTCTTTTTCTCCGTACATTTTAAACCCTCGTGCATCAATACAAGTTTGTAATGTATTTTCTTTTTTATTACTTGTATTAAATTAAATATTTTAAAGTGCATTTATTATAACGTATTTCTTTTATATTACTTTAATGACTTGTATTTAATAAAGAAAAGATAGTTACCTCAAGAAAGTATGGATGGATATGAAGGTTGGTTCATGATGTATTGGACATACAAGTTGCATGGTCATGGTTTAGTTTAGTTCAACTTGCACAAGTTGTCCTAGTTGCATGTGACGTGGGACCATTTTTTATTTTGGAATTATTGGAATATACACAAAATAATATCTTAATCATAACTAAATATAACATTTATAATTCCTAATGAACATAGTTTTCGATTAAAGAAATTGAAAAGAACCGTGAGTTTAATATAATATTGTTAAATCATGTTCATGCATCTAGTCCAAACGCATTTATGTCTAAATTATTCAATTTTATAATACGGTTCGTGAGTTCTTTATTATTTTGGCATATGGGTATAAACTTATATAAATGTGATATTAGAATTTTTTTATTGTAAAGATTCTACTTGATTTAGAGATTATATTTATTTCTTATAAAGATCTTCAACCGTATTGGGCCCTAATTCCCAAAGTAGCCCAGCCGAGCCCATATTGGACTATTAACAAAAGCAACAAAATCTTGACATCATGCAATATTGGACTATTTAGACTATTGGACTATTGGTTATCTAGGTGATTTGATATTTGTTAGTAGATGCTTTTAGTGTTACCAATATTATTCTAGTACGATTGGAGTTAGTTAAGATAAAAGTGAAATTATATATTATATATCAATATAAGTTAGGTGGTGTAGGGTATACGGTTGTTCGGGAGTATTGTAATTTCATGAACTAACGGGATCCAACGGGCAAAGCCCGTGTTGCACGTCTCGCTGCCCTTTAGTGAGTACCCAAACAATGGAAAAACTTGTGTTACCTTGTTGAAATGTTACTAAAAGTTGCTTTGGATTTGTATAGTGGATGTAAAGTTGCATGGAGTCTAATCATCCGTCATAGCTAATTATCAGTGATAAGCGCTAGTAGTAAGTTACTACTTATCGGTAGCAATTTGGTCCATCAGTGGCATATGGTCGTCAGTAATAAGTTACTACTAATGGTCATCAATAAAATATTAAAGATTTAGAAAACACTCTTAGTATAGTTGTATCTCTCTCTTGCAATACATCTTTTGTATCATCTATCATTCCAAATGTTAAAGACCCAACATCACTATGCAAGACTATGGACCGATTAATCTAACTGGGTGTATGTGCAAAATCATCTCAAAACTTCTTACTATATATGTAAAGAAGGTTGTGCCAAAGCTAACCGGAGTAGAACAAGCGGCCTATGTTGAAGGTTGTAATATATGGGCGTAATATAATCAATGAAGTTCTTTCATGCATTAATAAGTTAAAGTCGAAATGCATGTTGTTTAAAATGGACTCTAATTTAATAAAGCATTCGGTTTAGTTAGTTGGAATCTCATACTCATTTATGAAGCAAATAAACTCTTGAGGAAAATGAAGAAAGCGGGTTATGGGAGGATATTGCGAGAAAATCGTCGATGCTTGTAATTAGATCTCCAACTAAAGAATTTGACATCAAACGTGAGGGGAGATAAGGATCCTTATCTCCCTCTTTTCTTTAATCTTCATCATGAAAAAAAATCGGCCATAGACAACAACATTTGAAATTTTCAAAGGAATGGCTCTCCCCAATCAAAGTAATGGCTATCCCAATATGCACAAAAGGAAAACACATGGCATCTGACTTTGTTTCCTTTTATCTTCTTAAGATTGCTTACTAGCGCTATATAATATGGTTTTATACCTTTAATTCGACTTTTAAATCTACACTTTCGTCCACTTCACTTGGACCGTCAACTTCAAGCAGAGAGACGAAGAGATACCCATTTCCATACACTCTGATATTACTAGGCTACAAACCCTTTTGATTTTTACTACGCTTTTTACGCTAAAACCTTTTTTTTTTAAATTAATCATGTATATTATAAATAAAATGTCACGTTCATTGTTATTTATTTTACCCAAGTAATTGTGAAGATTAATTTCTGGGTGGTGCCCTCAATCTCCCATCAACAATGACATCAATGATTAACCGTCCCTCGAATCCAAGAAAATAGGCGGTCATATATGAAAAAGTAATTGCTAATTTTCTATCAACTTTTTATAATAAATAAATTTGATGGAAAAAATTATTAAATAAACTAATTATTCCTACTTTTTCCTATTTACATCTTGAATATTATTCCATTAATATCGTTCTTCACATGGTTAGATTAGTAATTCGATTATGAGTCAAATAGGTTAGAGTTTGATAACGCTACTAGTGCTAATACCCGTGAACTTCGTGGTTTGACAAAAGAATATGTTTTCAAAGTTTTGGCTAAGAATATTATACTTTTATGATGATTATAATGGAATTGTTTATAGGAAATTCTTCTACAATAAAAAAGGTTTATAAACTAAAAAATAATCCACGTACTGTGTATATAACAAATGATGAAAAGTAGTTTACGTTGTGCGAAATAACAATGGAATTTAACAATAAAAAAATGAAAATTACAACTCACAAAAATATCAAGTAATCACAAGTCTATAATTAAGTATATTATTAATTTCGAATATTATGTGATAAAATCAAATTATTTAACTAAATCCATATATTACAATTTTTATTTTAATGTGTCAGATTTGTTCATATCTTTCTAAAATAGGCAATGTTTTATTATTAATACTTTAAATTAATTAGTATGTTGATAATTAAACATAGTAATTAGTATGTTGATAATTAAATATAGTAATGAATTCGAATAGCATCAAATTATCAATCTGTTTAGTTGGTAATAACTAATATGTTTTTAGGTTAAGCATATGCCCAATTTCTTTGGATATGTTCAAAAATACATTAAACCATCAGCAATAAGCAAAATTTATTATATGAATGATCAAATCCCTCCCAAAGAATCAAATATTCATTTTTAGTTAAGCTTGAAAAGCATCACTAAATTTTCAGCTACTAAGTTTATAGTATACACACCACATTGTTGACCTGAAATTAATCAATAGTGTTTGCCCACATACATTCTAACATGTTAATGCATTTAAATATAGCATTTGAATATATAAGCACCTCATTGTCTAACCATGCCCGAGGTCTCAAACATTACAAACATTCCTCCGTGATCGTTATAGTTTAGTTTTCATGAGTGATCAAAACCTTATTCCTACAAATTTGAAAAGTGTTGATAAAAATATCAGATTAGATAATAAGAAATAAAGCAATCAATATTAATGGTTCGTTACGTATACGATTCTACACTATACAGAAACATTAAAATTTACCGATTAGAATAAGAAAATGCATTGGCAGCCATTTCCTCTTCTTCCTCTATAATTGGCCTAAAGGGGTCATTTTTCTACATCTTGAAACAACAATCAATTTGATATAAGAACCAACCATTGAATGTATAAAATTACTTCCAACGAACATTGTATAATCATTATACCTCTTTCACCTAAGATGACATGATTGTTGATATAAAGCTTGCTTTGTTTCTAGTAACTTGATATCAAACCTTAATTTCCTTAAACTTTTAAATTATGATTTTCATCGGATTCATGTCAAAACTTCTTTTATAAAGGCAAGCCCACATCTACATACATATCAAAACTCTGACTTAGGGATAACGATATAAACATCTTTCCATTTGGCAATGTTGATACCACTTCACGAGAAGTAGACACCCCCTTTTGATCCAATTCCCTATATCTTGCTACTATCTCTTGTCTCCACTGAGACGTTACTACACCTCTCTTCATCTTCCACCATTTTAATCACATCAACACTGAACTCCCTGAATCAGCCTCATCTATATCAACATCAATTATCTCAAACCACATCATTATCTTCTTCAAATATAACATGTTTGCACTTACCAGTTGCAGATTCCAGATTCCATTGAGTGACTGTAATTTGAATATTGAGCATTCCCCTTAAACAGATTTTTGTGTCACGATTCCACTTAAATAAGTAAATAAGCTTCTCAGTTTAGATGTGAATCCACTAACAAACCTACATGAGTTTATCACAAAAAAGGGTGTTAAATTTTGAGGACAAAGACTTGGCCTAGAAACAGAACTTCTTGAAGTTTTCTTCAGATCTATGTAAGATGAAGATTTGAGTTTCTTAGCAATGTGAACATTACAATCGGATCCAAATGGTCAAGATGAGATGACGCGTCACACTTATTGCGAAGTGCACCTATTCGAAGTGCACCTATCCGACTTATAATATCAAAAACTAATCTAGGTATATATTTAATCATGAACAGTTATCACGCTAATATTCAAATGGCACCGTTTGAAGCTTTGTGTGGTCGAAGGTGCCGATCTCCTATCTGTTGGCACGAGATCGGAGAAGCTCAACTCACTGGCCCCAAACTCATATAAGAGATAACTGATAAAATTCTGCAAATATGTGACAATCTGCTCAAGGCTAGAAGTCGACAAAAGAGCTACACTGATAAGAGACGTAAACCTTTGGAATTCAACGTGGGTGACCATGTACTTCTCAAGGTATCCCTGTGAAAATAAAGTTAAAGGTAGCGGACAGTTAATCATGCATTATGTGGTGACGTTGATAGCCGAAAGACAAAAGGGTACATGAACTAATCAGCCTTTGTCCCGATTATTGAGTGTTATATGCCTTATATATAAGGCTTGATGTAAAACTACTATCGAGCCGGGGGTCTCACTAGAAACAGATTCTCTATTCCTGTCGGATAGAGTACGATTGTCTACAAATTACTCTTCTCAGACGCTACCTTAGCTTTGCTATTAGTGAGATTTACTAAGTATGATGATGATGAGTTGTGGGCAGGTAACTAAAACCACAATCTATATTCTTGTAACCTACTTGATTGCATGGGCGGCATGGGATGAAATCTGTGTGGTGTAAAGAGGTTATCCCAAATTGCAAATATGTTGAATTGATATAAATACTAAGAAAATGTAAAAGTCAGCGAGGCTTTAGAAAACGATGTATACGATGTCGAGTATGTTTGGCATGAAGGTTTTAGGAGCTTCTAGTTTTAAGCTTTTAAGAAAAAGCTCCTAGTCAATAACAAGTCTTGTTTGGTTGAAGGAACTTGAAACTTTTAGGTCAGGAGCTTGAAGCTTTTGGTTGAACGCTCCTACTAGTAGCGTTTAGAAGAAGCTACAAGCTTTTATAAAAAAAATGAATAATTTAAACTCTAAAGATAATGAACTTTTTAATGTACCAATTTTTTAAATTTTTTAGTTATGTCAGTTTTGGTCATCTTATACATTTTTATTAAAAGCTGCAGCTACTCTGTCATAAACCTAAATATATCTAAAAAGCTACAGCTACCGGCTATAGCTGTCAATTACCAACTTTCAGCCACTAGCAACTTTTGCCAAACATACCATTATTGTCCTCATTGTGTTGGTTATTGTGAAAGGCCAGAAACAAACTAGTATTGTTCAAAAGTAGCCCTATAGCACTACAAAGATTATTGAAGAGCTAAAAGTGAATATGATTTATTGGTTAAACACTAGGCAAAGGTACCTCTCTTGAAATGGTTCTCTTGATGTAGATTTAATAGCAATTTTGAGCATTAATCCCTCCATGTACAATAAATCGAATTTTTTACTTAATTATATGTTGTAACCTAGCTATTGGCTTTAGCTCCTTGCTATAGTAGTTGTTTTAATAAAATTCTTTGATGTTACGAAAAAAATCGTTAAAGAACCCTACCCTCCACACTCCCTCTCATCAATGTAATCTCTAAATTGTATTAATTCCTCTAAATAACTTGAAGGTATCAATCCTATATATATGCAACTAGTTTTAAGTTTAAAGTCTGTTTGGCAACTTTTATTGGGTAAGTGTTGAATCGGTAAGAATTCTGAACCATAAGGTGCTGAATCGGTAAGAGGTCTAAACCATTAAGAGCAAGTATCATGTTTAACCGTTCAGAGGCAAATGTCTGACCAATTCAGATTAGAGGATTAAACCATTCAGACTTTGTATAATGCTTAATCATTCAGAGACAAATGTCTGAACCATTCAGACATCTCCTCACTAAGCAAACAGTCTAAACCATTAAAAGGTCAGAACCATTAAAAGCTAAATAAATAACCCGTAAGTATCATTTTGTTTAGTGTCTTGTTAATATGAGTGCTAGAAAACGTTGGTAGACCTTTTTACTAACGTAGGTTGAAAGCCCAATATTTTATTTAATGATTAGTAAATGGTAATAAAATAAATCATTTGTATTCGTCTATGTTAATGGTGTAACTATAAGCACGATAAAAATTAGCTTTTTCACCTTAAGTTGTGGTTAACAAAATATTACAAAAATATTATTGCTTTTCAGATGATATTGTTTTTTAAAAGTGGAACGATCAATCATCAAGATTTATTCGTTTTTGTCTTTTAGTTTTGTTGGAAGATGCAATTTAAAGACATTATTCATGAATATGTTGTATTTTCCAAAAACTTTTTTAGTACAATAATATGCAGTAGCTTTATAAATTGGTCGCCAGTTTGTTAACGAAAGAGACAATATTTTAGAACAAGGAACACTTGAAATACGTCTCCTGTAATGTTTGGAAAATCGGTCGTTCCAACTTCTGATGGTTCAATTTTTTTAGAACAATTGCTTTCTTGTATTAGACTATCGCACTTTTCAATATTAGAGAGCCATGTTATCCTACTCTGGTCAGACTATTTGTTTAAACCGGGCTCACTCTAGCTTCAAAGTTTGGCTTGGGAGGGAACGTGGAAACTATACTACAAACTACCACTTGATAGTCGTTGTGCCACCATAAAAGCTGAATACTCTCTGGTGTAACACACGGTAGGACGAAAACCTAGGTGAGCTCAGGATAGAATCTGACACCTCTGCAAGGAGGGTAGACTCTATCTATCAACCGAATGACAATTTTAATTTTATTCACTTAATTAATACAAAAAATAGAATAACAGTTAATATGTTAAAAGACTTATTAGAGACCAAATCAAGATATTGAGTGGTATCTAGACAAGATTAGAGACAAAAAATATGAGCCAGTTTTCTAATCTTCTATTAAGTTATAGATTGCCAGCATGATTGGCATGGATTAAACTATGTGCTACACCACCCTCATTAGGAAACCATCATGGTTGGCATGGATAAAACTATGACAACCATGCAACTCCTTTCCTTAATTAGTTAAATATATTTAACATAAATAAATTTAAAAAAAAAGCGGATGGTGGTTTGGGTCATAACCACACCATATAGGATGGTGGATGAGAGTGGGGTGACATGACGCTGACATAAAGGGTAATGGTGGTCTCGAGAGTCATAACAACAACTTATAGCCTTAGCCACTCCTAAAAGCCTGCATGTTGAAAAAGTAGTGGAATTAAGCTCCTTAGGAATCGGTTTTCATTCCCATGGGTTCTTATCGATTGCAGCTGGACCGTATCACTCCCCTGGTTCTCGGTTTAATGAGTAAGTCATGTACGATTTAAATACGTTAGAGCTTCTCCAATGACGGTTCAATGGATAAGTGGGACCTATTGACTATGAAACCAAATATAACCATTGGAGATTGTTGTTTGATGGGCTTTCGTTTGTTGCACGTTCGGATTACCAAATGCGGTCAAATGGATAATGGCGGACCCTCCTTCTCACATAGATATAATTTACCCACACTTTAGAGCCGCTTGCAACGCTTCAAAAATTTGTCACATTTATAATAAGAATTTATTTTTTAAATAAATGTATCTTTTTCAAACATTTATTTCTACTAAGGTCATGTGTTGTGGTAGGGTTAAAGAGGCACTAAGCCCCGCTACATAATTAGCAAGGGCTCTGCACGCCGCCGGGGAGGGGCACGAAGGGGGGCATTAGGGCAATATAGACCAAATGTCTACAACCATCTCACCCTATCATCACATTTTACATTCCACTAACAATTATGGTGTTAAAGATGAAAGGTGAAAGCTCCGTTCTACACATGCCGCCTATGTGACAATGAGAGACACCACTATTCTCTCTCACATTTCAACCCATCACAAACACACTAGTAAAAAATAAACCTATCACATTTAATTGCTATGAGATCATTACAAAGTAACATCTGTCAAATTATCTAGAAAAATGATTAATAGACTTGATTTATAGACCTAATAATCAACTTAATCATTGCAATTTTGTCTTAAATGGCTATGCTATTGCTTAAGGTCAAGTTTCGTTCTATTATTATCATTACAGCTGATATTCATTTAGCTGTTAATCAGTGGCAGATTCAGCCCTGTTTTGTGGGTTCATATGAACTCACTCGGTTTGGAAAAAATAAAAAAAAATAGTGAGAACTTTGTATGATTTAAAAAAAAAATAGTAGGATATATCAAAACGAACCCACAAAAAAAATTTTCTAGATCCGCCACTGCTATTAATCTTCTCACTTCGCTACAGTATACTATTTACTTATGCATTCATTTTAGTTTATCATGACTTCCAACTGTTTATCAAATAAATCATATCATAAATTAATTAATAATAATGGAATAATAACAACAAGAAGAATATAAATGTACCGGCATCTGTTTCTGGTGGACAGTTCGTATATAGTGGGAGGAGGCGATTGACCGGACCGGCAAGTTTGTCGGCTGATGGACCACCTTCACACTTCCTTTCTTTTATCACAAGTTTACGTTTTTTACTTGTTATCCGACTCGAACCGATAACTTTACGGATATGATACCATTTTATATACCTTGATGATAGTGGGATAGAAACTTTTTTGGTATTTATCTTTATGTATATAGCTGACAAAACTATATGTTTTAAGATTTAATGACTTTATCAAATATAAGATGGTTCGTAAGCAGTGGCGGATCCAAAAACTTCTTTCGGTGGGTTCGTTTTGATAGATTCTCACTATTTTTTTTCCAAATCATACAAAGTTCTCACTAATTTTTCTATTTTTTCTAAACCGATTGGGTTCATATGAACCCACAAAACAAGGCTAGATCACCATGTTCGTAAGAAAATTCGTAGTGGTAAGGGAATTTGGGCCCTTTTTTGCTCTAAAACGTTCCATCACACCGCCTTCAAGCGTTTTCTTTTAAAAATGGGTTGGGCGTTTCCTAAACACGCCTCCTCAACTTTGTGATAGCCAATAAGAAATTTCTAACTCATTTTTAATAATATTATTTGTTTTATTTTGGTAAAAAGATAATAATTGAGTAATTATTGCAAATGACATTATGTGACATTATACTACTACATCATTTTTTTTAACTTTAAGCCCCGTAATGTTATTTTGATGCCTAGGATGCCACATGTCAATAATGCCTAAAGGAGGGGCTTGATCAAGTGCCAGTAGCATAAATTCAATCGAAATCCGTTTGATACATTTCTCACAAATTCCTATTTTAGTAGACTATGTATTTGAACATTTTCCTACAAATATATACCACAATCAAAAGCTTCTTAATCGATAATTAACTATTATTTATAGCAGGATTATCTATATATGAATACAAAGAAGTTCTACAGTAACTTTTTATTGCCCACTCAAGAGCTTCCAATGTTTTATTTATTTTTTTAGATTTTCTTTTACAATATATTATTTACATTTAATAAGTTAATTATCTATATATAAATACAAAGAACTTATACGGTAACTTTTTCATTGCCCTCTCAAGAGCTGCCAAGTGGCAGCCAATGTTTTATTTTTTTAGTTTTTCTATATTTTTTACGATAAATTATCTATATATGAATACAAAGAAGTTCTACAGTAACTTTTTCATTGCACACTCAGAAGCTGCCAATGTTTTATTTATTTTTTAGATTTTCTTTTACAATATATTATTTACATTTAATAAGTTAATTATCTATATATAAATACAAAGAAATTCTGCGGTAACTTTTTCATTGCCAACTTAAGTGGGTGAGTAGTGAGGGTGTTGTTACATTTCTTTTCCACTAGAGTTCGAATCCTATTACACTTTTTTTAGTTCTTTTAGTTAAAACTTTGTTTATTTAAACAAAAGTTATGTTTTTATTTCATATTAAAATCTTATTTATTTAAATGGTTTTAGGCATGTGAGTGAGGTTCAACAATATAAAACGGTAAGCTTTCGGACTAATTTAAATTAATTCTTATTAGTTTAATTTTAATCTCTTTACTTTATTTATGTTTGCTTTTTTGAGTTCTTTTTAACGAATGGAACCGATGCCTTTTATTTTGACAAAATGATAACATTGGTGGTTGTGGGATTCGAATATATCATTATCATTTAGCTTAATCTTTTACATTTTCTTATTGTTATTGGTATTATCCCGAGTGACAACATTATGATGACAACATAACAAACCAAAAAGATACTTATTGAATTGCCTACGCCCAACGAATCAAAACAAAGTCGACCGAATTACATATGCATCACGTAAGATAAAATGAAAAAATTGTTGCCCGCTGCAAAGTGTGGGCTTACTACGACCCTAGTTATTATAATACGGTAAGATTTCATTATACTTTTTTCGTTTAAATTTTTAGGGATGAAGGTTGCTAAGTGACATATACAAAGAAATATTTATAGATTTGTTAATTGTATTGAACTTTCATTTTTTTATTGTTGTATGCTTTTATGTATGTAAACTTTTTTACAAATTATAGAGTAATATAATTTATATTACACACATTATTGTACTTTCATTTGTCTATTATATGATCTGTGATGGAAAAGTATAAAGATATACCCTATAGAATTCACTTATGTAAATTTGTACAAACTTTATATAATTACATAGATATTACCCTTAACATCGTGTAATACACGGATATTATTATAATCTAGTAATATAATACAAAACATACCATCGATGTAAGCATATAAGCCACTTCAAAGAGCTAGACAACTAGGGATAGCATCAGCCGATGACGAGCACATCAACCCTTCATCCACCCTGTTGTGTTCTTTTTTCACTCACAAATTCAAGGGTATTAGATGGCTCTAGTAGTGGTATTTGTCATTCACAAATAGATTTGTTCAGGAGCCGAGTCGATTTGAGCGAGCGAGGGTTGAGGCTCGAACTCGGTTTGATTTATAATCAAGCATCTGGTAACCAATTAAAGTTTAGCACAATATTTTTCAATTTGAAATCCAAAAACCAAAATTCATACAAGTTAATAATTATTCTATGAAATAACAAAAATTATATATAACCCCAATTTTCATCATTTGGCCGATAATACTTTAACTAACGAGTTGTACCACATCACTCCCAACTTTCAATTTAATTTACACTGGCAATCCCAAACTAACTGAACCCTAACCTAGTTAGTTTTTTTGCTAATGTGCCATTTGTTTAGTGACGTGACATTTTTTACTGATGTGGTGCTTATTTAGTGATGTGGCCTTTTTTAATGACGTGTCATATGATGTGACACTTGTTTAGTGACGTGACATTTGACATCAGCTAACTGTGTTAGTGTTTAACTAGTTTGGAGTGCCAGAGGAAAATAATTGAAAGTTTGAAATGATGTGGTAAAATTCGTAAGTTAAGAATTTTATTAATCAAATGATGAAAATTGAGGTTATTTCATTTCAATACAAAAGAAGTATTTAAAACATTTAAAGAAATAGTTTAAGTTGGAAAAACTGAGAAAATGTTTAAAATATGCTCCAAAACAACAAGTGAAATCCGGAAGAGGAGAAAGAGAATTTCGAATTGGAAAGATGCTAGTGAGGGAATTGTGTTGACTTTTGATGACTTGTGTTGTATGACAAGTCTAATTGCATATGTATTGAAATTTAAATATAGAACTAATGATACTTAACTCTTGAAATTAGTTTTATGTTTTATCCATTTTTTTACGTTTAATAATCGTAGTAATAATACTAAGAGTTAATGATGGTTACATTCTAAAACTTTAACTAAACTTTTGTGTTTAATAAGTATAGTAATAATACTAAGAGGTAATCATGGTTACATTCTCAAACTTTAACTAAAATTTTGTTTAACCCTTTGAACTATTATATATATATATTATATATTTGCAATATTAACCTATATACTAGAAACCAAAGTTGCGGTGAAAGCACCTCCTGACTTTGATGCCTCAATATTTCGTTTAACACATTTGTCCCTCATTTTGTTTACATTTAAACCCTTGATGTTTGGTGGGGTTGTCACATGGGG
The DNA here is from genome assembly GCA_947069175.1 of Scalesia atractyloides. Classification (NCBI taxonomy): domain Eukaryota; kingdom Viridiplantae; phylum Streptophyta; class Magnoliopsida; order Asterales; family Asteraceae; genus Scalesia; species Scalesia atractyloides. The sequence goes on along the minus strand of CAMTDV010000028.1, from coordinate 89,568,968 downwards.
TTCCTTCATCCTTTGGCCTAAACGCGTTTGGCTTGAGTATGAGATATGTTTTCACTTTTGACTCTAATGCTTGTTGTACTCCCTAAGTTTCAAAAATTAAGTTTACACCCCCTTAACTTTGTTGGTTTGGCCACTATGTTATGTTGTATATTATGCAATGATGTGTTGCGTTTATGTGTTATAACGTGTTAATATTGGTCTTTTGCCACATTTTTGCTTGCTAGGGTTCTTAAACCCATTATTTTTAGCATTTAGTTTTCTCTTTGCGAGTTGGCTTCTTTTCAGGCGATTATTCTTCCTGTTGAATGTAAGGTCTGCTTTATATCTGCATTCTGAACTGTTAGGGCATATATATATTGTACTTTTCGATTTTGTTTATAATTTTGTTTTTTTTTTCCGCTTGCCTCATTGTATCTAACATGCGCTGAAACTTTGATGTGGTCATGTTCTTTTAGGTTGTAAAAATGTCGATGAAGATGAGACTACCTCTCATCCGAGATGTTTATGTTTCATACTTTGATCTATTTGCATGCATTCAAATTTTATGTTTTGGATTTATCTCATGTATTCAATTTTATCCATTATATTTACATAACAAGAGGATGGTTTCGCTAGAATGGTTGGCGATTGAACATTGATTTTTTGATGTTCCTTTAGGTTTTTAACATGTAGATAAAGATGAGATAATTGTCATGTAGAATATGTGACCACATGGAAAGTCTTCATCGGGAAACAAAAAACAAATCAGTGAGATTTTGGATGGGCAACATCGGGAGCAAAACCGACAATATCGATGGCATGAGATGTCGGATGTTATTAATGGTATCTGAGTCACTTTTATGTCGTTCGATATGGCAAACCTCATCGAGGACGATGAATTATAGGGGGATTGTCGTGTCCAACAGAGATTCTTGGTTAATAAGGAATGTCATGCCCTCTTAATCATCAACACGTTTTTGGAGCTTTGGTTGTGAAGCATATAAAAACTCTATAGTTAAATGTGCTCAGGTGGGAGTAGTACTAAAATGGGTGACTTCCTAGGTAGTCTCCACCGTGGGCAACCAAAAACTAATCCATGAGAATGGGCAACCCATCATAGTTAAAATGAACAATATTAATAGTACGAGATGTTGGATGTTACAGACAACACCGACATTGTAGTGTAGTTGCATTTTCTTTTACAATAACCCCAACTCGGTAATCTGATTTATCACCCATTAAGCCCTTTCAATTTCTTAGACTATAGGTAATCAGACTGGTTCTCTATTAAACTTTGGTAAAAACCCAACTCGTTTATACAGAAATCAAACCCAAAATTAAACCCGCTTGTCAAACACAAATAAAAACAAACAACAGTTAAACCCCACTTGTTAACAATAAAAAAAACATAAATTTGTACTCCTTTTTCTTTGAATTTCTAGACAACTATATATAAAAAGTCACGCCAAAAGTAAAACAACCAACCTAAAGCTACCAACCTTGTTTAAGCCTTAAAAAACATTACGAGAACCTTCTTTCCTCCTTTGTTTAATCACAAAACAGAGAGGCCAAAAATGACTAGCAACGATCGAACCTCAAGTATAGAATGCGCAAAATCCAAACAACAATGGTGAACCAATCTCCTTGTTCAATTGCGAATCAATGACAAGATGTCACACCATGATTTCCGGTGGTCCCTGACTTGGGGTTTATACGTGACGATTAATATCAGTAATTCACAATGCACAACGGAATATGAGATTTAAAATAAATTATTACAAAGTACAAGTGTCCGAAATGTTCAAAAATAATTATACATACTAAATTTACTAAACGATCCACAGGCGGATCGAAGATAACGAAAAGGAGACTTTAGTCTAATAGGTCTTGCGTGGAGTCGCAAATTCCAATATGCTTAGATCGAGTAGCTCCAGCCTATTTCGTATTTGCTATTTAACATGCGTTTAGTCTTTTGAAAATACGTCAGTTTTCACTTGTAAATACAATTAACCAACATATTTTGAAAATCTTTTCAAAATCGTTTATATACCATTTGGTATATCATTTTATAAATAACTTGGGACAAGGTAATGTTTCTTGTTACTAGTTTTACATGCTTGTCAATATATATGGGGCTTGGAAGTCAACTCTGATACATGATTAACCGACGCGTCACATTTCCAATAAGAATATAATATAGCATTAGCGTCTATCAGGTGTATGCCTACACCCTGTAACGCCTCGCTTTTTCGTACTTTCCTTAATTATAAAGTACAATCATATATCTATTTATGGAAACTTGTATTCGAATTTCTTTTCCCAATTTTGTAATCCGAGACTTGAATCGTAATAAAAATTCATACTTGTTATACATACATGTCTTACATGCATTCAATCATTTAAACTGATACTTGTTATATGTGCAAAGGCTCATACATTCACACTCGATACTCAAATCATACTTATATGCGTTATACATGCAAAAATGACAAGTTATCGCCTGAAATGAAAGATAAACTAAGTTCAAGGACTAAAAATGGAATAATCCGGAGAAAGTGGTTTCTAGCCCATGGATTGGTCCAATTTGTGTTTTCTAACCCCTCTCACCTCAACTATAAATACCTACCTCCTCCCACTCTCACTTCACACCTCAAACACTTCTCTTCTTCTCACTAAAGCTCTATCTCCATCTGAAAGTTCAAGACTTTCAAAAGTGAGTTCTAACTCACCCTTACCTCCCTTCTTTGATCTTTCTTCCTTTCTTAACACTTGAATCACCTCTAGTAATGTTTCCATAGGTTCTCCATGGAAAACCAACTTGGAACATCACCATATTTGAGGTCTCAAGTGTATGATCTTTTCGTTTTAATAGGGTTTTAACCCACAAATGTTGTATCCTTCCAAGCTTGTTCTTGAAACAAGACTTGAGTTGGTAGTGTGTGATTACTTGGAAGCCTTGGCTATCCTACCTTCAATCCACCACCTCACTTGATGATTTTGATTATTTTTCGACTTTTACTTTTATGCTTAACTTATTCATGACCATCCTTGTCGTTCTTGTGACGACTTGTGCATTGGTGAACTATACGAAAGAGGTTAAAGGAAGGTTATCCTCCCACCTCCATGCATGACTTCTATGAACTTACATGATGTTTATGATCTACTTATTATATATACTATATATATATATATATATCCACTAACCAAACCCTTGATGATAATAGAATGACTGTCATTCATGGTACTAGATTACATCAGCTAAGTACTTAATCTCTCGTGACGATTCTAATGGGTATCCTAACCCATGAAAACACATCAACCCGAATGGGTATTATAGTGTCAAGAACGAGTATTAAGTCTAGATGATTATTTTCCCATATACATACCTTAGTGTATTTAAATTCCTAATCCTCCGTTATCATTCGAATACTTACCAACCTACGTGTCACACCCCGACCCGCAGTGGAAAAGGTGATCGGGGCATGATTGGGTTATCATCAAAGCTCATGACATTTATTATGCGTTTCATATTCATTAAATACAATTTAATGGAAATTTACAATAAATGTTACAACATGTTCTAACTATCAATCTAAGCGTCTTTGTTCTCTTCTAAGGCATTTCCTATGTTTTCTTTGCTTCAACCTGTTCACCTGTATCATGTGTAAAAAGGTTTTGGATCAACATAATGTTGGCGAGTGAATCCTATGGAAAACATTTGAACAAGTTTATTTGAATTGATTATGAAATATGTGCACAACCAAACATGAGTAAAAATAGATGTAAACTTATTCAACAATCATAAGATATTAAATAAAACACACATGAACATTAATGGAACATTTAGAGGCACGCGATGATCAACTCGTCTCTCACGAGGAACTGAGGGGCCTAATGAATGAATTGCATAAACATGATAATATGAATGACACAACTACAAACAATATAAACTCAATGATACACACATGAACAATAATGAATTTGATTTGAGGCACGCGTTGTTCAACTCGTCTCCCACGAGGAACTGATGGGCTTAATGAATGAGTTTCATATAATTTGACAAAAGGAAATAAGTAATCACAACAATATAAACAATCTAAGTTTAGATCATGTGGCACATGTTTAAATAAACAAGTTAATTATTTTTATAACACATGACACACCTCAAAACGTGTAATTTAAAAGGGGGAGTTGTAAGATTCACTCACAGTGGGTGCGTTCGGTTGATGATGTTGAATGCACGCGAAGTGGTTTTAACCACAAGTGAGATTAACCTAGATAAATCGCATTATGGTTTGGTAAGTAAACGGATTTTATTAATCTATTTTAGTAGGATTGTTGGGTGTATTTTTGTGAGTTTAAGGCTATTTTCTAACCTTAAAAATGTTATTTTTAAGTATTTTTAATTGATTTTAATTAAAATAATTAAATAAAAATAATAAAAAAAAATTTGATTTTTTTGCTACAGTGACCGTTGACTTTGACCGGTTGACCGTTGACTGACCGTTGACCGGTTCGAATCGTGTATATAAGTGCGCTGGGTGAGGCTCGAACCCGAGACCTCCCGTACGCATGCACGCAGCTCTACCAACTGAGCTACGTGTCTAACCCGTTATATATCTGTTTTTAATTATATTTATACATTAATTAAGTTAAACAGAAAATCCTTTTATTTTAATAACGATTTAATTGGTTCGGAACGGTGCGCTCCACAGGTCTCGAACCCGGGACCTGTGGCTTAAACTAACACACAGTCCACCGCTGGACTGTGTGTTTAACATGTTATATAATCCGATTTTTATTATACTTAAATACAAACTGAACATTTCTTTTTCTGCCTTAAATAAAAAGATAGATAATTGTCCGAGTCGGTGCAGAAGACCGGACTCGAACTCGCGTCCCGTGATTAAACATACACACAGTCCACCACTGGACTGTGTGTCTAACTTGGTTATTATTCCGGTTATTAATATACTTAACATATAACAGTGTGACTTCCGGTTCGGTTAACGAAACAAAAAGGTATTTTATTAAGGCAGCGTGTGTGAAACCGGATTCGAACTCGAGACGTTTGTATGTTTAATGTGCACACAGTCCACCGCTGGACTGTGTGTCTAACCCGAGTAATATCTTGATTTTAATTATACTTATACGTTCCGTGACTTCGTCTTCTTCGCTGAGTTATAACCAGAAGTGATGTCTGACCGGTTCGAAGTTTCAATTAGGTTTCTTTAGCGTTTGATGATTAAATACATATGAGATATAAGTAAAAAGAAAGGAAATTAGGCGTGAGGTATACCGACTAGCTTTCCTCTGTTTTCCGGCAGAACTCCGGCGACAGCAATCCCTTTCCGGCGACGAGTGTCTTGCAGCAGAGAATCTTCAGAAAGCTTACAAAGGGTGTGGGTGACTTCGGTATAAGCTCAGAGGGTTTAGTAAGGTTTAGAAGTGAGGAAAACGGTTTTCCGGCGACGAACAGAATAATTCCGGCGAGTGAGTTTTCACCGAGAAAAAGTGCGGTTTTGAGCGAAAAGGTTTGCAGAGGTTCGAGGGGGTATTTATAGGGCAAATTATCGATGAACTTGGTCTGAATTCCGACTGGATTCGTCGGTTATAAAAACTCCGGCGGTTATGACTTTGGTCGCGGACTCAGACGTCGGTTATAACCGATGTCTTAGTAATTGTTTACGTTATAACGGAAGGATTCGTTAAATACTCGCGAGATTGCCGGGATTTCCGACGACTGAACTTTGGGCGCCGGTTTTGAATTCGTAACGTCATGATATCAATTAAATGATTCTAATATTTAACAAATAACATCAGTGGCGCAGTGGTTCAAGTGTTATGCGTTAAGTCTGTTTGTTGACCAGTACTGACCCGGGTTCGAAACCCGGCAGGAACAAAGTATTTTTATTTTGCGATTTTTAACAGTTTTTCAAAAACTAATTATATATTCCCGTATAATAATTGATTATGTATCGTTTAAAATTATTTTGGGCATTTAATTCGCAACGAAAATTTTTAACTGACTGTTTGGTTGATAAACGGAGCGGGTTTGGTAAATCCGTTTTTTGACGGATGTTACACTACGTTTTCCTCTTGTAGGATAATTCGGTGCTCCATCCTCCAAACTCCCCCAACACTTTATGGAAGTAACGAGTGGAAGCTTGCAAAACCGTGAGTACACTTGAATACCCTTTTTACGCTTTACACCTTTGGGTGCAACATGCTAGTCTATCAAAATACACGCAATCACACTTATATTTTTATGAAGTCACACAAACAATTCATCATACATGCTATAGTTACGTGATTACACGATTTGTATACTTGGAACATTCTTATGTGATGCTATCTGTCATTAACTACGTACGAGCCTCCCCCTTAACATGTACAGCGCTATAGGATTAACGCACCGCTCGTATTCTTGAGGTCATGTTAAGTTTTATTCTATTTTGCGGTGACACGCGAGGGTTGACTTATAGATCGCATGCCATGTTTACATTAATCTTGTATGCTAGCTTAACAATCGTTTAAATCATTTCATAATGTTGCAGGTTAAGGATGTTGATCATGACGAACTTATTAAGGACGACGTAGAAACATCTAGAATGTTAGGATTTATGATGTTGAACTTATTGTATTTAACTTCCTTGTTGTAATTGACAATCTTGTTAAGAAATGAAATTGGTTTGATTTAAAAATTATCGTAAATAGTGTTATGATGCCTTGAGAAATCTATGTCGTCTCACTCCGATGTTTCCGCCATTGGTTGGGGTGTGACACACCCCACGCTTAGGTCGTGGCCACTTACAATTAAATGAGCTGAGGATATCTAGAACATGGTCGCATTAACCCCAAATGTTTAAGTTATCAAGTAAAATGGATTAAAATGGGTTATTTAAATTTTAAGCATCATTCGCCCATGATTTAATACTCGACCAAGCAGCTAGTGATGTATCCCTAGTCCGTATAGGGAAAATAGGCTAAGAGTATTTACCTAAGCTTATCTTTACAAATCAAAGATGTTTAAGCACAACCGTAATCAAAACAACCAAAACATATGCACAATTTACTGGAGGCTCCTAGTTTCGAATGAACGGAACTATGATCCGTTAGAAGGTTAATGGGTCTTATGCAAGTCGTTTAACTTTGACCAGTTAACTATAATAAATAAGTACGGTTCGCTAGATCAAGCGGAGACCGGATATAATGTGGTTTATACCCTTACGAGTATGAGGACTCGTATAATATGGATCGAACAACCATACATTATGATTAGAACTGATTTGGAAAGGTTTTGACCCGATTCGGCTAACTTATATAAATTATGTTATATAGGTCAACCGTACGCGCATATGCGGCACCGGGTGGTCGAATGGATCTATGATAAGTCCAATATGCCAAAACATGTTTAATTATATCATAACATTAGTTTCATATTCAGATTACAAGTTTATTTGGTTTTAAAACTATTTTAGGTGATAAATGGCAAAATTGGCGTTTTTAAGCATATAATATGGACTTTGCATAAAACCCGATAAATGATATGATCAGAAGGTATAACCCTTAGAGTTTATTCCCTACAATAATATGATCATATTACAACTTCAAATCAGTATCTAAACTATCTTAAACGAGTCAGAATCGAAAGTAAAAGCAGAAATCAAACTGTTTGACTTTCGGTTGCGAACCGAGCAATAAGCAGGAAATGACGAGTTGGACATGATCTAACATGTCCTAACATATTATATAAATTGTTGTAATGTCAAAAATTAAGGTTTCGATAGTTAGAAGTTCATTTAACGTTAACTACGGAAATCAACGTTTTTAACTTTTATTTAATAAAACTTTGACATGTCATTTCATTAACTTAACATGATCTTCAAAAGGTTCCCTCATAGGGGATTAATACCTTCCTTATTACAATCATGTAGCCATGTTCGATTCGAACATCGGCTTGACCGAAATGGTCATAACCGAAAGTCAAAGCAAAAGTCAATTTGCTTGACTTTTGGCTAATAACTAGCCTACAAATGAAACAAGAGTTAGGCAGAACACTTACAAGTGTTCAAGTAAAGCTTAGACTTTAGAAAGGAGGCCTCTTTTAGAGCAGAACTAACTCCAAATGATAGAGAAAGAAATTGAGAAGGTGCAAGTTGGAAAGTGTAAGAATGGGCTCTATTTATAGTTGATCAAGACTGACATGGTGATGCCAAATGTTCACAAGGCTTCCCTAGAGTTGATTAGTGTTCTCCTAGATGGAGGAAGTAGGAGAGAGTGGCAATTTTGCGAGATAGGTGGCACAAGGCTGCAGCTGCCAACTGAAGTCTCCAGACCACTTACGGACCGTAAGGGTAATGGCTTACGGTCCATAAGGACTTTCAGCGTCCACATAAATTTAAATGCCTTACGGACCATAAGGCCTATGCCTTGCGGTCCGTAAGGGACCTTAAGGAGCCAAAATTGTGGCATTTTCCACATTTGACCCCCTAACCTTCATCTTTCCACATTTTAACGTATTTGGTCCATCTCGTCCAACTTATCGGGAATATTTGAGAGTTAATGGACACGTGTTGCCATATTATTTGCCAAAATTTCCAAGGGGTCACACAAGACCCATGTGGTACACGGGAAGGACGGCAACGTCACTTATTCTTGGTCAGTTGTCGCGCTCCCATGCGACAGCTTGGTCCCGGTGGTGTAAAACAATGGTGGCGCGGTTATTTCTTGACGGTGGCTGTGACTGACACACACAACAGCGGCGACATGTTCTTCCAAGGGCTTAGTCAATTAGGGTATTTGAACTTGGCCTGACGCCATTTCAAATCTCAACACGATCGACATTAAACACACGTGAATTTGGATAACTCAAACAACTTGTATTAAGAAAATATAAGTAAAAAAACTTAATACAATCTCTCTTATAAAACCCTAAACTTGCTAACATCTATTTTTAAACTAACCTGAAGATATCTACAACCCTCAAACCTACTCCTTTAGGTCCGGCCAAAACCCTCTAGCTTACGGGTTGGGCCGCTTGTTCGGGCCAGGCAACAATTGAGCCAACATGCATGATATAACGCAGCATGTTTCTGTGTTTTTCAAGTCAGACACAATCCAAGAGGAGATTCATTTTTCTTAACCTAAATAGATGAAAGAAATCCCATTTATTCACAGACACATTACACAATGACACATTAGGTTTGTTGGTTCAGGCCCCCACAATGCACACACAATCACACACTTAAACTCTCATATAGAGTATGTAGTATGTATGTATGTATGTATGTAGTATGTATGTAGTAATATGTGAAGAGGAAATATAAATGCAAGGCAATGTGAAAGCTACTGTTACGATTAGAAAAGGGTTCATCTTATTCAATAAACAAAATGGTCTTTAAATAGACTTACAGGAATAAACGTGCGAGTAATAAAACGAATAAAACTATTATATCCTAAAGAATCGGTAAACAAGTGACTCTTATTTATTTCATGCAAACATAAAAAATAAAACCACAAATAAATGCTTTAGACTTCAACCCATGCAACATCCACGTGAACATTTGCAACTCTTATTTATTTCATGCAAACCTAAACCAAGTCTAAATATCTCTTGATCAGTAGCCATGACCCGATAACTTGCCGATCCGTGACCCGTAAACGAACCGATTAATCCAACAATGTTTATTTCTAAGCGGTATAGGCAAAAACGAAAGGTGTATGGGTGGTGGAGCACGACCATTGATTCATATATACTTTGTATTACGGTAATTAGGATATTGATGAGTGTGTGTATTAATCTCAAAAGGTAAAAGAAGGTAATTATGATCGTCTTCACATATATATATATAGAACGTTCAATTCAATCTTTAAGGAATTTGAGGCATAATTACTTTATTTGAAGTCAAGTAAAGCATTGAAACAAATAAAGCAGCATGCATAATTGCATAAGTATAGATCGATTAGCTTGAAGCAAAGTCACACAACACAATGATGTTAAATAGTAAACTTTGGTTTGAATCCAAATGTCTTTTGCCCTATATTTGGTCCCATTTTCATTCACCATGTTTCCCAATAAAGATGACCACTTATAGCTTCATTTTGAGATTTCATTCCCATTCCTAAACTAACATTTCTAATTTTAAATAGTTGTTATTTATTGTTGGTGCTTGATATATATTACTTTTAGAATAAGTTTTTATAATACACATGTTAATTTTATATTATTTTTAGTGTTAAATCTCGCGTTATGACACGTAATTAATAACGTGTTTATTTTATTGTAATTTCGATGTAGTTTTTTTTATGCGGTTGGTACCATTGTTCGATCATGATTTGTTAAAATTATAACGTACTTTTGCGTCTTTATTTCGATGTTCAGAGCCGAGTCACAACTACAACAAACTGAACACATTGAGATACGATTTCGGTTAATGTTACGACCTTTTTTTGTTTCCTTTATCCTTTGTGACAGTGTGCGATACCAATCAAACTCTCACTGCGTCCCCACCACAACGTCGGTTAGATCAATGGTTTATTAACCCTTTAATACACCATGAAACAAATTTAATTCTTTTTCTTGTTCAACCCATGATACTTTAAACCTATGATAGCTTAAGTGGTCTAATATTAATACATCGATATACCATGTAATAAATACATCATCGCCAGCATCCTTTTATGACCCGTTGCGAAACGCGGGCTCAAATACTAGTTTAAAAAACAAATAAACTAAGAGGAGAAAAAAGCTATAAGGAGTTTAATTTGATGTAGTTGACTTGATTGTTGCAGCTGAATTTGAAATGATGAAGCGTGTGTTGGTTGAAGGGGGCAACAATCATAACTCATAAGCAATGTATGCATGTATAAAGACGACACCACTTTGAGCTAAGCCTGAGCCTCTCTTTTTTAGATTCATATTCGTCTCACTAGTCTTTCTTATAAGTCCAAATAAGTCTTCATAAAGTTAACAAATAATATAATATTTTTATTATTACACATCTCATCTGAATTCAAGCTTCTTAATCAGCTCAATCGATTGACTAGATGTTAATTGCACTCATAGTTTGTTTATTGACGTACTAATCACAATGTTAAAAACTCACGTAATTTAATAATTTAAAAGTCGTATTTAGGGCTCTAAACGAACTGAACGTTCAGCGAACAGTTCGTGAACTGTTTGATGGGAAGTTCGTTTATGTTTGTTCGATTAGGTTAACGAACGAAAACGAACAAAAAATTGTGTTCGGTTAGCTTAGCGAACGAACACGAACAAATGTCTTGTTCATTCGACTGCGTTCGTGAACTTTCGGTTACGTTCGTGAACATTCGGTAATATGTTCGGTTACGTTTGTTCGTGTTTGTTTGATTATATTAAAAAAAATAATAATAATAAACCTTTATCTAAGTTGGCTAAAATTTCGACGTGAAGACATTTTTTTGGGATAATTATGTCTAAGTTTGTTAAATGTTGAATAATTATGTCTAAGTAATTCTGGATAATTATATTTAAGTTAGTTAAACTTGATTCATGGTTTGGTGGTTATAGTAGACTTCTTATGTTTTGATTTATCATTTGAAGGTTGTATATAACTATTTATGTCCAACGTCCAAGGTTAACAATGTTTTATTTTCTATTTTCAAGTTAAGTGTTCGTTTACGTTCGTTTTTATTCGTTTTATTCGTTTGTGTTTGAGACTAGTGTTCACGAACTGTTTGCGAACAACAGAATTTCCTTGACGAATGAACACGAACATGAACTTATGTTCGGTGTGCATTCGTGAATAGTTCGCGAACTTGTTAATTTCCTTAACAAACGAACACGAACATACCTTGTTTGTGTTTTTTTCACGAATGCACATTGAACATAAGTTCATGTTCGTGTTGATTCGTCAAGGAAATTCGTTTGATTTCGTTTGTGTTTGAAACAAGTGTTCACGAACTGTTTGCGAACAACAAAATTTCCTTGACGAATGAACACGAACATGAACTTATGTTCAGTGTGCATTCGTGAACAGTTTGTGAACATATTAATTTCCTTAACAAACGAACACGAACATACCTTGTTCGTGTTTTTTTCGATTCAATTATAACCCTAGTGCGAACCGTATGAAGTGGTTTATTGTGTATATATAAAAAAAGAAGAAAATTCTTGATATTGGATGGGAAGTTATATATGTCAATTCATAGTATAAGAAGGGAAGCAAAGGTAACAATTTTCAGTCTGACTTAAGGTAAAAAAAAAGTGGTACGTGTAGTATGTGTATTAGCCTTAAACAACCTTGAAAACAAACGTAAAGCAACCAATTTCTGATGGTGATTACAAGACATTAAAAATACTTGGTGCATGATGATTAGTTAACGTCCACTTTAGGTAAAATTTAAAAATTTCTATCAATTAATACTTCTTTAATCATAACATAGTTTAATCTTCCTGGACATTTGTAATTTTGTAATTACACATGATTAAACAATAGTTGGTCTTAATGTCTTATACACCAAGTTTTCAAAAGTTACTTATTTGGTTTTCTTTGACCTATTTCAATGCAAATTAAATTTATAATATATTCATGTCATAACCTTGTTAGAATTTCAAATTTGATTTATAATAAGCTATAAACATCACTTATTAGTAACAAAATGGGTCAGAGTATCATGTTCAACATTTTTTTTATATTGAAAAGCACAAAACTAGTCAAGCTTATCATTTTTTAACCAAAATAATAAAAGAATTTAATTTATTTGGTGAAATAGACATTCATGCTTCTAGCCAGCCACCAAATAAGCTAAGACATAGCCCAAACTTCTGATCTCCGACTAAGGCTTAACCCTCGCTTTTGGATGCCAGCTAAGCTAGTCTTAGCTTGTGATTTTAAGGTCGACTAAAATTCAATAACCATATTGGTCAAAAAAACATGATCAACTTGTTGAGTTTGTGATAGGTAATCCTTAGAGGGGATTAGGCTCCAATCAATAGAGAGAAAAGAGAGAACACGTTGGGACAATTTTCTTTTTTTTTTCATTATGCAAGACAGAATTTAAACATGCACTAGATCAATGGATTAACCACCCATGATCCTTATTTTATGCCACTACCACTAAACATGCAACCACTAAGTTAGTAACATGGAAATCATGCAAGACTAGGCAACAAACTAATTAAAGAACAATAAATAAAACAGTAAACGATGTCTTCATGTCTGGAAACGGGCCGCCTGTTAATCTCTCGTTTGGGCCGAGCCTGCTGTTGGGCTGGATCTGGTATAGTGCGAGTCTGGTCCGTATCATCCCCCTCTCCTTGAGAAACTTCATTGTCCGCAATGTTGGTGAAGCTCGGAAACATCTCTTCCAATGTGTCTTTGTCTTCCCACGAGCTTCCTCGAGTGGCTTTTTCTCCCATTTAATCAGCAGCTGGGCTTTTCCATGAGCATCCAAACGAACATCCAATATAGTTCCTGGCAGGGAACTAATTTCAATTTCAGATCCGAATTTCTCAAGACTCCCTTTGTTGACTTAAATTGTTTCCATGACATTGCTTTAACAAAGAGACATGAAACACCGGGTGAATGTGAGACTCTGGTGGTAATTCCAATTTGTACGTCACCTTACCAATGCACTCTAGGATCTTATACGGACCATAAAAACGACGTGAAAGTTTATGATTCGAACGAGTTGCCACCGACGATTGACGATAACTTTGTAGCCGTAAATACACATAATCACCAACTTGGAACTGTTTGTCTGATCTTTTCTTGTTTGCATACTTGAGCATTTTTTTCTTAGCAACTTCAGTGGAACCCTTTAATTGGTCGATTATGCGCAGATGCTCAAGAAGGGAATTCTTAATCGATGCCGTTTTTGTTTCACCCGGAATATAGTCATGGATCGAAGAAACATCTCGGCCATATAAAGCTTTAAATGGGGACATTTGAATGCCGAATGATGAGCTGTGTTGTAGGAAAATTCAGCTAAGTACAAATATCATTCCCACTTTCTTGGTTCGTTGAAAACAATGCACGGAGATACATTTCGAGGTCCCGGTTGACTACCTCGGTCTGACCGTCCGTTTTTGGATGGTATGCACTGGAATGTAGTAACTGAGTACCCATTAGCTTAAATAACTCCTTCCAAAAACTACTAATGAAGACGTGATCTCGGTCCGAGACAATTGATTTTGGCAACCCATGAAGACGATACACCTCGCGCATGAAAATAGAAGCTAAAGAAATAGAAGTGTACCCCGTTGGAAGTGCAATGAAGTGGGCGAACTTAGACAAACGATCAACTATCACCCATATGGCCGTTTTTCCTTTTGACGGTGGAAGACTTGTGATGAAATCCATGGATATGTCATGCCACGGATGTTCCGTTGTAGATAAGGTTGAAGCAAACCATACGGGTTATGGTTAGGATTTTTGATACTTTGGCAAATCTCACATGACTTAACAAAATTTGTGACATCTTTTTTTAATCCTAACCAAGTGAAAGTGCCCGAAAGTCGTTTGACGATTGAATGATACCGGCTTGTCCACCGATGAAAGAAGAGTGAAACTCCTGTAACAAACGGTTTCGGATATCCGAAATTGGTGGTACCAATAGCTTCCCATGAATATAAACAAGACCCTCACAAAACTGATGATGAGGAAAACTCGAAGGATCAGCCTGAATATCTTGAATTAATTGTCAATCCGTAACATCATTAGCAAAGTATGAGCGTAGGTCATTCAGCCAGGTAGCCATTGGATAAGAAAAAGCCAATATCAATGGAATATCGACTCGGCTAAGGGCATCGGCCACATTATTTTCTTTGCCCGGTTTGAAATGAATTTCAAAATCGTATCCCATCAACTTGGTGACCCATTTTTGTTGCTCCGGGGTTTGGATGGTTTGGGTGAGGATATGTTTTAGGCTGTGGTGGTCGGTATAGATTCGAAATCGACGACCAAGGAGGTATTGTCCCACTTTTTCACTGCTTCGGTTATGGCATGAAGTTCCTTGGTGTATGTTGATTGTGCTTGCATTGTGGGACACAACTTTTTGCTTATTGTTTTGGGAAAGAACACCACCTATAGCAAAACCGGAAGCATCTGTTGTTACATCAAAGGGTTCCGAAAAATTTGGTAAGGCTAGGGTGATGAGTGTTTTCATGTGGGACTTGAGAGAGTTAAATGCTAGGTTGGCTTCGGGGTTCCATGGAACTCTTCGGCTTTCAAAAGGTTGGTGAGGGGAGATGCAAGTCGAGCGTAACCCGGAACAAAATGGCGATAATAGCCAGTTAGACCCAAGAAAGCTCGTAAGGTAGTGAAAGAATATGGTTGTGGCCACTGTTGGATAGCTTGGATTTTATCCGGTTCCGGAGCAACCCCGGGTTCGAGATTTTGTGGCCTAAGAATGAAATCTCTTGAACACCAAAAACACATTTTGAGGCCTTAGCATGATACTGGTTGTTGATAAGGGTATTGAAAAAAACTTGAGATGCTCATAATGGTCAGCTTGAGTGGAACTATATATCAAAATGTCATCAAAGAAAACTAAGACAAATTGACGTAGTACCTTACGAAACAAATCGTTCATGGCCGATTGAAATGTCGATGGAGCATTGGTGAGTCCAAACGGCATGAGAAGAAATGCGTAATGACCATCAGTGGTGTGGAACGCAGTTTTGTGAATGTCTTCATGTGAACGATTGATGGTAGCCGGAACGTAAATCAATTTTAGAAAAAATTGTTGCACCATGAAGTTCATCCAGTAACTCATCAATAGTCGGAATAGGAAAACGGTCTCGAACCGTAACCGTGTTCAATGCTCGATAATCGACACAGAAACGCCATGAGCCATCTTTCTTTTTTTCTAGCAAAACCGATGATGAAAATGGACTTTGGCTGGGTCTAATGATACCATTTTGGAGCATTTGGCGATGAGTTGGGACATTATTTGTTTTTGATAATGTGGGTAGCGGTATGGTTTAACATTCACGGGCTGGTTGTCATTGGACAAGGGAATGTGGTGGTCATGTGTTCGGGTAGGGGGTAACGACTGTGGTTCATCAAAAAGTCTCGAAAATTGTTGTAGGAGCTGGGTGATGGTTGGGTTCGGTGATGGTGTTTGGGTGGAATGGTTGGTTGTAACAGGTGGTGTGGGGCTGTATGATAAAGTATGGAGAGAGGCGATGGAGTTATGACGGATAAGTGTTGAAAGTGAACTCGGCGAGCAAGAACGACCCATGGTTTCTCCACGTATTGTGTGTGTTTGGCCATCTTTAGTAAAAGATATTTCGGGTATCGAAAAGTCTACGGAAAGGCGACCAAGAGATGCCAGCCAAGTGATGCCTAAGACAACATCGGCGCCTTCGACCGGTAAAACTCGCCGTTTGTACTTGACAATCAACCGATGGACAAAATCCCTTGCATTGAATAAACTCGCCGTTTCCGACCATCACATCAAATTGGGGAATGGAGTCGATGGATAAGTGAAGACTGGTTGCGATCGGTGTTTAACAATGTTATGAGTGCTACCACAGTCGATAAGGATGGTTACCGGTTGCCCTTTGATATACCCGGTTGCTCGTAGAGTTTGTGGAGATGAAAGGCCGAAGTAAGCCGCATCGGACAAAGACAACATTTGAGGGACGATGGTCTCGGATGACAGCATGGTTTCGGTCTGTGGGTCGGTGATTTCGGTGTCGTCACGGTCGTCGTTGTCGACAATGAGGAGGAATTGGGGTGGGGAGCACTTATGACCTGGGAAATATTTCTCTGGACATTTGAAGCATAGCCCTTCTATACGACGTTGCATGAGGGCCTCCGGGGAACGGAAATGTGGGTGGTTTGGAGGGTGTTGGTAGCAGCGGAGGATTAGGGTTACTAGAAGATGGTGCCATTGTTGAAGGGTTGGAGGAAGGGGAAGCGATATTAGTGGGTGGTTTGTTGAAAAAAGTAGATCTGGATTTGTAAGCATGGGTCAGTTTATCTTCAACCAACCGGGCTAAGCCATAAGCATTTTGTAGTGTGGTAGGCTTATGAATAGCTAATTCATTCTGAATATCCAAACGAAGGCCAGAAATAAAACTATTTTTGCGAGTCTGTTGGGAGAGACCTACCACACAGTTACTTATCTTCTCGAACTCGGTTTGATATGCCGCAACTGTGGAGGATTGCTTGAGTTTAAAGAGTGTAGCTTCGTGATTCTCATACGATGATGGCCCAAATCAGATTTCCATCTCTCTCTTGAACTCGTTCCAGGTACCCAAAAGATCATTGTCATCTTGGTGTTTGTACCATGAAAGAGCGTCTCCCACAAAGGAAAAGACGGCGAGTTCGACTCCTTCCTCGTCTGGTGTTTGATAGTAGGAAAAAAAATTTCGCTTGAAAGATCCATGAGGGAATTTGATCCATCGAATGAGGGTAAAGTGATTTTTGGTTGACGGGGGTAGTGACGATTCTGGTTGTTTGGTTGGCGGTGGGGAGGGGATTCGTCACCAGCAGTAATGTGGTCCGTTAGTTGATTGATTTTGGTGGTGAGGGTTTGGGTGACTCGGATGCGATCGGCTAAATTATTAGCCGTTTCGGTGGAACTGGTAGATGCGGCGGTGGTGGCATCGATTAGAAGGGTTAATTGTTCGACAACTGTGGGTGAAGTCTCATCGGAAGAAGAGACATCTTTTCGTGGCGGCATGGTGAAGGCTTGAGACGAGAATGAAAGCACCAATGATAGGTAATCCTTAGAGGGGATTAGGCTCCAATCAATAGAGAGAAAAGAGAGAACACGTTGGGACAATTTTCTTGTTTTTTTTTCATTATGCAAGACATAATTTAAACATGCACTAGATCAATGGATTAACCACCCATGATCCTTATTTTATGCCACTACCACTAAACATGCAACCACTAAGTTAGTAACATGAAAATCATGCAAGACTAGGCAACAAACTAATTAAAGAACAATAAATAAAACAGTAGACGATGTCTTCATGTTGGAAACGGGCCGGCCTGTTAATCTCTCGTTTGGGCCGAGCCTGCTGTTGGGCTGGATCTGGTATAGTTCGAGTCTGGTCCGTATCAGTTTGTTGATTTTCCTTTTTTTGGTTCATCACCTCAATTCAAACGCCCATAACTTAAAAGAAGACATATTTTCCCGACATTTTCTTAACTTCTAATTAGACCTGGCAAACGGGTCGGGTCGGGTCTGGTCATCGGTCAATTAAAAAATGGGTTGTTTTGGTTTGGGCGAGAACGTTTTTATGTTATTGATCTTCAGTTTTACTAGAAAACTCATCTCCCATTGGTTCATGAGAAACAACTTTCATTTCTTCTTCTTTTTTGAATGGTAATCTTCATATATAAGGTTACCATACTCTCCAATCAGAGAGCCCCGTATTGTCCCGCTCCGGCCAGGCTATGTTATCTTAACCGGGCTCACGCTGGCTTCAAAGTTTGGCTTTTTTGGGCGTTCTTCCAGGAAACCATTCTGCCGGCTGCCAGTTGACAGTTATTGTGCCACCACAAGAGCAGAACTCTCTGGCGTAACACACGATGGGATGAAAACTCGATTGGGCTCGGGAATCGAACTGACAATCTCACAAAAGGCCTAGTTCAAATCCTTCATTGCCTATATCCACCTCATATGACACAAGTGGGAACTAAACTTAAGTCTCCGTTGAAAAACCAAGCCTCTTACCTCTTCTTTTTCATTTTAAAATTTTCCTCTTTTCTTTTTTTAATCAAATACACATAAACACACATGTGGTGTAAAATCATGTATTTGTTAAATAAAAGTGTTTGGTAATATATGGATAACTTCCAACCTTAATTTAAACACAAAAACTGCCAATGAAGAGTGGGGGATCCAATATCCCTAAATTAAGACACACCTCAAGAAATCCAATACTAGCTAACAACCAAACACACTAATCAAATTGTCTTGAATTAACCCTATTTTGTCAAGACTCTTTTAATCATTGAATTAGTAGCCATGAGTATGCTCTACAAGGAATCAATGTTCTTTAAAGTAGAAATTTCTTTTGTAGATGAGTGGATCCTAAGATCATCTATACGCAATTGCTATTATGAGTGGTAAATATCCAAAAGTGATATCAAAAGGTTAATTAATTAAAAAGGAATGAAAGTGGAAAATCCAACATTTTAAAGGGTGTCATTTAAAATGTCACCAAAGTCAATATTCTCATACTAAAACATAAAGATTTGGGTTTAGCCTAAAGGGTCCCGTATCCAGTGGAAAGGAAGAAATATCATTAATGGTGCACAAATTTCTTCCCCATATCTATCATGGCAAATAATGGATGTTCCTTGAGGTCTTCTAGGGTTTCCATCTTCATACCCCACATATCCACTACAACTTATTACGGCTAAAGCCTTCAATGATACGTGTTCAAATGCTAAAATATATTTTTTAACCGTTTTATCTTTTCTTTCTGTGAACCCACCCTCCCTAATGCTAAACAACTATAAAGAAATATACACTACATAAAAAGAGATTTTCAATCATAAATCTATTATATGTTCTAGTTATTTACATATTTATTCTTAAAATCATAAAATATGGGGTTTGTTTAAAAATGTGACTTTGAGTTTAAGCTAAAAAATTTTGTTCGGATAGTAATTTTCGGTAGAATTGAATTTGCTATTCAAAATAGGGTTGTGGCGCAGCTTGTTGCCCGTTTACCTACCATCCTTATGTAATTTTTCTATTGTTAATGAGATAAAAGGTATATATTTTTTATAGTTAATGAATCACTTTAAATCATGTAATTTTGCAAATCGTTTTTGGAAGCTAGCATTGTATATGTATCATATAAATATAGAGGGTTCTACCTCTCTATTATTTTAAGCAAACATATTTTCAATTTCAAACAATTATGATACCTCTTCATCTCTATTATTTTATCTTGTTTAATTTTATACTTATGAAGTCAAAATAAAATGAATCTATGCTTATGTGTCTAATCCGACACCGGCATGAACACAACTACACAAGTGTAATATATTTAAGAGTTATTTTTTAATATTTTTTTATTAATACCAGACAGTGATGTAAGGACTAATAAGGTGCTTGCCTAACAAAGAATTTTCTAAAATGGTCAACCATTTTAATTCATATATAGAGTAGTAAACCATCATCAATTATTTTAAAATTTAGAATTTAGATTTTTTAATATATGTTATGTTCTGGCAGTTTAGTTTTTTTTTTTAATATCAGAAAAACAATGTCAAATTTAGGGGTACGTGGAGTGCAGATCTAGAAAATCTTCGTAGGGGTAACGTTTTATAAGAAAGGGATAACGAAATCGAAAAAACGTCAAAAAAAATTAATTTTTTTTTCAAAATTTACACTACCGCTGGAGTGCCAAGGTACGGAGGCTACCTCTTCCCCTAAGGTAGGTCGCCCATTGGTACGTGGAAGGACATTTAAGATGATTCAACATTTATACAATCAATATCTTTTTTCGAGTTTAAATTGACAAGAATAATTTTATTTAATTAATAAAAAGAAAAATCTTTTTGTTTTTCTTTTTGAATATTTTGTAAATTTAATTTAATTTGGTGGTAAATGAGTCAACTTGGAATCCAATAATAAATTACAAAAAGGAAGAGAAATCGATGATGAACTGTACTTGATTGTTCATCTCTCGCGATCGATATTGCATATATTTGTCATTTAATTACTATCATAAAGTCAAAAATCTTACTTTTTATTGTTTTCTTGTAACAAAATGTTCTGTTTAAAAACTACAAAAGAAAGTTACAAATACATATTTTTAAAACCTTAAAATTGTGTTAAAAGATTATATTAAATTTTCACTCTATGTAAACTTTATTAAGAATTTGTTGGAATTTTGCTTGGAAGGTATAAATAGTTTTTTTTATCAAACATATCGAATAAAAATTCTCTTTTATTCTCTCTCCTTTTCTTTTTATATAATAATTTTTTATCAAACATTTCTAAATGTCATCATAGCCAATTGTTAGTTGAATTGTTCAGTTTAATTTTTTTTTTTTGTATTAATTCATCATTTATACAATTTGAAAAGTTCCACCACTTTCAATGAAATAAAAACTAGAGTAAACTGCGAAAATGACCCTAATGTTTGTCATTAGTTCAAAGTTCAAACCTTTTGAATATAGATCTTTGTGGTTTTATTTTCTTGTCATTTTCATCCAAAAGCAAAACTAATCAATTTTTCAGTTAACATTCAGTTTTTTTGTCTTTTTTTCAATTTTAATGAATGGCAAAATGATTAGATTTTTTTTAATTTGTTATAATAAATTGTTAAAAGACCATTTTGCATTTCATTAAAAGGGAAAAAAGACAAAAAAATTGGATGTTAACTGAAAAATCTGATCAGATTTTGGATTTTGGATGAATATGACAACAAAATTGAAACCACAGGAACCAAGATTCAAAAGGTTTAAGTTTTGTACTAAAGTAACAAAAATGACCAAACCTCAAGTATCATTCTGACAGTTTACTCTAAAAACGATGACGGGTTTTGTCACTAGATATATTAGAAAGGCCCAAACTGATTTTTATTAATTTGAAGTAAAATTTTATTTAGTGGTCCATTATTATCAAAGTTATTAATGTTAATCAATTATCATGTGAAACAATATCGCAGTGTTTAAAGTTATTACATGGCTATTTGTAGTTTGTTTTTCTTTTTTTTTTTCTGGAAAAGACGAAAAAGAATTAAATAAATAAAATATCATCTCAAAGTAATCAAAGTTATTGACGTTCTGTTAAAACTTAATTTTCATTTTACTGAAAAGTCACATAAATCTATTATAACTTCCTTTATATCAGCTAAAGTGAGTGACTGAAAAAAAAGTTATAAATGTGGAACATTATTATTTTTTCCGTTAGCCTAAAGTAATAGGCATTTTAGGAAAAAAAAACATCATATGGTAGTATTAAATACTTTGGCCAGAAAAAAAAAACATTATATATATTGTTTGCAATGATCAGTAATTATTTGCCCTATATTTTATTTCTACCAAATAGAAATAGAATCTTAGGACAATTAATGGACAAAAGAGCAAAATGGTACCTCTAATTGACTTAATTTTCAAAATTTAAACTTTTTAAATGGTCGTTGGAATCATATATTGAGTATATATTGAGTATGTTTCTACTCTTATATATACCCTAATTTAGAGATGAGCAAATAGTATCTGACATCGAAACAGGGCCATCTTCGATATAATTCGGTACTTACATTTTACGTTTTTTTTAGATCAGTACTTTCGGTTAAGTGTTGATATTTGGGTTGAATCACCCTTGAATATTATATTGTACTTGTACCGTATCGTATCAGTACTGGTACCAATTTTTTTGCGATTTCATAATCAGTACTTTCGGTACCAATACAGTACCAAGCTCATACCTACCCTATTGTATCTCTTTGTAGAACACATTTGATTATCAATTCTCTTTCCCCCTAAATCTTTGTTTGTTATTCGTCTTGGCTCATAACAAAAAATATTTTATAGATTGTTAATGTAGGTCTTCTTTTAACTATATATAAATTCAGGTTAAAACATGTCTGATGAAAAAAACACTTATATTTTATAGCAATTCAATTATTCCATTCTTCAATCTTCAACAAATTACCTAAATATTAATACGAGTTTCACGAATAACCCAAAAGTAAAATACAAATAACATACATGTGGAGATAAATAATACTTAAACAAAGGGGTTAAGTTATTATCCAAAGGCTCCTAAAATAAGAAGTGTACAAAGACACAATAGATCACACAAGATGACATATGTCGGGCAAAATATAACATAATGTCAAGGAAAAAAAAACACCGCATACAAGACACAATGAGGAAAATATAGAAAAAACACAATGATAATAAAACAAAATTTTCTAAAATTTACAACCTATAAATCCAAAAGTGAAAGCCTAAAATCTAATATCGTAGAGTTCAATGAGACAGTTCAAATGTCGCTTAAATGAGGAGTCAGTTTAATACCCTTTATACAATTTTTTATTTTTAAAAGACTTTGTATTTGATTTAAACCGAAACAAAAGTGCCAAAAGATGAAGAGCAAGACCCTTTACAAAAAAAAAAAAAACAATAAGACACACTCCAGGGGGCTTTATGTAACAAAGTCATAAACAAAGGATGTATATATGCATACAAACAACACATAAATTGGGGAAGATCTCTGTTATACTTTGAGCTTAGAGTTTTTTTTTATGTTTTGGACTTTTCTTCCTCAAAGACAAAAACCTTACCACTACCCCCCCACCCACCCCCCCCCCCCCCCACCCCCCCCACTTAAAAAAATTCCATCTTCCTGACTCACACCCTTTAATAGATAGATGTTTTAACAGCTTTATCTTATTTTAATCCTTCAACATATGCTTCAAAGTTCAAACACCCAAAAACTGTTTTTTTTTGGCAGTGTAACAACACATAATCCCTTCATTTTGGGAAACCACAATAATCTCAGCTTTAGCATCTTTTGAAACCTCACAAACGTAAGCTTAGGAAACCACAAAATTACTTTCCCAAAGCACTTGTTTCCAGTGTTTGTCTGGTGGAACAACAACAAGTTTTCCACTTTTGTTTGTTTGTGTTGTTGTTGAGCTCCATATAGTCTTCTTTAAGAGGAAAAAATGTTTCTTTTTGCTTGATTTGTGATCTTTTTTACCAATGGCTCCAACCCACAAAGATTCACCTGTTTGCATTATGATCAAAAGTCTTTGTTGCTCTTATGGATGGTCTTATGGTGTTTTCTGGAGCTTTGACCAGCCAAATTCCATGTATGTTTCGATCTTTCATAGTTTTATAGCTTCATAGTTTCATACCTCTTTATCACACACACACACACACATAGATAGATAGATAGATAGATAGATACAGAATAGATGTGTGTATATTTATTTCAAGAAAATGACAAGATCAATTCTTTAACTATGATCTTGTCAGAATCATTACACATAATGTGGGTGAATTTGTGAATCCTTACATTAATTACCACAGCAGAATATTCCTCTACTTAATTGTTCATTAATTCATTGTTTTCTAATACTGACTAAGTTTATTTTATTTAAATTGATTTGTGTTAAAAAAAAGTTATCTTTTTTTTTGGTGGCTCAGATTGTCAACTATGCAAGATGCTTACTTTGAAGATGAATTTCAAGGTTTGATTGATGATTTGCTTCTACAATCTCCCATGCTTGGAGGAGGGTATGTTCATTTTCCCCAATTATTATGTAAAACAACATTTGAATTTCACTAATTTGTTTTATTTCAAAATCTTGTTAAGTTAAACAGTTTGCAAGACTAATAATAATAATCACACTTTTTTTTTCTTAAAGGTTAGTTGGACAGGCTGCTTTCACTAAGAAACACCTGTGGATGAACTCAGAAGATAATTACATAGGACAAAGTTCTTCAGGTTCAATCTGGGATATGTTTCAGGTATGCATTAGTTCTTTTAGCATCTATTTTGATCTTTAAATTCTTTATAACCCCCCTTGATTAAGATGCTATTTTTTATTTATTTTGCAGGATAATTCCAAATTATTCGGGCAATTTTCTTCTGGTATAAAGGTAATTAATTTACTCAGCTTGAATTTATTCGACATCGATCTTGATCGAAGGCGTAAACGAGCTGGTTTTGATCTTATTTTCGCTTCAATATTGCAGACAATTGCAGCAATCCCTGTGGAACCACAAGGGGTGTTACAATTTGGGTCTACTAATAAGGTTAGTGAGCAAACCTTAACAAAGTGTAGTTTCCGGTTTTTATATAAATTTTCAACCTAATTTTTATGAATCTAATGAATTACTTTTGTGGTCAGATTCCGGAGAACACAGATTTTATACATCAAACGAAAACAATGTTTAACGAAATTGTTAACGGAAATTTACCAACAATTTCATCTTCATCGCCAAACGGAATGTTTTCGACCTTGATACCATCGCAAGGTTCCTATTTTGGATCCATGTTTGTTGATAATAACCAGTCAACTACAGATTTACAACCAAACATTGGTTCAGGTTTGACTTCCTTCAAAGAACCACTTCATGACATGTTTGACTTACCGGCCGATTTTGGAATCGTGGATGAGTTCTTCCAAACAGGAGATTTCAATATTTCTCAGTGGTACCCTCAGTCCACTATACAAAGCAATGTCACACTTAATGATCAGTTGTTGTCACAATCCACTGGATTTCTTCCTGTCAGTTTCGACGAAAAAGTCAAACCTTTGACTATTTCCGGTATAGATGTTGACCTGTTTGGAAATACCGGAGATCTTGGAGACATTGTAACGCCCGCCTTGAATGATAATCGATTAGGTTCCGATTCATTCAATTTAGTGAATTTAGCGAGACTCCCAGAGTCAAAGTCAACTCAAAGTATCAAAAATGACTGGGCTAACCTTCCTCCAAAGAAAGGATTGTTCTCTAATCTTGGGATAAAGGAGCTCTTCGAGGGTATTTCGGGTACTTCCACCTCTTGCGTTGAGGATCAAGTGTCGTCTGATTCAAAAAGAAGAAAAATGGATAATCCCATATGGGAAATGGGTTCGTTACAGCTAGTTATGTATAATAAGAATCTTGGGCAGAAAAGCGAGCCCGCTTTTAAATCGGAGCCATGGTTAGGTGATGGTTATAGCATGGATGGTTCAAGCACGATATCGCAAGCTAAGAAGCAAGTCGAGTCCACAAAGCCCACTAAGAAAAAAGCTAAACCAGGGACTCGGCCCAGGCCCAAAGACCGGCAAATGATATTGGACCGTATGGCTGAGTTAAGAGAACTCATTCCGAATGGTGAAAAGGTACTTACTTTTAAAGAACACAAGATATTACAAATTTACAAGTATTTGATTTAAACCCTTTAGTAACTAATTAAATGATTGAATAATTGATTCCATTTTACAGATGAGCATTGACTGTCTGTTGGATCGAACGATTAAACACATGCTTTTCTTGCAAAGTCTAACGAAACATGCTGACAGAATCAAGCAGGTTGATGAGCCAAAGGTGATCATAGTTCCACTCTTTACATGCATAGGCTCATTTGCATCACGTAAATTTTGTTGTAACTGAATATTATGTTTTTTTTCAGTATAATGGCGTAATACAGAATAACCATTCGAATGATCCGAACAACAGCGGTGTGACATGGGCATGTGAGGTGGGAAATCAAACGATGAGTTGTCCGCTAATAGTAGAGGACCTTAGTACCCCGGGACAAATGCTCATAGAGGTAAAAGAAAAAAAGTTAAATAACACAAGATATGATATTTTTGTATGTTACTTACTTGCATAAATTTGTAACCACAAAATACTTTTCTGTTGCAGATGATTTGCGAAGAACATGGATTTTTTCTCGAAATAGTGGATGTAATCCGCGGTTTCGGTTTAACCATTTTGAAAGGCGTCATGGAATCCCGAGAAGAAAAGATATGGGCGCGTTTTATAGTTGAAGCCGAGCCAAAAAGGCATGTAACGAGGCATGAGTTATTTGCTGCCCTTGTTCAACTTCTACAAACAATGGGGTCTAACGAAAATCGTCTTGAAAAAAAGATTATGCAAACAGGAAACTCTCTAGTAAACGATTTCCATAATTCCGGGATACAACTTCCTGCAAGCTTTGCCGACACAGGGTATGGCATGAACTTATAACCGCTGTTTGAATAGTACCATGAGCATTGATTTCCATGATTGGTATTCTTGGAAAAAGTTAGGTTCACCGAAACGAGTGGTGATTTTGGCAAGAGTTAGAAAATGAAGCTATGGATTAGTTATGATTTAGAGGCTGTGGCTTTTTGGCTTCTTTTTTACTTTGTTTTGACTTGTTAGTGTTTTTTAGTTGGTTTCTTTCTGACCAGTTTTCAGAATTCAAATGTTCATAGTTTGAAACTGACAAGAAAGAACGATGTGATTTGTAGGCTGTTAGCCACCTTGTGATTATATCCATATAGGCTTTGCTTGCTTGTGAAATGTTAGCATTGATGCGCATTGAGTTGCGCTGAAGCTGATACGATCCAGTGATATCATCCAACAGGATCGATAATAGCTCTGGTCAATTCTTGGTTGCCGTATACCAGCTCTAGTTACTCCTAATCTTTTCATTGTTATATTATGTATATACTTATATATACACTTAAATTAGGAGTATAATCTGTTGGAAATAATAATGAGGAACATACAAGTTGGTATGTTTCCTCCATCTCACATTGGTGGGGGAGGTGAAAGTTAAGTGTCTTATAAGGGATTACCCTTATGGCCTCCAAAGTGTTAAATGGGTTGAGAAGTGGGTCAAGCCCACATGCGCGTTGAGCCGAGCCGCGAGCTCGCGAATGGGCGCACTTTACACACTTTACACGCTTTACATCGTCGCTAGGAGCTGATGAGCTTTTATTTTTAGCTAGGGTCCGGTTCAGGTGTGTTAGATCTGTGGATCGAGATAGAGCTGAGTTAATATTGGGAAGCTGAGGAGCTTTTCTTTTTAGATAGGGTCCGGTTCAGGTGTGTTAGATCGAGATAGAGCTGAGTTACCTATAAATAAAGGCCTCCTGCTACCCATTCAAAACTCTAATTTTCGCACCCTGTCATCTCTGTGCTTCTGTTTCTTCTCCAGCTTCTGCGTTTTCTGGTTTCCATTGCTGTTGGAATACCAGATCAGTTCTGCATTAAATCCTGGGAGTTTACGCTGCAGCTCACAGCAATACGGGCGCGTAAAATCCTTTAAGGACATGAATCATCCGTGCAGTTCAAGAATCTCGGTTTCTTAAATCGCCAGGTTGGTTTTAGTTTTTGCGTGTTATTTAAATTCGTCCGATAACGGGACAGTCTCCTACCTTTCTTTAATCAGTTTGTTCAAGTTGAAAGAAACTGGTTTGGCCAATAACTCGGTAATTAATAATAAAATAATTAATTTTCTGTTTGATTAAATTGTTTTCAACATAATCCTAATAAAATCCTTGTGTTGTTAATGTCAATTAGAAGATATATATTAACTTCATCCTTATGTTTATATTATGTATATACTTATATTAGGATTATATTATGTTGCAACTACAATTATACTAGCGGCTGACGTGATTTCGGGTCATTATATGTGGTATTCGGCGTTTAACATAACTGTCAATTTCTAGCAATTGATCTGCAGATCAGGGTCCTTTTTCAAATTATAGATCACATATCTTTCTTCCTTGCTCTCAGAATCGATGAGAATGAGATGCAAGGATGTCTTAAATCAGCGCTCTATATTGTTTGTATTTCGATTGATACTCAATATGGATCTCAAAGGTGTCTTGAAATCCTTTAGGAAATCAAGGATGACAATATGATGCAGGTCCAAGTGTAGAAGATTAAGCCATGGCATTTCTGGAGACCCATGATCGAGCTACCAAGGGTGATTTACGAAAACGACCATAACTTTGGCTACGGGTCTCCGTTTTAGGCGTTCGGTCAAAAAAAAAAACCGCATTCTAGTGGGAGTTACGGGCATTTTTATGTTTTTTCCATGTTTTATGAATTTTCTTTTTGGGCTTGTGTTTGACCCATGGCCTTTTTATGGCCCGTTTTGAATTTCGGTTTTTATTTGTAACATCCGTAAAAAACCGGGTTATCCAAACCCGCTTCGTTATTAATCAATACCCAGTTATAATTTTTCGTTGTATATTTATCGCCCAAATTAATTCTAAACGATACATAATTAATAAATATATTAGAATTTAAAAACTAGAATTTAAAATTTCTAAGAAATATTGAATAAAAAAAATAAATGGGATGGCCGGGTTTCGAACCTGGGTCTCCATCGAACCCACACGCAACACACACCACTGCGCTACACACATTTGGTAATAACCAGAAAGCAATTTAGTTTTATATAGAAACAAACATAAAAACCTGCAAGTTCAAATTCGCAAAAATACCGGTAATTGACGAAAACTAAACTTTTGCAATCAACCCAAATTGACGTTTTCCTTATGATTAAACGAGTGTAACTGATTTCCAACATCAGTTATAACTGAAAACCGGAATCAATTGAATTGAAAACCGAGAGAAATCAGCGGCCTTTAAAAAAATTGAAACCAAAAATCCTTGTCGGACATAACACTATAAATACAAACCCATTCGCTTCCCAGTCTGAACGCACACACCCACTCGATCATCTCTCGGAAGTTTCTGTTAAAGTTTGGCCATCAGTTTTGTTCCGAGTCGTCGGAACCTCGCCGGAAAACCGAATCTATTCCATTATTGCCTTACTCTAAAAATAGGACTGTTAGAGCTTCGACATAAGTCACCCACACTCACCTCAACTCCCTGTAAAGCCTCTGTCGCAAGTCAAGCTTCGCCGGGAAAATTGGAACTCGCCGGAGTTGGTCACTGGAATCATCAAAGTGCTGTTCTCCAGAGGGTATGAACCTTTAAAACCTTTTTACATTCATATTTAATTCCGTTAATTCGTAAACCAGTAATCAGAATCGATTAGATAAAGATAACAGGCGGATTTTTGGTTTCTGGGTAATGTTTAGGAAGAAGATGAAGCTTTGCCTAGAAAATAAGTATATTTAAACATGATGTTTTAACCAGGTTAGACACACAGTCCAGCGGTGGACTGTGTGCGATTATAAAGCATACGTCCCGGGTTCGAGTTCTGTTTGTGTTCCGATCCACTGAAATAATATACCCTTTTTATATAAAAGCCAAATCCTGAAACATGTAATAAGTGTATAAGTATAATAAAAACCGGAATAATAACCAGGTTAGACACACAGTCCAGTGGTGGACTGTGTGCAAAAACATTAAGCACGTCGCGGGTTCGAGTCTAGGCTCCCGCACCGGTTCTGGCAATTATCAAGTTTTTAATTAAGGACAGAAATGAATTAATCTAATTTGTATATATATATATATATATATATATATATATATATATATATATATATAATTAAAAACGAGATTATTTCGGGTTAGACACGTAGCTCATATGGTAGAGCTGCGTGCACGCGTACGGGAGGTCACGAATTCGAACCTCACTCAGCGCACATAATAAACACAATCAGACCGGTCAACAGTCAAAGTCAACGGTCAACTGGTCAACGGTCAATTGGTCAAAAAGTCAAAAGTTTTTATTTTCTTTTTATTTATTTATTTTATTTAAAAATCAATTAAAAACATTTAAAAATAATATTTTTGAAGTTAGAAAATTTCCTTGAACTCACAAAAATAAACCTAACAATCCCATTAAGAACACCAATTAAAAATATTAATCTCAAATAAAAGTTTATTTATTTATCGAACTATTATGTTATTATTTAGGTTATTTTCCTTGCTGATTAAATCCGAATTCGTGCGCATTCATCATCAATCCAAGAAACGCACCCACTGTGAGTGAATTCTTACAAATTCCCCTTTTTATTCATGTTTTGGGGTGTATCATGTGTCGCTTAAATTAATTCGCTTATTCAAACTCGTGGTATACCATTATATGATATAAACTTAGAATGTAAATATTGTTTGTTGTGATATATTACATATTGTCAAGTTGTATGCAAATTATTTATTAGGCCCATCAGTTACTCGTGGGAGACGAGTTGAACAACGCGTGCCTCAAAACTCATTCATTAGGCCCATCAGTTCGTTGAACAACGCGTGCCTCAAAACTCATTCATTAGGCCCATCAGTTCCTCGTGGGAAACGAGTTGAACACGCGTGCCTCAAAACAATCATTTGTTGTATGTGTGTGCAATATTTAATATTATGTGTTTTGTGAATAAATTTACATCTATATTTACTCATATGTGGTTATGCACTTTATTTTATAATCAATACAATAAACACGTTTAAATGTTTTCATAGGATTCACTCGCCAACTTTTTGTTGACCCAAAAACCATTTTTACACATGATACAGGTGGACAGGATGAAGCAAGGAACACATAGGAAAGTGCCTTAGAAGAAAAATAATGAAGTCTAGAAAGATGTATAGAACATGTTGTACTTGTATGATTTGATTGTATGATCTTCTTTAAAATTGTAATAATAAATATGAAACATTATAATAAATGTCATGAGCTTTGATGAAAACCCAATCATGCCCCGATCACCTTTTTCCGCTGCGGGTCGGGGTGTGACATTATTTATGTTCTTCACATGTAACTCAGACGGTCATTCATCAATTTTGGCAACAATCTTTTTTCACTTCGAATTCTCTATCTTTTGGGTTAAGTTTAAGGGTTTGGGGAAGATTATCACGGGTATTCACATAATCAACGTGATCAATTCTTCATTATTGTTTCACACCCTACATCACAATACAACCTGTAAAAGTCCCAAACTAAGAGTTGTAATATTCAAGCAGACCAAGACCATGTAACACACAAAGAAAGTAGAGTGGCTGCAAAATTGCTGTATAAAGATCAAGATCAATACATTCATTAAGATAAATGAATTCAGGGAATCAAAACCCATAAAGCCGTTACTGTATTATGAGCATCAAAACCAGCGGCAAACCCAAGAAATTTTTCCATGGGGGTGGAATTTTTTAGCGGTCACTTGTCTATCGCTATATAATAATTTTGTTTGGGTCGAGTTGGGTCAGGTCATATGAAAAAAAAGATAAATTATTGAATTTTATAGGATCAACAAAGTACGTAAGCCATCTTTACAAATGTATAATAAAAATGTAATACATCTAAAGGTTTGTCTACCGGTTTATTTTTTGAAATTAAGCCATAACATAATCTAGAGAGAAAATCCTAAGCAACTCTTTTTCACATTGGACTTAATCATAACTCAAAAGTATTCAATGTTATAATCCACATTAATTACTCATAGAAACAGTGTTCAGATTTCAAGCTTTCGTATATTCACTCCAAAGTTCATAACTTATAATTTTTAAAACACCAGCCCCTAATCAAATAAATTAAAACTACCATCAATCAGTGATTTAGTTTGGAATACCATACCTAATGCTTCTGTTTCACATTCTGTGTGTTTTCCGCTTTTTTAATTAGGTTTAAACTTTAAAATAATGGGCTAAGACTTATTATTTGGTCATTGGGCCTAATAGTTAATATTTAGATATTGAGCTTAATTATATAAATTATATTTTTCATTAGTGTTTAATTGATTATTATTATACATAATTAAATTTATATTGAAATTTATAAACTTCTAATTTAGTTTTTCTTAGGGTTGGTTTCGAAATTTCATAGAGATCGATTTGAAAGTTTAAGATGAGCGATTGCAAAATTTTATTGGGGGCGCTCGAAATTTTAAGATGTGTATTACAATAAAAAAATTTCAAAAGTAGGTAGCTGCCCCTGAGAGGACTATAGCCCATGATCAAAACATTCATAAAGTTTGTCTACAATACTAGAATTTTAGTTATAAATGAACATTTAAAATTGACTGATTATCTATTCTTATGTTCCCGTTAATCTTAACTGATTTTTAGAATGATCTCAACCGTTTAAAAGGTTCAACTTGGCCATTCAAAATACTAGAAATGTTCTAGAAGGAGAGGTTGGGGGCGGTTTCATGCGCTCTCTCCCCTACTCCTTATTTCCAGCGCCGGTTGATGTCACGTTCTGTTCCCCCACTACACATAAAACCGAATCGACTTCTCATTCACTTGTAAATGTCGATTTTTAACTTGGGACGCGATTGTAAAGAGCAAAGAGAGTGTAGTTTTGTGATGATATGGCGAGTGAAGCAAGCTCTGTTTTGTTTGAGAAAGAGAATGTGTCGAGAATTGAGTCAAGATTTATGAGTTCATTGGACTACTATTTTCCCAAATTGCTCACCAACATCAGACTTGGTGACGATGATGATATGGTACAGCTCTCTTTACTGTTTGTTGCAGCTTCAAATTTATAATTCTGCTGGAATGGATTTAGGGAATTTGAATAGAAATTGAACTTGCTTGTATTGTTCGCTATAGAAATTGAACATTCTTTGGATTATCTTTTCAATACGTTGTTGGCGCAGAACCCAAATTAGCCATAACCGATGAATCCATATTCTCCGGTTGACAATCATGCATACACTCCTATTGTTTCACGGTTTCTCCAATTCAGCAACCATCATTTCAGCGATAGGGGTTTCTTGAATCTTTATTCGCGGTGTGTTGTTACTCGGGATCGGACGTCCCAATCTATAGAATTTGGTAAAACTTGCACTTTTTTGTGGTTTCTTTCGTTTTTTGGTTGAATGAAATTAGTTCATCTATGCTCTGATTTGAATGAATCTCAAAGGATACACCACTGTAGGAATTGGAGATACCAATGGAAGATCTTATAACTCGTATTTCAATTCGATGAACACGATAGTCTCTATTGTCCCTAGCAAATCTTCCTAGCTCTCGTACTTACTCTTTATTGTGCAATTAATATTTTTTTATGTCGTATTTTATTTCAGTAAGTTTCTAAAGTCAAATATAACAAATTGAAATATAGTTGTTTCTAAAGTGAATTAGTGTTTTTTTTAGAAACACTTGAGCTATAGACTATAGTCCGGTCAAATAAGTTGTTTGTTTTCATGGTAATTGCTTATTATGACTTATGTTGTTGCAGGAGGATTTATGGAAGCATGTGTTCTTTGTTACAACACACGTTAACAGTAGAATCACGGTTTATGTGTCGTAGCAAGCTATACCAAGTCAAGGTAATGTGATGCAACATGATAATGTGTACCATACGTTATGATAATTGAGTTTTTAAAATATTTACTTTTGGCATTCAGGGCTGGTTGAATACACACTTCTGTTGCACCGTGCATCTCTTCCTACATGTAATATAGTAATGTTACCACCCATTTATTATAAGATGAATCTTATTATGTTCTTGATTGATCACTCCTTTATATGAATATAAATTAAAAATTATGTTGTTATATCTTTATGTGTTTGTTTATTGCAGGGTAGACAGTAACAAAGATTTTATTAGATGCATCTGGGACTTCTGTGGAGGGGATCCAATTCTCATAGGTGAAGGTTCTTTGCACTTAATTTAGTTAGTGTTTTAAAAATATTTTATTGCTAGGGCGCATACACCAATGTAAAAATTAATTTCATGTCTTTGGTAAAGATAGATTTTATTATATTCTATTGACTCTGGTTGAATACACACTTCTGTTACCTTGTGCATTCCTTCCTGCAGGTAATTTAGTAATGTTACAGCTTGGGAAGGCAATTTTAGATGACTTATCAATCCCTTCCTTTCATTGTTTGATGTTGATACTGTGCAACGAATCTTGATGAACTATCTTGAATATGCATTAGAAGGCACATATGGTGAAGATTATGTTTCTTCTCCTCAAAGTGACATGGAGAAAATCGGGAAGATTATGGAGTGTCAACTTGCTGAAATAGCTTCTGATCATAATCTGATGGTGTCAACATTTTTAAATTTAGCTGAACATACTCCCGAACAACCAAAGGTTTTAGAAGATGGAATATATAGAGCTATTGATATATACTTAAAAGTAAGTATTCTTTTTTTTAATCTCAACAATCTCATACGCATATTTATAGACGTTCCGTAATTTCATAAAACTAAAATCTAAACAATATATGGTGATGACAGGCACATCCAATGTTAAGTGATATGGAAAGAAAAAATTATGCAGTTTGATGGATTGTCAAAAGCTTTCACGTGAAGCGTGTGCACACGCAACCCAAAATGATCGGCTTCGAATGTAGTATGTGGTTAAAGTTCTTTACTATGAACAACGGTTACAAATATGGATGGTGGTCTGATAGCAGTTGAACATGCGGCTTAACAAACCAACAAGAAACAACCATTAAATGATAAGCTCTTGTGGTTGAAAAATGAAAACCAAGAGCTCAAATTTGGGTTTTTGAAGATTGAAACGAGATTATAAGAAGCAGAACAATCATCATCGTCGTCTGTCAATTATACGGGTAAAAATTACAATCATTATGATTCGAAATTGCTATTGATATAATGATTGTAATTTTCTTGAAATATGGACATGTGTATGATAAACATATCAAACCTGTGTTTTTTTAGGCAGAATGCGTCCATAGCCTAACTCAGGCTCCTTCCAGATGAAGAGAGAGAACAGAGGAGAGGGGATAGAGCACAAGTGCAAGAGGAATTGAAACAACTTTCAGATGCTTCTATTACACGATAAGCAAGAAGTTATTAGTAGGCTTTAGGCCTGGAACTGTTTTATCTGCTCAAGGAAATGTTTGTTTTCATTTCTCTGTACACAATTTCATGTTATCAAATAATTAGAAAAGTGAATGTTCATGTTTACAGGAGTCAAAGAATTATAATTATGACAATGAACAACCCCTCACCCAACCCGCCAAATGGTAAGAGTCTATATTTCGTTTTATTGCACTCTCAGTTCTGTATGTAGATCTCGTGTTGATGAATTGTTTCGATGACTTGGTTGCAGTAAAAAATGTATGAAAGTGCTTTTTCTCTAGTTTACCATAATCTCTGCAACGATTAGGACTTGATAAATAACAGTTTTTTTTGTTTATTGTTGTTCTTAAGTTTGTTTTGATTTTGTTTTTGTTTTCGGATAAATGAGACATTAATTGCAGCTTGTGCCAGGGAGCACTATTTATGTGCTAAATGCTCATGTAAGGTTGACCAATCATTGGAAGGTATGACGATTTTTTCGTTTTCTCTTGATTTGTAGAACAAAAAATAACTCCAGTATGAAATTGTATGTGTGTAGATAGCATAAATTTCTCCAAGGGATTTATAACTCAATATAAAAAAGAATAACAAATGAATATACAGTTTAAATATTTTGTAACTTTTTACCAGGTCCAACTTCTAAAAGATATGTTTCTTCTTCGTGTCTTTGTGGTATAATATGTGAGGTGGGATGGGGTGGCTAAGATCCAGCTAATTGGTTTGTATTTATATATAAAAATGTATACAACATAATAAACTCTTTATCTTTTTGTTTCCTTCAATTTTTAGTGTTTTTAATTCTTAGTCTATTTAGTCGACTATTGTTGGAACAGGCACAAAGATGGAGTCATCTTTCAAAATATTTGGAGATGGAATAGAAGAATAAATGCCAGAGCCGTAATTTGTTTTTATTTGAATTATGTTCAGGCTGATTGTTTATCCGTTTTCTTCAATCTGTATCATGTTTCTTAAATAACATAATTACCTAATTGTTTAATAATCTGGCCTGCAGGAATAGGGGTGAGCAGAACATAATCGCAATTGTGAGAACCGTCAACCATGGAACCGAACAATGAGTACCACATGGTTTGACCCCTTTGATAATTAAGGCCCGGCTTTCGATTCTTTGTTTTACATTCAAACGGTTAAGGGTCGGTTCTAGGTATGACCCGACAACTAGGTTAAAACCTCGAGACCCGAATATGAAATATGCCGATAATCATGTGTGTTCTAAGGAGCAGGTGTGTGTGTAGGCGTAAATGATTCCGACTCGGTGATATAAATGCCCGGTTCTGCATATGATTTTGTTTTTGGGAACCACTTGGAACCTACCCTTTGGACCCGTTATATATCCAAACCAAACATGTTCTAGACGGTTTGGTTATGGCTTTACTGCAAAAATTCATATGATTTTGACAATCATTTGTATCAGCTTCAATAATGAAGCATGGGTGGATACATGAGTTTTTTCAATCTAATGCGTTGCTGGAGATTGTATTTAGGATTTCGATGGATTTTGCTAGTGTTTGACAAAATTTGATTATATAAGGAATTGATTGAAAATATGACCAAAAAGGACATTTTTATACGCTAGTGTCTAATAGTAGCATGCTTTAGGAGATAAAAAAGTCATCTTTGGAATTTAACAAGATGAATACATCAACTACAGCTAAAGAGACGACCAATTCATTTCATAACCATGGTAATGCTTTTACCTTTGTGCATATTTTTAGCTGCTTTTGTTATGCCCCTTTATTGTTTTTTAGTATAGTACTAATGTTCCTAACTTAAAAATGGTTTTTTGTGTTTATTTCTTTTTTTTTTTTGTGACATGTACATATATGTGGTCTACTCTGGACATAATAGGTGTGTTTTGTGGTTGCAGATGTTGAATCTCAACCCTTGTGTACTGAAGAACATGGTTGGAAAGTGAGTCCTCCAACACAGCAAGTATGATTCTGTTTTAGAATTGATCAAGCCTTTTTTATCATGTTAGTTGAAACTCAATACCAAGTGCAAGCATCTGGCAATTAATCAATAAATTCTGCACAGAATCAGATTAACTTATATATTTTTTTCTCACCCGAATGAAGATGAAGTTTAACCCACATGTCTCTTTTGTAGGCTATCATTGATGTTGCTATCAAGTCATGGTCAGATAAAATTTAACTCAAGTATCTCTTTTGTAGGTTATCATTGGATTGATACGATTCATGGTGAGATTTATATGAAGGCTTTGACAGTGTAATATTTGATCTCTGAAAAGTAGCTTGGGTGAACATCGAAAACTTAAAAGATTCAATGCAACCCGGGTTATTGAAATTATCTTCAACCTTGCTTTTTCGTTAATAATAGGCATATTATGCATGTCGATGTGAAGACATTTGATGAGTTCTTATTATAATCATAAATGTAAATAAACACTTTTGTTATTACAACACTAAAACACCCGTCCACCGGACGGGTGTACTACTAGTTAATAGTGGTTCTCTCAGTTCTTAAATATCTTTATAGTTCTCAATGATACCTTCTCATATGTGTGTGTATATATATAGTGAAAATGTAAAACACAATATCACTTGACGTACAATACGTACGAAATGAAATTATAACATGCGTAAGTAGTTTTGTAACACGCATGATTAGTTTTTACTCCATGCGTGATGTATTGTTTTTCAACACGTGTGATTAGTGTTTTGAGTTTTATAATGTGCGTAATTTCATCACGTACGCATCGTACATTAAGAAATATTGTACGTTAACCCACCCCTATATATATATATATATATATATATATATATATATATATATATATATATATATATATATATATAGTGAAAGTGTATTGTACAATTTTGTTTAACGTACATTGCGTATGCTGATGAAATTATAACATGCGTGATTAGGTTTTTGAGTTTTATAATGTGCGTAATTTCATCTCGTACACATCGTACGTTAAGTGTTTGAACAAAATTTTTGCCACTACTGTTGCTGGATTTCTTGCACTTGGGATTCATTGGATTGCAAGCCATTTAGGCCACGAATTCGAGCCATACATCATGGGGATTTCTCTTTTTTTACTAGGTAAATGAAAGTTTTGAATTGGAGACAAATTAAGTTTAACTAATAAACTAATGATCTTTAATTTGTTACAGCTTTGGCCACAACCTTCTCAAGATTTATTCCATAGTGAAAGCTAGATTCGACTACGGTTGCTTGATATTCATTCTTACATACAGCCTAGTTTCAGTCTCGGGGTACCGTGTTGACAATCTCCTACGCGTGGCTCACGAAAGGCTATCAACCATAATCATAGGGACTTGTTTGTGCATTATAATCAGCATGCTTGTTTTTCCTGTTTGGGCTGGTCTAGAGCTCCATCTTTTGATCCCACGTAACATGGATAAGCTTGCAAAATCTCTGGATTGTAAGTACCTCAATCATTGGATTGTTATGACCGTTGTTTTCGTCTTTGAATATACTGTTGGTAAGTACTTCATTTTCATTTCTGAGACACACTTTACCCAACATGAGTTTTACTTATAAGTTAAAAAGTAAGTGTTTATTAATGTGTATAAACTATAAATGTTGTAGGTGGAACTTTGTCCAAGTGTTTGAACAGAATTTTAGCCACTTCTCTTGCTGGATTTCTTGCACCTCGGATTCATTGGATTGCAAGCCATTTAGGCCACCAATTCGAGCCATACATCATGGGGGTTTCTATTTTTTTACTAGGTAAATGAAAGTTTTGAATTGGATTAACATAGAGACAAATTAAGTTTGACTAAGAAACTAATGATCTTCTCGTTAACTTATTACAGCTTCGGCTACTACCTTTTCAAGATTTATTCCCATAGTGAAAGCTAGATTCGACTACGGTTGCTTGATCTTCATTCTTACATACAGCCTGGTTTCAGTCTCGGGGTACCGTGTTGACAATCTCCTGCGCGTGGCTCACGAAAGGCTATCAACCATAATCATAGGGACTTGTTTGTGCATTATAACCAGCATGCTTGTTTTTCCTGTTTGGGCTGGTTTAGAGCTCCATCTTTTGATCCCGCGTAACATGGATAAGCTTGCAAAATCTCTGGATTGTAAGTACCTCAATCATACCTACAACATCATAGAATCATACCATTTATGTAGATCTTTTTCCTAATAATCATCATTTTCGTTTCGTTAAAAGGTTGTGTGGCTGATTATTTTGGTTGTGGCGACGAAGGTCTAAGAAAAGTTTACAAGGTTATAAATGTGTGCTGAAT
Source organism: Scalesia atractyloides (assembly GCA_947069175.1). Lineage (NCBI taxonomy): Eukaryota > Viridiplantae > Streptophyta > Magnoliopsida > Asterales > Asteraceae > Scalesia > Scalesia atractyloides. The sequence goes on along the minus strand of CAMTDV010000028.1, from coordinate 89,529,558 downwards.
TCAAAAGCCTCTGAGGAAGCCATGGCAAATTTTGCAAGATGGGAACCTGCACACGGCCGCTTCAACTTCCGCCATCCGTGGAAGAACTACCTTAAAATAGGCATGTCATCGCGTAATTGTGCTTATTGCATTGAAACACTCACCAGTTGCGTGGCCTCCAAGAATCAGGTGAATATCAACTTCTGATTTATTCAAATTTTATCACGCTTTTGGTACATGAAACTAGAAGAAAAATCTAAAAAACCTTCAATAATAATAAAAAAGGTTCCGGAATCAATAAAGAAACATCTTGAATCAGCATGCATGAACCTAAGCACAAGCTCATCAAATGTTATTAGAGAACTAGCAACAGTTGTAAGTTCGATGACTAGATCAGCGAAGATAAATATGGCAGTTGGAGATATGAAGAACGCGGTTTTGGAGCTACAAAATGACTTGAAATCCCTTCCAGATGTGCTGATCCAACCACATGAACACAAGGATGAAAACAAGGTGGCCTTGAGTGAAATTACCATAATGCCCCTGATCTAGATCATTCCGATAGTTAGTTTCGCGTCTTTACTGATTGAAATGGCTTCTAGAATAGAAGAAAACATGGTGAAAACAGTCGAAGAGTTAGCGGAATCAGCTGAGTTTAAGCAACCAGAAGATGAAGCAAAGCCCAAACATAATCGGACTAGGAACAAGATTAATGCCTCCAATGACGAAAATATGACCGTCCTTCAACGAGTATAAATACATATAACGTTGTCTGTCATCGTTTCCGACAGAACCCAAAGATCTTACACCATAAACACAAAAAACCTGAATCACGATGAACCATGCACAGGCGTCCCTTGTTGCCTCTAGCACGAAAAATTTCCTAGGGAACTCTCTAGTAAACGATTTCCATCATTCTGGGATATAACTTCCTGTAAGCTTTTCAGACACAGGTCACAAGGATGGCATGAACGTATAACCGCGTTTTGAATAATACCATGAGCATTGATTTCTGTGATTGGTATTCTTGGACAAAGTTAGTTTGCCTAAACGAGTGGTGATTTTGGCGATAGTTAGAAAATGAAGCTGTGGAATTTGTCGGATGCAAGGTGGATTAGTTAGGATTTAGAGGCTGTGGCTTTTTGGGCTTCTTTTCCTTTGTTTTGACTTGTTAGTGTTTTTTAGTTTTCTAACGGTTTTCACAATTCAAATGTTCATAGTTTGAAACTAACAAGAAAGAACAATATGATTTGTATGCTGTTAGCCACCTTGTGATTATATCCATATAGGCTTTGCTTGCTTGTGAAATGTTAGCATTGATACACATTGGGTCAGGCTGGAGCTGATCCGATCTAGTGGTATTATCCAACCGGATCTGTAATAGCTCTGGTCAATTCTTGGTTGCTCGTTATCTTCTCGTTGTTATCATCTTTTATAAATTTGGCGTTGCTAATGTGAATTAGAAGTTATAGATTAAACTTGATACATATGTTATATCATGCATATTGTTAAAAAAGGTTAATATATCAAGTATTATGTTAATCTTTGTTCAAGTTAATACCTAAATAATACATAGTTGTTATTTTATAATTGCTTAATATCCTATGTTCTCATAATATATATACACACACACATATATATATATTGTGTGTTTGTGTAACGTATTACGGTTTTTACCAGGTCGCAATTAGAGCATATAAAAGACTCTCTTGGGATCATAAGCTGCATTATTGAGTCTCAGTTTGATTACACCTTTCTCACACACACATACGATTAGGGATCATATCACAATAAGTCAGATAAGAGATTATCACATTGATAAGTGGTGTTTAGATTGTTAGAATCTTTGTACCTGTGTTGAATTTTGAAGTATATTGGGTAATACAACAACTTGGATTGGGTATTTGATCTTCTGGTGTTAATCTGAGAAATATACCATGTTTATGACACATATACTTATATTAGGATTGTTGTGCTGCAACTATAAATGTATTAGCGATTGGCATCAAACGATTTCGGCATTAACATAACTGTCATTTAACAGTTATGTTTTTGGTGCCAAATAATCACCAAAATCCCGATGCCGCCATTTGATATATCGAATTTTGTCCAAATACTTCTAATGATTGCACGATATTTTTGTGTATTTGTGTTCTCTGTATTGATCATTACTATTCAATCATTTCGATATCTTTCTTTCATCTTTTCAATCCCGTTGCAAATTTGTGTGTCTAATCTTGATACCCAATAGTCAAGCATCTAACTTACAAGCAAAACTTATCAAAACTACGTGGTTTCGATAAAATCTAACTAAAACTGAATTTAAATTTATTTAATTTCTCTATTTACTCTCCATCAATTAATCAATTTCTGCATGTTCATATTTTCGCAATTGATCTGCAGATCATGCTCTTTTGTCAAATTACTGAATCACATATCTTTCTTTCTTCATCTACAAATTGATGAGAATGAGATGCAAAGATATCTTCCAACCTCAATAGCCCGAATGTCATGAATCAGCGCTTTATATTGTTTGTATTTCAATTGACTCTCAATATGGATCTTAAAAAATGTCTTGAACTCCTTTAGAAATCAATGATATATTTGAACATGTTTCTTTTTAATTACCTATATTAAGACTTGTCTTATTTTACTTCACTTTATTTAACCATATTGACCCGTTTGACCCATCTCATTTTAAACTGTTATATTTTGACCCGTTTTGTCACACCGCAACGGATGACGGAAACATCGGAGTGATACGAAAACGAGATTGCTCAAAACTTCATAACATAATGACAATAATTAAGGTAGACAAATATTTCATTTCATACTAAATTCAAATACAATGTCTTGAAATGGAAAACTACAACATCTTGCAACTTGAACATAAACAACATAAGAAAACTAAAGATATTAAGTGTGTTTCAAAATCCATCCTAAATAGATTTCTTTAAGCGTCATCATATGTTTACTGCAACATGTATTAAAATAAAAACAATACAAGGTTGGCAAATATACAAGTTTGATTACCTGGCATACGTATAAAAGATTGTCTCAAATCCAACATGGCATTTTGTACACTAAGTTAAATTACATACTAGCATGCACAACCTAAATGTCAAACCAAAGTTTCCATGAACGTAATTCTTGTCATCATAATGAACAAGACCGTTATACGATTGAATACTTAACAATGACCCAACAAACATGGTGGTGTGCTACTCCTATAACGTGATACATGTTAAGATATGCTAGCGAAGTTAATGATAAGTAGTTTGCATGTTTGAATGATTGAATTTCTAGCTTGAATAACTTAAGCATAACAAATAGCATGTTTAATCGGTTGAGTGGTTCATGAGTATTATTGTGTGCATGAGTGTGTTTGTTTATGTTATACATGTCAAACCCCAAAAAGTGATTGAAACGTAAAAGGGGATTCGAGTATACTCACAGTTTGCGTAGATTTCCACGTAAGTGAGTTGATGAGATGAGAGTTTTGGGGACCGCCGAGTTATCCTACAAGGATAAACAAGGCACGTAAGCATGATGTATTGGATTAGGTTCGGAACTTAAATGTAGAAAAGTATATACGGAAAATACATCTTGTTATAGACACTCGTTTGGACACTATGTGTTAATGTGTTTTCATGGATACTAGTTCATCCATTAGATTCCAAAATTTGAGGAATCAAAACTAAGATAGCGAGCACCGGAATTCATACTACTCAACCATGATTTGGTTGGTACTATGGTTATATATATATATATATATACACACACACACACACACACAGAGAGAGAGAGTTTAAATCATATATTGTCATGCAAGTAGGTAGAATGAATTCCATCCATTTATTCTCATTGTATGGATTCACCAAAGCACAAAATCATCAACTTAGTTGATGATTTCGCTTGGTCATGAATAATATTAGTAATGTACAAATAACAAAATTGCTAAGTAGCCAAATAAGAGCAACCCAGACGTGTACATACCCAATATAGAAAATGTTGAAGACGATGTGGGGTTGGCTTACTTTGATTCTTGGAAACTACTTAGATAACTAATCATCTAAATCACTAAGACAACCAACTGATTTGATTAAACTAGTGCATTCCAAAAATGGATAGTGTTTGGAGACTTGGTGTAGTCTTGTTCACTTTGTGGCTAGGAAGTTGTTTAGTGACTTAGGTTAGTTATTATGGAGGTGTTCATCTCAAACTTTCTAGAATGATACCTCAACTCAAGCCCCTCAACATGCAAGTTAGTTGGGAACAAGGTTTGGTTCATGTTCATCCATGAAAGGTGTTGAAAAGTGTTCATAGGTTAAAAGTTTACAAAACATAAATTAAAACCTCACTTTGGACCTCAAAATGGTGGTGTTCCAACCTAGTTTATCAAGGTAAACTTGTGGACACAATCCTAGAGGTGTTCCTAGTGAGTTGAAGCAAGAATTCATGAAAAAGAGAAAGAAAAAGTGAGTTTGAAGCTCACTTTTGGACTTGGGTATAATCTGCCTTCCACTTGTAATTGCAGTAATTTGAGAGTATTTTAAAAGTGATTTGTGTGTGGGAAAAGTGAAATGAAGGTGTGGGAGGCTTGGTTATAGGTTGGTTAGGGTTTGTGTTTTAATGAAGATTTGAGGTGATTGGGGAAGAAAGGAGGTGAGAAAGGTGCAATCTGGATTGGATAAAATAACATTCTGCAGATTACGGAGCTACCCGTAGCGCGGCAGGAGAGAGGTGTTTTGAACGTACGACGCGACGTGTTTGTGAGAGTTTCAGGATTGTCAAATTTAGTCCCTGAGCTCCTATTTGTTGTTATTTTATGCTAAAACTTATATTTTTAGCATGTTTTCAAGTATAGAACGTGTATGTAATTATGTGATGTGTATAGTGTACATATGGTTCATTATTCGAATGTATAATAAGTCTCGGTTTTGCATGTAAACAATTATTTGACGTTTGATTGCATATAACATAATTATGACTTTAATACGGTTGACATAAATAGGTATATCCATCATTATCAAAGTCTCGGATTACAAGAATGGAATTGAAATACGAATACAAGTTTCTAAATATGGAATGTACAACATACGGAATGTTACACATTTAATATTAATTCATTAACCATTTTGATCCGTTTAATTTGACGTCATTATATTTAACCTGGTTTCATTCGAGGATGACATTACAAAACGTAAAAGTCCCAAACACTGAGTTGTAATATTCAAGTAGACCAACACCATATAATACACAAAGAAAGTAAAGTGGCTGCAAAATTGTTGTATAAAGATCAAGATCAATACATTCATTAAGAAAAACGAATTTAAGGAATCAAAACCCATAAAGGCGTTACTGTATTATAAGGATCAAAACCAGCGGCAGACACAAGAAATTTTTCCATAGGAGTGGATTTTTTAGGGGTCACTTGTCTATCGCTGTATAATATTTTTTTCAGCTAGGTTCAGGTCGAGTTGGGTTGGGTCATTTGAAAAAAAAAGATAAATTAACAAAATTTTATATGATCAAAAAAGTACTTCAACCATCTTTACACATGTATAATAAAAATGTAATATGTCTAAAGTTTTATCTACCGGTTTATTTTTTGAAAGTGAATCATCTAGAGAGAAAATCCTGAGCAACTCTTTTTCAAATTGGACTTAATCATAACTAAAAGTATCAATGTTCTAATCCACATTAACTACTCATACAAACAATGTTTTAAATCTCAAACATTCATATATTCAATCCAAAGTTCATAGCTTTTCAAACACTAGCCCTTAATCAAATAAATCAAAACTAACCATCAAATCAGTGATTCAGTTATGAAATACCATACCTAACACTTCTGTCCTACGTGCTCTGTGTTTGTTGCTTCTTTATTTCTTTTTAGTTATGTTTAAACTTTAAAATAATAGGCTAAGACTTATTATTTGGTCATTGGGCCTAATAGTTAACATTTGGATATGGAGCTTAGTTATATAAATTATATTTGTAATTAGTGTTGAATTGATTATTATATATATTAAATTTATATTTCAAAAATTATAAAGTTCTAATTTAGTTTTTCTTAGGGTCTGTTTCTATAGGGGTCTGATTTGAAAGTTTAAGATGAGCGATTGTAAAATTTTATTAGGGGCGCTCGGGATTTTAACACGTGTATTACATTAAAAGAATTCAAAGGTAGCCGGCTGTCCCTTAGAGGACTATAGGTCCGCCCATGATCGAAACATTCGTAAAGTTTTTTATAATACTAAAATTTTAGTTATAAATGAACATTTAGAGTTGATTGGTTAATACTGGTTCTCTCGTTTCACAAATATTTATAGTTCTCACATGATATCATCTCATATATGTGTTGTGTGTGTGTATATATATATATATAGATATATATACATAGAGAGAGAGAGAGAGAAGTGAAGATGTTGGTGCACATGTATAGGGACGAAATCTAAAGGTTACTCATTGCTTTTATATTTAGGTTTGCCTTTCAAGTTGGTGCAGAAAAGCAAGATAAGTGGTCTTCCCATTCAATTCCATAGTGAAGAGGCTAAACAAATTAACCAATAAAATATATATATATATATATATATATATATATATATATATATATATATCTCTAGTTTTAAAATTTTTTATAGTTAAAAAAGCAGACTTACCATTCATGACCTAACTCCTTTCCTTCTCAAATAAAGCCAAAATTTGGTTTACATTTTTATATTGAATGAGATCAAATACAATATTGGCATGTTGCACCAAAAAGAAGTTAGTGTAAAGGCAATTCTTTGATGTTGTCTTTGTCTAATGTTTATGGTAATTAAGAACTAGTTTTTTAAAATGAGATATTTCTCTTGTTTAGACTATGCTGGTAACAAACTAGCTGTTCGCTTCTAGTATGTAAATATCGACAAAATAAACTCCGCCTAGGATCCCATTAACCCTTTGATATGCAGTATGCAATATGCATAATCTAATCAGCACTTGACCTACATTTAGATTTGGGTATGCTTATAGATGTACGAAAGATACGGAATAGGAATATTAAGAAGTAGATATAGCCATATAGGTAAAGGTGTCTGGACTGAAAGAGACACTGAGTTCTTAAAATCTACCAAGTGTCATGAAAGAACTAAAGTTATGCTAATTGAGCTTCTAATGGTTTTTATATATTCTTTCATATTGCTTATTGTTGTCTATTTGGTCAACTTACATTATCTCCTAAACCAAAGGTTAAGGTGAATTTCTTATGACAAGCCAATTACATAGAGATAAAAATGAACTAAAGTTATGTGGAAGGTGTCATCACATATGACTTTACCTAATGATTTGGAAAAAAAATGTAGCTCAACCAATGTATGATCAGCATATGATCTTAATATATCTCATCCTCGGAAGAATGACCTATTTAGTGCCTTTATCTAAGGAATTAAGGAAACAATATTTATTTGTAGTGCTTTGTGAGTGTTGAGCATTGTAGACTATAGAAAGTTAGTGACATATTCATGTCATGCACCATTACTTGACCTACCTAACCAGAAAACATGATGCAACAATCAACATGAAACTATTTAATAAGCCATAGAGAAAAAACATCTTCCTTTTTAGGATATTATTCTATATATAGAAAGATACGACCGAATCTTGGGCATATATATACACTCTTAAGTCCTTATTAGCAAGCATAGCATCCATACATATCTAACACTTGACAGCATTCTCTTCAGGCTCTTGCTCCTGGTCTCCATCCACTTTCATTTGCTTTTGTAAAAATGGCTAACAAAAATGGAGTTGAGTGGAGCATCAGGTTGGGTGATGGATCATCCATGGCGCTTGAGCCTAAGCCTGAGCCTAAATATGGAGTGATGAGATTGTGGGACTGTTTAAAGGGTTTGGTGGTTCGGTTTGTGATGAAAGTGTGGATGTTTATAAAGAAGGCATGGAGCTTGGGGGTAGATGACCCTCGAAAATTCTTGCACAGTCTTAAAGTCGGAATAGCTTTAATGGCAACTTCTTTGTTTTACTACATGAGACCGTTGTATGACGGTGTTGGTGGTAGCGCCATTTGGGCTGTTATGACTGTTGTTGTCGTCTTTGAATATACTGTTGGTAAGTACTTCATTTTCATTTCTGAGACACACTTCACCCAACATGAGTTTTACTTATAAGTTAAAAAGTAAGTGTTTATTAATGTGTATAAACTATAAATGTTGTAGGTGGAACTTTGTCCAAGTGTTTGAACAGAATTTTAGCCACTTCTCTTGCTGGATTTCTTGCACTTGGGATTCATTGGATTGCAAGCCATTTAGGCCACCAATTCGAGCCATACATCATGGGGGTTTCTATTTTTTTACTAGGTAAATGAAAGTTTTGAATTGGATTAACATAGAGACAAATTAAGTTTGACTAATAAACTAATGATCTTCTCGTTAACTTATTACAGCTTCGGCTACTACCTTTTCAAGATTTATTCCCATAGTGAAAGCTAGATTCGACTACGGTTGCTTGATCTTCATTCTTACATACAGCCTGGTTTCAGTCTCGGGGTACCGTGTTGACAATCTCCTGCGCGTGGCTCACGAAAGGCTATCAACCATAATCATAGGGACTTGTTTGTGCATTATAACCAGCATGCTTGTTTTTCCTGTTTGGGCTGGTTTAGAGCTCCATCTTTTGATCCCGCGTAACATGGATAAGCTTGCAAAATCTCTGGATTGTAAGTACCTCAATCATACCTACAACATCATAGAATCATACCATTTATGTAGATCTTTTTCCTAATAATAATCATCATTTTCGTTTCATTAAAAGGTTGTGTGGCTGATTATTTTGGTTGTGGCGACGAAGAATCTAAGAAAAGTTTACAAGGTTATAAATGTGTGCTGAATTCAAAAGCCTCTGAGGAAGCCATGGCAAATTTTGCAAGATGGGAACCTGCACACGGCCGCTTCAACTTCCGCCATCCGTGGAAGAACTACCTTAAAATAGGCATGTCATCGCGTAATTGTGCTTATTGCATTGAAACACTCACCAGTTGCGTGGCCTCCAAGAATCAGGTGAATATCAACTTCTGATTTATTCAAATTTTATCACGCTTTTGGTACATGAAACTAGAAGAAAAATCTAAAAAACCTTCAATAATAATAAACAGGTTCTGGAATCAATAAAGAAACATCTTGAATCAGCATGCATGAACCTAAGCACAAGCTCATCAAATGTTATTAGAGAACTAGCAACAGTTGTAAGTTCGATGACTAGATCAGCGAAGATAAATATGGCGGTCGAAGATATGAAGAACGCGGTTCTAGAGCTACAAAATGACTTGAAATCCCTTCCAGATTTGCTAATCCAACCACATGAACACAAGGATGAAAACAAGGTGGCCTTGAGTGAAATTACCATAATGCCCCTGATCGGGATCATGCCGTTAGTGAGTTTTGCTTCTTTACTGATTGAATTGGCTTCTAGAATAGAAGAAAACATGGTGAAAACAGTCGAAGAGCTAGCAGAATCGGCTAAGTTTAAGCAACCAGAAGATGAAGCAAAGCCCAAACACAATCAGACTAGCAACAAGATTAGTGCCTCCAATGACGAAAATATGACCGTCCTTCAACGAGTATAAATACATATAACGTTGACTGTCATCGTTTCCGACAGAACCCAAAGATCTTACACCATAAACAAAAAAAACCTGAATCACGATGAACCATGCACAGGCGTCCCTTGTTGCCTCTAGCACGAAAAATTTCCTAGGGAACTCTCTAGTAAACGATTTCCATCATTCTGGGATATAACTTCCTGTAAGCTTTTCAGACACAGGTCACAAGGATGGCATGAACGTATAACCGCGTTTTGAATAATACCATGAGCATTGATTTCTGTGATTGGTATTCTTGGACAAAGTTAGTTTCACCTAAACGAGTGGTGATTTTGGCGAGAGTTAGAAAATGAAGCTGTGGAATTTGTCGGATGCAAGGTGGATTAGTTAGGATTTAGAGGCTGTGGCTTTTTGGGCTTCTTTTCCTTTGTTTTGACTTGTTAGTGTTTTTTAGTTTTCTAACGGTTTTCACAATTCAAATGTTCATAGTTTGAAACTAACAAGAAAGAACAATATGATTTGTATGCTGTTAGCCACCTTGTGATTATATCCATATAGGCTTTGCTTGCTTGTGAAATGTTAGCATTGATACACATTGGGTCAGGCTGGAGCTGATCCGATCTAGTGGTATTATCCAACCGGATCTGTAATAGCTCTGGTCAATTCTTGGTTGCTCGTTATCTTCTCGTTGTTATCATCTTTTATAAATTTGGCGTTGCTAATGTGAATTAGAAGTTATAGATTAAACTTGATACATATGTTATATCATGCATATTGTTAAAAAAGGTTAATATATCAAGTATTATGTTAATCTTTGTTCAAGTTAATACCTAAATAATACATAGTTGTTATTTTATAATTGCTTAATATCCTATGTTCTCATAATATATATACACACACACATATATATATATTGTGTGTTTGTGTAACGTATTACGGTTTTTACCAGGTTGCAATTAGAGCATATAAAAGACTCTCTTGGGATCATAAGCTGCATTATTGAGTCTCAGTTTGATTACACCTTTCTCACACACACATACGATTAGGGATCATATCACAATAAGTCAGATAAGAGATTATCACATTGATAAGTGGTGTTTAGATTGTTAGAATCTTTGTACCTGTGTTGAATTTTGAAGTATATTGGGTAATACAACAACTTGGATTGGGTATTTGATCTTCTGGTGTTAATCTGAGAAATATACCATGTTTATGACACATATACTTATATTAGGATTGTTGTGCTGCAACTATAAATGTATTAGCGATTGGCATCAAACGATTTCGGCATTAACATAACTGTCATTTAACAGTTATGTTTTTGGTGCCAAATAATCACCAAAATCCCGATGCCGCCATTTGATATATCGAATTTTGTCCAAATACTTCTAATGATTGCACGATATTTTTGTGTATTTGTGTTCTCTGTATTGATCATTACTATTCAATCATTTCGATATCTTTCTTTCATCTTTTCAATCCCGTTGCAAATTTGTGTGTCTAATCTTGATACCCAATAGTCAAGCATCTAACTTACAAGCAAAACTTATCAAAACTACGTGGTTTCGATAAAATCTAACTAAAACTGAATTTAAATTTATTTAATTTCTCTATTTACTCTCCATCAATTAATCAATTTCTGCATGTTCATATTTTCGCAATTGATCTGCAGATCATGCTCTTTTGTCAAATTACTGAATCACATATCTTTCTTTCTTCATCTACAAATTGATGAGAATGAGATGCAAAGATATCTTCCAACCTCAATAGCCCGAATGTCATGAATCAGCGCTTTATATTGTTTGTATTTCAATTGACTCTCAATATGGATCTTAAAAAATGTCTTGAACTCCTTTAGAAATCAATGATATATTTGAACATGTTTCTTTTTAATTACCTATATTAAGACTTGTCTTATTTTACTTCACTTTATTTAACCATATTGACCCGTTTGACCCATCTCATTTTAAACTGTTATATTTTGACCCGTTTTATCACACCGCAACGGATGACGGAAACATCGGAGTGATACGAAAACGAGATTGCTCAAAACTTCATAACATAATGACAATAATTAAGGTAGACAAATATTTCATTTCATACTAAATTCAAATACAATGTCTTGAAATGGAAAACTACAACATCTTGCAACTTGAACATAAACAACATAAGAAAACTAAAGATATTAAGTGTGTTTCAAAATCCATCCTAAATAGATTTCTTTAAGCGTCATCATATGTTTACTGCAACATGTATTAAAATAAAAACAATACAAGGTTGGCAAATATACAAGTTTGATTACCTGGCATACGTATAAAAGATTGTCTCAAATCCAACATGGCATTTTGTACACTAAGTTAAATTACATACTAGCATGCACAACCTAAATGTCAAACCAAAGTTTCCATGAACGTAATCTTGTCATCATAATGAACAAGACCGTTATACGATTGAATACTTAACAATGACCCAACAAACATGGTGGTGTGCTACTCCTATAACGTGATACATGTTAAGATATGCTAGCGAAGTTAATGATAAGTAGTTTGCATGTTTGAATGATTGAATTTCTAGCTTGAATAACTTAAGCATAACAAATAGCATGTTTAATCGGTTGAGTGGTTCATGAGTATTATTGTGTGCATGAGTGTGTTTGTTTATGTTATACATGTCAAACCCCAAAAAGTGATTGAAACGTAAAAGGGGATTCGAGTATACTCACAGTTTGCGTAGATTTCCACGTAAGTGAGTTGATGAGAGTTTTGGGGACCGCCGAGTTATCCTACAAGGATAAACAAGGCACGTAAGCATGATGTATTGGATTAGGTTCGGAACTTAAATGTAGAAAAGTATATACGGAAAATACATCTTGTTATAGACACTCGTTTGGACACTATGTGTTAATGTGTTTTCATGGATACTAGTTCATCCATTAGATTCCAAAATTTGAGGAATCAAAACTAAGATAGCGAGCACCGGAATTCATACTACTCAACCATGATTTGGTTGGTACTATGGTTATATATATATATATATACACACACACACACACACAGAGAGAGAGAGTTTAAATCATATATTGTCATGCAAGTAGGTAGAATGAATTCCATCCATTTATTCTCATTGTATGGATTCACCAAAGCACAAAATCATCAACTTAGTTGATGATTTCGCTTGGTCATGAATAATATTAGTAATGTACAAATAACAAAATTGCTAAGTAGCCAAATAAGAGCAACCCAGACGTGTACATACCCAATATAGAAAATGTTGAAGACGATGTGGGGTTGGCTTACTTTGATTCTTGGAAACTACTTAGATAACTAATCATCTAAATCACTAAGACAACCAACTGATTTGATTAAACTAGTGCATTCCAAAAATGGATAGTGTTTGGAGACTTGGTGTAGTCTTGTTTACTTTGTGGCTAGGAAGTTGTTTAGTGACTTAGGTTAGTTATTATGGAGTTGTTCATCTCAAACTTTCTAGAATGATACCTCAACTCAAGCCCCTCAACATGCAAGTTAGTTGGGAACAAGGTTTGGTTCATGTTCATCCATGAAAGGTGATGAAAAGTTGTCACACCCCGACCCGCAGCGGAATAAGAGTCGTGGCATAATTGGGTTATCACCAAAGCTCATGATGTTTACTAAAATGTTTCATATTTATTAAATTCAAATTACAACTTAAATGTTCGAATCAAATTCATACAATTACAAGGAAACGAAACTAAGTAAAACAATCCAAAGCTTAAATTGATTTATTCTTCTAGGCCTTCCTATGTGTTTCTTGCCTCGACTGGATCACCTGTATCATGTGTAAAATGGGGAAAATTTTGGGTCAACAAAAGTTGGTGAGTGAACCTTGTTAAAAAACATTGTTATTGATTTCTTGTTGTATTTAATATTGAAAGTTGTGCAATGATCACATGTGAGCAAACATATATAAATAAACAATCACCAACCACCTTGAATGAGTATATGACATGAATGATAATGTATTGTGAGATCAAGGCTCAATCAAACGGAGCCGATCGTATGACATGAATGATGATGTATGTGAGATCAAGGCTCAATCAAACGGAGCCGATCGAATGAGGCACCTGATACTCAACCCGTCTCCCACGGGAAGCTGATGGGCCTAATGAAATGCATGTACTGAAAATGATAACTTTAATCTAAACATAATCCACGCAACAATTGATACATATTGGATACACATTTGGTCACGGATATGATGGATGCACAAGTGTTTAAATATAATAAGGAATTAAACGACACATGATACACCCCAAAAATGTGATTAAAACGGGGAATTGGTAGAGATTCACTCACATTGGGTGCATTCTTTTGATGATGTTGGATGCGCACGAGTTTTGGGATTTGATCAACGAGGAAAACTAACCTAAAATAATAACGAAATGGTTCGGTAAATAAATGGATTTTATTTGAGACTAATACTTTTAATTAACAAACTTAATAGGATTTTTAGATTTATTTTTGTGAGTTTAAGGCCATTTCCTAACTTTAAAAATATTATTTTTAAGTATTTTTGATTGATTTTTAAATTAAATAAATAAATAAAAAGAAAATAAAAATTTTGACTTTTTGACTGTTGACCAGCCGTTGACCGGACCGTTGACCGGTCGGACTGTGGAAATGTTGTGCGCTGAGTGAGGTTCGAACCCGGGACCTCTCGTACGCGTGCACGCAGCTCTACCAACTGAGCTACGTGTCTAACCCGAAATATTCTATATTTTAATTATATATATATACTGATTAGCTTGTTATTTTATTTGGTTTATATTAAAAAGGATTTATATGTCGAACCGGTTGCAGGGACCCGGAGTCGAAATCGGGTCCTTCGGTTCGTAAGCGCACAGCCCAACCAGTTGGGCTGTGTGTCTAATCTGTTTAACTTATGGTTTATATTACTCTTATAAACATACTGTGACTTGCTCTGATTCAGTTTTAAAAAGGTTGGTTTTAATTCTGAAAATCGGTGCGTTGTAAGGTTCGAACTCGTGACGTGCGCTGTGTGATTGCACACAGTCCACCGCTGGACTGTGTGTCTAACCTGGTTAAATATTCTGTTTTAATTAAACTTATACACAATGTTCGACTTCATCTTCTTCATTCATAAAGACACAGACAAAGATGTCCGACTGTTCTTGTTTAAATCGTTCGTCTAACATATAATTGATTGAAATGTAATGGATAAAGAGAGTTACGGAATCGAATGTACCGAACAGGATGTTTTTCTCAGATTTCCGGCAAGGGTCGTCGGCTCTGATTTGTGAATTCCGTCTGAGTGGATCAATTAACAGTTTTGATCAACGAATTGTGAAATTAAGTTATTAAGCAAGGGTTATCAGGGGGTTTAGATGATTGTAACGATTCACAGCGTGACTTTGGAATTTCCAGTGATTTTCCGGCGAGTGCAGGAATTTCCGGCAACGTCGTCTGAGACCGATTCTGATTGAAGGAATGAAGTTAATATATGTCTAACAATGGTTTGAAAACGAAAGAGTCGAGAAAATTACCGATTTGGTGTAAGTCTCGGTTTTCCGGTGAAAGTCCGGCGAATGCAGAATATCTCCGGCGAGTGCTAAGACTTCGAGAAATTGTGCGATTTTGAGCGAAAAGATTACCAGAGACTTGGGTGAGTATTTATAAGAAAGAAACAGAATGAATCGAGTCCGAATTTGATCTTGATTCGTGGTCAATGTTTCTCCGGCGGTTACGACTTGAATTGGGGGATTAGACATCGGTTATAACAGATGCCGAAGTTAATTCACGCGTTCAGTCAAAGGAAACGGTCGAAATTTAGCGAAATCGTCGGTATTTCCGGCGACTGCGGATTGGGCGCGCTGATTACTGGATTTGATTTCGAGTTTTATTATAAGTATTAATTGTTTCAGTATATTAACAAAAGACTCATGTGGCGGAGTGGTGTTGTGGTTGTTTGTTGAACGGGCTGACCCGGGTTCGAAACCCGGCAGCTTCTTTTATTTTTTTATAATTGCTTATTTTTACTTTTTAATAATATAGTTTTTAAATTCTAATATGTTTATTAATTATGTATTGTTTAAAATTAAAATGAACAATATTTACGCAACGAAAATTATAACTGACCATTCGATTAATAAACGAAGCGGGTTTTGGAAACCCGTTTTTCGACGGATGTTGCAAAAGTGTTCATAGGTTAAAAGTTTACAAAACATAAATTAAAACCTCACTTTGGACCTCAAAATGGTGGTGTTCCAACCTAGTTTATCAAGGTAAACTTGTGGACACAATCCTAGAGGTGTTCCTAGTGAGTTGAAGCAAGAATTCATGAAGAAGAGAAAGAAAAAGTGAGTTTGAAGCTCAATTTTGGACTTGGGTATAACCTGCCTTCCACTTGTAATTGCAGTAATTTGAGAGTATTTTAAGAGTGATTTGTGTGTGGGAAAAGTGAAATGAAGGTGTGGGAGGCTTGGTTATAGGTTGGTTAGGGTTTGTGTTTTAATGAAGATTGGAGGTGATTGGGGAAGAAATGAGGTGAGAAAGGTGCAATCTGGATTGGATGAAATAACATTCTGCAGATTACGGAGCTACCCGTAGCGAGGCAGGAGAGAGGGGTTTTGAACGTGCGACGCGACGTGTTTGTGAGAGTTTCAGGATTGTCAAATTTAGTCCCTGAGCTCCTATTTGTTGTTATTTTATGCTAAAACTTATATTTTTAGCATGTTTTCAAGTATAGAACGTGTATGTAATTATGTGACGTGTATAGTGTACATTTGGTTCATTATTCGAATGTATAATAAGTCTCGGTTTTGCATGTAAACAAGTATTTGACGTTTGATTGCATATAACATAATTATGACTTTAATACGGTTGACATAAATAGGTATATCCATCATTATCAAAGTCTCGGATTACAAGAATGGAATTGAAATACGAATACAAGTTTCTAAATATGGAATGTACAACATACGGAATGTTAGACATTTAATATTAATTCATTAACCATTTTGATCCGTTTAATTTGACGTCATTATATTTAACCTGGTTTCATTCGAGGATGACATTACAAAACGTAAAAGTCCCAAACACTGAGTTGTAATATTCAAGTAGACCAACACCATATAATACACAAAGAAAGTAAAGTGGCTGCAAAATTGTTGTATAAAGATCAAGATCAATACATTCATTAAGAAAAACGAATTTAAGGAATCAAAACCCATAAAGGCGTTACTGTATTACAAGGATCAAAACCAGCGGCAGACACAAGAAATTTTTCCATAGGAGTGGTTTTTTTAGGGGTCACTTGTCTATCGCTGTATAATATTTTTTCAGCTAGGTTCAGGTCGAGTTGGGTTGGGTCATTTGAAAAAAAAAGATAAATTAACAAAATTTTATATGATCAAAAAAAGTACTTCAACCATCTTTACACATGTATAATAAAAATGTAATATGTCTAAAGTTTTATCTACCGGTTTATTTTTTGAAAGTGAATCATCTAGAGAGAAAATCCTAAGCAACTCTTTTTCAAATTGGACTTAATCATAACTCAAAAGTACTCAATGTTCTAATCCACATTAACTACTCATACAAACAATGTTTTAAATCTCAAACATTCATATATTCAATCCAAAGTTCATAGCTTTTCAAACACTAGCCCTTAATCAAATAAATCAAAACTAACCATCAAATCAGTGATTCAGTTATGAAATACCATACCTAACACTTCTGTCCTACGTGCTCTGTGTTTGTTGCTTCTTTATTTCTTTTTAGTTATGTTTAAACTTTAAAATAATAGGCTAAGACTTATTATTTGGTCATTGGGCCTAATAGTTAACATTTGGATATGGAGCTTAGTTATATAAATTATATTTGTAATTAGTGTTGAATTGATTATTATATATATTAAATTTATATTTCAAAAATTATAAAGTTCTAATTTAGTTTTTCTTAGGGTCGGTTTCTATAGGGGTCTGATTTGAAAGTTTAAGATGAGCGATTGTAAAATTTTATTAGGGGCGCTCGGGATTTTAACACGTGTATTACATTAAAAGAATTCAAAGGTAGCCGGCTGTCCCTTAGAGGACTATAGGTCCGCCCATGATCGAAACATTCGTAAAGTTTTTTATAATACTAAAATTTTAGTTATAAATGAACATTTAGAGTTGATTGGTTAATACTGGTTCTCTCGTTTCACAAATATTTGTAGTTCTCACATGATATCATCTCATATATGTGTTGTGTGTGTGTATATATATATATATAGATATATATATATATATAGAGAGAGAGAGAGAAGTGAAGATGTTGGTGCACATGTATAGGGACGAAATCTAAAGGTTACTCATTGCTTTTATATTTAGGTTTGCCTTTCAAGTTGGTGCAGAAAAGCAAGATAAGTGGTCTTCCCATTCAATTCCATAGTGAAGAGGCTAAACAAATTAACCAATAAAATATATATATATATATATATATATATATATATATATATATTCTCTAGTTTTAAAATTTTTTATAGTTAAAAAAGCAGACTTACCATTCATGACCTAACTCCTTTCCTTCTCAAATAAAGCCAAAATTTGGTTTACATTTTTATATTGAATGAGATCAAATACAATATTGGCATGTTGCACCAAAAAGAAGTTAGTGTAAAGGCAATTCTTTGATGTTGTCTTTGTCTAATGTTTATGGTAATTAAGAACTAGTTTTTTAAAATGAGATATTTCTCTTGTTTAGACTATGCTGGTAACAAACTAGCTGTTCGCTTCTAGTATGTAAATATCGACAAAATAAACTCCGCCTAGGATCCCATTAACCCTTTGATATGCAGTATGCAATATGCATAATCTAATCAGCACTTGACCTACATTTAGATTTGGGTATGCTTATAGATGTACGAAAGATACGGAATAGGAATATTAAGAAGTAGATATAGCCATATAGGTAAAGGTGTCTGGACTGAAAGAGACACTGAGTTCTTAAAATCTACCAAGTGTCATGAAAGAACTAAAGTTATGCTAATTGAGCTTCTAATGGTTTTTATATATTCTTTCATATTGCTTATTGTTGTCTATTTGGTCAACTTACATTATCTCCTAAACCAAAGGTTAAGGTGAATTTCTTATGACAAGCCAATTACATAGAGATAAAAATGAACTAAAGTTATGTGGAAGGTGTCATCACATATGACTTTACCTAATGATTTGGAAAAAAAATGTAGCTCAACCAATGTATGATCAGCATATGATCTTAATATATCTCATCCTCGGAAGAATGACCTATTTAGTGCCTTTATCTAAGGAATTAAGGAAACAATATTTATTTGTAGTGCTTTGTGAGTGTTGAGCATTGTAGACTATAGAAAGTTAGTGACATATTCATGTCATGCACCATTACTTGACCTACCTAACCAGAAAACATGATGCAACAATCAACATGAAACTATTTAATAAGCCATAGAGAAAAAACATCTTCCTTTTTAGGATATTATTCTATATATAGAAAGATACGACCGAATCTTGGGCATATATATACACTCTTAAGTCCTTATTAGCAAGCATAGCATCCATACATATCTAACACTTGACAGCATTCTCTTCAGGCTCTTGCTCCTGGTCTCCATCCACTTTCATTTGCTTTTGTAAAAATGGCTAACAAAAATGGAGTTGAGTGGAGCATCAGGTTGGGTGATGGATCATCCATGGCGCTTGAGCCTAAGCCTGAGCCTAAATATGGAGTGATGAGATTGTGGGACTGTTTAAAGGGTTTGGTGGTTCGGTTTGTGATGAAAGTGTGGATGTTTATAAAGAAGGCATGGAGCTTGGGGGTAGATGACCCTCGAAAATTCTTGCACAGCCTTAAAGTCGGAATAGCTTTAATGGCAACTTCTTTGTTTTACTACATGAGACCGTTGTATGACGGTGTTGGTGGTAGCGCCATTTGGGCTGTTATGACCGTTGTTGTCGTCTTTGAATATACTGTTGGTAAGTACTTCATTTTCATTTCTGAGACACACTTCACCCAACATGAGTTTTACTTATAAGTTAAAAAGTAAGTGTTTATTAATGTGTATAAACTATAAATGTTGTAGGTGGAACTTTGTCCAAGTGTTTGAACAGAATTTTAGCCACTTCTCTTGCTGGATTTCTTGCACTTGGGATTCATTGGATTGCAAGCCATTTAGGCCACCAATTCGAGCCATACATCATGGGGGTTTCTATTTTTTTACTAGGTAAATGAAAGTTTTGAATTGGATTAACATAGAGACAAATTAAGTTTGACTAATAAACTAATGATCTTCTCGTTAACTTATTACAGCTTCGGCTACTACCTTTTCAAGATTTATTCCCATAGTGAAAGCTAGATTCGACTACGGTTGCTTGATCTTCATTCTTACATACAGCCTGGTGTCAGTCTCGGGGTACCGTGTTGACAATCTCCTGCGCGTGGCTCACGAAAGGCTATCAACCATAATCATAGGGACTTGTTTGTGCATTATAACCAGCATGCTTGTTTTTCCTGTTTGGGCTGGTTTAGAGCTCCATCTTTTGATCCCGCGTAACATGGATAAGCTTGCAAAATCTCTGGATTGTAAGTACCTCAATCATACCTACAACATCATAGAATCATACCATTTATGTAGATCTTTTTCCTAATAATAATCATCATTTTCGTTTCGTTAAAAGGTTGTGTGGCTGATTATTTTGGTTGTGGCGACGAAGAATCTAAGAAAAGTTTACAAGGTTATAAATGTGTGCTGAATTCAAAAGCCTCTGAGGAAGCCATGGCAAATTTTGCAAGATGGGAACCTGCACACGGCCGCTTCAACTTCCGCCATCCATGGAAGAACTACCTTAAAATAGGCATGTCATCGCGTAATTGTGCTTATTGCATTGAAACACTCACCAGTTGCGTGGCCTCCAAGAATCAGGTGAATATCAACTTCTGATTTATTCAAATTTTATCACGCTTTTGGTACATGAAACTAGAAGAAAAATCTAAAAAACCTTCAATAATAATAAAACAGGTTCCGGAATCAATAAAGAAACATCTTGAATCAGCATGCATGAACCTAAGCACAAGCTCATCAAATGTTATTAGAGAACTAGCAACAGTTGTAAGTTCGATGACTAGATCAGCGAAGATAAATATGGCGGTCGAAGATATGAAGAACGCGGTTCTAGAGCTACAAAATGACTTGAAATCCCTTCCAGATTTGCTGATCCAACCACATGAACACAAGGATGAAAACAAGGTGGCCTTGAGTGAAATTACCATAATGCCCCTGATCGGGATCATGCCGTTAGTGAGTTTTGCTTCTTTACTGATTGAATTGGCTTCTAGAATAGAAGAAAACATGGTGAAAACAGTCGAAGAGTTAGCAGAATCGGCTAAGTTTAAGCAACCAGAAGATGAAGCAAAGCCCAAACACAATCAGACTAGCAACAAGATTAGTGCCTCCAATGACGAAAATATGACCGTCCTTCAACGAGTATAAATATATATAAAGTTGACTGCCATCGTTTCCGACAGAACCCAAAGATCTTACACCATAAACACAAAAAACCTGGATCATGATGCACCATGCACAGGCGTCCCTTGTTGCCTCTAGCATGAAAAACTTGAGTTTTTTTACTTCCATTTTTTTACCACTAATGGAAAGTACTAAAGACAACAAAAATGGCTCATTTTACCAAATTGATCACCTGTTGTATATATTGATAATTAGATATCTTTTAAAAATAATGTCATTTGAGATTCTAGTTAATAAGAAGAATTTCTTTTTTTCTAAATTATTAAAATAAAAAAAAATCATTACTAGAATGGACAAGTTGACCTTCAAGTTAACGAAATAGACATAAATATTTCAGCCCGTGGCAAAATAGACAAAAGCGTAGGCTAATTAGCCGACGGATAGGATTTAGTGATTGTTTCTAACCTAAGCTTTTTCATCTACCAGTTATTTAGCCTACGCTTTTTCATCTGCTGGCTATACATCATACGCTTTACACATGTCTTTTTTATTTAATTAGTTTTCTTTTTGGACCTCATCTGCTGAATATGCATGTCTATTCCGTTAATTTGAAGGTCAACTTGTCTATTCTAGTCATTTTCCCTAAGAAAATAGGCATTGGAATCACTCTGATAATCCGAGTCAGCTGACAAATAATATAAGTCGGCTCCTCTATAGCCCACAATCCAATAAGCCAGCACCACCATAGTCCACACTCAGAAAAGTCGGCACTTCCATAGCTGACTTTAAGCTAATGTAAAAGTCAATGCTAAGCCGGCACCTTTGTAGCACACCCTCTGATTAAGCCGACACTTGCATAAGTGACACATGTAAGTCGGGCTGATTACTGGTTCAGTTGGGCTGGTATTTCGGGTTTCAGCTGCTGTTCTCTCTTATTTGCTAACCATGATCAGGTTAACTAGCTCCAGACGTATCCGAGAGTCACCACTGTCTCCTGCAGGCACAATTTCAGTGTTAGCGAATCCAGTATCAGTTTCAGAGATAACGACTACTTCGGAAGCTTTAGATTTTTTGTTAGAATTTGAAATGCAGTATGGTAAAATGCATCTGAAAATTTGTTCAGGAGAGTTTTACTGATGCGGTGCAGCGGTCGAGGCGTGAGTTTACCCTGTTGTTTGTGTATTTGCATGCTCCGTATCATTCGGATACGTGGTTGTTCTGTAAGGAGACTCTGTGTTCTGAAACCTTATCAGCTTTTGTAAATGAGATTTTGTTGCTTGGGTGATAGTGTTGCTGCAAATGGAGGAGTTAAAATGAGTAAAAGCTTGAATGCTTCTAGATTCCCTATTTGCGCGGTGATCATGGCAGCAACAAGCCAGAGTATTTCTCTGCTCCGGCAGGTATCCGATTTTATGCTATGTGTAGTGCTCTAACCCCACAAGCCATGTCAGCAAGTTGGGGCGTTAAACACCGCTCCAACAAGGCGTTATGGGGGCCGGCGTTAGGCTGTTAACCGGCGTGAGGGGATGGGAGCATGGGTCCACCAACTCTAAATCAATCATGCACACCCTTCATTTTTTTTATTTAATTTACAACTTACAAGTGAACCATTACACATTTTTTTTAGCAAAAAGTGAGTGATGGCAGAGACGTGACCATCACTTTTTCACTTTTTTAGTTAAACCAATTACACATAGTCTAATTGGTATTTGATTTAGTTTGCGGGGCCTGCATCACCTGAAGAAATGTTTTGCAGACCATTCTTAAAGAGAGTACATCGACCCTTGTTGAAGCAAGACTAGACCACGATGAACTGGATAATGCATATCAATCTGCACCTGAAGCAGATCAAGTATGTTGTGATCCAAAGTTGATTTTGCATAAGATATATCAAGAACTTGGTTTAAAATCTAAATTTGTTTGTGTCATTTCAGGCAAAGGAAGTTCAAATCCAACTAGAAAAAGAAGGCGATTCCGCTAGATTGTGTGAGGAGAAAGTGTTATGCTTTGATCCTGAACCTGAAAAAGGACCTGATGTCACTCAGTTGTTGGTTAGATTACCAAACGGAGAGTGGCAAGGAAGGAGGTTCCACTGTAATGCTACATTGCAATCTGTATATGAGTTTGTTGATTCTTTGGGATGTTTGAGGTTGGAAGTTACTCGCTTGTCACCTTCTTTCCGCGTGTCCTTTACGCTCAAGATGAACTCTCTTCCACACTTGGAAGAACTTGGACTATACCCTTATGCCATTCTTTTTGTGTAACTTAACTGAAACTATAAATGAAGTTGTACCTTGTTATTATATCATGTGGATATTTAGAGCTTCATGAAGTAAGATATAATTTTGTGAGTGATACCATAGAGTCCATGCAGAATGTTTGTGCCAAAAAAAAATAACATTTGTACAAATGAGTGTGGATTTGAGGAATAAACCGAATGCTTCTATGTTTTCGATGAATGTAAACTCAAATTTTGTTGGAAAATTCTAATGAAGACTGTATGATTTCTAGACTTGCATTTTATAATGAGTTTCCTTATTCCCTGCAGTTAGTTGTTATTGTTATGGTTTCTTCTTATGGCATTGATAGATACAAGGGTATGAATTATGAACCTAACAAGACATATGTAGGTTTGGCTTACTTCAAACTCTGAAACCTGATAATGTAATCGAATCGTATTTCTAGTGGGAGAGTGAGTTTCGGACACTCTATGAATTATGAACCTAACAAGACATATGTAGGTTGGCTTTAGTCTAAACAGGCCCAGATAAGTTTTGGGTCGAACCCACAGTCTAAACAGGCCGGCTTTGTGGGTTGTTGATTATGTAAATCAAATTTATTTGTATGCATTTAGTCAAAAGTTATCTATAAGAGGATGTGTTTGCTTCCTTTTAAATGGATTCATTTATGTAACTTGATTAGTAGTAAATTGTTATAACATGGATAGAGTTTAACTGTTAATGATCCGTTCATCGGTTTATGTTCATTTTTTTCTCAGGAGGTGTCCATGCCATGTCAATCGACTCCCTTCATCCCAAGAACGATTCGGCTTTTAATTTTAAACTTTTAAACATTGTAACAAGCAAAACATGACATGTGTGCTTTTGGCTTACTAGCTTGATAATGTTGGAAAGATTTTCCATTTGGGTCATATCCTAACTTTTGTTGTTGCTATTTTAACTTACACAAGGAATTTGCTGTTGTGGATGTTTTGATGATGCTGGTGCTTCTAGATTTTTGCTATATTTGGAAATAGTATTATATGTAGCACTTGCTCTTTTATATCATCTATTGATATCGACTTCTCATATTTTTTGGTCTTGGAAATTTTCTCTGGAATTGCTGAATCGTATTTTGTTGGATCTGCTTTCCTATTGTTTGGTGCTTATATATCTACACTATATATATAATGCATTATAAGTGAAATACATTATTTTTATTTTTATTTTATTTTTTAATGTGTATTTTATGTTATAAATTGAATTGATTGAGTACTTTACACCAAACTCTAAAACTAAAAAAAACATAATAACATAAGATTTAATAATTAAAATATGGTTTTTTATATACATTTTATTTTTTATTTTTTAATTTATTTTTTTAAATGTGAACTTAGAGAATTAATATGCGAAAAAAAAAAAAAAAAATAGGGTTAAAGAAGAAGAGTTGTAGTCAACCAGCCAACATGTTTTTTGGGGTTCGGGTTCCTGTCTGATTGAACCTGTCAGCCCGCAAACACGACTCATTTAATACCACTAGCTAGGAAGAAGTTAGCTGGTCTAACGGGGAGTGCCAACATAAAGGCGCATGTGCCCCACTTGCGATGGAGAAGATCTTAAAAAAATTTTAAAAATTTAATTTCTCTCAAGTCACTAAAATAGAATGAGATGCCATGATGGTGTACGAAAAAAATAATTTAAAAATTTTTCAAACTGATTTCTAACCCGACCTGATACCATTGAAAAATCCAATTATGCATTAGTGTATCTATAAACCATTTCTTTTTGTCTTTTATAAACAAATAAAATATACTACATACATAATATATATGCATTATTATGTCTCTATAAATCGAATTTTAAAATGAGACACTTCAATTTTATTCATTTCAGTTAAAGGTTTTTAATAAACTCTGATTTACGATTTTATTATTATTATTATTATTATTATTATTATTTATTATTATTATTATTATTATTTATTATTATTATTATTTTTAGTTTTTGAAAAATTGGTACAACACTTTTTAAGTTTTTTAATAAGTTTTTATATGCTATCTATTTTGTTTGAGGTTCTTTTTTTTAATTCACATATTTTTTTCACCTCACAAATCAACCCTTTTATCATTAAACCAAATTTTAATAAAAATAAAACACTGAATAATGTTACGATAATATTATGATTATAATTTTTTGGTTTCTGTTTATACATCATAGACGTTGATGGCATGTGTTATGTGACTCCAGCCGGAAGATTCAGCTTCAAACCCAAAGAAGCTTCTTTAATTATATTTCTTCTCACAAAATAGGAAAATCATTTATTTTAAGTTAAATAATAAATAAACTAAACATATGTTGTTATCCCTTCAGGTATATTACAACTTTATTTAAGTTGTTTCTCTTTCGATTGGTATAGCAATTAGTGATACCATACTAATATCTTATCAAACCTGTAATGAACCAAGCCGATAACGTCCAAGTCCCACCGCAATTCGTGGGTAAACTCTCACTAGTATTACTACAAAACAAGTTCATGACCCGCATTGGTTTGGCCTCAACCGATTTAACTAACTTTGACAAAGTTTATTATTATTATTATTATTATTGGAAATTGGCCTGTAATAATCCTAACTAGACATCATTGGCCATTGTCAGTCCCACGTTTCACCTATTTTTCCTCCACGGTCCTCAGTTAAAAAAACTTAACGGGGTTAAGTTTTTTTCGGAATTACAAACTGACGTATTAGGGCTTTTGATTAAAACGAGGATACGAGTCTATTGATGTAAAACTTACCTTGAAACGGTGCTCCAAACGACTTGATTTTTGTTAATTGGAAGTTTAAACACCCGAATTAAAACACCGTTTTCATTATTTGGAGCACAATTTCAAGGTAAGATTTACATCATTCGACTTGTATCCTCGTTCTGATCAAAAGCCCTAAAACATCAGCTTGTAATTCATAAATAAACTTAACTTCATTAGGGTTTTTTAACTGAGAATCGGTGGAGGAAAAATAAGTAAAACGTGAGACTAGCATGGGGAAATTTCAAAGATGGGACTGTCAATTGCCAATGACATCTAGTTAGAATTATTACATGTCAATTCTTTTTTTTTTAAGTTTGGTCCGTACCTATTTTGTCTGCTCAATTATTTTGCAATGAATGTAGCTGGAAAACGATATTGAATGCAAACAATGGTATGAACATAAATGAATGCAGACTTGGACAACGGGGTGGGCCTCCATTGCTTCACGTAACTAGCTACACTTAAGATGAGATTGCGACCCCACAATTAGTCAATTTAAACCCTATAGCTATTATTTTTGTTTTAATTATATTCATCTACCCAATTTAGAATATCTTCACATTTGTTATTACCAAGGCTTTTTGGTACGTTGCAGCATGTTTTAAAACATATAGTATCAACTTTGATATAAAATTTTAATTGAGTTGTTTCAATTTTCAAATAAATAGTAATAATTGGTAAGCTTAGTAATATAATAACACCGTCACCATCAGATCCGGCCACCACCGCACCTGCCACCATCAGATCTGACTACCACCGCACCTGCCACGAACAGATCGTCCACTAACACACCGCCACCATCATAACCAGCCACCACCGCACCTTCCACCATCATATTCGGCCACCACCACACTGCCACCATCGCACCTGCCACCAACAGATCTGACCACCACCACTCCGCCACCATCGCATCTGGCCCACCACCGCACATTCCATCCTGTTTTGGGCGTTTAATCCCACCAAAACCCTTAATCTGAACACCCCCAGTTTTACGTCACCGACATCAGCACCGACCATCATACTCAACGTCTTTTTTAGGAGAGCTTGGTTCGAGTTGTTACCTTGAAGAAGGTTTGTAGCTTTTGAGGGATTTAGCCATTTAGGGGACTCATTGGCGCCCAAAACAGGGGCGGATGATTATAAAAAATATGACGTTGAAGGCTCAAATATTAAAAGATTCTTTTTTGGACCGGTAGAATTAAACCAGTATAACCAAATGAGTCAAAATTGTAATTTATTCTTGTTTATATTATATGATGTAGATGTAGATTGTATTGCTTTATTGATGTTTACATGTCATTAATTTAATTTTCAAAATTAATACTATAATTGTTCCAATAAGAGGCGTGGTCCCATCATTACATAGTGTTGGTTCAAATCATATATTATATAATACACTCTTTGTTTTGATGACAAATACACAATTGCTATATATAAATATAAATATTCATATATTCATATATCATTTACTTTAAATCACAAGAAATGATGTCCAAATAATCAACCAATTAAACAAATTAATTAAAAAATTTGGACAGAAGGTGATGATTAAGTTAGAAGGGCAATTTAAAGCAAATTAGGAAGTAGTTACATAAGCTGGAAATGGACAAAACCCAATACATCTTGTGAAGCAAAGATGTTGCAAGACAAGCTTTGGTCCATCTTCTATCTCCTATGCTCAATCCCACCTAATCACAAGCAATTGTCTCACAATGTGTAACATCTTGATAATACGGCCGATGCATGGTCCAACCATGGATAAACCATACTGCATCTGGACATATTCCGTGTTATTTCTCTTGTTGGATGTTTAAACAGCATTTCCTGCCATGCTTTGATCTAAACTCTTAAAAGCTTAAAACTACAAATATTTTTTTTCCAAGTGATTTTTAATTCATTATCCAAACATCATGGAGTGAAGAAGAACATCAAGGTCAAGAGGTTCAAGAGAGGAAGAATGTTGTTGCTAGTATTGTAGTATTCATTAATAAACATTATTGTATGTGAGAGTTGATCACCATCAAAATTAGTGAGATGTTTGAGAGGTGATCACTACCTGGATAAGATCATATAGAAAACATGTATGTATTAAATAAAGATCATATAGATTTGTGAATTTAAAATGTCAATTTTGTGAATTTTTGAACACTTAACGTTTCCGAAATTTTCTACATGGTCGTTTATGATGTTTCAAGACATAAGGACACAAAACCGGTATTTAAACCTTGGAATTTTGCTATTAGAACTCTCAAACATGTCAAAGTGTGTGTGTGGGGAGGGGGTGAGTTTTAAGCTTGTAAATATATATATATATATAATATATATATATATATAAATTAGGTTCAAGAGTGCACACAAGTGTATTTGCGAACTGAGCGAACTAATCCTGGCCTTACAGTATGTAAATCAATGGCCAGGATTTGATAATGAAATACACTAGTGTATTTTACGATTTGATGATGAAATCCTAGCCTTACATGTGTGTAAATCAATGGTCAGGATTAGTTCTCTCAGTTACAAATACACCAGTTTTCACTCTAGAACTTTACCATATATATATATATATATATATATATATAGAGAGAGAGAGAGCATGTACTGGCTACTCAACCTTTAGAGAGCAAAGCAAGAGAATGTATGAGGGCCCTTGTCAACCAAAGAACTTGCCCAAAGCAAAGTAAGAATTGAGGGCCCTTTGTCAACAAAGAACTTGGCTCGAAAGTAGTACTTTCAATTTCTATTCTACATGAAAATTATTAGTAAGTAGCTAATCAATTTATAAATTAGGTGGTTTTTTATTCTATACAAATAAAGTACATATAATGAAGATTAATAAATGAATTTAATAATTTAGCAATCCTTCAAATCAAAGCAATATGAGTAGCTAGTTTATAAATAAAAAAATCTAAGTAAATATATAAACTTATTGTCAATTCATTCTCCTTTACCATAATATTTTAGAGGCCCATTAAGGATGGTGGCCCTAGGCTTGTGCTTCATTTGGACTGAAGCCAGCCCTGGGCATGTATCTAAGTTTAGGAAGAATGCTCACAATTTGTTATTATATGATTAATATGATTATATTTTCGTGTTCATTTGATCATATAGATTGTTGGATTGACTAGTTGTTGAGATTCAAGATTCAATTAATGTGGATTTTCTTTTGCAATTAACAAAACAAAAGGTTAAACTTATTCTAGTTTGTTTTTTCTTGGCACAACACCAAAGATGCAAGGACTAGGTGATTCTTTAACGAGTTAGGTATGTAATTGTCCAGTGGCGGATCTAGCAAAAATGTCAAGGGGCAACATTTCTTTTCTATAGGGGCAACAAAATCAAAAATACGTCAAGTTTTTCTAAAATTTACACTACTGCGGAGTGTCAAGGGATAGCGGAGGCTACCCTTTTGAAAGGCTACATCCGCCCCTGTGATTGTCCACACCAAAAAATAAGACATTTTTGCATTGAACAACAAAATGTCACGCGCGATCCAAGGGTTTTACCACAGTGGACCTTCGAACGGTGGGCTTCCCATTGAATTGGTGACACGCCATGTCACAAGTGTTGTCCACGATTGTAGACGTGAGTAACCTTTTGCCTAAGTATACCCTAATAACCGGGCTTTATTGGATGTTAAAAAATGTGTAGCGTAATAATACCGTTATTATTGAAATGAAACTTTCTTACCGGACAAATTACAGAAGTGAAATACATAAATTGCTAACGTGACATATAACTCAAAATTTCCAAACTTCTTTGTACGCATCCACGTTTAATAATTTATTAAATAATAAATAATATATTATATAAATAACATAATTATTCTTTTCTAATTAATTGCAGTCCAGAATATCTGACGTATCAAATTAAAAACCAAACCAAACCAACCAAATATCTATAGCCTATAACACAACTTGCAAACACATGTAACAACACACAAATGGAAGAAAATTCATACAATGAAATCCGATCTCCACTTATACAACCCGAAGTCGACGACGTTCCTCCTTCGTCCTCATCCGCATCCGCTGGATAAACACGACGAGGAAGAAGAAAATTCTCCAATCAAGCAAGTGGCGTTGACCGTGCCCACAACTGATGACGCATCACTTCCGGTTCTCACCTTCCGAATGTGGGTTCTGGGCACGCTTTCTTGCGTGCTCTTGTCGTTTCTGAACCAATTCTTTTGGTACAGAACCGAGCCGCTTAGCATCACCGCGATCTCCCCTCAGACCTCAGTGGTGCCTCTTGGCCAGCTCATGGCAGCCAAGGTCACGGATCGCGTGTTTTTTAAAGGGTCACGTTGGGAGTTCACCATGAACCCGGGCCCGTTTAACGTTAAGGAACATGTGTTGATCACGATATTTGCGAATTCGGGAGCGGGTACCGTTTATGCGATTCATGTGGTTACGGGTGTGAAGATTTTTTACAAACAACATATGACTTTTTTTGTGTCACTCATCGTTGTTCTCACCACTCAGGTATGTATATAGGGGCGGACATATCTTAGACGCAGGGGTAGCTTTCCATACCTCTTGGCGCTCCGGCGGTAGTGTAAAATTTGGAAAATTTTGGTTTTTTTGACGTTTTTTTCGATTTCGTTACTCTTTTTTATAAAACGTTACCCTTGCCAATATTTTCGAGATCCGCCACTAATATACGGTTGTGTAAATGACTCTTATATTAAACAGAAATATAAAGGGTACATTTAGCCTGACTCTCGTTAAGGATAACATAGATATCTTGTATCTAGTTTGGTGGTGGTAACGGTGGTAACGGTGGTTAGGTGCTAGGATTTGGATGGGCAGGAATATTCAGAAGGTATCTGGTGGAGCCAGATGAGATGTGGTGGCCATCTAATCTGGTCCAAGTTTCTTTGTTCAGGTAACTACCCAATTTACCAAAAAACAAAACAAAAAAAATTGAATTAAAATTATGTAAAAGAAAACTGTCATTATTTAGCCTCATTTAATGATTTTTGTTAAAAACTTTATTTGTACTTTTTTAAAGTAAATGGCAGTAATTATTACTTTTATGATATGATTTTACCTTTAAGGTTTTCTATTTCTTCTTTTTGATCTCTTTTTCAAAACAAAATATTTATTTTATTTACGTTTAATAATGAGTCAAATTATTGATGGGTAACATGCGTGATGAGTAAAACTCACGATTAGATTATTATATTATTGATGGGCAAGTAAGTGAGTAACATGCGTGATGAGTAAAACTCACTATCAGATTATTATAATATTTTTGTTGCTTTAAAAGTAAAAGTATAGTACCAATGAGTTGACATTAGATAATAGATTCTAGATCATTTTTAACTCTAGTTATTTGTCGTGGCGGATCCAGTCTTGTTTTATGAGTTCATATGAAATCACTCGGTTTGAAAAAAAATAGAAAAAATTAGTGGGACTTTGTATGATTTGGAAAAAAATAGTAAGAATCTATCTAAACGAACCCATCGAAAGAAGTTTCTGGATCCGCCACTGCTTCTTTGGGATCACGATGTAAAATATAAAATATTTTATAGACATTAATAATATAGTTTAAGGAGTTATTATTTCTTATTTACATTAATTGTCGTTATAGTTTGTATAAAGTAACACATTTTAGGTTTAGTTTATAAGGTATTTATTGTAGTTGGCATTTTGTCTTTCTTTGGGGTTTAACACAATTTTGTTAAAGGTTCTTGAACTTTTTCCAACATGACAACTTTACCCTTTTAGTTAAATCAAGAATAATAACTCTCTTAGTAATAGATAAACTAATAATTATTTCCTTTGGTGAATATTTAGTCATTAAGTTACAATTAAGATAATCATGATATGGCTACAAAAAAACATATATTATTATTTTCTAACTGTAAACTTTCATTCACACAACTGCCCCTACGGAAAAAGGCAGGGCACAACATATATGGAAAATTAACCAATTTTTCCACTCTAAATCTTTATATCTGGATTTATATTTTAACCACAGAAAACCCAACGACTTTATCTCCCCGATGATGCTATCAACCAAGTGCTCTTTCATGCTGAAAACCCTTTCGTTCCTTGCCTTCCAAACACACCAAATCATTGTGATATTATGCCGTGAACAACCTCCGCTTCCTTTTTACCCAGATTTGACGTTTTGTGTATTTCCATAAGCTCTCTGAAAAAGAAAACAATGAAAGAAGGTAACTTGACCCATTTAGTGATGCCGACCAAACTCAAGCAACTTCATCGCATAGACCGCAAATGTCCGTATTCAACATCACATTTCTTTTTTGCACCTATATATTAACCAAAAAGTATAATAGTGTTATCTTAAAAAAGTTAACAGAATTATTGTCGAAAGTTAACGTTATAACACTAAATATCTTATCAAACATACTATATAGATTTTATTTCTGTACCAACCACCACATTGATTATTTATTGAATTATTTAAAATTTGTTTTTGAAAACTTTGAAAAAAACAGGTTCTTGAAATGGACAAAACTTAAAAAGTGAAGGACCTACGAAATGTCTTGAATAAGACATGTAGCGTATGATGGCAAGCAAGTAGGGGTTATGATTTATGTGACGTCATGTGGGTCCCCAAAAGGCTGGAACCATTTAATCAAAAACTTTTATATGAAAGATGAGATCCAATTTTATATCCTTTTCAAAGGATAAATATCCCACTGGTCATCCTAATAAGGGGCGGATCTACGTTGAGAAACTTATGGGTTTAACTCACTCGGTTTCAAATTTTTAATAGAAATGTTAATACAAAATTTGGTATGAACCCATAAAAAACATCTGAGATGAACCTAGTAACTAAATTTATGGATGGTGGAGTGGTTAAGTCATGTAGTTCCATGCTTGAGGTCACGGTTCAACTTCTTCTGAGGTTAAAATTGTTTTAATATTTTTTCAGTTTTAATTTTTTTTCAGTAAATTCACTGGTAAAAATTCCTAGATCCGATCCAAATTAAAATATACATTAAATATGATGTTGGACCGAAAAACTTTCAAAATCCAAGAACACTATTCTAGAGTCTAAACTCATAAGATGCATGCACAAATTCCATATCACGAAAATATCTTAATTTTGTGTATTGGCAAACAAAAAACAAAAGAAATCATGAGATTTCCACATGCTAAAATGAAAATCGATATAATTTCTGAGATATTTATGATTTACAACTCCTTAAATTGGTTTAGACATTAGAATCACTTGATATTAATTTCTTTAATTTCAATAGTCCTTTCGTGGTGAAAGGGTATTTTAGTGAAGTTTTGTTAGGTCAACGTTGCCATATGGTAATTTTCTTTTTTCATTTTTTATGGTAAATGTTATAATAATATCAATATTTTCAGGGCTGGCCCTGACCAAGTGTCAGGTAGACGATCATTCAGGCTCAAATCGATATAGGACCCGAAAATAATTTTTTTTGAATATATATATTTAAAAAAACTGTATGTTTAAAAAAAATACAGAAAGAAAAAACTCTTAAAGGGTATGGGTTTAAGAAAAAAAAAGGTTAAAAGGGTCATAACAGTTTAAGAATTTTGGGTTTGTGGCCCAATTTGGCAATGAAATTCGTAAAGGGCTTAAATAGCTAAATTCTTTTGAGAAGCCCAACTTATGAAAGTATATTGAAAATAACTCAGGCCGCCAATTGAATAAACAAAACTAATTCAAAATCCAATTAACGAACTGAGGGCCACTGTTTGGCCAAAAAAATTGCGAATAGGGCCCTAATTTTTTGTCTTGCAAAGGGCGAAAAACTTTTTTTTTGATTTTCGGAGAAAGCCCTGAATATTTTAATCATATTATTGTAAAGCTAAGAGAAAATGCAAGTACTTTAGGATACATGACTGTTAGATATATCTATATTTATATGACTTCACAAAATAGAATATGAAATTAACTATTTTATTATTCTACAGGGCTTTGCATGAGCAAGAAAAACGGCCCAAAGGAGCGCTGACACGTACCCAGTTTTTCCTAATAGCATTCATTGTAGCTTTGCATACTACATTTTCCCTGGGTACCTTTTCCAGATGCTAACATCTCTCTCATGGGTCTGCTGGATCTTCCCTTCATCAATCATGGCCCAACAAATCGGTTCTGGACTTCATGGGCTTGGCATAGGTGCTATTGGGCTGGACTGGTCCAGTATCTCTGCATACCTTGGAAGCCCATTAGCAAGCCCATGGTTTGCCACAGCCAATGTTGCTGCTGGCTTCTTCTTGGTTATGTATGTCATCACTCCCCTTGCTTATTGGTTCAATGTCTACAATGCCAAAAACTTCCCCTTCTTTTCTGATGGCCTCTTCACCGCCAACGGTCAAGAGTACAACATCACTACCATCATTGATTCGAATTTTCACTTTGATAATGAGGCTTATCAAAAAGAAGGCCCGCTTTATCTTAGTACGTTTTTCACTATGACTTATGGTGTTGGATTTGCTGCTCTTTCATCCATGGTTGTTCATGTGTTTCTCTTCCATGGAAGGTAAGTAGTTAAGCTTCAAACAAGACCGATGATTAATGAGGATTTTGATCAGGAATGGTAATGGGTCGGGTATTTGTAAGCCCAAGTTTGGACACATTTATAAAACATGTCCTTTACCTGACCTAATATATGTTGGATATCACGTATACCTGTTAGTTTAAAAAAGTACACGTTGACATTTTCAAATACATTTCTTACTGTTTTAGTTTTATATAATTTTATTACCCGAAAAAATTAAAAATATAATAACTAAGAAAAGTGAATGAGTACATTATTCTATGAGCATTCTTCTTTGAAGATTGATTGTTTTAATTTTGTTTATAGTGAGATATGGGAGCAAAGCAAATCTAGTTTCAAAGAGAAGAAAGTGGACATACACACAAGATTAATGAGCAAGTACAAGCAAGTTCCAGAATGGTGGTTTTGGTGTATACTCGTTGTAAACATCACGCTCACCATATTCACGTGCGAGTATTACAACGAGCAGCTTCAGTTACCATGGTGGGGTGTTATTTTAGCGTGCGCGATTGCCATCTTCTTCACTCTCCCCATTGGCATTCTGACCGCCATCACTAACCAGGCTCCAGGATTGAACATTATCACCGAGTATATAATCGGATACATATATCCCGGATATCCAGTTGCTAATATGTGCTTCATGTTAGAAAGTTGATTCGTAAAACACTGAATTGATGTGTATATTTTCGTATATCTCATTACAAAGAAAGGTATTGAATTTATACACAAAACCGTAATCTAAATATAGAAGACAGCTTGGTTTATGGCTGGATTTACAGCTGATTACTAGCTGTCTTCGACCCTGCATAATCTTTAACAGCTGATTACTAGCTGTCTTTGACCCTGCTAATCTTGGGAGATGATGCTTGACTGATCCCGTAATCTTTTATTTTCACACTCCCCCTCAAGTTGAATAGTTGGATTTCCAAAATTCAACTTGCCCAAACAATCGCTGAAAATTTTCCCGTTAACTGCTTTTGTTAGAATGTCAGCAAGCTGATCCTTTGATCGAACGAATGGTAGTTCAATCGTACCATCTTCCAATTTTTCTTTGATGAAGTTCCTATCAACTTCCACGTGTTTTGTTCGATCATGTTGTACTGGGTTTTCTGAAATCTGAATTGCAGCTTTATTATCACACATAATCTTACTTGTTTCTTTTGACGGAAAACCAATCTCAGCTAAGAGTCTTCGCATCCACATGGCTTCTGTTAAACCTCGAGCTATACCTCTAAATTCAGCTTCTGCACTTGAAAGAGCAACCACCTTTTGTTTTTTACTTCTCCAAGTAACAAGATTTCCTTCAACTAAAGTGAAGTAGCCTGTTGTTGATCTCCGACTTCCTTTATCTCCTGCCCAGTCTGCATCGGTATAGATTTGAACATTTAGGTGTCCATGTGATTGAAATAGGACTCCATGACCCACTGTTCCTTTGAGATATCTAATAATTCTCCAAACTGCTTCCATATGTGACTGTTGAGGTTAGTGCATGAACTGACTTACTACCCCTACAGCATAGGCAATGTCTGGACGAGTATGTGAGAGATATATTAGCTTTCCCACCAGCCGTTGGTATCTTTCTTTATTTGCTAACTTTGCTCCTTCCTCCATATAAAGCTTTTGGTTCACACTCATAGGAGTGTCTGCTGGTTTGCAATCGATCATTCCGATCTCTGCCAACAAGTCTAAGACATACTTCTTCTGGCTAATGAAAATTCCTTGTTTTGACCTCAGTACTTCGATTCCGAGGAAATACTTAAGTCTGCCCAAATCTTTCATTTCAAATTCAGCAAACAAGTTTTCTTTGAGTCTTACCATTTCTTCTTTATCGTTCCCTGTAATGATCATATCATCTACATAGATAATTAGGCAGGTTACGAATTTTCCTTTTTTTTTGAGAAACAAAGTATGATCGGCATTACTCTGTTTATATCCAAACTTTTTCATAGCTACCGTAAATCTGCCAAACCAGGCCCGGGGAGATTGCTTCAAACCATAAAGGGACTTCTTCAGACGGCAAACTTCTCCAGTTTTGAAATCTTTTGTGAATCCTGGAGGAGCATCCATAAATACCTCTTCGTCTAGGTCCCCGTGTAAAAAGGCATTTTTTACATCAAACTGTTGAAGTGGCCACCCTTCATTTGCAGCTATCGAAAAAAGAACCCTGATTGTGTTCATTTTTGCAACCGGGGAGAATGTTTCAGCATAGTCAATCCCATGTGTCTGGGTATACCCTTTTGCTACCAGTCGGGCTTTATATCTTTCAATTGTACCATCTGGTTTATACTTAACCGTATAGACCCAACGACACCCCACGGATTTCTTTCCCAACGGGAGAGTACACTTTTCCCAAGTATTGTTCTTGGTTAGGGCTTCCATTTCTGTGTTCATTGCTTCCTTCCAATGTTTAGATTTTAAGGCTTGATCCACGTTTGTAGGAGTTTCTTCGGAATAAACCGATGAGATAAATGCTTTGGCTTCCTTAGTGAAATTTCCATTAGCCACACTAGCTATAGGATAACTAGATCTTCTTGGTTCTTTTTCAGGAGAATACCGTTTCGGAGGAACCCCTCTGTTTGTTCTAGGGGGTAACACATATCTTGATGGTGGCTCTCCTTGTCTGGATTCATCTGCCTGCAAATTTTCCGCTTGTTCTGTGGTAGTTTCATGGTTAGAAGTATTGGTATCTTCGGAGTCATTAAAAGTATCACCAGACTGAATAGGATGAGTATTACTTACCTCGGACACCAGGTTAGGAGGAACATTAGGACCTTCAGTGGCACTGAAATTGGACTCTGGTGACTCTGTAGTTGGTACATAGGGAACATATTTTAACCAACTTAGTGTGTCTAAACATTCCTTTCTCCCCCTGACCACTGAGTTGGGAATTGTAGTACTACTCGGTTTCAAGAAAGTCACAGTTCATTGTGGTGAACATATGACGTGTTTTTGGATTATAACATCTGTATCCCTTTTGATTCATTCCATACCCAACAAAGACACATTTTTCAGCACAAGGGTCAAGTTTGGTTCGATCTGATTTAGGTATGTGAACAAAGGCAGTACATCCAAAGATTCGTGGTTGAAGAGTAAGAACTGAGGGTAGTTTGAAGAATTTTGAAAGGGTGTGTAACGGAGTGTTAAGTTTTAGGATATTTGTTGGGAGTCGGTTGAGAAGATAGGTAGCGGTAGCAAGGGCTTCAGGCCAAAAATATTTCGGGACCTGGGATTCGATTAGGAGAGCTCGTGTCATTTCCAGCAAAATGCGATTTTTCCTTTCGGCGACACCGTTTTGTTCTGGGTGTTTGGACATGTAGTTTGGTGGATTATTCCCTTGTTTTTGAAAAACGATTTAAACGAGGTATTAACAAACTCACCGCCATTATCGGATCAGAATATTTGGATGTTTGTTTGAAATTGTGTTTGGATCATGGCGTAAAACATAGTGAATTTTTCAAAGACTTCGGATTTGTTTTTCAAAAAATAAACCCAGGTCATTCGGGTACAATCATCAACGAACATCACAAAGTAACGAAGGTTTTGCCCCCTAAGAACTGGGGCAGGACCCCATACGTCAGAGTGGATTAATGAAAATGGCAAAGCAGCCTTAGTATTATTGGGTTTAAAGGTTTTTCTATGGCTCTTTGCTAAAACGCATGTTTCACAATGTGACATAGAATTAACTGGAAATAGTTTTGGAAATAAAATATGCAAATAATTTGCAGAAGGGTGACCTAATCGTCGGTGCCATAGCCAAGCTTCTCGTTCCGATGTCCCATGAGTCAGCATTACAGCACCACTTTGAGTCACCTCATCCACATAATACAACCCTTGATTTTCAGTGCCACGCCCAATGATCGCTCCCGTCCTGATATCCTGTAAAATACAAAACGTAGGGTACATTAGGACAATACAGTTGAGTTCTTTTGTGACGTGGCTGATGGAAAGCAGTTTATGTGATAACGAGGGAACATAAAGACAATTAGAGATTTTTATTGTGGGTGAAATCTCAATAGTCCCTCCCGATTTTACATCCATTATTCCTCCGTTTGCCGTTTGGATATGCGTTTTTTCTGGTTTGGTTGTTGAAATAATATCCGACAGCTCATAAGTCATTGTGTCGGTCGCGCCACAATCGAAGATCCATGGTTTTTGTTTTTTATGGGTTTCTTGGGCCATATTAGCATTTCCCTTATTTCTAGGGACTAAATGTGACACATTTGGTTTTTTATATTTGTTAAAACCACAAGGGTTTGAGGGCTGCGCCCCAAACCCGTTACCTGTAGCGTCTTCTTCTTCTTCATGTATACCAGCCATTCCGCTGAAACCAGTCCTGCTTCGGCTTCCATCTCCGGTGACATCTCGGGTGCCGGTGCTGGATGATTTCCCTTTTTCTTTGACGGCAGCCTTTGTGCTCTTCTTATGACCGTCAGACCACCATTCGGGATACCCTACGAGTTTGAAGCATTGCTCCTGGGTATGTTTTGTCATGCCGCAATGATCACATTTGAGGTGGGTTTTGTCATCTCTGTGATCCGGTTCTTTTTCCATCAATCTGTCGGTAGCCTTTTGATGCAAACCCTAACCCTTCGATTTCAGAGGCCATTAGACCTGCTGTGATGCCCTGTGTGTCATTGAGAGGTGTTCCCAGAATATTCTGGTGAGCGGCCTCCTTGCGGACAGTGGCGTATGCAGTTTCTACAGTTGGAAGGGGTTCTAACCGGAGTATTTCCCTCTTTATAGGGTCATATTTCCGGTTGAGGGCGTTTAGAAACTGAAACAGTTTCTGTTCCGTCCTGATTTTGTGATATGCTTGGATATCGGTTGGGCAGGTCATCGGGTTTGGGTCAATCCGATCAATTTCTCCCCATACTCCTTGGAGTATAATCCACACTTCTTCAAGGGAGAGATTGTTCTGTTTGATTTCATTCGCCTTGACATGTAGGTTGAAGGTTTGGAGCTTGTCACGCCCACTGCTATATGTTATAGCCAGGGCATCCCACAGCGATTTTGCTGTCGGAAATTTGGTTAGATTGCTGGCGAGGGTTGGTTCGATGTTTTGTATGAGCCATGAGAAGACGACTAGGTCGTCTTGTTCCCATTGGTCATATTCTTCGCTGGTTTGGTTTGGTGGATTGTTTGATAAATGGTTTAGAAAGGCTTTTGATTTACCGCCTATGGCTACCCTCATCATCCGGGTCCATAGAGCATAATTCTGGCTGTTGAGCTTGAGGTTTATTTGAAGGTTATCGGATAGTTTTGGGTTTCGGTTTTGTGGGTTGAGGCCATTCTTGAGCAGATTGGCGATTTGAATTGATAGATCTTCTCCCAAGTTACCGGCTTCGGCCATGGCAGCTTGGTTGAGAGGATGATTGGTTTGGGTGAGCAAGGTAAATGATGAACAGGTCAAGAACGATCCTGCTCTGATACCATGTTAGAAAGTTGATTCGTAAAACACTGAATTGATGTGTATATTTTCGTATATCTCATTACAAAAAAAGGTATTGAATTTATACACAAAACCGTAATCTAAATATAGAAGACAGCTTGGTTTATGGCTGGATTTACAGCTGATTACTAGCTGTCTTCGACCCTGCTAATCTTTAACAGCTGATTACTAGCTGTCTTTGACCCTGCTAATCTTGGGAGATGATGCTTGACTGATCTCGTAATCTTTTATTTTCAACACTTCAAGGTGTATGGTTACATTAGCATGACACAAGCAGTGACTTTCCTACAAGACTTTAAACTCGGTCACTACATGAAGATCCCACCTAGATCAATGTTCATGGCACAAATTGTTGGAACGTTGATCGCGCCTATGGTCT
The DNA here is from genome assembly GCA_947069175.1 of Scalesia atractyloides. Taxonomy (NCBI): domain Eukaryota; kingdom Viridiplantae; phylum Streptophyta; class Magnoliopsida; order Asterales; family Asteraceae; genus Scalesia; species Scalesia atractyloides. The sequence continues at coordinate 89,489,138 of CAMTDV010000028.1, read as the reverse complement.
ACTTGTGCACCGCGTGGTGGTTAATGGAGACGATTCCAGACATATGCGACTCATCATCAGATGTCTGGACATGCCCCGGTGATCATGTGTTCTATGATGCGTCGGTTATATGGGGTTTGATTGGGCCTAGGAAGATCTTTGGAGACCAAGGAACCTACACTATTGTCAATTGGGCTTTTCTTCTTGGAGCGATAGCTCCGGTGTTGGTTTGGTTAGCCCACAGGGCTTTTCCAAACCAACACTGGATCACACTTATAAACATGCCAGTGTTGATTGGTGCCACAGGGAGTATGCCACCAGCTACAGCCGTGAACTACACGGCTTGGATATTTGTTGGGTTTTTATCAGGGTTCGTGATGTTTCGATATAGGCCCGATTTATGGCAAAGGCATAACTATGTGTTGTCGGGCGCTTTGGATGCGGGGTTGGCGTTTATGGGTGTGTTGTCTTTGTTTGGGGTTGGAGGAAATTGGTTTGGATTGGTGGGGGAATAATCTTGATGGGTGCCCTTATGCTTCTTGTCCTACTGCCCCAGATGTTTTTGTGGAGGGTTGTCCTGCTTTGTCATTTTGAACCAAATCAAGTGATGTATACATTTGAATCAAATGTATACATGTCTGGCATTTAATTTGTTTGCTCAATAGCATTATTGTTGTATATTATAAGGTAATTTAATATCCTTTTATTAAAAGAAACTTACGAATTGGTTCTTCAACCTCACATTTGTTGAATAAAATGTACATTAGTTGTGAAACATTTATCTTTATTACGTATACATTTGTCATCTTGTCTTGTCAGAAAAAAAGAAAGTAACTTTAAATAATAAAGTAAGTTAAGGTATACTTACATGTAAAATTGCTATATCTCTATCTAAAGTAAGTTATTAATCTATTATAAAACTTGGTTGCTTTCAACAAAAAGTCACAAATATATTCCTATATCGTCAGTGACGGATCTAGAATATATTCGTAACGTTTTATAAAAAAAGGGTAACGAAATCGAAAAACCGCCAAAAAAGTTCAAATTTTTCTAAAATTTACACTACCGCAGGAGCGCCAAGGGGTAGGGAGGCTACCCCTGCGTCTAAGGTATGTCCGCCCCTGTATATCACATATGGCCAATCCATCAGTCTGGTTCAAAGTATTTTCGGTTAAGTTTACTAGTATAACCCTTCCATATTGATCACTCTAAAACGTATTCATAGTGATTAACTAGATTTCCATTTTGAAATCTAAGTAGTGACTAGTGAGTATGTTGTTTTCCTGACTCGAAAACTAGATCGACATGTAATTGTCAACGTAGAGAATTAATATTTTTTTTAAATACAACAATAACCACCAAACCCAATAAATCCTCAAAATTAAAGCTACTGGAAGGGTCTAGGAAGGGCGAGATTTAGACAAACTTTACCTCTATCCCTAAAATAAAAAAGTATTTTTTTAAAGATACCAACATGTTATTGTCACGCTAACAGATTTGACTATGTAACTCGTACGAGTTACCCTAAATGAAAATTGAAATGCTTGGTTTAAAATCAGACAAATGACTTAAGTTAATGTATATGGCTCACGTGTCATATTAGTTTGGTTAATGATGCAGAAAGCCTAAACTAGGGATGCTCACGAGCGAGCAACGAGTGAACATATCTTTACACGTGCTTGGCTCATTTACAAAACCCAACAGAGCCAAAATCGAACAAACGTATTTTTTATCCGAGATTTTTTAGATTGAGCATCGAGCAATTTGAACAACCCTTGTAACAGAAAATCATCATTTGAATCAGCGAACTATAAGAAATGTATCAATGATTATTTGGCGATCTAGATGTTTACCTAATAGTGACATTCGAACTTTGATTGTGAAGTCCTGATGTGTTGAACTAGGCTAGAGTGTAAAAAGTTTTCACCAAAGTGCGATGCGAGCAATTACGAAGGGTTAAGAAACATCAAAACTCACAAAAGTGATTTTTTTTATTTTGATTAGGTTTTATACCTTTATACTCTTAATATTCACTCGTTCATTGTATGGGGTATTAGGCTAGGAAAGTAGTGGTGGTGGTGGCGGCATGTGGCGGTAGTAGCCGCTACCCAGCAAATAGCGGTAGTAGCAGTAGTAGTTAACCAAGCGAACAATGAACAAGCATATATTTGCTCACAATATCAAAACTTTACAAATGGGCTATATCTAAACTCACCTAGGAATGGGCTTTTTACCCAACCCGATAACCATCAAACTAATCTAGAACTAGGGGTGAGCAAATTAACCGTCATAACTGATAATCAAACCATAACCGATAAACCAATTATAACCAATATCTGACACAACCAAAGGTTATGGTTATGATATTTGTTTAACCAACCGAATAGTTATGGTTATGAAGCTTTGGTTAATTGTTATAACAAAACCCAAACCAAACTTATTATTTTTAAGCCTATGTAATAGATTTTTGATTAATACTAACCATGTATAGGTTTTTTTTACTAAGAAAAAAGTATGATTGTAACAAAATGATCTTGATATAAGTGTTATTTTTTTGGTAAAGAATTATACTTCTAATCAAAGGCTTTTTGTTGACAAATATCTTATTGAAATGGAACCCATATTGGTTGTTTAACTGAAAAGTGTAGCCTTGATTGTTTTATAAAAAAAAAAAACAAATCTAAGTCCAATACAGATGGTTCCATTTTATATTTTGTAACCCAATTGGTTTAAAAGTTTGAACTTTAGCCGAAAAATAGTTTTAGTTGAAGTTATTAATTAATAATCGAAGTAACAATAATCGAATTCAAAACAGATTAATCGTAACCAAATTTCGATTATGATTATGATTAACGGTAAAAACAATACCAAAACACCCAATATAAAACCTTGACTTTGCTCAATTCCTCCACTTCAAACAAACAAACCAACGATGGAGACTCAATCTCAATCAGAAACCAGTGACGAACCCTCAAACATCAAAGAAATCACCCACCAAATCTCCTCTCGCATCGAAACCCTCCACAATTCCCAGCTCGAACTCATCTCCACCCTCCAATACGCCGTCCCCGACATCACCTCTTCCCTCAACCTCCACCTGAAGGTCATCTCCTCCTTCAATGGCCGCCCCTTCACCCCTCTCCCTAACCCCCTCCCCACCCCTAACCCCACCTCCAAACGCCGTATCCACCCACCCCCCATCACCCCCTCACTCAAAATCACCAAACTCTTACACCCGGAACCCTTGACAGAAGACCCTTTAACGGAAACTGTTAGTGGGTTGTCTACGGTTAGGGCAATGGTGGCTGTTTGTTTGCTGGAGAGAGGTGCCGTTTACGGAGATTGATTCGGTGGATCTTGTGGGGAAATTAGAGAGTGAGGGGTTTCAGTCGGTTACGGCGGCGGAGAAGGCGGCGTTGAAGGAGGTGGCTGCTGGGGATTCGCTGGCGGAGGTGGAGACGGCGTTGAGGTTGATGGTGGAGGATAATGGTGGGGTTCAGCTGGAAGAGGTTAAGGTTAATGGGAAAGTTAGGGTTTTGGTTAAGGGGATTGATAGAGTTAAGCTAGTTAAAGAGTTACCGGAAAATAAACAAAACGAATCGAATTCGAATAATTTAAATGGTGGGAATGTGAGTCAGCAAAGTGGTAGTCAATTTGGGGGGCAGATGATGGGGCCGAGAGGTGTGATGGGTAGGCCGAGAGGGATGGCGGTTAGTGCGATGCATAGGCCGATGGGGATGGGGATGTATTCGCCTATGGGCGGGAGCGGCGGTGGTGGTGTTGGTGGTGGTTTGAATTCGAAGCCGCCAAGATCGGAGGAGGATGATCTTAAGGATCTTGAAGCGTTGCTTAATAAGAAGTCGTTTAAGGAGATGCAGAAGTCGAAAACGGGTGAGGAGTTGTTGGACCTTATTCATAGACCTACTGCAAGGGAAACTGCAGTTGCTGCAAAGGTTCGTTTTTTAGTCGATGGCATATTTTTTGATGTGATAGTGTATTGATTGTGATCATTTGAATTCAAAAGTAAATTCGTTATGACAGTGATGATAATTTACTTATTATGATCTTTTTAATACAAAAGTAAATTCGTTATGATAGCCATAGTTATCAATAGTGAGCGTAGCAATCGCTATAGCGCGCTACGTAGCGTATAAGTCTAGGCTCCCTATTAGGGTTCTAGTCATCTAGTGATAATAGCGATAATAGCGACGATTTATTTTGTATTGTTTTAATATAAATAGCAATTAAATATAGCTATAAATAGTTGGATTTTAGGTTTTTGTTAAATATACATGTAAAATAGCATATAGACCAGGGTATTTGATATAATATACATATAAAATTTTTAAATTTTTTTCTAGTGTATCGCTATTTATAAAATAGCCGCCAGCTATTTATCGCTATTCGCTATGTAGCATATAGTTACCTAATCGCTTTTTGTCGCTATTCGCCATTAACAACTATGATGATAGCGATGATAACGTACTGATTATGATCATTTCAGTTCAAAAGTAAAGGTGGTTCTCAAGTTAAGGAATACTGCACTGCTTTGACGAAAGAAGATTGCAGACGTCAAACGGGTTCATTTATATCGTGTGAAAAGGTTCATTTCCGACGTATAATTGCTGTGCACACTGATATGAACCTCGGTGACTGTTCTTTTCTCGATACTTGTCGTCACATGAAGGTAAAATTATCATGAATTAATGTGTTATTCTTTACTGATGTTCAAATTAATCTGATTTTTTTCTTTGTATGTTAGACTTGCAAGTATGTGCATTATGAATTGGATTCGACGCCAGATGTTCCACACATGATGATGGGTGTCCCCGCTCCTTCAAAGCCATTGAAGCCTCAACGCGCTGAATATTGTTCGGAAGTGGAGCTTGGTGAATCACAGTGGATTAATTGCGACATTCGTAACTTCAGAATGGATATTTTAGGACAATATGGAGTTATAATGGCGGATCCACCCTGGGATATTCATATGGAATTGCCTTATGGCACCATGGCCGATGATGAAATGAGAAACCTTAATATTCAAGCATTGCAGACCGACGGTCTTATTTTTCTTTGGGTTACTGGAAGAGCAATGGAACTTGGACGTGAATGGTACATAATTTTTTTATAAATATGGTCTTCGAAGTTACGGTTTTAATATTACTGATTTGCAGTTTGGAACTGTGGGGATACAAGCGTGTTGAGGAGATTATATGGGTAAAAACGAATCAACTTCAGAGGATAATAAGAACAGGACGCACAGGCCATTGGCTCAACCATAGCAAGGAGCATTGCCTTGTTGGCATTAAAGGAGATCCGATTGTCAACAGGAATATTGACACTGATGTCATTGTTGCCGAGGTTCGAGAAACCAGTCGTAAACCAGATGAGGTTAATTTAATCCTTTACTCATGAGCTAGATAGTTCTCTTTGATTTTGTTTATCCTTAATTGTGAAAATATATGATTCAGATGTACCCTTTATTGGAGAGAATTAGTCCAAGGACACGAAAACTTGAATTATTCGCTCGGATGCACAACACGCATGCAGGGTAAGATTCTGAATGTTGATTGCTAGGGCTGCAAACGAACCAAACATTCAGCAAACAGTTCGGCGGGAAGTTCTTTTTTTGTTCGTTTTTTAAACAAACGAAGACGAGTTTCGTTCGTTTAACTAAATGAACGAACATGAACATAGGCCACGTTTGTTCATTTATGTTCGTGAACGTTTGGTGACCTGTTCGTTTATGTGTGATTGTGTTCGATAGTTCATTAGTTTCTTTTAGTTCTTATATATTTTAGTTAAATACTTCAAAATTCAGACAAATTAAATATTTAATAAGTGTCGGTGTATCATATATTTTGTTCATAGTTCGTTTGTTTCCATTCATGTTCATGAACATTGGTTTGTGTTCATCAACATGTGTTGCCTAAAATTAACAAACGAACATGAACACGTTCATTTCCTTAACAAACGAGCACGAACATAAAATCTCGTTTGGTAAGTGTTCATTCGTTCAGTTCGTTTGCAGCCCTATTGATTGCTTATATAAGTATTTACAATGTGGTTAGTTTATACCTTTAGCTTGATTGATTGATGATGTATGCATTAGGTGGATGTCACTTGGTAATCAATTGAACGGTGCTCGATTAGTGGATGAAGGTCTGAGGGCGAGGTTCAAGGCGGCTTACCCCGAGGTTGAAGTGCAACCGCAGTCTCCACCTAGGTCTTCTGCTATGGAAGTGGAGTCGAGAAGCCCGTTTGCGAGAGGTGAATCGCAGCCCATGTCGGCCCAGTTTTCTGATGTTAGACCGCCAGAGTCAACAACCTATGCAGCAGCAGCAGGTGAATCGAATTCGAGGTATCTTGATGTGGAGATGACAACCGGATAATAATATTTTTGTATGATTAGATTTTTCTTTTGTCACAAGAACTAGAGATTATGCCTGAAATGTAATATTGTTGTGTTCTTATACGTGAAGAAGAATGGATTTCAAAAGTTGCATTCTAGTTAAATCATGTCTGCAACACTTTATTCACTCGACTTCTCATCACCATCACCATCTTTATCATTGTCACTGCCCATCGTCGGCTGTACACGAGCAAAGCCGAGTAAGCTCAAGCTTGGCTTGAATATCGAGTCGAACTTAAAATCAATTTGAGCAAGCCAAGCTCGGTCCAGAAATCATTTAAGCTGATCTCGAACAAACTTAAAGTCGCGGTCTATTTGAACAACCCTAGTCCCATTTGCATGCAGTGAACTCCACAACCGATGCAATTTCAATCTTCCGATTCTACCTGACGCACCGGATACCGTAACCAGGGTACGGGAAAAACCACCGGCTCTATTTGCTTTTTTGGCCGTTTTCTGGCTTGTTTACAGGGAACATAGTGTGTCCTGAGGTCCGACATCCAAAGCATAGCCACATTGCGTCGAAGAGTCCAGATCGCAGAAGTATGAGCAGCAGTGAGGTCATAGAGAGATGAGAGTTTCAAAGATGCTGCTCAGGCCACATGCAGATTTAGGTTGGGTGCACCGGTGTCATATGATACTGTTATAAAAACTGATGTGTTATATTCCTATCCAATGGTTAACTGACACAGTATAATTTTCGATGCAAACATCTTACATATTTTAGTACAAATGACACGGTAAGTCAAAGGAAGGGAAGGAGGAGGTGGTTACAGTTGTTTTAGGTGAAGAGATAAAGCAAGAGTCACCATAGCAGAGTGAACATAAAATCAAGTCAAGCGAATGGCATGTGATAATTTACCACTCACCATTTACCAATGCAGTAAAACCAAACTTATTAAAAGAAGTTAACTCTTTGCGTAGTTGCATCATAGTTTACATAACAATCCGACACATTAGTGAACATAAAATGATTGCCAAACTAACAAAGATGTCTAATTCGAAAACCCCAAAAAAATGGAGAAATCATCATGGTGCATAAATAAGAAAATTGAAAACACTCTGTAGTTTCTTCACCTTGCTTAGAGCTTTAAGGCAACTCTAGCCATAGCAAGTGCACCCTCGTAGGTGTGATTGCCGCCAATAAAGCCACTCATATGCACAAAAACGCACCCTGGGATCCCAGCTTCCTTGGATAATTCGTCATCTTTTAGCCCTCTCCACTGAGACAGAAGCGCCTTGCGGCTCTCAAAACTTTCAGGGGATTTTGCTACCGCCTGCACCCGCCAGCCTTTGCTCCTTTCATCCTGTTGATATCAAAATTTAAAATAAAAAGGCGTTCCATAGCCTCATAGGTAAAACATTAAAAGTTGTATTGAAATTACAGAAAAAAGAATCGCGTATATGGATAGATACCTCATGAAGAACATATTTGATAGATGGTTCTATCTTCAACTCCTGTTCAAGCTAAGTGAAGCTTCCACTGTTAACAAGAAAATAACAATCGCATTAGCTTAGCATTAGCAAGCAGCAATAAAAGTTAACGTATAGCAACCAAGTTATCGAATTACTAAACTTACAGGACAAAATCTATCCAAAACCATGATTTCTCCACTAGGATCAATATCAGTTCTTGCCTCAGGGCATGCCATGACAATTGAGCGCGCTGGGAGCCATGATTTTACATGAAAACGAACGCTCTGTGCACAAAAGTCAAAACTAAGCAAGCAGAACAACTTTATTTTTTCTAGAGTAAAATGTCATTTCCGTCCCTGAGGTTTGGCCAGTTTTGTGACTTTCGTCCAAAGGTTTGCAAGTTAGTTTTTCCGCATCTGGATCCAAAAGGTTTAAAATCTTGCCATTTTCATCCAGCCCGTTAACTCCATCCATTTTCTCCGTTAAGTCAGGGTATTTCTGTTAACTTAAAGGGCAATTCGGTCTTTTTCAGGGTATTCAGTCTTTTTACATAAAGTGAAAAATACCGAATTGCCCTTTTAAGTGAGCAAAAAATACAGAAATGCCCAACTTGACGAAGAAAAAATAGATGGAGTTAACGGGCTGGATGAAAATGACAAGACATCAAACCGTTTGGATCCAGATGCAGAAAAACAAACCTTCGGACGAAAGTCGCAAAACCGGCCAAACCTCAGGGACGGAAATGACATTTTACTCTTTTTTCTATAAATAAGTTCAAAACTTACGTCTAGAAACTCAGTTCCAGCAAGAGCCATGGCTCGTTGGAAGGCTTCGTTTTCCTTCTCGAACGATTGATCTGGATCAGTCCAATCAAGATTGAACTTCCCAACTCTTGATGACAAGTGTGTATGGTTCATGTATTTTGGAGGTTCATCAGTGTCGTATTGGTTGATCCCATTGTCAATTGCATCAATTGCCTATTTTACAAGAAAACAAAGACTAATAAATCAGGTTTAGATCAGTAATCCATGTAACCAACAGGCAACAGCACAAACATCTATCATTATTTCAAGACTTCCCATCACTAGATAAAGTCATAGGCTTAAAGCATGTATATATACAATGTAAATACGATTGAGATTATTGAGAAATACGATTATCCCAAGCAAAGTCAGTAATGGCCTTTCTAAAAGAATGCAAAAACACAAGCGCCATAGTATACACCGTTTTCATGGGCAGAAAATAAATTAAACAGCTCAAGGTTTGTGTATGCTTCATAATTCCCATATCGGTATCCTGTATCCGTATATTTGTTTAGGGAAAAACCATCAAGTTTTTAAGAAAAGAATAACAATATAACACTAATATAAGCATCACCTCCATGAAGCTTTTGTAGATGGCCAAATATAACCTATGCACGTCCGGGTGGCCTTCATCAAGCTGAACCTCTTTTGCAATTATCTCTGTACCAAAATGCTATAAAAGAAAACCGGTTATTAGATTGCTTAGAGCAAAAAAATGTTATAGAACCCATACACAATAACACAATTTTATATAAAGTAAATAGACAATTACATAAACGAGATCCACTTATAAGATTGCGATCAATTCTATTTTAGTCTATCCTGACGATTGAACTTGATTATGCTAAATCTTGAAACTTTAACAGTAGCTTCACCCACTCTACTATACCCATTAACAGCTAACAAGTATAAAACGTGAGCATGATCTTAGCATTGTATACACAAAATTCTATATATTTAAGAGAATTTTCAGTCTAGAAAGCTAAAAATTTAAACTTGTACTTCAGAAACAGATATGTAAAGTATACCTTATAAACAAGACCAGCACTGCTAAGCTTAGTGGTAAACCCATGACCAAAAACCTCAGCAAAACCCTTTTGGTGGTGGTCATAGCGATCTCGACTAGGATCATACACCCCACCCACATCAAGCACAGCATCAAGAGTCTCCAACACCTGAAACCCTATAGCCAAATTTCCATCAAAAGCGTTTTTATCATAAAATAGAGACATTTTCACTTGGGCATTAACACAAACAGTTGGTGTGCAAGGGCAAAACCTGGGGGGTCTCTCGTTCGAACGATTTCAGCTTGTTGGTGAGGCGAAGCATGAAGCAGCCGAGTGCTTCATCACAGTGAAAGCTTCCATTGTGTGTGCCAATCTTTGTTGGAGAAAGCTTCCGTTTCAAAGGGGCGTCTGATTGTGAATTTGTGGAGAAATTAGCGGCGGCCATGAGGGTGAAGGAGAAACTGAAGGTTTTATTAGGAATGAAGAGTCTTGAAGGTGTGAGTATTTTTGTAGCGACCGTAAACATGCCTCGGCTTGTTTCAGAGAAGTCAAATTCGGTTTTTATATGGGCTTCTTCTTCACTTTCAATTTCATTTTAGGTCTACCATCGGTCTTTAGCTTGCAGTCTTGCACCTTGTTTTGTAAAGATTTTTATTTTACGCTAATGTTACTCTCTCAAACTTTTATATTTATAAATTACAGTTTTCTGGTATGTTATTTTTACCCGAAACCGATATGAATTCAAAGGCATCCAAATCTGAATTAGAGAAGACCCGGAAAACCCAAACTGGTTAAATGGGCCAGTTATCAGGTCAATTTTTCCTGGCCAGAAACCCAAACCGTCCGACACAGAAACCTAAAACCCAAAAAAAAAATCCAGAACCACAACAAAATCACAAAAGTAACAACTCCTTTTTGTTAAGTGTAAGTATGCATCTCATAGCAAATTATAAATCTACACATACCAAATAAACGAAGTAATCTTATATACATGGTTATAAAACAAGGTTTACAAGGCTGGGTACTCCCCGAGCTGTCGCTACAAGGTAGGCTGCCGAGACGACTTCTTCAACTCCGCCTAATTACTCGGAATCGATTAAACGCGGTCAACTCGACCAGAATCGGATCTAGTAGGTCAGTTCGGGCCGAGTTTGACTTATTAAAACATAAAACATAATTTCTATACATATCATATTAAGGAATGAATATTATTTTCATGTACTGCGTAATAAATATTAGTAATTTATGTTATTTGACATATATTTAATTTCCGAAAACTAATTTCTTTATAGTTTAACGTATCCATATACTCCCCGAATACTCTTCGCCTATGCCGAGTACTCTCAACTCCCTGATCGATCGACTAAGGAGTGTCTAGCGACTTTTGCAACCATACTTCTATATCTACTTTATAGTCGTGTATCATTAGGATTTTCTGACGAACATAACCATATTAAGAAAAGTAAAATAGAATTTTAAGCGTGCTTAAAAAATTGATGTTTAAGAAGAGTGTTTTATAAATAAAGAAAAGTATAAAGTTACTCAAGTTTTGTATATTTATGATGATAAGCGAATTGCGAATATTTCAATATTATAGGGCAAACCAGGTGCACATGGCTTTTGAATGAAAGAGGTCTGGGGTGGTGGGCCAGCTTGGGTTTGATCATTGATGTACACGCGTCTTTAACCTGCGTTTCTGCAAGAGTTTTTTCACGACTAGATAGCAATAACCCTACTGCTGCTCCTAGGTTTGCTCCGAATATTCATAATTATATAGATTAAAACTTGCTGAGCATCAACACCAATATATAAATATATCCCAAAAAGATGATTCTCAATTTTCTTATACTATACCAAAAACTTTATATTTCGCTTTAGGTCAGCCTTTTGTTGATAGTATATTATAATTGTGACAAGTAAAATAGTTCAGTTTCACGGGTTCTATACCATGAAATACTGTTGTATAACCACAAAACATGGCAGTCACGCGCACTCCGATTTCTGCTGCATATGTTCCATTTTACACAACATCGAGGTCATTTTAGCGTCATTATCTTCTTCACTCGCCAAATGCAACAAGAATCTATTTGTCTTCTGAGCAAAGAAGCTCGAAATCAAGTAAATATGGTGGTGGTAAGGTTCTCTATTATATGGGTTTAATAAAGCTACACAGAGAATTGAACTAGCTGAGATCAAAAACAAGATACCAAAAAACCAGGAAGATGATGAAATACATAGACCAGGTAGAAACTAATCTGTTTACTTCTTTACTTAACAATAAAACTATGAGCTCCATGGTAATCGGAATGCAGGTTTCCATTTGAAGATTGTAGAAGTTCAGAAACCAGAAACCAGACACAGAAGCAAGACCAATTATGGAGGAATCAGACAGATAGAAAAACCCAAGTTAGAATCAGTAAAAGCTGCATCCATGTTCGCCATTGTTGTCACCTTAGCAAGCTTACACATTTCCTTAACTCATGTCACCAACTCCCTACAATTTAAAAGTTTAAACAGTAATCGTCATAATTACCTGTGCAGCTTTGGCATTAAAGGTATATTTTTTATATTTTATCATTGGGAGTTAATTTATCAACCTTCTATTTATACATACAAATCACTAAAACTGCAAACTTTATGAGGCAGCAGGTGCTACACTTGATGGATGGCATGCTTTCAGTGGTGCAGCTTGCGTTTATAGAAAACGTTTAGATTTTTCATTTTGCTGTAGCCGGTCTGGATATATACTATATCAAGTCCACTTCCACTTGAAAAAAGAGCTAAAATGTAACAAACAAATACAATTATACCAGAAATAATATACTTGACTAGCAAGTGGTAGTTACTAACTTAATAATTACTGTACAACAATTGTTTTAAAAGAATCACTATAAGTTGTGGAAATGAAAATACGAGTATCCAAAACCACAAGTAACTTCAGACAAAGATGTTAGCCTTCTCCTTCAGCTTTAGAAATCCTGAAAAATAGTTATAATAGAATGCATATCATACATCATGTGACTGACTATAAACATACATATTCAAGAAATTTCAGGCATTTAAGGAAGAAAGTATACCAAATTATCATCAGGGTCAACACGTGGCGACCAATAGGTTGACCCGCCAGCTGCATATGTTGGAATCTTAGCTTTTCTTGATGCATCCACAGCTTTTTCTAGGTCCATCTGAGACAATGGCCTTGGTCCCTGAAAAAAGAAATGGAATCAGATATCAAAAGAACTACAGTTAAATTTTTATAAAAAAAAGTACGTTTTAATAGTTTGCAGGCAAGAATTATGTACTCACTAAAGTGTGTTTTCCATCTTTCTCGTCTTGTAAGAACTCTTTTAACGGAAAATAGGCAGCTTGCTTGCAAAGCCAACAATATCAGAACCAGTGAAACCTCCACATAAACTAGATATATAATCAAAATCAATATTTTCATCAATTCTTTCTCCTTTTAATGTCACTTTCAATATCTTTGCTCTATCACTCTTTCCAGGTTGTCCAATTTCGAAAGCCATAGGAAGTCGTCTAAGTATTGCCTCATCAAGATCCGACGGCCGATTAGTTGCTGCAAGCACCATCACCCGAGCATTCTCTATACAAAATAAATAAATACATAACCATACCGTAAATTTCACATATTTCATATGACCTAAATAGTTAATACGCAAACACTCACGGTCGGTAGTGAATCCATCCCACAATGTCATGAATTCGGTTTTCATGTTGGTTAAAACTTCATTATCTGACGAACGACGCTGCCCAAGGAAACTATCAACCTCGTCAATGAAAATAATCGCTGGCTGAAGTTTATAAGCTAGACTAAAAACAGCTGAAACTGAAAGGTAATCATGAGTCAATACACACAATTTCATTAACAAAAAAATAATTTTGCGTATTAACACGTGGATAAATTGGTAAATCTCCCTATAAACTTACCAAGTTTCTGAGCATCACCAAACCACTTGCTCATCAAATTAGAAACCCTAACATTAATAAAAACCGCTCCTGACTCCTTCGCAATGGCTTTAGCCAGCATCGTCTTCCCGGTTCCAGGCGGTCCGTACAACAAAACGCCTTTTTGTGGACCAAGAAGTCTCCCATTAGCGAACAACTCAGGCCTACGTAACGGAAGTATTGCCAATTCGTACAATGACTGTTTAGTACTCTCCAATCCTCAAATTGATTCAAACTCCACATCTATGTGGTCTGGATTCACAACATCACAAGCTATCATATCCTGTATTATTCAATAATATCTCAATTTCAAATTCAATTAATTGTCTAACTATTTCACTATGGCTGCAAACGAACCGAACATTCAACGAAAGTTCGTGAATCGTTCGGCGGAAAGTTCGCTTGTGTTCGTTCATTTAATAAATGAATGAACATGAAGAGAGGGCGTGTTCGTTCATTTATGTTCGTGAACGTTCGGTAACGTGTTTGCTTATGTTTGGTCATTTACGTTCATTTGTGTTCGATAGTTCATTAGGATTTTTTTAAAGTTTATTTAGATACTTCAAAACTCCTACCAATAATATGTTTAATAAATATCAGTGTATTATATATTATAGGATGAGGTTCCTGTAAAAAGGATCTTTTTCGTAAGAAGTGTGAGAAGGCATAGGAATTGACATGTAGCCATGTAGGCATCATGTTTTGGACTTAGGCATGATGTTTTGGGTTGTTTTGGCAAGAAAAACAGCAAACAAAACAATTTAAAACACAATGCAATGTATTACAGGCATGAAATTTAAAACACAACTAAAACACACTACTTAACGTTCTTGGCATGGTGTTTTAAGTTTTAAGCCTAGAATTCATTGCATTGTGTCTTAAATTGTTATGTTTGGTGTTTTTCTTGCCAAAACAACCCAAAACGTCATTCCTAAGTCCAAAACATGATGCTTACATGTCAATTCCTATGCCTTCTCACACTTCTCACAAACATTTCCCTTTTTACAGGAACCTAAACCATATATGATTTACATACCTTTTAACATATGATTATTTGTTTCTGTTGATAACACTGGTTTGTGTTTGTATGTGTTCATAAACATTTGTTTGTGTTAGTTACTTAAAATTAACGAACGAACAAACACAAACATGTTCATTTCCTTAATGAACGACGAAACAAAAAATCTCCTTCGGTAAGTGTCCATGAACAGTTCATGAACACGTGTATTTTCTTAACGATCATGTTGTTCATGTTCATCCGATTCGTTTGCAACCCTAAAATTCACACAATTTCATCCAATTTCATACATCCAGTATCAGGTAAAATAAAACAGAACAAATATGAATGTAGAAGCTAATCAATTATCAATCAACTTGCCTCATAAGGAGTGGTGTGGATTAACGGACGACCTAATCGTTTGAAAAGCTGTTTGCGTTGTTCAATGGCTCGTTTGTTTTCTTCACGATTGTTCTCGAGGTGACGGACGCCTGCGAGGAGTAGCCAGCAACTAACGGCAGCTAGCGGCGTACCATATTAGGTTCTGTATCAGCTTCATCTTGGGGTCTGGTGAGTTCGCCATTGCTAGGGTTTCTGAAATTAGGAAGTTGAGTTGCCCCCTGCAAACGTAACTGATTTGGAAAGGTGTGATATTCGGTTAAAATTGGTTGTATTACCTTGGAATATTCGTTAAAATGACATTTCTAGACTTAATATAATAAGTTAATAAAATTTTGAACATTGATTTTTAGTTTCATTTGTAGACACGAGACGGAATGCTATGGACTCACGAACAGCGATGTGACAGCTCAAGGGCGTGAAAGGGGCCTTAAACACCAATGCATGGCGGTGCAAAAGTCAGAGGCGTGGCAGGGGTGATGGCGTGAAAGCCGTGAAGGAAAAAACGAGAAAAAAAAGTGAATTATTGGAGGGACGAATTAAAAAAATGTGTGACATCAATATCATTCTTCAACATCATTTTACACATTTACTCACTTTTTTTATCTCACTTAATATTATTTTAATCGGATAGTGAATAGTGAAACTTAATACGCTTAAAGGTGAAAAAAATGAATAAGAGCTCATGACTACATAGAACTGATGTGGCAGTGAAAAATTGTGAAACAATAACACTCGTTTGAATCAGCCATACAGCTCTATCCAACTGAATATGTGAACATTTGAGTCGCATGATATCTTTGGTGTTAATTATTGAACATTAATGCTATTAGTTGGTGTTGGATTGTGAACACTTTATGGTATTTATGACATTTTATCTTCTGATTAGATTTAAGATTCTAGTGACTATCTTCTTGTTTCATAGAAACTTACGAATCATGTCATATGTTTGAATTTGCTTTATGCGTGACTAGATTTATTATAGACAGGGGCGGACCCACCCTATGGCGTGGCAGGATGGCCGCACCCTTTAAAAAGTAAGTGCAAATTCCTGCGAAAAATCTTGATCGCACCCCTTGGAAAATTCCGACCGCACCACTTGGAAATTCTGACTGCACCCCTTGGAAATTTTCGTCCGCACCCTTAGAAAAAAATGTTACGAATTTATATAAAAAAAATTTATGAACATAAGTTGAACCCCACCCAATATTGTAAACAAGTTAGCCCACTGGTCCATCTAATAAAACTTTTATTCAATTCAGTCCATCAAGCCCAAATTACTTGGTATCAATTCAAGCCCAACCCAATACAACTTTAATTAAACATAATATCAGTCCAATACACAAAAAACTCAATTGCCAGCGACACTGCGACTCCCGCCCTCCCTCTGCTCGCTGCCAGCGACTTCGACACCCCACCACCATTCGGCATCCGACAACAGCTGCAAAATTCCGGCCACCAACATCTGCTAATCCCAAATATTAGAGAGGTACATGCTTTGTTTTTGGTTATTTTGATGTTTAGTTTATGTGATTTTGTTCAGACTCAAGAGATAATAGGATGGGTTAAAAAAGTTTAAACTTTTATGTGTTTTGAGGTATTTTGGGGTTGTTTTAGTCTTTATAGTATGGGTTTGTTGTCTCTTAATCTCTTTTTATTATATGATTCTAGTTTAGGGTTTGAAATTTTGAAATTTACATGTGAATTAAGGAATATTGTTTATTTTGTATGTGATAGGCATGATGAGTAAGGAAGTTATGGCATGATTGCTCAACAAGAGGAAAGCGGTTGAAATTGAATATGATTTCGATGAAACCGAAAAACGAAGGCCTTCCGGTTCAACTCGGAACTACCTTTGTGAAAAAAGATACACGATTTGCCAACTTGGATGGTTTGTCGAGTCTTATAAGGTTAATGGTTTCAACAAATATTCACGTAACATGTACATTGGTATATTGTTTATTGAAGCTTGTTCTCGTATTACCCGTCGCAACCGCAACCGTCGAAAGATGTTTCTCGGCAATGAAGATTGTGAAGTCCGACTTGCGTAACCGGATTGGCAATGAGAATTTAAGTGATAGTTGTATATGTTATATAGAGAAGGACTTGCTTAAGAAAGTACCTATAGATGACGTTTTGGATTTATTTAAAAAATGAAAATCCATAGGGCGACATTTTAAATTTGTTTTTAATAACTTTTGACGTGTTTTTGATGATTATACAAATTTTAGTTTGCTGTTCTTTTATTTACATGACCCGACCCGAACCGAAACTTTTATTTATATATTTAGGCGGCCTAAAATTTTTTAAAATATTTCCGCACTCCAATGAAAAAATTATTGGGTCCGCCATTAATTATAATAGAAACTTACAAATAATGTCATACGTTTTAACTAGCTTTTTCCGTGACTAGATTTATTCGCTTTATGCATGTTTGACCATATCTAACAGGAGGCTTGTGAGGTGTGTGTTGAGTGAGGTGGAAAATTGAGGAGGGTGTAGCAGGACATGACAAGGAAAGAGGTAAGCAGTAGCTCACACGGAAGGTTACACATATGGAAAATGAATGATGGTTTTTGAGGCTACTTGGTATGTGTGATGGCTTCCTTGGAGGATGATCCTCCACGTAAGCGCCACTTAGGATGGGTGTAAGGATGAGCCTAAAGAGAATGGACCTAGAAAATAGAGGATGGAGCTAAATATATATATATAGGTGTGTGTAGAGAAGAATAGAGAGAGGACCAGCAACAACGTCTTGGGGAAGACGTTCAGGACGCCGCCGCCCCATTGGAAATGGTGTTGGGGGCGTCGCCGGCCAGGCCGGATCTGGACGACCCCCCACACCGAGTAACCTGAGAGGGGAAAGAGTGAAAAGGGGAGAGTACCGGTTGAAAGGAGAAGAAGGAAGGTTGGTTTTAGTCTGTCAGTACGAACATTGGTTGACATGAAGCGTTTGTTAGGGTTGCAGGTGGAGGTGTTTGGTTGCAAGTGTGTTTATATGTCCTCAGTTTTTGTAGTGGTGGTTGATTGTAGGGTGTGCTTGATTTGTAAGTGTGTTTAGGCATCTTTCTTTCCATGCCACCTTAAACCAAGAGCATGGGTGGCAAATGAACTCGAACCCGGTCAACATACTCGAAAACCAATACATTCAGAATGTGTAATGGAATTGTGCATGTGATTAAAATTTTAGAAAACAGCAGGTGTGAGACGGATATAGTATTAGGTGATACCTCTCTAGTTACCCCGAACCAGAACCGAATGAGGATTTTGGTGATTATGACATTGTTGGAGGAAATGGATGAGACTCAAATTTTGAGGTTATAAATATATTGTATACACTTATAAAGTATGATACATAATGTGTTGAAGTTGTTAGAATTTGAAGTTACTTAAAGAATTGTTAGAACATGGTTGAATATTTTATATTGCAAGTTGGTATTTTAAGTGAGTTTAAGATTAACTTTTGAGTAATGAACATTCTAACATGTAACTTTATAACACTATAAATGGGTAATGACTATGAGCGACGAATACTCAACGAGAGATTGAGTATGAGACACGAATTTAATCGAGCATGATACTAGAATTATCAAAACTTCTCACATTCCCGACCTATTATCATCACGAAAAAACAAGGGAGATTAAATATGTAATTATCCAACTCCTTAGGTAGTGTTTGGTATCAAAACCCTTCTCTTTCCCGACCATTATGCCTTTAACTTCATATCTATCATCTTATATGTTTTTTAAACTAATTAGACTCCGTTTGAGGTTTTGAGTGAATACCACATCTTTCATCAATTCTACGTGTAACTTGTAATCGGTTATAACACAATTTCACTATGCTAATAATTCATAAGTTATTTATTTATTTCATTTACTCTGAACAAAAGCCAAGTCGAATGTCACATCTCCTTTGACTTGAGTCAAAAGGAATCTTTTTATTAAGATATAAACAAAAATGCTATGTAAACTCAAAAAACCACTTCAAAAACAAATTATCAGCTAATAAGTAAAAAATTGTCTATTAAAAAAATGATACCTCCAACTATGTAACTCACGTGAAATACTTAAGTTTCACTACATTATTATATAGTTTACCTTACAAAAAAAAATTATCAGTTAATTAACAAGTAAAAATGTGTCTATTAAAAAAATGTTTAATACCTCCAGCTATGTAACTCAAGTTAAATACTTAAGTGTCACAACGATTTTATATAGTTTAACTTATAAAAAAAAGTTAAAAGTCAAAAGTATATTTATAGATAAATGAAATAAGAGTAATATAATCAATTTTACTCAGACAAAAATCAACATAAAAAATAAATATAACCTGTGGGTCCCGTGGGTGGCGGTAGATGGAAGTCTTGACGTATGATAGTACCGATTCGGTAGAACGATATAGACAAGGAGTAGGAACAAAATCAGCGGAAGCTTTTCATTCATTCATACCGAAAGAGCATACATCTTGTCTGGCTGGCGGAATTCCTGGAGAGAATCCGCCAGCGTTTCTCCTCAGGGAACTTCCAAAACTTACAAACAATGAACACACAACACCTATATATAGACATGACAGCTCGTGCGAATGGCCGCTCGTACGAGTGACAAGATGTCATTCGTACGAACCACATAAGCTCACTCGTACGAGTGAGATGTTTATCACTCGTACGAGTCACAATATCACTCGTACGTACCAGTTCTCATTCGCACTTGGGTGGTGTGTTCGTATCTAATCTATATAATATTCAATACACATTCTTTTTATCCTATTCGCACAATAACGACAACATAACCTTATAAACAGTTTAACAAAAACTAATGTCGAAATATTTTAAAATGTGCAATTTGTTTACAAACAAACTATAATAAAAAGTATAAAATCCTCTTGATTTTCTTTCAAATTCTTTTTCTATCTTTCAAATCCTCTTAAATATAACTTTATAAACAGTTTAACAAAAATTAATATCCAAAATTTTTAAAATATACAATTTGTTTACAAACAAACTATAATAAAAAGTATCAAATCCTCTTAGTTTTCTTTCAAATTCTCTTCTATCTTTTAATTCTCTCCTTTTTGTATTTTGATATTTGACATAAAAATTATAAAGTGCAGGGCAGACCTACCTTAGAGGAAGGGGTAGCCTTCGCTACGTCTTGACATTCCGACAGTAGTTTAAATTTTGGAAAATTTTGACATTTTTTTGACCTTTTTTCGATTTCGTTAACCCTTTTATAAAACGTTACCTATACGAATATTTTCTAAATCCGTCACATATCTAAAACACGCCTCCCATCATCCTTGCCATACAAACAAACCATTATAAAACGGAGGTACGGACGGAATCACGAAACGTAACAGCACACAAAGAAAATGAGGAAACGCTATTCAGACGAAATTGACATTGACGAAGAGCTCCGCAAAGTCGCGCAGCAGACGGCAGATGTTCAACCCGGTGATATCGACATGATCGGAGATGCAAATGCAAATGCAGTTGCAGAAACAGACGAACTCCTCGACCTCCTTCCACCGCCTCTCGACGATCAACCACCTCACCATGGCGAGCTCATTGATGCTAACTTCTTCAACTCCTTTGACGACGACTTTGACGATTCAGATATCCTTTAGGTTTCGCAAATTCACCTGTACGTTTCTATCCTTTATGTTGTTCAGTTGCTGCTGTTCTATATTCAGATTCTAATCTGATCGACCAAAAACCGTATGATGTGGCTGTAATAAATGATACTCTAATCCGTTAGCTATATGCATATATGCATTGCGTTCGTAGGTCTGGTTTTTGCTTTACGAAATTACCTGTTTCTATGCTTTGTGTTGATTATG
Organism: Scalesia atractyloides; assembly: GCA_947069175.1. Classification (NCBI taxonomy): domain Eukaryota; kingdom Viridiplantae; phylum Streptophyta; class Magnoliopsida; order Asterales; family Asteraceae; genus Scalesia; species Scalesia atractyloides. The sequence continues at coordinate 89,468,323 of CAMTDV010000028.1, read as the reverse complement.
CTGCATGTTGCTGTAATCAATACTCTAATTGATTAGTTATTTACTTATATGCATTGCGTTTATAGATCTGGATTTTGTTTTACTTGTTTGTGAATTGTGAACTTAACTGTATCGCGAATTTTGATTCGAGCTTTGTCTGCTGCTACAATCTCGTTCGATGATTTTCGTCACTCGAATTGCGATTCGATTTGTGTGATTGTATCATATTATCGTTCGATGATTCTCTTCATTCGAATTTCAATTCGATTTGTGCGATTGTATCATATTACAAATTTACGGTACATCTATTTGCATTAAGATAATGACCGACGATTTGCATTTTGTAGTTCCGATAGGTTTAATTTGTTTTCATAATGTTCTTATAAAACTCGATTTGTAATGAATTTTGCTGGTTTGAAGGTTCGATTCATAACGCGAACTTCAACATCTATAGCATCAGTTGCAGTTTAACGTTTATTTTTCTGTTGTGATGATGAACGAATTCGTTTTTCGTTCTTCTGGTTTAACAGAATCTAGAAGGTTCTAGAAACAATGCCAGCTAGGAATTCATGACGTGGATGAAAATTGCTAAAATTGCAATAACAGTCCCTCAACTATTGGGCAGCTATTACACTGAATCATCGATACACAAGTTACACATGTTCAACAACTTCATCTTATAATAATAATAATAATAATAATAATTGTAACATCCGTCAAAAACGGATTTACCAAACCCGCTCCGTTTAGCAACCGAACAGTCAGTCAAAATTTTCGTTGCGAATTAAATGCCCAAAATATTTTTAAACGATCCGTAATCAATTATTATACGGGGGTATATATTTAGTTTTTGAAAAACTGTTGAAAATCGAAAAATAAAAATGAATTGTTACAGCCGGGTTTCGAACCCGGGTCTGTACCGAGTCACCTAGTGACTTAACTCTCACACACAAACCACTGCGCCGCTTGTTATGTTTGATGAATAACAGAATCATTTAATTGATATAGTGACTTTACAAATTCAAAACCGGCGCCCAAACGGTTCAGTCATCGGAATCCCGGAATATTCGCGAGCCTTAACTACGATTTACGTTATAACGTAAACCTTTAATCAGACGTCGGTTATAACCAATGTTTGAAGTCCGCGACACTTTTCAAAACCGCCGGAAAACTTAAATTGATGAATACAGTTCAAAATCAGACCAAATACATTTCGATTATTCCCTATAAATTCAACCACAATCGTCTGCAAACCTTTTCGCTAAAAATCACATCTTTTCACGGCGTAATTTCTCTCGCCGGAATAAACCTGTTCGTCGCCGGAAAACCGGTTTCCCCATTGCCGAGCTTTTCTGAACCTCTGAAGCTGATACCGGTGATACCCTTACCTTTTCCAAACTTTTCGGAGACTAGCTGCTACAAGGAACACGTCGCCGGAGTTGAATTCAGTCGCCGGAGTTTCTGCCGGAAAACAGAGAGTTCAGTCGGTATATTCTCCGCTCAGTTTCTTTTCCTTTTCACTTCTATCTTACCAGTAATTAACCTAAAACACTATTGAAACTTGAATAAAAACTCGAAACAGTCAGACCCGATTTCTGGTTCAACTTTGTCGAAGAAGACGACGCACTTCCATATCATATAAGTATATTATAAATCATGATTTTAATCGGGTTAGACACACAGTCCAGCGGTGGACTGTGTGCACATAAGACGTTAATTTTGCAAAGGTCTCGAGTTCGATTCCCGTCTCACACGCTGCCTTAATAAAATCTATTTTTTTTATTATTACTGAACCGGAGTCGCCTTAGTTATATGTTAAGTATATTAATAACCGGAATAATAACCAAGTTATACACACAGTCCAGCGGTGGACTGTGTGTTTGTTTATATCACAGGTCACGAGTTCGAGTCCGGTCCTCAGCACCGACTCGGACAATTATCTTTTCTTTTAAATAAGGCAGAAAAGGAAATATCTATTTTGTATTTAAGTATAATAAAAACCGAATATTATAACATGTTGAACACACAGTCCAGCGGTGGACTGTGTGTTAGATTAACCCACAGGTCCCGGGTTCGAGACCTGTGGTGTGCATGACCGTTTCATTTAAACTGTTTTTAAAATAAATGATTTTCTGTTAATTCTAATTAATGTATATATGAAATTAAAATCGGATATATAACGGGTTAGACACGTAGCTCAGTTGGTAGAGCTGCGTGCACGCGTACGGGAGGTCTCGGGTTCGAGCCTCACCGAGCGCACAACAATATTCCGCAAACCGGTCAACGACCAGTCAAAGTCAACAAGTCAAGGTCAACTGTAGCAGAAAAAAATAAATATTTTTATTATTTTTATTTAATTATTTTAATTAAAAATCAATTATAAATACTTAAAAATAACATTTTTTTAAGATTAGAAAATAGCTACAAACTCACAAAAATACACCCAACAATCCTACTAAAATAGTTTAGTAAAATCCGTTTACTCACCAAACCATAATGCGATTTATCTAGGTTAAATCTCACTCGTGGTTAAAACCACTTCGGTGCATTCATCATCATCAACCGAACGCACCCACTGTGAGTGAATCTTACAATTCCCCCTTTTAAATTACACGTTTTGGGGTGTGTCATGTGTTATAAATTAATTAATTTATTTATTTAAACTTGTGCCATACCACATCATGACTTAATCTTAGATTGATTTATTGTTGTGATTTATTTATATTCCGTTTGTCAAATTACATGAAACTCATACATTAAGCCCATCAGTTCCTCGTGGGAAACGAGTAGAACATCGCGTGCTTCAATTCAAATTCATTATTGTTCATGTGTGTTTTCATTGAGTTTATATTGTTTGTAGTTGTGTTATTCATATTATCATGTTTATGCAATTCATTCATCAGGCCCCTCAGTTTCCTCGTGAGAGACGAGTTGAGCATCGCGTGCCTTTAATTGTTTCCATTATTATTCATGAGTGTTTCATTTAACATCTTATGATTGTTGATCAAGTTACATCTAATTTTACTCATGTTTGGTTGTGCACATATTTCATAATCAATTTAAATAAATTGCTCAAATGTTTTCCATAGGATTCACTCGCCAACATTATGTTGATCCAAAAACCTTTTTACACATGATACAGGTGAACAGGTTGAAGCAAGGATAGCATAGGATATGCCTTAGAAGAGAACAAAGGAGTTAGATTGTTAGTTAGATCATGTTGTAGCAATCATTGTAAACTTTCATTTAATTTGTATTAATGAATATGAAACATTTAATAAATGTCATGAGCTTTGATGATAACCCAATCATGCCCCGATCACCTTATCCGCTGCGGGTCGGGGTGTGACAGATTGGTATCAGAGCCATGACTATAGGGATATAGGATAGGTTATTAGACCCTTAGAGCCTATACTATAGTCTGCCTAAATTTTAAATTGATTAGGTGGTTACATACAAACTTGTGATATTTATTTGTTTCATATTTGTTTACATTTCAGTCAAACATACATGCTCATATACATATTCATTATACATATATACATATTCATTATACATATATCGATGTTCATGTGTTCAATTTATTTTCATACTCTCGTTATCCAAAGATTTTATGAAATTTTCAAATCTCATCAAAGTAAGTTCTGCGACGGGCATGTAGTAACTGGAAGGGTACGAGTACCGGTAGTCGGAACGTCCTGTCTAGGCTGGCATTCGTATAAATCCGATATAATGGACCAGTTTGCCTACCTGGGGACCAACGATGAGAGTACGAAGGACCTATTAGGCCAAAGCATGCCACACCAAACGTCGTTCGAACTAACCTACTTTGAGGTGTCATCGTGTCTACACCTGGACATATTCCGAACATCACACGTTGTATACATATTTCTCGATTTTCACCGGGTTTTGTGTACGCAACCAGGCAGAAACCGTGCGAACCATATGAAAAAACCGGTAATTCATGGGGGCCCACATGATTACATAAGGTAAAGTATGGCGGCATGACGGGCCTAACAGCGAGCAAAGCCAAAGACATCCTATGGATGTAGTATTTTTGTATAATTATTTTATGAATGTTCATCCCTAATGCGACCCATGATCTCAAAAGCATCCAACTCATACCCTTGTCATGTATTCATTGTAGATGTCTTCTAACCTCGCCCGTAGGAAGACGAGAGCAAGAAAAGCCCGCGATCGCATGGCTGCCTTAATCGCTCAACAAATGGCTGCCGTAATACCCAACATTGTAATCCAAGTGCAACAAGCACTTACCAATAATCCTGTCAATCAAGCAAACCAAAACATTTTCAACTCTTCCCCAAACGCCACTAAATGCACCTACAAGCATTTCAAATCATGCGACCCTCCGAAATATAAAGGGACTGAAGGTGTCACCGCACTCCTCCATTGGTTTGAAGAAATGGAGAATACTTTTCTAAATTGCGATTGCCCTGATGATCGCAAAGTGCGTTATGCTACCGGTCGACTATATGGGATAGCACTTACTTGGTGGAATACAGAGAAGGCCAAACGAGGTGTTGAAGATGCTATGTCCTTAACTTGGAACGAATTGAAGGAAATCATGACCAGACGATTTTGCCCAAGGAGCGAAATCAAGAAGCTAGAAGATGAATTTTACTCATTGAGGCAAGTGGAAGGAGACCACACCACCTACAACAAAAGGTTCCTCGAATTACATCAAATGGTTCCCAACATGTTTACTCCCCTCTACCGTTTGATCGAGCACTACATTCGTGGTCTTCCGTCAAAGATTCAAGACCCCGTGATAAGTACCAAGCCTGCAACTTTGGAAGCAGCAATGGAGCTAGCAATAGAGCTCACCGAGAACCGAATCCGAAACAAAGACTTCGAGGAAGAGAAGAAGAAGGATAAAGGATCAACTGAAACCTCCGAATCCCCTTCTCAAACCGAATCCCCTTCTCAACCCGAATCCCCTTCTCAAACCGAATCCCCTTCTCAACCCGAATCCCCTTCTCAACCCAAACCTAAGAGAAGAAGAGTCGGGCGACTTTTCGCTGCTACTCAACGAAATCAACCAGTTTTTCACGCTATACCCATCCGAGCTGTCCCAATCACCCAAGTGGCACCCAACTCAGCTTACCCAAATAAGAAACCATATCTTGGACCTCACCCTCAATGCAACCACTGTTTTTATCATCATTCCCTTACTTTACCTTGCCGGCTATGTACAACTTGTGGACGTTATGGTCATTTGAGCAATGTTTGTCGCACCTTTCAAGACCAAACCTTTTCCCCTACTCAAAACATGGCCCAAACTTATCACCAACCTCAATACCCCATGTTCCCATATGCTCGAGCTTGCTTCAATTGTGGCGACCCTACCCACCTTAGAAACACATGCCCTCAATTGGTTAACATTATCAACACTCAAGCCCAATCAAACCCAGTTAACCAAGTAAACCAAGAAAACCCAACCACTATGCCGCCAGCAAGAGGAAGAGTCTTCAATATCAACGCCAACCCTGTCGAAGATAATGACGGCCCAAACGAAGATACTCAGCTAGTCCTGTTCGCCGAAGATCCAGATTCAACTCCTATTGTTTAGTCTTTCTTTATCACATGTGTAGACTGTTAGAGAAATTATTGGATATTATATATTATATATTGTTTTCGGTATATGCTTTTGCCGAGGCCGTGGCTCCCCATCCATCGAGGTTGAGTTGGATCCCCATTTTATTATGTGGTTGATCTTGGCGTGCCCGCACGATCGGCTCCGTTTGTTGAGCCTTGATCGGTTACGTAATATTACATTTCAATACATGCAATATGCTCGGCTCCGTTTGATTGAGCCTTGAGTACACAGATTTATTCACATTTCCAGTTCATGCAATATGCTCGGCTCCGTTTGATTGAGCCTTGAGTACACAGATTTATTTACATTTCCAGTTCATGCAATACGCTCGGCTCCGTTTGATTGAGCCTTGAGCGCACATACAATTTCATTATCAGTATCTTGTGGTTGTGGTGTTTGTAGTAGAGTCGCATCGAACTAACCATAACTTGCGGATAAAGTCAATGAAAATTTGACAAGGGTATGGTGGATACGCCGATGGTACTTCCTATATATAAGTATTCTTGTCAAATAATCGGAGGCATTATCAGGCGGTTATGAGAGGTTCCATGCATAGGCTGTTTGTGTGGTTAAGTTATTCATATTCAGTACATGCAATATGTTCGGCTCCGTTTGATTGAGCCTTGAGCACACAATTTCAATTTCAGTACATTCAATATGTTCGGCTCCGTTTGATTGAGCCTTGAGCACACAATTTCAATTTCAGTACATTCAATACGTTCGGCTCCGTTTGATTGAGCCTTGAGCGCACATCCATTTTATTTTCAGTACATGCAATACGATCGGCTCCGTTCGATTGAGCCTTGATCGCACAGATATATTTCATTTCAGTATTTTATGTTTGTTGTATTGATTGTAGAGTTATAGGACTAATCATAATTCACTGATAAAACCAATGAAAATTTGACAAGAATATGGTGGATACGCCGCTGGTACTTCCTATATATAAGTATTTTTGTCAAAGGATCAGAGGCCTTATCGGACGGTTATGAGAAGTTCTATGTAGGATTTATTAGTTTCTTGGTAACCAATCATAACTTGTGGATAAAACTAATGAAAATTTGGCAAGAATATGGTGGATACGCCGCTGGTACTTCCTATATATAAGTATTCTTGCCAAAGGATCAGAGGCATTATCAGACGGTTATGAGAAGTTCCATGTAGGATTTATTATTGCCTTGGTTGGAATTTGTGATACATTTATATCATCATGTTATTTAAAGAGATTGGATTGTGTTCCATTTCTACATAAATTAACCTCTCCATCATAACAAACGAGAGAGGAACTTCCATCATTCAAACATATATGTTATCAGAATGTGGATTCAAATATTTGCTGTTGTGTTTATTCATGTTCAAATATTCGCTGATGTGTCTATTCATGTTCGAATCTTTGCTGTTGTGTTTATTCATGTTCAAATATTTGCTGATGTGTTCATTCATGTTTGGATATCAGCTGTTGTGTTTTTATTTATGTTCCATGTAGATTGTAGTGTTAGAAGTTTTGCCTTAGGATATAACCATATTTTTCCCAAACGTATCTAAACTCTTATGCATGATATCATTTTTAGAGAATCATTCCTGTTTATCAATATTCATACAGTAGGCAACAAAAAGCGATTCCTGAATAGGGTACTTAACCTTTACAAGGAACGTTACCGTCTCGAACAAAAACTTAAACCCTCATTTTTGCTAAGCATACAACTGTCAAACAAAACATCATCATTCTTATAGTCAAAATATATCATTATTTAAATTTCGGGACGAAATTTCTAAAAAGCAGGGGATACTGTAACATCCGTCAAAAACGGATTTACCAAACCCGCTCCGTTTAGCAACCGAACAGTCAGTCAAAATTTTCGTTGCGAATTAAATGCCCAAAATATTTTTAAACGATCCGTAATCAATTATTATACGGGGGTATATATTTAGTTTTTGAAAAACTGTTGAAAATCGAAAAATAAAAATGAATTGTTACAGCCGGGTTTCGAACCCGGGTCTGTACCGAGTCACCTAGTGACTTAACTCTCACACACAAACCACTGCGCCGCTTGTTATGTTTGATGAATAACAGAATCATTTAATTGATATAGTGACTTTACAAATTCAAAACCGGCGCCCAAACGGTTCAGTCATCGGAATCCCGGAATATTCGCAAGCCTTAACTACGATTTACGTTATAACGTAAACCTTTAATCAGACGTCGGTTATAACCAATGTTTGAAGTCCGCGACACTTTTCAAAACCGCCGGGAAAACTTAAATTGATGAATACAGTTCAAAATCAGACCAAATACATTTCGATTATTCCCTATAAATTCAACCACAATCGTCTGCAAACCTTTTCGCTAAAAATCACATCTTTTCACGGCGTAATTTCTCTCGCCGGAATAAACCTGTTCGTCGCCGGAAAACCGGTTTCCCCATTGCCGAGCTTTTCTGAACCTCTGAAGCTGATACCGGTGATACCCTTACCTTTTCCAAACTTTTCGGAGACTAGCTGCTACAAGGAACACGTCGCCGGAGTTGAATTCAGTCGCCGGAGTTTCTGCCGGAAAACAGAGAGTTCAGTCGGTATATTCTCCGCTCAGTTTCTTTTCCTTTTCACTTCTATCTTACCAGTAATTAACCTAAAACACTATTGAAACTTGAATAAAAACTCGAAACAGTCAGACCCGATTTCTGGTTCAACTTTGTCGAAGAAGACGACGCACTTCCATATCATATAAGTATATTATAAATCATGATTTTAATCGGGTTAGACACACAGTCCAGCGGTGGACTGTGTGCACATAAGACGTTAATTATGCAAAGGTCTCGAGTTCGATTCCCGTCTCACACGCTGCCTTAATAAAATCTATTTTTTTTTATTATTACTGAACCGGAGTCGCCTTAGTTATATGTTAAGTATATTAATAACCGGAATAATAACCAAGTTATACACACAGTCCAGCGGTGGACTGTGTGTTTGTTTATATCACAGGTCACGAGTTCGAGTCCGGTCCTCAGCACCGACTCGGACAATTATCTTTTCTTTTAAATAAGGCAGAAAAGGAAATATCTATTTTGTATTTAAGTATAATAAAAACCGAATATTATAACATGTTGAACACACAGTCCAGCGGTGGACTGTGTGTTAGATTAACCCACAGGTCCCGGGTTCGAGACCTGTGGTGTGCATGACCGTTTCATTTAAACTGTTTTTAAAATAAATGATTTTCTGTTAATTCTAATTAATGTATATATGAAATTAAAATCGGATATATAACGGGTTAGACACGTAGCTCAGTTGGTAGAGCTGCGTGCACGCGTACGGGAGGTCTCGGGTTCGAGCCTCACCGAGCGCACAACAATATTCCCCAAACCGGTCAACGACCAGTCAAAGTCAACAAGTCAAGGTCAACTGTAGCAGAAAAAAATAAATATTTTTATTATTTTTATTTAATTATTTTAATTAAAAATCAATTATAAATACTTAAAAATAACATTTTTTTAAGATTAGAAAATAGCTACAAACTCACAAAAATACACCCAACAATCCTACTAAAATAGTTTAGTAAAATCCGTTTACTCACCAAACCATAATGCGATTTATCTAGGTTAAATCTCACTCGTGGTTAAAACCACTTCGCGTGCATTCATCATCATCAACCGAACGCACCCACTGTGAGTGAATCTTACAATTCCCCCTTTTAAATTACACGTTTTGGGGTGTGTCATGTGTTATAAATTAATTAATTTATTTATTTAAACTTGTGCCATACCACATCATGACTTAATCTTAGATTGATTTATTGTTGTGATTTATTTATATTCCGTTTGTCAAATTACATGAAACTCATACATTAAGCCCATCAGTTCCTCGTGGGAAACGAGTAGAACATCGCGTGCTTCAATTCAAATTCATTATTGTTCATGTGTGTTTTCATTGAGTTTATATTGTTTGTAGTTGTGTTATTCATATTATCATGTTTATGCAATTCATTCATCAGGCCCCTCAGTTTCCTCGTGAGAGACGAGTTGAGCATCGCGTGCCTTTAATTGTTTCCATTATTATTCATGAGTGTTTCATTTAACATCTTATGATTGTTGATCAAGTTACATCTAATTTTACTCATGTTTGGTTGTGCACATATTTCATAATCAATTTAAATAAATTGCTCAAATGTTTTCCATAGGATTCACTCGCCAACATTATGTTGATCCAAAAACCTTTTTACACATGATACAGGTGAACAGGTTGAAGCAAGGATAGCATAGGATATGCCTTAGAAGAGAACAAAGGAGTTAGATTGTTAGTTAGATCATGTTGTAGCAATCATTGTAAACTTTCATTTAATTTGTATTAATGAATATGAAACATTTAATAAATGTCATGAGCTTTGATGATAACCCAATCATGCCCCGATCACCTTATCCGCTGCGGGTCGGGTGTTAATATTGACATAATATAATAATAATAATAAAATAATATAATAATAATAAAATATAAATAATAATAATAATTAATAATTAATAATAATAATAATAAAAAATAATAATAATATAATAATAATAATAATAATAATAATAATAATAATAATAATAATAATAATAATAATAATAATAATATAATAATAATAATAATAATAATAATAATAATAATTAATAATAAAATAATAATAATAATAATAATAATAATAATAATAATAATAATAATAATAAATAATAATAATAATAATAATAATATAATAATAATAATAATAATAATAATAATAATAATAATAATAATATAATAATATATAATAATAATAATAATAAATAATATAATAAATTAATAATAATAATAATATTAATAAAAATAATAATAATAATAATAATAATAATAATATAATAATAATAATAATAATAATAATAATAATAATAATAATAATAATAATAATAATAATAATAATAATAATAATAATAATAATAATAAATAATAATAATAAATAATAATAATAATAATAATAATAATAATAATAATAATAATAATAATAATAATAATAATAATAATAATAATAATAATAATAAATAATAATAATAATAATAATAATAATAATAAATAATAATAATAATAATAATAATAATAATAATAATATAATAATAATAATAATAATATAATAATAATAATATAATAATAATAATAATAATAATAATAATAATAATAATAATAATAATAATAATAATAAAAAAATAATAATATAATAATAATAATAATAATAATAATAATAATAATAATATAATATAATAATAATAATAATAATAATAATAATAATAAATAATAATAATAATAAATAATAATAAATAATAATAATAATAATAATAATAATAATAATAATAATAATAATAATAATAATAATAATAATAATAATAATAATAATAATAATAATAATAATAATAGAACTGAACAGCTAAGTTTTCTATTAATATGATTTGTATTTTTATAGGAAAATTCTAATATATAGCAATGATAAAAATTTTTTTTAAAAAAAGCAAGTTTAACTGATTCTGTTTTTGTACGCGAACTTCAGGTGTACGACACAATTTCCAGGTTCATGTATGTTCATGTTCATGTACCTGAGCAGTGTCAGTCCACGAACATGATTAAAACGCTTAGTTATAACGCGTACTCTGTCGTGTGAAAACATGCTTTGTTAACCATTAATTCGTTATCTTTTGGTAGAAAGAAGTAATATTTTTCTTGTTGACAATAAGATATGCCAAAATGGTATCACATTTAATATCAGTTGATCTAACTGATCCAAAAACGATACAAGTTCTCCAAGTGCAAACACTTCAGCTGCAGGTTCACACAACGGTGAACCTAAAGACCACGGTTATTGCCGCGTGTTCAAATTACACAACTTTGGTCATATGTCCAATTAACGCATTAATGAATGATATTCAAAACCAATTGACACAAATCATAATTCACAACCAAATGCTATCACTACTGCTTTTACCCTTCCTCTCCATCTTCATCCAAATGCTGAACCTGTTTAGCATCTCTAATTTTACTTCTTAATTCATCACTTGCAGAAGGTAGGTTTTGTTCATCTTCTCTTGTCTCCTAATACACCAAAAACATTTCATCACAAACCACCCCATAACCAATATTTGGATGGAAAAAACATATATTACTAGATCAACTTATTAGTATTATACCTGTTCCGAGACTTTAGCCTCTTTCTTTCGATTAAACAACGAGTTCTTAATATCTCCATTCTTGATACTTGCTTCTAGCTGCCAATAGTATAAACATCAAAATAATCTCGGCCAAAAGGCGTATAGCTACGTGTTACGAAAAGGTTTTACCTGAACGTGAAGAATGCCCACAAGAATGCTACACTTGGCAACCAGCTTTCATCAGGTAGCAACGACAAATTCGACCTGCAACCATTCACAAGTAGTTTCAACTTTCAAGATTATTAACCCTTTGAATCCTAAGTAACCATATTCAAATTCAATAAGCAGATGACAAAGTATAATAAAACCTTATGTAAGGAGCCAAATAAACAATAGCATATGCTCTGTATCCATCAAAGCAAACACCCAACTCTACATAAAACAACATAATCAAAACCAATACTTTATAATAAAACTGTCCTAAATAAACACAACACAATAATTTAAAAATATAATCTTACCATCCAATTGAAGTAAGGGATGAAGCTAATAATCCCCATGACTGCAAACCTTGCATCAGCAGAATTAATCATCGAATCATCATCTTCATTGTCATTGGGACCCACAGGGGATGGGGAGATCAGCGAGTTGAGCACACACGCGCCGATAGCCCCGCGAACGGCGCGTCGTGCAACAGCACCGCCTTGCATCTTCCATTCCTGATTCTCCGTTTCTGCTAAAAATCAGTAAAAACAATACCTAGGGTTTTAAAATTAAACCACCAGTCAAACATTGATAAATCTATAAAAGAATAAATATAATAGAGATGACCTGCTGGTTGACGTGTATATGTGAGTGATATTGATGATGATGTGTGTATAGAGGGATGAGTTTTGGAAGCGAAGAAGAGTTGCAGGCGGAGGAAAAAGGGGCGGAGACGGTGGTGGACGGCGGCGGGGGTGGAGGCGAGGTTGGTGAAGAAGAAGGTGGTTTGAGTTTGGTACAACAATTGGGGAAGCGTGCCGCCATGAGGGTTAGTTATTAGCGGGTGGTATGGGTGAGATATATACGAGTTTTTCTTTGAATTTAAATTTAAGTCTCATCTCTGTAATCTTTTCCTGATTTCTTACCGAATATAACAGTTTGTTTATATTCGTTCGCTTAATAAATAAACAAACATTAACAAGAAATTTCGTTTGATTAGTTAAATAAACGAATATGAACAGAGCTCTCATCCGTTCAATTGTGTTCGTGAACGTTCGATAACGTGTTCTTGAGCATTCCTGCATGTTCGTTTGTTTATGTTATTCATGAGTTTTTTGTACTTTTATTATTTTATCTAAACTTTTTATATTCTTTAAATTTTATTTATTTTATTATTTTAAAAATTAAAATAGAAAACACTGTTCCCACCATGCTTATGCACTGTTCCTCTTTTCTTCTTCAATATTCACGTTGACGAACACTGTCAACCTCTTTTCCAGTATTATTATGGCTTTAAGTTCCAACATTGCTTCCTCCACCATCCACTTCTAGACTATGTCGTTTCGCAGATTTTATCTGTATTTGTTTGTGTGCGTGAACCGTTCGTGAACACGTTCATTTCCTTAATGAACGAACGTGAATATAAAATCCCGTTCGGTAAGTGTTCATGAACGTTCGTGAACACATTTATTTCCTTAACGAGTGAACACAAACAAGACTTTGTTCATGTTCGTTCGGTTCGTTTACAACCCTAATTTCCTAATTTCAAGAATTATAGAGGTATACTTGATACATAAACAAGATGCTTGGTTAGAAAGGAAACTGTAAATATATAGTCATTTTAATTACGAGCTAATGACTGCACATCAATATGCAGGACTACCAACGGGGCTAACTAGTTTAACCACTAACTGAACAATCGAACTATCAGTTATTATAGTTAAAATGTTGAAATAAACTGGTTCTTCAATTCTTCAGTTATTATATGTTTTAATTAAGAGATAAGATATATGTGTCTTTTTAATTAAATTATATAAATATGGATAAAATGTTGAAATAAACTGGTTCTTCAGTTATTATATGTTTAAATAATCTCTTTATTAATCATTATAAAACAACTTGCTAGATATTTAAAGACTAAATACCATACTTTATTCATGTTATCTTTTTTATATTCTTAAAACAATCAGAATTTATCAAAACACTTCCACAACCACAATTTAAGATATTAAATGACTAAACACCATTCTATCTTTTTTTACATCTCATTAACTAATTTTGATCATCATAATCAGTTTCCAAAACAAAAAAAAAACGAAAAAAAAAACCCGACCACAAATCTATAATATTAAGAAAAAACTAGATTATTTAATTCATTATTTCACTTATAAAGGAAGGATTCTCTCCCAAAACCAAAAATAAAAACATAAACTCATAAAGTAGTTCAGTTTATTGTCTTATTCACATTTATGGGATTACAACAGTTGCATATAATCTCAACATACAGCAAAAACTTATCATGTAAACCTTTGTTCCTTCACAATTACATTTTGCTACAACATTAAACATGATATAATATATATATATATATATATATAATATGAGCTTCAAGAGATTCAGCCCAAAGAATTAAGCCATCTTGCATGCTCCTACTATAACAGCAAACTGCAAACCCAGGCACACTCTCTTTGTATGAAGAATGAATCAAAGAAATGGTTTCCTCACTACCCGGTTTTTTCCTTTTTCGGCATTTCAAGATCGGGAAATCTTTAAACAAAAACTTATTACACAGCTGAGGAAGATCACCCAATTTTCTTGATTTTAAGTACCACTGCTTGAGATTGTAGTTGTAGTTTGTTAGGTTCAAATAAAACACTGTTAAAGAAATATTCTATAAAAAGAATAAATTAGTTTTACCAGAATATACAGCATTACATAACTTCGTATTTCCACGAATATTCTAAGCATCAGCTTCGCCTTTCTGCCCATCTTCCCGACTTGTAATTGCATCAACTCGCTCTTGCAACTGAAAGCAGCAGAGAATTTAAGTTTTCTTTTTTTAATAATATAACTAACTGAACGTTCAAAACTGTAAGAATATTTTTTTTAAACTTATTGAGAAGTAAAATTGTAAAATACAAGATCTAAACCAACTCACTTGTAAGTATTTTAACTTTTCAGCAGTCAATTCCTCGGTCAAGGTTGTTAACCTTAATATAAAAAAAGATCAAAACAAAAGCATAATAAAGAGTTAAATGCCATTTTCGTCCCTGAGGTTTGGCCAGTTTCGCGACTTTCGTCCAAAAGTTTGTTTTTCTGCATCTGCATCCAAAAGGTTTGAAAGCTTTGGATCCAAATGTGGAGAAACAAACCTTTGGACAAAAGTCACAAAACTGGCCAAACCTCCGGGACGAAAATGGCATTTTACTCCATAATAAAAGGAAAAAAAAAGACACAGTTTAGATATTAGTTGAACCTGGATTGTAGCTCAGAAACCTTGGTAAGCAGCAAACGTTCTCTATCAGAAACTTCAACCTGAAAATTTGTTAACAATACTAAATTAATGTAGCATTTGAATTTGAAGAAGTAAAATGTGAATTTATATACATACAGATCCATTGTTCTCGGGAGTGCGGGGCAATGGGGGCAATTTCCCATTTTGAGAAGCTGACATAAAAAAATAAAAGTCAAAACGTATTCACAAACAAATTAAGATCCAATTGAAATTCAGACTCACCCTCTGCCACCTCGGTCGGTTGTAAGCTATTTAACAAATTCAAAATAAGATCCTGGGGAAACAAGTTATTTATAAGAACATCATTAATAATTTAATATCGCATGTTTGTAATTTTGTATTAGAAGTAAATCTGGTGCAATTAATCACCTGTTGAAGTGATGTCTGCTGAAAAAGGTTTTGAAGGTGTGGCATTAGGAATGATGCAGGTAAATTGCTATGTATAGAACTGCTATTGTTATCCCTAGGGATAGGCTGGTAAAGGGAAAGAAAAAAAAGAAATTAGAATCGAAAATTTTATGAAGTTATATGAAGAGGAAGTTGAGTGGGATACAATTATACAAACCATTTTATTTGAATCGTATATCCAGTCACCCACACTTGCAGACTTTCTCAGTGATGAGTCCTATGTTATAACATATTTAATGCATTGGATAAAAACTAATAAATTGGTCATTTAGAGATAAACACTTTGGAAAAAAAATAGAGATGTATTTTATTAAAATTAAAGATAAGACTTAATAGAAGTAAAAATTAATTAAAACAAAATATTAGTTATACAAATGTTTGCATCATTTGTTACATTATATAAAAACTAAAGTAATAACTAAACCAAACAGAACTTATTTAAACATGTTTTTGTATATTTTTTATATTGTACAAAAAGAACAAAGTAATAAATAAAGTACTTGGGATTATTTTTATAATATATTATAAAAGCATTAAAGCAATACATGACTTGATTATAATATATTCAAAAGTTTCACTTTATAAAAATGTAACATACGCTTGGTAACTTTTCAACTGGTAATAAGATAATCGGTTTTACCTCATTTAAGAATGTTTGAGAACTGGTTACCTTAAAGTTCATTAAAGTGTAAATCAGATAAAAGCAGATTCTCCTTCTTACCTGAGGCGACCGTCGAGGGACTGTACATATCGGAATATCCTTTACAAGATCAAGATCTTCAGATGTGACAGAAAACCGTCCTTTTATTTGTACCAAATTTGCTTTTGATTTTTCATCCAATGATTCCCGGTATCCTGTAAAAAAAGTTAAAATATATGCATACTGGTCATAAAACATTTGCTTCCATTAACATTCAGTAAAATGTGAGGGGGAAAAAAAGAATACCTCCTGTTGGTTTTATTGGAGCAGATAAACTGTTTCCTGAAGCCCGATTTGGAAGATTCAAAGGACCACTAAAACTCGGAGCTCTCCGTACTAGATGAATTTTATCGATTGCGTGTGAGCTTTCATTGTCAGACCTGATTAAAATAAATTAATTGTGTACATCATCAATCTCCATGAAAGTAGGGGCGCAAACGAACCGAGCGGCTCGCGAGCTGCTCGAGATCGGCTCGAGAAAAAACTCAAACGAGCCGAGCCAGCTTGAGCCTATAATAAAGCTCTTTATTTATCGAGCCCGAGCTCGAGCCTGGCATGTAGATGCTCACTAGGCTCGTCGATCCTTATCGAGCCTTAGTGTAATATTACTTTTTATTAATATTTTAATAACATTTACCCCTTATTAAAATTTGTTTAGTAAACGAGCCGAGCTTATTTAAACTTGTTTACGAGCCGAGCCCGAACTTCACTTATCGAGCTTGCGAGCCTAAAGGAGTCTATTATTTATATTTAATATATTAATTCATAGATAATAAACGAGCCAAGCTCGGGCTTGAGAAACTACCAACGACCCGAGCTCAAGCTTTGAAAACAAAGCTCAAACCAAGCCGAGCTCGAGCTCTCATAAGTTAATTGAGCTTGAGCCAGCTCGGGCTCGGCTCGGCTCGTTTGCACCCCTACATGAAAGTAATCACAATACTCAATGAAATAAGTAAAGATCATGGTGAAACCTCTCTAAAGTATGAGTTCTTTCAGATTTGGAATGATTTAAGACCACACCCGCCACTAGGGGCCCACTTTGCGTTTGTCGATTTCTTCCTGTTAAAATTCTAGTTTTAGCTGGAGTTACATCTTTATCCGAGGTAGACGGTAGTTGCTCTGTTTTTGTTGTGTTGTTTTCTAGAATGTTCCCTTTATTACCATCTGACTTATCACTTTCCGGAGTATTTCCCTCATTACTCAGGGATTCAGATGGGACCACCTCATCACTGAAGAAATTTATAAACGTTAAAAACAAATAATAAACATTCAAAATTTAAGACCACGGGTTGAGAACTGGCCTTGAAACAATCTCGCTTGTGGAATTTAGTTCGCCAGGTGTAGCCTTTGAATTGGATGCATCCTGAAGCACATACCAGTATTTCATATTTACGTTCAAAGATATATATATATATATTTCAAAGGGCATACTAAGAATAGTTTAGATAAAATGTCGTTACGTGATTGGCAGATGTAGTAGCATGCGCGTCATCTTCTTTGGCATCTTGATTTTCGTCATCATCTTGCACCTTTGTTAAAAATTTAAAAAAAAAATAATTTAAAGTCAGTTATATAAGTACAAGAAGCAGATTTAACGAGACGTATAGGATAGATAATACCAAGGATGCTTTAAATTTTAAATCTTGAATGTCAAAGTTCCAGGCACTAACGCCTCGCTGGTACTCGCTCTGAATATAATCATGACAAAAGTAGAAAAGAAAATTAGATAAATATGAAACTATATTTAGAGAAAAAAAAGCCGATCAACTTCATTAACATAAAAATGAATAGGGGTGCAAACGAGCCGATAGGCTAGAGAAAAAGCCGAGCCGAGCCGAGCCGAGCTTGAGCCTAAAATTAAGCTCATTTATTTATCAAGCCCGAGCCTGGCATGTGAAGCTCGTAAAATAAAGCTCGTTAATTTATCGAGCCCAAGCTCGTTTATTTATCGAGCCTCAGTGTAATATTAGTTTTTATTAATATGTAATAACATTTACTCCTTATTTAAAGTTGTCTAGTAAACGAGCCGAGTTTATTTAAACCTGTTACGAGCCAAACGCGAACCTAAAAATAAGCTTGTTTAGTAAACGAGCCCAAGCTTCATTTATCGAACTCGCGAGCCTAAACGAGTCTATTATTTATATTATTAGTATCTAATATATTTATTAATAGATAATAAACGAGCCAAGCTCAAGCTTGAGAAACTACCAACGAGCTGAGCTCAAACTTTGAAAACAAAGCTCGAACTGAGCCGCACTCGAGCTAGGCCCAGCTCAACTCGTTTGCACCCCTAAAAGTAAAGCTAACCTGTGATATGGCTTCTTGTTCTGCTGAGGGCATCTTCTTAAGAGCTAGCTGGGCAGCATCTTTAATCTGTGCGCACGAATTTCACAAATCATACGAAAGCTATACGAGCGACAAAAATAGAGGGAAAAAAATGTGATGTTATACACCATAAAACAAAGATTGCATACCTGGAGAGCTTTCACACGGTGCCACAGTGGCGGCAAGTCTGCAAAAAGCTTCTTCACAGAGAGCTCTGGAGGTTTTGCTTGTTTAAAAAAAGAATGTTTTAACAACTTTTCGGCAGTTGGCCTTTTTGTTTGATCTTTCACCAAACACATTGCAACCAATTCTTTAAAAGACTGTTAAGAAGATATAATTAAACACATAAGCGGCTTTTTGTCCATTTTTTCATGTTTTAACATTGCATGCTCCTACAAATAAATATATATATATATATACCTTAGAAAACCGTTTATCCCGATCGTAATCAAGTCCAGGGGGTGCATTTTGAATAGTCATCAAGAGAACCTATGACACAAAAGAAGAAAAGAAATATCTGTGATAATATCTACCACCTGCATATATTGATTACATTTAGGTTTGTAAACGAACCAAATGAACACGGACACAAACATATAATCGAACACATTTTTTTTGTTCATGTTCGTTCATTAAGAAAATGGGCATGTTCGTGTTCGTTTATGTCCATTCGTTTAAAACCTAAACGAGCAGTTCACGAACATAAACAAACAAACTTAAACGAACATAACTTAACAAACATAAACAACGCAAATGAACAAAACTGAACAAATATAAACGAACACAAATGAACATAAATGACCAAACATAAACAGACATAAATTATCTTTCTATATAAATTATTGATTAATTACGATAAGTTCCATCAATAATTTATATGTTTATATTTATATAAATACAACTACTTATGTACTTATCGTACCTATTATCAATTAATCAATAATTTACATAAATTATCTTTCTAAAAGCCCAATTATCAATTAGTAATATTTATATAAATAGTTAGAAAGCATCTATTTTGTTTATATTTATATAAATACAACTACTTATGTACTTACTAAAATATAAATGAACAAGCAAAACATAAACGGGTGTTCACGAACGTAAATGAACAAAAAACTTTGTTCATGTTCGTTCGTTTTATTAAATAAAAAACATAAATGAACTTCCTGCCAAACAAGTTCCCGAGCAGTTCATGAACGTTCGGTTCGTTTACATGCCTAATTACATTATTAGAACACTAACCTTCATTGGAGGGTATTTTGAGAAAGGGGCATGACCATGAGCCAACTCAAGTGCAGTAATTCCAAACGACCAAATGTCAGCCCTGTAAATGATAATTAGTGTTCTAAACTTTTAAGACCAAATTACAATTCTTTGTGCAAAACACCAAAAATGTATATTTTCTAACCGTAAACAATTTCTTAATAAAAAAGATCGAGTACACTCACTTGAAATCATATCCACTTCCTGGTTGCAGCACCTCTGGTGCCATCCTATAACATTGTATAAAATTAAGTCGTGAGTGACCTAAAAAGATTCAAAAAAATAGCGAAAAATATATTTTAAAGAAATCAGAAGTTGGTAGATCATGTGCTAACCAGCAAGGAGTTCCGACAAAAGTATTTCTAGAACGTTGTCTATCCCCTCTATCAAACATACAAGCTGAGACACCAAAGTCCCCAAGCTTTATCACCCCATTAGTATCAAGAAGTATATTTCCAGCCTGGACCAAAATAACTTTGAATTACATATAATAATAACAACAATAAGTAGGACTGAGCAATTTACAGTTCTACAGTTCCTAATCGTCAGAACTGAGGAACCGAACCAAAACCGCCAGATCCGAACCGTATTGTTGTATTTAGGGTCCGGTTCCGGTTCTTAAGTTTGGGGGAAAACGGTTCCCGGTTCGGTCCCGGTTATAACCGACGGGTCCGTATAAATAACCGTTAGAACCGGTTTGAGTTTAAACTTCAAATATTATATTCAAAAACCCTATTAATTTATTTAAACTATAAATACTATATTTAAAAATATGTTTTTAGTATTAAAGAATATAGAAATAGTTTTTACAGATTGTTTGAATATAGTTTTTTTGATGGTTAACTAAAAGTTTTTTTAGTTAACTTTAGTTTTTTACATTGTATACTTTCGTTTTAGGTTTGAAACATTGTTGCTATTTTACTTTGGATGGTTTGAACTTTGGATGTGGCAACTCTTAGATAGATGTTTTAAACGGTTTGATTGTTTTAATTGTTTTTATTTAATTGTTAATTTTAAGATTTAATTGACAACCGGTTCCAGCGAGAAACGTTTAACCCGGTTCCAAACCGGAACCATTAAAATACGGTCCGGTTCCGGTTCTTATATTAGCCTTTAACGGTTTCCCGGTTCGGTGTACGGTTCAGAACCGTTGCACAGCCCTAACAATATGAAGAGTAGATCTAGTGACCTTAACATCACGGTGTATATGTCCATGTTGATGCAAATACTCCAAAGCCTTAAGAGTCTCTTTGAGAATAGATGCGATCGCCGATTCTTCAAAGCCATCAGGATACGCTGTTTTCATAAGATGTAGACATGAACCTTCAGCCATGAATGGCATAACCACCCAAAGATTTTGGTTGACAACAAATGAACAAAATGCTCTTATCACATTAGGGTGATCTATCAAACTCATTGTTTGGGCTTCCCTTCGAATATCATCCTGTAACCAGTCCTTATACAAGTTATAATCATTACCAAATTTCACTTTAGGTGTATTTTCGGTACATCTCTCATGTCGTAACATTTGTAATATAGTAAATAGTGTAATGGAAAATAAACAAAAGAAAATAAAAGTGGAATGTGGTTTGTGGGAAAATTGAATTCATGTACTTCAGTTAAGCCCAAAAAGAGAATCGATGTGAATTTGATGATAACTAATATTTGCTTAATATAAAAACTTAGCATTAATTAATGTTCACCAAGACGCCTAGGTATGTTCAATGGCTCCGCGTTTAACATTACTGTTTTTGCTACATAGTCGTTTTTTTCCCTCCGGAAAACCATAGTTGTCAATGGCGCAGAGCGATAAAGTACCCATGTGCCACATAGCGAATAGCGATAAATAAGGGTGTTATTTTATAAATAGCGATACACTAGAAAAAAGTTAAAAAATTGTTATACGTATATTATATCAAAATACCCTGGTATATACGCTATTTTACATGTATATTCAACAAAAACCTAAAATCCAGCTATATTTAATCGCCATTTATATTTAAAAAACTAAAACAAATAACTGAAATCCCGCTTTTTAAGCTACATACCTTGTACCGACCTTCGACCTATACGCTACGCCATTCGCCATAGCAACCATAGCAACCGCTATCGACAACTATACGCAAAACTAAATGGTACCTATGTGCATCAACTATTAAACAAATGGCTTGTAAAGGGTTTAACATCGAACGATCATATATTTATATCTATTCTAAATTTAACCAAGACACATTGAGACTTACCAATTACCATGGCAAGATTTAAAAAATCCCAAATTTCTTTATTTCTAAGAACCAACATAATTGTCAAACACATCCCAAAATCACCCAAACTTATTAAAGTGAATCAACTAAAACCTCTGTTCTGTTAGCCCCAATCTTTATGCAAGTAATGCTTCTACACTAAAGCAAGCTCAAAGCACAAGTATCACAGATCATAACTAAAACTTTATAACCTTCAATGCTTTTCCAAATTTCAACTTCATAACATATTCGTGCATTCGATCATAATAACAAACCGGAATCAGAACCAATTCGATTCCAATTCAATAAAAACAGAATCAAAAATGCCCTAATTTTAGTACTATTATATAATAATAATAATAATAATTACTTATGTAGTAGCTAAATTGATGCGAAAATTAAAAAGTAAAAAAGATCAAGGAGCAATGAAATTACGAGATTGCTGTTGATGCGTTCGAGATCGAGACACTTAACGGCGACGACGTCATTGGAGGGGAGATAGATCGCGCGGTAGACGGTGGCGCTGGCACCGTAACCGACTTCTTCTAGAAGGTTGTAGTGGTCTGGATTGGTGGTGTAGGGGTGGTGACGGGGGCCCATGAAGGGTGATCTGAAAAGAAGTTGACGGAGGAGAAGACGACTGAAGAAATCGGTGATATTAGATTTGAGAATTATTATTATCCATCTGCACACTCACTCACTCCGACCACCCTACCGTCCCGGGATTTCACCTCAAACTCCCATTATTATTATTATTTTTATTTTTTATTATTTTTTTAATTTTTACCAATTATTATTTTCTCCTTTTTCTGACCCAGGTTAAATAAATAGATGAAAATATAAAGTATTGCAGTTATTATATATTTTTTATTTTACCAATTATTATCTTCTTCTTCTTTTTTACCAAGGGTTAAGTAAAAAATAAAGCATTGTGGTAAAAAAATTAATTTGGGCTAAATATAAACTAGAAAAATGATCATACCAAGATCATTGTCACTTATAAATTATAATCACCCTGTTTGGTGATTCTTATGTCCAACCACATACTTAGATCCGCTAAATAACCATTTCGTCATAACATACTTAACATGCAAACCATATATATAAGTTGCATGGATTGATTTTTTGGCAAATGGCTAAGTGTTATGTGTGATAGAAATATAATATATATGTAAATATATATTACATATTAGAGGGTTTTGACGGATTTGGATGTAATATACATGTTATGTGTATATATCGTGCTACGTGTGTTCGGTATATATGATCGTGTACATATGGGAATATATATTGAACATGTATACTTGGTAAAATTGGATATTTGAGTATATATTATGTATATATATATATATATATATATAGGGTTAGATTCATTTGTGAACAACCCCTTGATAGTGAACTGTGTGAACTTAATCCTACTCTTAATTATTCATACACATGTGTAAATCAATTGTCATGATTTGATGATAAAATACACTAATGTATTTTACGATTTGATGATAAAATTTCTAGCCATACACGTGTGTAAATCAATGGTCAGGATTTGTTCACTCAGTTCGCAAATACACAATGTTCACTCTGAAACCCCACCCTATATATATATATGTGTGTGTGTGTGTATTGGTTTTTATGCCCTCAGTGTAGATAATTGTAAAGATGTGTGTATACACATATGTATAAGTGATATGCGTGGCGTTCGTGCCTACGAACGAGTTTTCTATTATATATATTACTATATATATATTTATGGTTGTGTTCGACTTACGTGTTTTTGTGAAATGTCATTCCACGAAAATAAATGTAGTACTTTTGTAGAAATATATATATTTATTAAATGGTATTATTCGTGTGTTGATATGGGACCGTACTTGAGGTTTTGGGACTAGGTAAGGTAATTGCTAAAGCGCGGCGTGTGTGTATGCGTATAAACACTTGGATAATCACTCACCAATGCGTCGTAACGTTGAACACTTTTTATTAAAAGGTTAACATCTTGTATTGTCTAAACAAGTTTGGTGAACGACTTGTTGGGTAGACACATGGTTAGGCCTTGGTCTCTTATATGTTTTAAGACACTTGTAGGTTGCGATCATTCTATTGGTTTGGACATTTGTTATTGCTAGCTTTTGCATGGAACGCTTAGGTGAGTTTTCATGGCCCAATTTGTTTTTAAATTGTTTATTTAAAATTGGGGGAATTACATGCTTGGTACGGGGTATGATGGTTGGGGATGGAATCCATTCGGTCTAATATTTGTGCATAAGTTTATTGTTTTGAGCTCGAGAAACCCTCGTTGTGTTAATTCATTTCAGTAACCATTAGTCTGTTGAGACTGCATAACAGTTAAATAGATCTATTGGGCTCAACAAGCCCCAACCTTGGTTAGTCGTAACCTTGGGTGCAACTGTGTCCTACTTGTTAGACGTCTGTGCGATGTGACAAGACAATATTGTTATGGTTTGCTTACGGGCTTATGTTTAGCACATATGTCATGGTTTTGCAAGACTATGATTTGATCATTGTTCATTAGACTATGCATACTAATTTTTATCAAATGTTTAAGGTTTTATTTGTGTTATTTGAACATGTGAACTCACCAATATTATGTTGACATTTTAAGCATGCTTTTAGGTAAGTGAACGACGAATCACAACTTTGGGAGTTCTTGCATGCATCATAGACGATAGATTTTGTAGGGGTTTTGCCTAGTATTTCTCATTCGCATATGTGATATATTTGTCAAAGCCTTGGTTTTATAAACATTGTCTTTTGTTGGGTCTTTTGGACAAATTGTCTACCTTGGGTTATGTAAACTTAAACATGCTACTTTGGTTTGTAATTCTTAAATAATTGGTATCGTATTGATGTTTTAAATCATATTAGATGTTTGCTAATCGGATGCTTTAAAATCTTTTGTGTCACGTCTCATGTTTCCGCCTTCGACGGGGTGTGACACAAAGCAAGGGATGGGGAGATGGTGGTAAATTGTAGTTGGAAAAGTCCCCCTATGGATATAATTTGAAGTTAATGTTATTTTTATGGTTTTCTCTTTTGGTTGTTATATTAAGTGTCGGTCTCATAATAAACCAAGTCAATACTTATCAAAACCGAATTCCCGCCACATCGCACGAGGGAATCCTACCACGATGATAAAAGAAGGCTTCCTTTCTATCTCACCTTTATATTATATTTCTTTCACTTAAAAAAAACTCTAAGCTATATTTCCTCATCTTCAGCAATAGGTTGTTTAGTGTTTTTAAAGTTTTTTGTCTATTAATTTTGTCAAAATTACTTATGGTTTGAAGTATTGTAAGCACCAAGTATTAAAGTAATTTAGTTTTTTATACATGCATATAACATATTCACAAGATTGAGGTCGGTTATATTTTTTTCTTCATGTTCTTAATGCCACAAGTCGGATAAATGCTATTAGCAAACAAGGAAAAGACAAACTTATGGGTAGGTCTCAACCACGGGCGGATGAAGCTTGAGAATAGGGGTAGTCCATCCATCCCTTCACGCTCCGACGGTAGTGTAAATTTTGAAAAAGTTTGACGTTTTTTCGATTTCGCTGCTTCTATAAAAAGGAAAACTTTGAAACATTGCCCTTTGGAGTTTTTTGTAGATCCGCCACTAGTCTCAACTATATATGACTCATTTCCTTACTTTATTTTTAAAAAATGTTTTATTTTATTTTTTATTGCATAGAGAGAGTCTACAAATCCTTGGTTACTCTACGGGACATTTAGTCATCTACACTATGTTTGGGTCCATAATGGGCTTGATTTATGCTTGTTGGGGCCAATATGTTAGTGTGGTCCTTAGCTTAGTTGGGTTCGGCCTAAGTTGTCCAAACACATGACAAAGAAATGAAAACAATTCCATGAAAGATGTATCATACTATCATATATACATGTGGTAACAATTATGTATATACAAACCATGTATTGATACACTCTTACCAAGCTACATATGAGAATCCCACATATAGACGTTCAAACGCACGTATGACAAAAAATGAATACAAAGATATAGTTGAAATGGAAGAGAAAATTGTTAGAACATAAAAATAAGGAGACCACACTATGTGGGGATTAAGACTTTAGTATATATTCTTTAAAAGCCAAACTACTTTCGAAAATAGAATATCATGATCAAGGAACACGAATTTTGGACACTTGATCTTTGTAACATGTCTTTTGGATGGTAGTGAGATACCAAAAGTCTACCGTCTACCAAAATATCTTTAGGACTTTTTGTAACCTTTATTCAATCTTGACCTCTAAATTTATTCTATGTCTGTAACGTCAGTGTCAACGTCGAACATGAGCCGATATGGAAAATGGAGTTTCCTTTCGGTACAAGAACTAAAAAGTAGCAATGGTGTCTTCTATGAAGTATAGATTGCCCCATAATATCCGTAAACTTATTCGTTTGAAAAGCCATTAAAATAGATCAACACTTAAAGTCTTAAAACTATACTTTATATATCAACAACTATTTTTAAGTGTTGACGTGTAACTTTAAGGATCTTATGAGGCACAAACATCAAATTATGTTATTACTCTATATGTTTAAGTGTGGAAACTCAACAATTCTTGTATGGTTTATAAGTGTAAATAAATCTAATTGGCTTTCTTAAGTGACTCATTTTTGAGTATTATATCTATAGCTCAAACTCAATTACTCTTTTATAAGCTTGGTTTATCCTCGACTCTTTTACTATTTATATAGTTTTCATTATATATAACAATTTTTATACATAACTACAACAAAACATATATTATTAATTTAATTTTGTTATTATCGTATACGAAATACTTATTATTTGAGTATATATTTTACGAACCCCAATTTAGGTTTAAGCGTGTGTGACTCAAACTAATTTAAACCCGACTAATTTGGGATTTTATCAAGCTGATCTTTAGTATTTACTATTTATATAGTTTTCGTTATATATAACAATTTTTATACATAACTACAAGAAAACATATATTATTAATTTAATTTTGTTATTATTGTATACGAAATACTTATTATTTGAGTATATATTTTATGAACCCCAATTTAGGCTTAAGCGTGTGTGACTCAAACTAATTTAAACTCGACTAATTTGGAATTTTATCAAGCTGATCTTTAGTATTTACTATTTATATAGTTTTCGTTATATATAACAATTTTTATACATAATTACAAGAAAACATATATTATTAATTTAATTTTGTTATTATTGTATACGAAATACTTATTATTTGAGTATATATTTTATGAACCCCAATTTAGGCTTAAGCGTGTGTGACTCAAACTAATTTAAACTCGACTAATTTGGGATTTTATCAAGCTGATCTTTAGTATTTACTATTTATATAGTTCTCGTTATATATAACAATTTTTATACATAACTACAAGAAAACATATATTATTAATTTAATTTTGTTATTATTGTATACGAAATACTTATTATTTGAGTATATATTTTATGAACCCCAATTTAGGCTTAAGCGTGTGTGTCTCAAACTAATTTAAACCCGACTAATTTGGAATTTTATCAAGCTGATCTTTAGTATTTACTATTTATATAGTTTTCGTTATATATAACAATTTTTATACATAACTACAAGAAAACATATATTGTTAATTTAATTTTGTTATTATTGTATACGAAATACTTATTATTTGAGTATATATTTTATGAACCCCAGTTTAGGCTTAAGCGTGTGTGACTCAAACTAATTTAAACCCGACTAATTTGGAATTTTATCAAGCTGATCTTTAGTATTTACTATTTATATAGTTTTCGTTATATATAACAATTTTTATACATACCTACAAGAAAACATATATTATTAATTTAATTTTGTTATTCTTGTATACGAAATACTTATTATTTGAGTATATATTTTATGAACCCCAATTTAGGCTTAAGCGTGTGTGACTCAAACTAATTTAAGCCCAACTAATTTGGGATTTTATCAGGCTGATCTTTAGTAGCTAGTGAGCAATTTTACTTGTTTATAAACAAAATATAGTTGTTAGTGGAGAATTTTGGCCCATTTTATTGAGTTGACTCACATTATGAATATTTGAGAATACAAAAATGAAATTATGAAAGAGATCCGGCAGCACCATGAACCCCTTTTGTCGATGAGATTCCATAACTCTACCTATCATACCTTAGTGTCGCATTTGGTATAAACTATATATGTATATCTTGAAAACAAACAAAAGGTATAACTAAATATGTTTACTTGTAAACACCTCACATGTATAATCATATACACCAACCATATAAATATTTTATTAATTTTATGTTTCATAAGATTTATAAATCTTAATAGACACAACCATATTGATTAATATGCGGGGACAACTAAAGTAATAATTGAAGTGTGGATAACATCTTCATCTTGATGTTCTTGTGACATCAACTATTGTCACCGAGTAAGTCCAAAGATATTTATGAGGTTTGTCTTGAATAGAACGATATTCCAAATCATAGAGATGAGGCTTTCATCGACCATAAATCCTTCTAGCTTTTTTATTGGAATATTGGATTTAAATAACCTAACTTTCATCAATTGCCGACAACACTTTCAACTTTCGATTTGTACCACATCATTCCCAACTTTCAACTTATTGGCCGATAGCACCAGGACCCTTTCAATGTTTTTGGAGGCCTTAAGTGGAATACAAAGTAAGGGCCCTTAAAATTTGAATTTGTATACTTTCTCAATAAAGAGCCCTCATTCGTAACAATATAGCGGATTAGCGATAACTTAGATACACTGGCAACAAACACGATGAGAATTGAGAACGATAATGACAGCTCTAATCGAAAGATTTTATACTGAGTAACCAATTATCGATGGATGCACTTATGCATACTAGACTATTAGTTGGAGTTTTAATTCAAAAGTGGGCTTTAAAATGGTTTTTTTTTTCTAATAGAGAAATTGATATTGTTTGCAATTAATTAAACTCAAAAGTGGGCTTTAAAATGGTTTTTTTTCTAACAGAAAAATCGTTATGGTTTGCAATTAGTTTGTTAATTTAGGCCTTAATACACATACTATATATAATAACTTACTAAAAATTAGAGACCCTTGATTTTTAGTGACCCCAGGCCTCTGCCTAGAGTGAAAAGACTTGTGAGCCAGCCCTGGATAGTACTCCTAAACTAACTGAACTCTAACACAGTTAGTTTTTTGCCGATGTGGCAGCTGTGTGTTGACATGACATCCGACGTGGAATTTGTTGATGATGTGGCATCCGACTTGACTTTTTTGATGACGTAATAGCTGATGTCAACAAACTGGGTTAATGTTGAGTTAGCTTGAGAGTGCTATCGGCCAATAAGTTGAAAGTTGGAAGTGATATGGTACAAATCAAAAATTGAGAGTGCTATCAGCCAATCGGTGATAGTTGAAATTATTTAAATTCAATATCCCATTTTCATTTTTTATCACCATCTTACTCAAAATCTTATAAAATATTGAGTATATAAGCAATTGATGGAAAATGTTTTCAACTTTTCATCTTGCTTGGTTAGATTGATTTCTATTTTGACATGCTACACACGTGGGTAAATATATGTAACCCAGTTTAAACTTAAGATATCTAATACAACCTAGAAAATCATTTGTGTTTTATTACGAGGCAGGGCCGGACCTACCCTATACGAAGGGGTAGTATCCGCTGCCCTTGGCGTTCCGGCAATAGTGTAAATTTTGAAAAAATTTGACTTTTTTTTTATAAAATGTTACCCTTTTTTTATAAAATGTTACCTTTACGAATATTTTATAGATTCGTCATTGTTATGAGAAGACCGATGAGGACGCCGTCTAATCTAGTTTTTAAAACCCATGTTTGGTAATGTAATATAATCCGGTTCTAAACAACCGTTCAAACTCTGTTAAACAACAAAACTTAAAAAAAATAACAAAAACTTTTGCTAAAAAAAGTCGAACCTTTTTCATAAAGAAATATACATGACGATTACAAATATTCGGGTTATAGAAAAAGAGAAGAACATCTCCAAATATCAATCTCAAACATTCAAAAATAAATATATGTGAATATTCAAAAAGCCAGACCTTTCATAAGGTATTGAATACAAGTATTATATACCATTATTTGGATATAAATATTATGTATATGCATGATGCATCCACCAGAAATTAAAGGAACCATGTTAAAATACTAGAGTTGACATAGGTTACACGTATACTAATTACAAGTTGATGGTTATCAAACTTTATTTAAGGCATTAACATATCATGAACTTAAATTCAGGAAGATCAAAATTTTAAAATCCAATATTTTACATTATAATTTTCTTTTATAAAATTTACCTATAAAAAGAAAAAAACGGAAGAGAGGGAGGGGTGGGGTAGAGGTGTACAAATCGTTTTTTTTCCGGTTTCAGTTATTAAAGGAACCGGTTTTTCTCTTCAAAAAAATAACCCATTTTTTTATAACCGGTTCCGGTTACTATGGTTTTTTTAACTCAAAACAATAACCGGTCCAACCGGTTAGGAAACCGGTTTATGCCAAAAAAACCGGTTTTTTCCGGTTATCTATAACCGGTTTCGGTTTTAAAACCGGTTTCGAAGATAAAGATCACCAACCGGTCTATAACCGCCGGTTCGGTTCTAAAACTGGTTATAGAAAAACCGGTTAAAAAAACCGGTTTCGGTTTTTTTTCCGGTTTCGATTCTAGAACCGGTTTTTTTTACACCTCTAGGGTGAGGTAGCTCTAACGAAGCTCCCCCGGTGATTTAAGACCAACAAACACTAGAGTTTATAAACTTTTTGATTATTTTTAATTTTTTTAGAACGGCCCTGAACTCTAATACACTTATGTTAAGCCACCTATAGTTGTACATCGGAAGATTTGAACTATCCATCTTATGGATAAAGAAAAGATAAGATACTTTACCAGTATGTGTGCTATAATTTTTTTTAAATTCAGTATTTAAAAAAAATAAGATAACGTAGCCCAATTTTTAAATTCAAAAAAAGGAGTTTTCTAAAATTTGATTAATTGTAGTAGAACTTGTTTTTCTTTTTTTTAATAAAAAAAGAGTTTTCTAAAATTGATTAATTGTAGTAGAACTTGTTTTTTTTTTCTTTTTTAATAAAAAGCAAGGTTATATTAATCTTATTTATTTTTTAAATTTTAAAAGTTGAACAAACTATAGTTAGGACTATATTATTATAGATTTAATGAAATAGAACCTGACCTTTTGCTAGCAACCGAGTTGTATTAGGCTACTCAGTACGGGTACGTCTCCGCTCCGTCGAGCCTTTGCGCCGGACCTCCAGACCGTTTTCACAGGGACGTCTTCGTCCTCTACGTCTTGGCCAAGACGTTGCAGCCGGGCCGCCACGTCAGCCGTTCCAGCCGCACATCATCACAGCCGTTCCACCGCACACCATCAAGACTGGGATCTGTTTGCTCTCTCGCCGGAGATGAAGATGATAGCATACACACCTTCCTTTCGCCGGAGATGAAGATGTTTGCTCTCTCGCCGGAGATCTGTTTGCTTTGTTGCTGGAGATGAAGATGCTTGCTCTCTCGTCGGAGATCTGTTTGCTCTGTTTGCCTCTCGCCGGAGATGAAGATGAGATCTGTTTAATTTTAGTTTTATAAAAATATTGCATATTTAATTTGCCAAAATTAAAAAAAATTAATTAATTAAATAAGTGGGGTAGGATCGCCACCCATTTCCTTGGTTCCATCCTTGGAGGGGTATCCTCCAAGAACTCTGACGTGACACTAACATAGCGGGTCATCCTTCAGGGAGACCCATCACCCACACCGAGTAACCTTAGTTTTCTTCATAGAATTTAGTTCCTTTGCTACAAACCTGGTTGGCTGGTTCTATTAACTTTCTCGAGCGTGCCAAAATATTATATCTTGTTTCTTTATAATCAAATTATATTATATTAAGAGTGACAGATCAGTATTTTTTTTATTGTAGTGACTTATATTAATATATTTTAATTTTTCAATATTAATATATTTTAATTTTTCAATATTCAAAGATTCCATAGATGAAGGGAATAATACTAAATAGAGGGATGTTAGTCCAACATAAAGAATCTATAGTATTCCCTATATTTGTTTATTTATTGGGAATATGTGATATATCAAAACTTTTATTTTTGTCAAATTAAGCAATCATTTGAATATCCAATTATACTATTAATACTAGTGAAAAGATTGATGATGTAATAGCTAACAATACAATGAGTGGACGTGTATTTTATCTTAAAATTACATTCTACTTACAACTAAGTAGGAGAGATGGTTGTAAAACAAGCTATGGAGTTTGAAATCTCCTCGGTAGTCATTACAAGCTAAGCTGTTGAAACGATTTTTTCAACTATGTCTAATATTTGAAATTAATTAAACGCGATCAACTTTGGCTAGAATCTGATCTATTAGGTCAATTCGAGCCGAGTTTAACTTAAAAAAAAGTTAAACATAATTTCTATGCTTATCATATTAAAGAATGAATATCAATTTTCACGCATTTTGTTATAAATATTAGTAAATTTATGTTATTTGACATATATTTAATTTCCGAAAACTAATTTCTTTATAATTTAACATGTCTGAGTACTCCCGAGTTCTCTCAACTCCCCGGTCGACCAGTAGGGAGCACCTAATGACTTTTGCAACCAGGAAACAAATGATAAATTAATTACACATGATCATAAATTACTATTTTACTATCTGTTTTTTTAGAACGACGATTTTTTTTGTATTAGGCTAATCTAAATTGGAGATCCTGTTGTCTCACTCCTATTTAAAGTTTGACTTAAATGTTTCCCTTAGAAAACCATACCGCCAACGGCTACTTGACAGCCGTTGTGCCAACACAAGAGCTGAACATTCCAGAGGAAAGAAGATGTAACTAATCAACAAAGTTGTACAATAAGTTGTTGCATATATTGGTTCATCCCCTCAAACTAAAAACATAATAACTTATTAGACGTCAATTAAAGGTGGTTTATATATAAGCATCACGAAAAGTTGAGTGTAAAAGGAAGAAAAACAATAACAAGAGTTAAATTAATTAAACCATTAGTGAGGATTTTGACCCAAATATGGGCGGATCTATGTCGAGAACTACGGGTTCATACGAATCCACTCGGTTTCAAATTTTTAGTAGAAATGTTAATACAAAATTTGTATGAACCCATAAAAAATATTTGGGATGAACCCAGTAATCAAATTTATGTATGTGGAGTGGTTAAGTCATGTAATTCCATGCTTGAGGTCACGGATTCGACTCCTCCTGGGGTTAAAACTGTTTTAATTTTTTTTCAATGAATCCACTGAAAAAAATTATTGTATCCGCCACTGGACCCAAAGAATTTTATATTTTGAGATGGATGGTGTCTAGTATAATCCCGTGATATTTCATAGGGAGGTATCTCTGTGACAATAATATACTTAGTTTGTTACAAGTTGTGGGGCGGTCATCATGTTCCATTTTGAATTTTGAGTCACTTTATATTATTTTTAAATATTTCATTATTAGTCATTTGGACTGATCATATACCTTAAAATATTTTAAATTTATAAAGATATTGAAATAAATAAATAGTAGAATGTCTTTATTAAAGTATTTTTTAAATTTATTAATATAATTTAATTAGCTTAACATTTGTCCGTCAACTTTAATAGAGTTATATATATACTCTTTTTAGAAGTTTAATAAAGTAATTATTTTTAGTTTTTCACAAACTATCTGTTACATAACTTTTTGTATGGGTTTTATTTTTTATATCAATGTTCAATGCGAATTATTTTTATCTATATTGACGTGAATTTTCGTAATGGCGTTTCTAAACTGACCGCTTGTTTTAAATGTTTTATTCCAAATCATTCGATTTTTTAAACAATCCGACGTTCATCTCAAAACACACCTTTGCTACTTGTTTTTTTTTCGTGAATTTTCGTAACGTTGTTGTCAAATCGATCGGCTTTAATACACAGTCGTCGTGTTTATCTTTATTTACGTTTTGGAGTAAATTTTGTTCAAATAACCTGACTTTTGTATACGATGACGTAACTTTTCCATGGCTTTCAAATATACCGCTGTGACATGGAGTTTTTATTGTTGCGTTTACGATTCGCTTATTTTCAACTATATTTTGAACCCGTTGCAGAGCGTGAGTGATAACCGCTGGTTGAAAATGAAAAAAGTGGAATGTCTTAATCGAAGGCATGGTGATTAGATGAGTGTGGGGGCGTGTGGCGTAAACATTCCACACCCACTTTTCAACTCGAAATCAGAGCCTTCCAAAGGGGAACAATCTTTGGCTTCATGCCATACACCCTCCACCAACTGTGAGGTCACCATTTCAATGGGCCTAAATTTGCACTTTCCTTTATTATTATTATTATTATTATTATTATTTATTATTATTTATTATTATTATTATTATTATTATTATTATTATTATTATTATTATTATTATTATTTTATTATTATTATTATTATTATTATATTATTATTATTATTATTATTATTATTATTATTATTATTATTATTATTATTATTTTATTATTATTTATTATATTATATTTATTAAATTCCATTAGTAACTTCACATGACATGAATGGCACCTCCATTCGTTATTTGCAATTAGGCTCATCTAGGGGTTTTGATTCCTATATATTCTTTCATTTTTATCGCATAATATTATTTTATGTATAATAAAAAGGTATCATTTTAAAAAAAAAAATACTGAAAAACGTTATTATAATCTTTTTTTCATTTTTTTAAAAAAATACTGCAAAACGTTATTATAATCTTTTTTAGAAGAGAATCACGAGATGGAAATGGATAATTTGAAAATCCACGTAAAAATCCAAGTTACTACTCATTACATAAATTTATAAAAAAAAAGTATGTAGCTCGTTTATTTCATATATATAACTTTTCGCCACAACTTTTTAAGTTATTCGTAAATTGTTTCATATATATAACTTTTCGCCACAATTTTTAAGTTATTTGTAAAGATTAGTAACGTATAAGACATATTAGAAAAAATTATATTAAAATTAAGATTGATTGGTATTTAAATTTTTTTTTTATTTGATTTTCAAAACTCACGTGGGTTTTTAATTTAACCTGTATCGATTGTAACAATTATAAAAGTACTTGTATATTTTATCATATTTGTGGTATTAAAAGATGTTTAAAAATTTGATATTTAACTAGTAACTTTTTTTATAACAATTAATAAGTGAATTTGGAATAAAAGA
Organism: Scalesia atractyloides; assembly: GCA_947069175.1. NCBI lineage: Eukaryota > Viridiplantae > Streptophyta > Magnoliopsida > Asterales > Asteraceae > Scalesia > Scalesia atractyloides. The sequence continues at coordinate 89,432,854 of CAMTDV010000028.1, read as the reverse complement.
TACTCAGATTTGTGTCATCTTCAAAGTTTCCAAAAATAAAACTGAAATATGAGAAGCTAAAATAGATATTAGGGTGAGTGTCCCTTAGGGGACATTACGGTGGTAAAGTCGTCTGTTTTTTAACCAAGTGTTTGTGGGTTCAAATTTTACGAAGTGCAGGTGTGATGATTTTAGAAGTAGAGTAGAGATTGTGTGTGTGTTTGCCGATAAAGAAAAATATTAGGGTGAGTGAACAACTGAGCTACGTATTCAATATTAGAACCGAAACTGGTTTTTTTAAACCAGTTTCAACCTGAACCGAACCGTGTGGTTTGTAGACTGGTTACCGTTCTTGATGTTTGAAACCGGTTTAAAAACCGAAACTGGTTTTAAAAAACCGTTTTTTGGGCCCAAACCGGTTTTTAACTGAACCGAACCGGTTAGTATCAGTTCGGGTTTCCATCGTATAAATACCGGTTTTTTGTCCAAAAAAAACGATTTGTACACTAGTTCAGGTTTCCACCGTATAAAAACCGGTTTTTCTAGGGGAGGGGTGTTTTCGTTTTTTTTTTCTTTAAAACAAATCGGTAAAATGATCAATAATAAAATAAACTTTATGAAAAATAAGTGTTTATCCACTCTTAAGGACAAAAAAAAGGTGATGGACGAGTGAACCATTATTTGAGTGTAATAAATTATGCAATGTCACATTCAAAATACCAAACAAATAAAAGTATAGGGTACTAAACTGCAAAGTAACATGCTTCAAATACTATTCTCGTCCTTTTCATATCAATAAAAAAAAAACAAGACATCCCATTTCAATTGTAACAACAGCTAACATTTATGGAAAACAACACATATCCAAATAACATCAAGAGTATGGCCTCAACAGAACCGAATTCGACGCTTAAGCGAAGATAATAACCTTCGAGTGTCGTGTGGCACGCGCGGTGTGGTTTGAAGCAAATTCTTCTAGCAGAAAGAAAATATATAAGGTGAGAAAGATTAAAAAATTCATTTTCTTAATTTCTTTTATGTTGTTTAGTGATCATATGTTGTTGTAGGATACATGATGAACATAGAACATAAAGAGAATGGGGAGATTGAAAGAGACAAAAGAGAAGAACAAGAAAAGAAAGATGATGGTGAGGATGATGATCATCAGTTAGAGGGTCCAACAAGGCTGCAACCATGGACAAAACAAATAACGCTTCGCGGGATTGTAGCAAGTGTTATCTTAGGGTGTGTCTATAGTATTATCGCGATGAAACTCAATCTCACAACTGGTATGACGCCTAATATGAACGTTTCGGCTGCACTTCTTGCTTTTGTGTTCATGAGAACTTGGACAAAGATGCTCCAAAAATCCGGGATCTCCACTGTTCCATTCACCCGACATGAGAATACCATGATCCAGACATGTTCGGTCGCCTGTTACAGCATTGCCATAGGAGGTTTACTAATTAATATTTGATTCTGTTTTTCTTACAAATTTTTTGCAACTTTTTTTACAAAAATAATATTTTTTTCGGCGACGAATATGTAGGTGGATATGGGTCTTATTTACTCGGATTAAACAAGAAGACGTATGAGCTAGCCGGAGGAGCAAGTTCTCCAGGGACTTATAAAGAACCCGGCGTGGGCTGGATGATGGGCTACTCTTTCTTGGTCTGCTTTATCGGACTTTTTGTATTGATTCCACTTCGAAAGGTAAATCATCTTAAAACTTTCTGATATCTTAATGGAATATTAATAAGATGGTCGACAAACTAGATGTCACTGGAAGAAGCAGCCTCTCTATTCCTATGGTTTAGAGGTAAGGCTGTCAACATCTTAGCCTCCTCAGACACTAACTTATCTTTGCTATTGGTGGGATATACTGAGTACGATGATGATGATTGATAGATTAGATGTGCTTTTAGATTTGAATATACACAGCATATAAAAGCAAATGGTATCTAACGATTGGTTGATTGATTGATTGAGGTCTGTTTGGTTAACCACAGGTTTTGATTGTTGACTACAAACTAATATTTCCAAGCGGGATGGCGACCGGAGTTCTTATTAATGGGTTCCATAGTCAAGGAGACGATATCGCAAAGTAATTAAATTAGATACACCTTTTTAAAATTTTTATCCCAGTTTTGCATCTATTCTAATAATGTAAAAAGTCATGATTTAAATATATAATTTTGAAATTTTTACATGTTTGTAGGAAACAAGTGAAGGGATTTGCAAAGTATTTTTCAGCAAGTTTTCTATGGGGATTCTTTCAGTGGTTTTTTACAGGGAAGGAAGGAGATTGCGGATTTGCGCAGTTTCCGACCTTTGGATTGGAAGCTTGGAAGAACATGTATGACCATCATTGCTTGTAAAGCAAGCAACTATACGGGAAAATCACGAAAATGGACATTGATCAGTCAAAATTACAAAAATGAACATGCTTCGCCTCAATGGTAGTCTCAGTCCCTAGTCCCTGACTACTGCCATATAGACTCATGAATACTAACGAATAAGAAGTTGACACGTGTCATAATCCTTAGGATTTTTTTTGTATTTCTCCACCACGATTTTTAAACGAGCATAACTTTTTCATACGTTGATGTTTTTAAGAAAAGTTTCACCAATGTAAAGAGAATTTTATTATCTTTTATTTGGTGTATTTTTTTTTATAAAAAAAATACTATTGTATGAAAAAGTAATTCTCGTTTAAAAATCATGGTGGAAAAGGAAAAAAAAAGTAGGCGCGGAAACCCATGGTACAATCTTAGACACAAACTTTGAATCTTAGACACAAACTTTGAATCTTAGGCGCATTCTCTACCTTAGACGCAGTAGTCAGGGATTGAAGCTATCAAAGACGTGAAGCATGTTCATTTTCGTAAAGTGGAAGAGTTAATATCCATTTTCGTGATTTTCCTCAACTGTATATATTACATCAACTGATGCCCTTGTTAACTGGTTGTAGGTTTTACTTTGACTTTAGCATGACTTATGTGGGAACTGGGATGCTCTGCCCTCACATTGTGAACATATCATTGCTATTTGGAGCTGTGATTTCATGGGGTATAATGTGGCCACTTATTGGACAAAAAAAGGGAGATTGGTTTCCTCCTGGTTTGCCTGAAAGTAGTATGAAGAGCTTAAATGGTTACAAGGTATGAACCAATCTAACGCGGACCCGCACGGGGGGGGGGGGGGGGGGTGGTTATGTTCGTCGACCACTTGTTCGTTAAGAAAATTAATGTGTTCGTTTATGTCCACTCGTTGATATTCTCAATGAACGTAAATTAACGAACATAAATGGTAAACAAACGAAGGCATGTTCTTGTTCGTTCGTTATTCGATCACCCAAAGCTTCGTTCTAATGCTAATAACTAAAAATAACGAATACAAACAAACATAAATGAACAAACCTTAACAAACGCAAATGAACGATCAGGGCATGTGTTCATTTCCATTCCTATACTTAAATAAACAAAAAAATGTTCATGTTCGTTCATTTATTAAATAAACGAACTTCTTGCCAAACAGTTCACTAAATGTTCGGTTGCAAGAACGGTTCAGTTGGCGTTGGATCTATTACAGTCTTACATGTGATTATTATGTATTTATAATTGTTTCTTGGGTTGGCAGGCCTTTATTTCTATTGCATTAATCCTTGGTGATGGGCTATACAATTTCATCAAGATACTATATATCACATCCAGGAGTGTTCATGGAAGAATCAGGACCAGTAACCTTAATCCAGGTGGCTATTAATTAACATTAACAAATTCTTTTTTTTTTTTTTTAGGTGAGCTCTTGAACATATCTACATAGGTTAATAATATATTTAGATTCTATTTTGGAATTAAATACATTAAATATATGTGTTTGTTTTTATGTTTGCTTAAACAACCTGAACATATGTTGTATTTTAACTGTAGTTATAGAAAAGAAGGTTAGTGAAGAGGAGCAAAAGCAATACGAGATTTTCACCCGAGAAACCATACCCATGTCGATTGGAGGAACCGGATACGTTATCTTCGCCATTATCGCAGTAATCGCGTTACCATACATGTTTCCGGAGGTTAAATGGTATTACATAATCATAGCGTACATATTCACCCCATCTTTGGCCTTCTGTAACGCATTTTGGAGCTGGGTTGACCGACTTTAACATGGCGTATAACTACGGTAAAATCGGGCTTTTCATGATGGCAGCATTGGCGGGGAAAAAGGACGGTGTGGTGGCAGGAATGGTGGGGTGTGGGTTGGTGAAGTCGGTTGTTTCGGTTTCTTGCATACTTATGCATGACTTGAAAACAGGTCAACTCACTTTGACTTCTCCAAGAACCATGCTTGTTAGTCAAGCAATCGGTACCTCCATAGGGTGCATTGTGTCACCTTTAAGCTTCTTTTTGTTCTACAAAGCTTTCGATATCGGAAACCCTGACGGTGAATATAAGGCACCGTATGCGATAATCTACCGAAACTTAGCAATCCTCGGAGTCCAAGGGTTTTCGGCTTTGCCTAAACATTGTTTACAACTATGCTATGGTTTTTTCGCTTTTGCAGTGGCGGTCAACATGGTCAAAGACATGTTACCAAAACGAATAGGAAAGTGGATGCCGCTGCCAATATGTATGGCTGTGCCGTTTTTGGTCGGTGGCTATTTCGCTATCGATATGTGCGTCGGGAGTTTGGTTGTGTTTATTTGGCACAAGGTTAATGCAAAGGAAGCCGAACCAATGGTGCCCGCGGTTGCTTCGGGTTTGATATGCGGTGAAGGTATGTGGACCCTACCGGCGTCAGTTCTTGCTTTGGCGAAAATAAATCCGCCGATTTGTATGAAATTTTTAACTTCTTAAATTAGGAAGAATTTGTTATTAGTTTCGGAAAGAACTCAAAGAAGAAATGGTATAGCCAGTTATAGTTTCTGTGTTAATAACAGATTTGGTTGCTCTAAATATCAATATATTTCATAATATCAGTGGTTTAAACTTTCAAATACTGTTTAAAAAAATTATCATGTGCGATACGAACAGATTATCCTGTTATTATGCCGCTAGAACATCGGTTTTACCCCGTGCAAATATCGTGTAAACTAGTCGTAGAGCATCAAGCCATGAGTCCAAGTATTCCCATGAATCTGCAATCTGAAAAGAAAATAAAACAGAACATACATTTAAACATGTAAAAGTTAAGAATTTTAGAAAGGGTTAATGATGGTTTAGCCCTCAAAGTGTCAGCATTTTTCTTTACCTTTTTAACTAGAGTAAAATGCCATTTTCGTCCCTAAGGTTTGGCCAGTTTTGCGACTTTTGCCCAAAGGTTTGTTTTTTCGCATTTGGATCCAAAATGTTTGAAATCTTGTCATTTTCTCTGTTAAGTCAGGGGTATTTTCCTCTTTTTTGTTAACTTAAAGGGCAATTCGGTCTTTTTCACTTTATGTACTATATGTACATTATGCTAAATGCTTGTATATAAAGCGAAAAAGACCGAACTGCCCTGTAAAATTAAAAAAAAAAGACGAAAATACCCCTGACTTAATGGAGAAAAATGGACGGGCTAACGAGCCAGATGAAAATGACAAGATTTCAACCTTTTGGATCCAGAAGCATTTTAACTATTTTTGACAATATTTAGAGGGTTAAAACATTATTAACTTTAAAATTTTAAACAACATATGTAGTCAACTCATTAAATTTCGCAAAATGAAAAATACCAAGAAGATTTGTCCGTGAATTGTATCGATGATGATCGAAGGACCAGGTGGTAAGGTCAAATCCGAGCATACTTTTACGGATATAATATCCTGAATATCAACTCGGATAGCTGGTCTATCATTAGTTTTTTCTTCATCATCATGGATCTAAAATAATGAATAACAAATAATTAAGAGTAAACTGCCATTTTGGTCCCTGAGGTTTGCGCAGTTTTGCCACTTTAGTCCAAATCTCAAACTTTTTGCATCTGGGTCCCTGTGGTTTCAGTTTTATTGCCATTTTGGTCCAAAAGTGATTTTTGTCTTCTAAAATCCTGCTATTTTGTCCTTTTCCTCAGGGGCAAAATGTTCATTTTAAGCAGAGTTTGAAGTTTATTTATATATAGTAATATATATTAATGCTTAAAATGACCATTTTGCCCCTGAGAAAAAGGACAAAATAGTAGGATTTTAGAAGACAAATATCACTTTGACCAAATGACAATAAAACTGAAACCACAGTGACCCAGATGCAAAAAGTTTGAGATTCGGACTAAAGTGGCAAAACTGCCCAAACCTCAGTGACTAAAATGGCAGTTTACTCAATAATAAATAAACGACAATTACGATTAAAAATTATAAGTAATCAGAAACATACAAAGAACAGAATGATACCTGTAGGAGTCCTTCATGGTTCAAAACAAACTTAAATCGTTTCCAATCGCAATGTGGAGCAACTGGATTTTCCACTGGGGGCACCGTAAGATATCCAACTTTTAGATACGGTAAAGGAAGCTGCAAAAAATTCATTATCAGTTTATCGCTAATCCTGATTCTGTAATCAAGTTTATGTATAAAAGTTTTAAATTACGTACTGACCATAGACCGCACAAGCTTTAATGCACTAGTGTAAACCTGTGATTAATAAAGCTTTCACGTTAGAATCAAATTTAAAAACTATACCGAAATAACAGGGTAGTAACTAGTAACCGAGTAATTCGGTTTCAACGCAATGAGCAGCAGCAACATAGATAGCAGATTGACTGTATAATTCACTGGAGGAAATCTCGTTTCCGATAACTAGCACTCCAGTTCTTGACGTGGCTTCTGCTAATCCATACTGCCGAAACAGGATTAATAATGTCACCAATAGCATAAACGGGTATAAATAGGCTGCAAACGATCGAACGAACACGAACAAGACCTTGTTCATGTTCGTTTGTTAAGGAAATATATGTGTTCATGAACTATCTATGAACACTTACCGAACAAGATTTTCTGTTCATGTTCGTTCGTTAAGGAAATGAATGTGTTCGTGTTCGTTTGTTAATTTTAGGTAACGAATGCAGACAAACGTTCATGAACACAAGCACAAACACAAACTAATGTTCATGAATATAAATGGAAACAAACAAACACAAACAAGCCATCATGACCAGAATATATAATACACTTATGCTTATTAAATACTTTATTCATTGGAATTTTGAAGTATATAAATAAAATATAAAAACTAAAAACTAAAAACACGAATGAACTATAGAACACAAAAGAACACGTTACCGAACGTTCACGAACATAAACGAACTTACTGCCGAATAGTTCATGAGAATTTCCCTGAACGTTCGGTTCGTTTGCAGCCCTAGGTATAATATTGGGAATGGGGTGGGTGTAAACTGACCAGAACAGTGCCGAGGTTGTAAATTGCTCGATGGAAATCAAACTGCAACCGTATTGCTGCACGAAACTTACTGATTGCAGTTTTTTCTATTGTCTGTTTTTCTCGTGCAGAGACAATTGCGCTCAGTTCCTGCAACACTCGTTATTTATTTAGTTACTAAAATATATATCAATGTTTAAGAATTATATAACAAGTTTTAGAACGAAGAATGTAATATTTTGAGGCACCTGTAAAGCAAGTCCCCAGTTGTTGAGAGCCTGAAATGTAACCGAATATATAAATGATTATATACATATACATAGATGATTCAAAGTAAATTGTTTTCGTAGTTACCTGAGGACTATTCCAATTTAGTTGAACGGCTTTTTCATAACTCTTTGTTGCCTGCTTCCATAACGCTTCAGCTTCCTTTGTACGACCATGCAGTTTGGCTCGATCTGCTATGGCAATAGCCCAGTTATAATACGCCTGAAAACCGACATAATCATAGTCATAATCATAATCACATCATTAAAGAAAATGAACAATCGCACGATTGGATAAAGCTGCATACGTCATGCAGTGCAGGGTTTAATTGGGTAGCCTCATCGTACTTTTTGCAGGCCTCTTCAAGCAATGCATCTTTAGTATGCGAATTAGCACTCAAATTAACATTATCTGCACATTCCTGTAGATAACATTAATCGACTTTTAACAACAATTATGGCTCACAAGTAGTGATTTCAAATGTGAATGATAGTTACTTAGACCTGAAGAACAAGTGCCCAATTATAAAGTGCATCGTAATCATCTGGATTGCTCTCAATAGCACTTGCATACCTGAAAACATGTTCAAGTTTTTATTAATAATATGAGCAACACATTCAAAGTTAAATGAAATACAAACAGTAGTTATCAGTTATCACCTCTTTGCAGCAAATTTGAGCATCCGTTGCCTTGATCGCACGTCATCAGAACTTATGATCGTATCGATCAAGGCCATGATAACACTATTTTGTTCTTTATATTGTTTGCTTTCTTGACTGAAGTGCAGAAAAAAAAGGAAAACTGTATATCAATATGAATATTTGCTCAAGAAGAAAACATTAACCAATGCAAAAAGTAAAAATAGCATACAACAAACTATAAAGATTGCAGTTAGTTAGGTAAAAGTGATCTTGCTGTCACACAAAATGAATATGAGATTGATTTTTTTCCTTCACCTCTATACTATTATTATTAATATAGCAAAAGAGGGTGTCTTAAGGATAGTGTTTAAGACACAACCTCTATTCTCTTTTATTAATTTTCTTTGTTATTTTTACAACAATGCCATCCACCATTGATTTTTTTCCATTTTCTTGTTCTTTTATGTATTCAACCCTTGAACTTTTAGCATTGTCACTTACACCCTCTCAGTTTTCTAAAAACTTTAAAATGTTATTTTAACCTCCCTTGAGTTTTATGTACTTATTTTTATGTACGTTTTTTTGCTGGTCTACGTTTTGTTCAGAAACGAGTCGGAGCAAATATAATACGTTTTCTATAGGCGGTATAAATTCGAGTTACTTTACGTTTCAACTCTGCCGCAACGCGTGGTACCATTCTTTAACGTAAAAAAACACTATTTTTTACGTGTTTATTTTTAAGTACGTTTTGTTATAGATCCAAGTTGGTTAGTAAATTTTCTAAGTAATGAGTCAAGTCAAATATAATATGTTTTCGTGCTTATTTTCATGTGCATTTTCAGTTGGCCTACGCTTTGATGCAAATTTTGTTCGAAAACGAGCCGGATCAAATATTTGACGGTATAAGTTCGAGTCACTTTAAGCATCGCCGCCCCGCCGCAACGCGCAACGGGTCAAATACTAGTTATAAATAAAATATACGTTTCAACTCATTTAAAAAAGCTGAATACGTCGTCTCTTTTCCAGAATAAATTTCGTTGAAAACGAAATTATATTAAAAAATAGAGTGTCTTTCGTTATTGTAAGCTGAACAACATTGATACCGGCATCAGTATCTAACCAACAGTGGTATTCGTTTTTATGGTTTTTGATTGATATAAAATATACCTAGACTTTATTTTTGAGTTTCCTCTTACCGTTGCTACACCGGGACCCACTACAGTCCAACCGAATTCTCGCGGTAATGCGTGATGGAATTCCACTAGTTAGATCAAATCAGCATGTATTTATAACATTTTAACCCTAATTGCAGTATGAAATTGGGGGAAAATCAGACCTACGAGAAGGCGTAGAAACAACGGAGGATGGAGAATTATCATTGCTACTGGTGGATCCATTCTCCAATGCACTGAGCAATTCTTTCATTGTGACAGCTGGTCTACCATCGTCTTTACGTAGGCCAATAAATACGGGTTGTTTGTGATCCGATTCGACACCCTTAGGGCTGCGAATGGGAGAGCGAGGGGCATTGTTTTCCGGTGACGGTGGGATGGAAGCGGGTGTTGTTGTTGTTGTTGTTGTGGATCGTGTTTCTGTTTCATGTGGAGTTCTGCAGGCTGATCAGTGTTTGTAGACATTGTTGATAGGATCAACAAATGTAGTGAGTGATGTGATCAGATGGATGTTATGATCAAGAGGCAGGTGTTGGTGTTACTCGATGTTTGATGATCGACACATTCATGTGGTAACGTAGCAGGTAGGAGGGAGTGGCGGATCTAGAAAATATTCGTAGAGGTAACGTTTTATAGAAAAGGTGTAATGAAATTCGAAAAAAACGTCAAAAAAGGCAGGGGCGGACCTACCTTATTGGTAAGGGTAGCCTCCGCTACCCCTTAGCGCTCCGACGGTAGTGTAAATTTTTAAAAATTTGACATTTTTTTGATTTCGTTACCCATTTTCTGTAAAACGTTACCCCTACGAAGATTTTCTGGACCCGACACTGAAAAAATGTCAATTTTTTCCAAAATTTACACTACCGCCGGAGCGCTACCCCTGCGCCTAAGGTATGTCCGCCCCTGGCACGGAGTCGCCAGTTTAGTTCCCAAATAAGATAAGTTGGGTGTGCAATAACCGAACTCTTAACCATAATAGAAACAGAAGAAATCGATGAAACCGAATGAGATTAATCGAAAATGAATTAAATGTAAATCGGTTATTGGTTATTTTTTGTACCATCGGTTAACCGAAATTAACTTAACCGATCCATTTATATTTTCATGTATTTCTAGTTTTTATACCTCGGTTTCATGTATTTTATGTTTTATGCTTTGATTACGTGTGTGTCTAAACAAAAGCTATAGCTTTTATTTAATTTGGTTATTAACCGAAATTAATTGAACCGAACTGAGAACCGACAAATTAACCGATTAACTAATAACTTTGGTTACGTTTACGATAACGGTTAATGTTAATAAATGAACCGAACCATGCATACACCTATTGGATATGTAACTGTACATAAAATCAAAGGATGAATAGGCATGGATCATCCGACAATGAAACGTGATACCAAACGACCAATTTTGGGATTTTTTTTACTAAATGAATTCGTTAATTAAAATGGATTGTAGTTTAAGTATCTTTCCTAGTTAATTAAAATGGATTGTAGTTTACGTATCTTTCCTAATTAATATTAGGTTAGAAATCCATGACTCGGGTTAAATATATAAAATATAAAAATAGTTAATAAGTTTAAAACGATATGCTGAGATAAGATGTGAAATACGAAGGGGTGAAATAAGAGAAACGGGAAAAAGAATCTTGTGTTGACAAAATTATGACAAATGACACAATCAGTTATCTATTTATAAGGTATAGATTAAGCATCGAATAAATCACACTTTGCGATTCAATACATACATCAAATTGCATATATTGTTCTTGGCCGTTATAAATTACACGAATTGTCATTTAAGGGTACTTGAAAATGCATTTAACAAATAAAAATCTGATAGATTGTTTACAAATTTTATGTTCATATCGCAATTCAGTTATCATTTTGTATATGTTTATTTGCTTATGAACACATGTGGAGATTTATATGGCAATCTTATTATATTTCTAAGAGTGACCTAATGGTTTAACAGTATATTAAAACAGTTAATTTAACGCTAGTTAGAATATAAGATAATATTTACATATTAGTTACAATTATATAGATATAGAGCTATAAACAAATCTAAAATTAAACGAGACAAACTCAAATTTAGGTGAACTCATGTGGTTTACACTCCAAATATGATATATTATTTGTTTGAAATGTAAAAATGAAAATGAGAAAAGTAAATAACTAAACAAAATGAAAAGTGTCTTAAGCATAAAGAAAGATAATTAATGAAGACTAATTATAAAAGATGCATGCAATATCTAAAATACATAAAAGATGAAAAATTGTAATTCAACTTTTTTGGCCTTTATCATAAGTACGTTTGATAGTTTGATACTTAACCATGGGTAATGGTTAATGTCCTTTAAGGGGCGTTTTTTGCAACATCATCATAATGCTTCATATAAAATAAAACACACCACTATATTACTAAAAAAAGTTACACAAAATCCTAATAAATTAAAAAACAACTTAATAAATCCTAAAAAAATAAAAAAAAACAACTTAATAAATCCTAAAAAATTAAAAAAATTACAAAGTACGATAAACATTAAAGTGGGGAACCCAACAAAATTCTAGGTTCCCATCGTGCCTATACTCATTTGGCGATCTCCACTCGATCGTCTGGCTAAGTCGCCGCAGGGACACGGTCGAAGCATGCTTTAAACCGATCCAACTTCGATTTTAGCTCACGCCATTTATGTTGACAAGCGTTCAAGTTGTGACGCGAGTTTCCAACATGCTGTTGGTATTGTTGAAACGCTTGTGTCTAGTAGGCAGTTTGACCACGATGCAGCATACGTTGTGCCTCAACGATTGACGTCACTAGCGCTATCTCCTCCTCTGTCCAATGAACCATTTTCGGTTTTTGGGTTGGTTTTGGATGAAGATTTGTATTTGAAGAGAGTAGATGTGAAAATATTGATGTTTGGGTGAGTATTTATAGGTTAAAATTAGTAAAAAAAAATTAAATTTTGAGTTGGGTAACGGTAACCACATGCCCGACGGCTAGCCCAAACGGTCTGATTTAGCAAGCCAATCCTAGCCAGCCATGCCGTCTCCCCAACCCACCCCACGCCAGGCTTCGTAGCCACGCTAGCGGGGCAACGCCGCTACCCACGCTGGCCGGCGAGGCTAAAGCGGCGCTGCTTGGCTAGCCACGCCCCAAACCCAAGCCCACACCTCGCGGTCTTGTTAGACATTATTCTAGAAATGCCCCTCTCTCTTCATGTCCCTCTAATGCACATGGAGAATGGTGTAAGGGCATTATCAAAACCTTTCACGCCCCTACGAAGCCGCATTACGTATTATATGGCCTTATGGAAACCTATTTTAATCCTATTTAAAGATGTTTTTTTGCTCAGCCATTGCCTGGACAAATGAGCCTGAAGCCACCCGAACCTGAATTAGAAAATACCCGAAAAACCTGAACCCGACCAACCCGAACCTTAAATGAGTCAATTATCGGGTCACTATTTCCCAGCCAAAAATCCGAACAGCCCAACCCAAAAATACAAAAATCCGAAACCGGAAAAAAAAAACAGAACATATAATGTCTTTTGTAGATGTGCTTTGTTTGAGTTTTTGGTTTTTGAAACACTGTTTTAGAACTTTTTAACATTATGATATCATATTGTAAAAAACTATTTTAATCTTGATGATGTTTGTTAGGTAGCATGATGAATTTTAATTATATTTTGCGAAGGAAAAAAAACATTTTTTAATATTACATCTAAATCCGAAAACCAAACAACCCGACCCGAAAAGCCAAGACCCGAAGAACACCCCTATCAACCACCAGACGTACGGCTCGTCTCGCCGTGACCTTATCTTGAAGATCACTAGGTTCTCTTAGGAGATTGGGATCAAAGAACTGGGAGCCGTAAAAGATTTTTTAAGACGAAGACAATACGAACACAGCTAACGTGCATCCTCTTCAGATGAATTTGAACTTGCAAGTTGATAAACTCGTCCAGTGGAGGACGAAGCTTATGTGTTGAAATTGAATCAGGAACAAGTCAGCTACAACAAAATCAGCATGGTTGACCATAGCAGAAGCTAAACGAAAAATGCAACATTCTACAATTCAACTACACATCAAAACACCTGTAAACGTACTTTTTCTAATTTCTCGACATTAAGACAAGACCTGACACGGTTTAGAAACAAGCCACCATCACACAACAGAGTGCGGGCACAGACAAGACGGAAATTCAAGTAACTTATTGAAACGAGATGTAGATGCAAGTGGAAGGGGGTGAAAAACTGAAATGTAATTAAAAATAGATAACGAAAAACAGTAAGAAATAAAAAATAAAGATAACCAACTAACCGCATCTAAATCTTGTCATGGAGGGTTACAACCAAATCATGTGCATCATCTAGAAGCTTCCAAACATCCAAATGTCCAGCCATGCTGTTACACTCTCTCAATATCTCATCCATGCTGCTATACTTCTCTATAATTTGCCTCCTCCGTTGTAATACACACGCCGCTATTGCATACAATAACAGGTCATCCGTCGGTGGGGCCCGCAGCCTCATCTTCCCCCAGCCCGATTTTGTAATTCCTGCTCTAATAGCGGTCTGATCCGCCCACATCACCTCCCACAGACACAATGTTTGTTCGAAGTTAAGCTCTCTTCGAAACAGAACCACCACCATCCTGTACACGAAGAAACAATCCTCCGCCTGCATCTCCTCCAGGTGGCGGTATAGATGCGAGTCTTTCCCTTTGATGATCTTCGACACTATGTTCAACTGCCGCCTGATCCCACCTCATCGAGTCGGAAATTATGGCGGGCCTTTTTCATGAAACCGACGAAACACCAGAAGGCTTCACTGTCGTCTTCTACAACTGAAATAATCGGCGAAAGTAAATCACTCATTCCTTGACAGTAACCGATTTCCGGGTCGTATAAAGCGTATGCTTCTAGAATTGAAACTAAACGTGCAGCGTGGAAGATTCTGCACGCTTCGAGATGAGTGTAGTCCTTGAGACATACACTTTCGGCTAACTCATGTGCTTTAGCAGAATCCACTGCTGCTTGAGACGGTGTGTAAACGATCCATTCGTCGTTTGCACGGATGGCGTCCAGACGAATGATTCGCTGCCATGTGGCGAAACTTTCCGACTTGTGTGGATTTATGGTTTTACCTTCCGTGTTTGAGAAAGTGGTATCGGATTCTTGTGTGGGTTTTTCGGGGCCCGTGCCATCAGATTCTTCAGATGAGTCAGAATCAGACGACTCACTTTCACTTTTGCAAGCGATTTCGTTTCCGTCACCAACTTCATCCAGTTTAACGCTGTCTGTTTGATTCTCAGGACTAGACAGGTTAATAACTTCACCGCCATCTCTGCAGTCGTCCTTGCTGTCACTTTCACAGATTTTGTTTACGTCGGTGGTTTTTTCACTTAATTTGTAGGTTTCTTGACACTGTTTCCTAAGCTTCTCAAACTCTTTCCTGAACAGGAAGAAAGTTCGTATAAGTTAATTTTAAAAACATTATTTGGAAAAAAAATTAATAAGTGAAATGATGGTTTCATGGGGTCAGAATGTTAGATACCTATTTTTAGTTTTCACGGCATCTCGTTCTTCTTTCGAACTTTTAAGATCATAGCTGCAAGGGAAAAAAAGCAAGTTAAGAGTTTACACGATGAGTTATTTTTAACAAACAAAACGTAATTAATGTAGAAAAAAGGTTAGAATGAGTTTGCAAGAAGGCAAAGGAAAATGTTTGTGAACATGCAACAAACAAAAGGTCCTACATAAATGTTAAGAAAACAATACATGTTTGTGTGTTGTAGAAGTTAATGCACCATAATGTAATGCAAAATACATATTTTCTAAATGTTTAAAATGTACAGGTATACATTATAGGTTTTAGGTGCTTACACTCCAAGAAGAAATGTCCAAACTTCTGCTCTTAAACTAGGATGGACACCCTGCATGAAAATTATAAAAAGTAAATAACATAAGCATGCTGAAAAACCAACTGAAAGGAGTATAGCAAAAAAAAGTTTACAAATTTTCAAATATAAAACACGCTTTCATGTGAATTTATGCTATAAGGTAACAACATACTCCACTTCTAACTTTCTTAAGAATTTGCCTCCACCATCACATAGTCTTCCATCTTCATCAAATAAACTTTTCCACTGTTTAGGCTGAACAGCATGTTTTCTTCTCCTTCTTGACCAAGGTGATTGCAGATGTCCCCTACATCACAATAACCATCATACAAAAACTAAACACATTATACAAAACCACAAATCAAAGAGAGACACTTTTAAAAACCTCATGTGTGCAGTGATAATTAATAACAAAACTAGTGTGGAAATCGACAGTATGCGCTCTTCTCATCACACTTTTCACATTTTATAACTCCATAGTCAACTTAAACTTACACAATGTTCTAGTATAACAATTGTAACACAGGATTAATGAATTTGTCACAGTCCATACTCCATACCGAACAGTATTAATGTGACGTTTCACAGAGTGATAAAATCATAAAGTCGGACAATTAAGTAATTAATTTGAACAATGTTTTGTAACTCCATAGTCAACTTAAACTTACACAATGTTCTAACTTCTAATACAACAACTTTAACACAGGATTAATAAATTTGTCAGTCCATACAGAACACTATTAATGTGACTTACACAGATTGACAATCATAAAATCAGACAGTTAAGTAATTATTAATTGATTTTTATGTGAGCTGGAGTAAGACATCATCCTCGCCATAAACAAATAACAAAATCCACAGATTTGAACATTTTCACTACAGAAGTAAGAAACCTACAACAGATCTGCTACACAAGCAGAGAAAACAAGATATTGAAGATCGAGATCTGGAAAACGAAGAGAGAAACGAATGAAGAAACTGACCTATTAGTAGAAATTGGCGAGGACGATGATGATGATGATGATGACGAAGAAGCAACGACTAACAAAACCGATCGCAAATGAATCCACGACGACGACGGAGATGAGGACGACGGCGTCGGAGAAGACGAATCCGGTGAAGACGAAGTGTGACTCAGCCGGAGTACTCTCAATACATGTTGTTTAGGCCGTGACGCCAACATCTTTCCAGTTTTCAACTAAATCTACACCTAACTATACCTATAACAACCTATACGAACCCTAGATACTCAAATCACAAACTTAGGGTTTCAAATTCAACCGATCTATCAATTGTTCGATTTTGAATCTGAATTTGTTTTTGTTTTTGTTTTACCTATTGGAGTAAACGAGAGTAGCAGCCACAGCGAGTCCAGCCATCACCGTCACGGCGATAGCTATTCCGGCGTTAGATTGAGATCCATAACCATAACCACCACCGCTACCACCACCAACGCCGCCGCCGGTCATCCAGAAAACCACGCCTACAACTACACCTACACCTCCGTCGCTCTTTCCGTCAACGAAACCGTAACTTCTCCGACGAGCATCACCACCGGAGAATAAATCACGCATCAATGAACAAATCAGCACCAGAAGAAGTGAAATTACAACATTAACCTTGCTGTTCTTCCTCCTTATTGTTGTTGTTGTTGTAAGCCCTAATTTTCTCCACACCATAACCTCTTTAAACAGCAACTCTGGTCCCCTTTATGAGTTAGCTTTAATTTGTGTGTTGTTTATGTTGAATTGATTAATTATTTAATCATTTAATTCTGCTACAAAATACTCCAATCTGATTAACAGATTAATCATCTTTGTGTGTGTGTGTTTTGGAATGTGGTTATCGAACTTTTGCCTTTATCAGGCCCAAGGCCCAAACTTTGTCAATACACTGCTTTTGAGAAATCAAAGTTGAAAATATCTTGTTTAAAATTAAATAATAAAGTTCATTTGTCTTGTTTGCATTTTGCAACAAGTAACGTGCGTTTACATGATGTGTCATGTAACATGCGTTTACATGCTATGACCCTATGTGATTTGTTGTATTGTTCATCAAACAATATTATATCATTACTTATCTTAAAAATTACAAAAGTTGTATAGTTTTAATCAGATGTAAATAAAAAAAATGATTGGAGTGATAAAAGATTACCTAACATTTTTTGTCCTTCCGTGCTCAAGCCTTATATCGCGTCAAACTCTCCTAAAACGTCTTTTAGCGCTCGGTCGCTATGGCTTCGATTGTTTCTGCTCGCGAAGAAGATAACGGGAGAAAATGGTTGCGAGACGTGAATGTTACCGTTGGAACGGTAATATTCTTAAATATTTTTTTGAAAACAATTTAAACTTTATATAAACCTCTCTCTCTATTATTTTTATACCACTCTCTTTACCATCATTCTCTACCCTCCATATTTTATAAAAACTCAAGATTTATACCCCTTTCTCTACCATGTATCCCTACGATCGGGGTTTCATTCCTCCTCGATCAAGCGGCGACCCGAACCAAACATTTCACTTTTTATGTTATTTGTTACATAACCCCCCTAAAAGAAGTTAGGAGGAGTTATGACTACACATGAACTTGACCTTATTAATCATATTTGAAACTATACTTAGCTTTCGCACAGCTCTATAATTAATTATTTTAGTTTTGTTTTTATTAAACGTTCTGGTATACTACTTTGTTGGAATAGAAAAGGATAAGTTAGTTTTTTTTTTCTTCAAAATTTGTGAAGGCCTGATCATTGTTTGTTCCATAAGTAAATGAGATTCTCATTCTTTGCTTTATAAAAGGAAAAGGGTGGTTTTGGGGAATTCACTTTTGAAATACATACATACTTGTTTTAAATTGTTGAATGATTAATCATATTAAACAAGACTTAAATTAACAAATCTATATTGACATATTCATTAAGGAAATAAATCTGACTGAATTAACACAAACTACCATTGATTTGTTTCAGTATTTACCAAACATCATAAACTAAATTTCCTGCAATCAAATGTAGATCGAAATTTCCAAATAAAATAATCACAAATAAATTAATTTGTATTATATATCATCTCTATCTAGTTAAAAAGGAAAAAGATAATAAAAATTAAATATTTAACTGATAAACAAGTTAAATTTCCTCATCTTCAATGTATCATTTAAAATTTACCTATGGCATTGGTAAAGAGGCAAGAAAACTTAACAAGAAGGAAAATTATCAACTCAAGATTAAAAATTGGAAAGTGTGGTTGTAATGGGAGAAAATTAAGAGAGTTTGCACATGGCAAATTTAATTGTATGATGTGAGGGGACAGGACAACTACATGGATAAACCCATCCACATGGAAAATGCTTCCAAATCACGTGAGGTTTTTAGATTTCCGAATATGTTTCATTACCATATGATCAGTTGTCGATCATAATTGTTTGCCCCATCGTTACACTGCAAATTTCATATGTCATACTTTTTATTTACGCTAGAAATCATTCACTGTCATATGTTTCGAGTATATGATCTGAAAGTACGGAACTAGTTAACTAGAGTACGTAGTAGGTACAGATTGCAAAAGAAAGTAATACCAGCCATTTAGTAAACATAAACAGCTGGTTGTCCCAAAATGATGAACAAAAGTGTAAGTAGTTTTTCATGGTAAAACAATTCCTTACTTACCTTGAGCAGGGCCAAGAGGCTGACCGCGTAAGCCTCGGCTTTTCGATCTTCTTATCCTCTTCTAGAGAGATCATGGCTAGGTTAGATGGGTTCTCTATCATGAGCTTGGCTACAAGGTACCCAGAGATGGACCACGTTTGATACTTCCTCGCTTGCTTCCCGATGTAACGTCCCTTCTTACCGTCATAGTACTCGGGCCACGCGTCTTTTGAAAGCCGCTGCTCCACCAGTTCTATCGCTCTCTTCGCAATCTGAGGCCTTCCCGCCTTGATGCATGCGGCTGTCAGCAGCCATAATAGAACTGCAAACCCACAAATATGTAGTCAAATAGTCAATTAAGTCTTTTCTTTCATGAGCTAAAGAGTAAAGTTCTAGTTTAGGACTCACCAGGCCAAGAGCCGCCATTGTGATAACTCCAGCGTGTGTTCTTTGGATCACAACCTGTGACAATGTTCCACTCGTAGCCCTCCAAAGCAGGGTATGCAATCTTCAACGGCATCTCGCCAATCAGGTCTTCCCAACGTTCCTCCACCAAGTCCATAATAGCGGTTGTCTGCGCCATTGTGGCTAAAGAACTCAATATAGCAATACAGTTTCCAACCAAGAACCACCTGAAGTCCATGCGAGCTGGGCTCACGTTTCCAATGAAGTAGCCGCCTCTCAAGGGCATGAAATCAAACACCCAATCTGGGATGGACTCGGGTATGACATTGAACTTGTTAACAGCTGTGTGGGAATACTCCTCTGTTTTGTATCGATAGATGTTGTTAAGTTGGGTAAAATCCAGCCAATAGTAGTTTCGGATGTGGTAGCTTAGAGCTGTAATCCTTCTTTCGATCCGTTCGATCAGTTTGCTTGAATCGGTATCCTCTTTCAGCATTTGTTGTGCACACCTCAGTGCAAAAAAGAAGAGCGCTTGGATCTCAATTGGATATCCATATACACCCTGCCACACATACAAGTTGGAGCTGATTATATAGTATCATAAATGATAAATCTTAGCGGACTAGGTTAAGGAAATTAAAGCTTACCATCCTCCTGTCAATCATGCTACATCCATCTGCACATAGGAGGGTCGGGAAAGTGTCGAAACCATCAGAGAGGCAAAGGTCGAGTATTAACTTCATGCCTTTCTGCACCTCGGGTTGCTCTGACAAGGTGTAATCTTTTGTACATTTGGTGTATGACCTTAAGAGTATAATCCACCAGAAACCCGAATCAACTGGTGCAACTCTTCCAATTGCACTGCCACCGAAGTCAGCCTTCAAGACTTCCTTTTTCTGGAAAGATTCATACATGACCTTGAAACTGGCAGGCATGACACCTTCTCCGAGAGTGAAATTGTCGATTGTCTTTTTCCATCCTTGTAGATGAAGAGTCTTTAGTAAGAAATTTTTCACAATCTCTGGCTCATGAGATGGAACTTTCATTAGGTAGGCTAAGGCTGTAGGTACAAAGTCTCTCACAAACACCTGCACCAGAATTTCACAGTCTTCATAATGAATGTCATCAAGTGATGTATGATGTATTCATATCCATTATGTATTCATGTCTTCATTACACAAATATATGTTCCAACAGATTTGCTAGAAACCAAAGTGGAGTGACACAATCGTGCAACACATATATGAATTATGGTACAAGACATCTACCAAATATAAATACAAAATAATACCACTACATATAGACTATAGTGATAGGATCAATGCATATCATCCGAATAAGTATGCTACAAGATATCTATTAAATATAAAACACATACAATATATCCTTGCTAATAATATGTAGACCAATTACTACCATTCGTGCATTTTGGAAGTAATTATTAACAAATGAAATGTAAACACTCTTCTGGTTTGAATTATGCTAGTCCAGTGCAGCACATTGTTTAGAATGTTAAGGGCCTAAACACGAGCTCGCTAAAGATACGGTGGTTTTCTCATCTTCTGGTAAGGCCAAACCAGTAGATTATTAATGCTTCAGCTAGCATTGTGATCCTAATATCGGCTAAACATCTTTTGGTACTGCTTTGTTAACAGAGCGTGTCAAAGACTATATACAACAGAATTTCATGATAATTTATATCAGAGAAAGCATCACCGATTGAACGTAGCATTTGTTTCTATACTTGCACACAGAGTCGCATATCATCATTGATTGAACCTATCCGAGCTATGTGAATCTACAGACACGTCACATCAGCATATACGCACATCGGACAGATATGCATCAAGCAAAAATGATCATACAAACGCAGTTGCAAACAAATCACCTATATACACAGTCAAAGAGAGAACATAAAGCAAGCAATGAGTTCCACAGGATCAGATAAGCAGTGGTGAGTGGAGTAAATGAATCACAATTCATGAGCAATATATTGATCCGTTCCGGCTGTATGACACATTAAAATGATTATGTGAAACAAAAGTCAATGATAAGGATAACATGTGTAACATGCATTTGTCTAAGGCAAGCAGCGTAGTAATGTTAGGCCTTCCTTATGCATAATTAGATGTATCACACAATCGTACAACAACCATATAACGACCAATTACTCCTGTTCATGCTTTTTAAAGTGATGATTGATCGATTAACAAAAAACTAATGTAATCACTCTTCTAGTTTGAATTAATGTTGCTAGCATGCTAACTTAGTCCAGTGCAGCACATTGTTTAGCTTGTTAAACCATGTTCAGGAGTCCGGACCTCAACAAGAGCTGGCTAAAGATATGGTACTTTTCTCATCTTTTGGCAGAGGCCAAACCAGTAGATTATTATGTGGTCCAAAATGATTCAGTTAGCATGTAGATCCTATTATTAGCTAACCTAAACATCAAAACTGCCTGAAGTTTCCATTCCTTTGGTACTGCTTTGTTAACATAACATCTCAAACACTATACACAACAGAATTTCAGATTAATTTATATCAGAGAAAGCATCACCAATAGAATACGGCATATTTGTTTCTATACGTGCACCGCATATCATCATTGATTGAACCTATTCGAGTGTATGTGTATCTACAGACACATCACATCTGCAAATAAGCAGATCTGACATACATGCATCAATAAAAAATAATCAAACAAACACGCTTACAAAAAATCACCTATACACAATTCATGAGCAATATAAATCAGTTCTGGCTGTATGACCCATTAAAATGATCATGTAAAACAAAAGCTAACTGTGAGGATAACATGTGCAATTTGTCTAAGGCATAATTAGATGTATCATGCTATAAAGCACTCAAGGAGTAAACTGTAAATAGATTGCTATATGTATATATACATAGATAAGTGCACGTAACTGAAATTACGAAGAATTATAGAAATCATCAATGAAAATGTGCGTATAGTATATCGTATATACCTGATTGTAATTCAATTCCTCTGCACTAGGATCAAGTGCTGCTGCTAGTGTTCCAACCGGTTTACTCTGAAAATAAACAAACGAGTTGCTCAATCGAGTCCACGCTTCATCCATCATAGACGGACAACCGCTATCAGATCCATTTGATTTCGCACTAGTCGCCTCAGGCAGAAGGTGAATAAGACTCGTACCGACGCTAGGAGACGGCTTCAAAATCGATTTATTCTCGAGCGAACCACGTACTCCTGACTTCTCCTTCTCCGATGACTCCTGATCAGTTGCAGACTGCAATAGCTTAGATGAATCATGAATATCAGTGATCGGAACAACGACAACAACTTGTTCTTCAGTTTCGAGTGCAAATGTCAATGCATTAGTTCTCTGTAATGCATTCTTCTGGAAGCAATCACGATTGCTGTTGATATTTCGCCAGATATCATCAGTAGAGTTGTTTTGCTTCATCAGTGACATCGATGATACAGATTTCTCTGCATGTGCTTGATCTTCATCCATCTGAAATTGCAGTTCGTCGCTTGAAGAGGAAGTTACTTTCTCGCTCATCGTAGCTATTTCTGTATTCTAGAGAGAGAGTTGAAGATGGAGGGAATGAAAGATGCGTGAGTGTACTACGTACTGTTTGGCGTTTAAATATCGTGACGGGGTATTCTGTTGGAAAATGTTGAATCACTTGAAGGAATTACGTGAATGCCATTCTGTTACATGTCAGAAGCTATGGGTATGTGGCATAGCTTGTAATTACTACGTAATTGACGGGTTAATTGGATATGTCAGATGGGCAAAACGTGAACGTAAAATTTTTGTAACCAATGATGGTATAACATGTGGACGCGTAACAAACTTAATGAAGGAATGTTGAGGTGACGATAGCTTAAACTCTTAAACGACGTCGTCGCATAAATTGTGTACCGTTTTCTTGGAGACACTTCTGTTCTTTCACTGATTTTGTGCGCACTTAAGGGATATAAACGTTGAGCCCAACTAGGCTCGTCATGTTTTTATGAAGCTTGAGCTTGAATTGCTTTGAGTCTACTTATTTGAGTCGAGCTATTTTAAGTACTCGGCTTGAGCTTGTTTTAATGTCGCTTAAACGAGTCAAAGCTCGGCTAGCCTATGTTATCATCATTGTTATTATATTATATATAAAAAAAAAGTAAAATTTTGTTTGGGCTCATTTAGGCTCAAGTAAAATTTTGATTGGCTCGTTTAGGCTCGCGAGCTTAAACGAACTTTGTATTTCAGGCTCGAGCTCAGACTCGATAACTAAACGAGTTTTTTTACAGGCTCGATAACTAAACAAGCTCTATTACATGCTCGACCTTGGGCTCGTTAAAACTCGGCTAGTTCGAACTTTTAACAGAGCCAATATTAAGCATTTGGGCTTGTTTACACCACTATACGCGCTAGGTGCTTAGAGTCATATAAGAAAAGGGAAAATGATAGCATATAAAGAAAGTTTGTATGCAGTAGGTGTTTAGAGGTTATATAAGAAAAGGGGAAATGATAGCATATAACATAAGTTTGCTATTTAAAGAAAACAATTTTAAATAACAATAATGAAAATAAAGTAAAAATCTTATCAACAATTATATCTATTTCTACTAGTTATAGTAAGAACAAAAGTATTAAATATTTCAAGTTAGATATTAGAGTCAAAACAATATAGGTTTACTTAACTTTTAGTTCCTAGTAAGATATAGTGAGAGCAAAAGTATTAAATACGGTTACATGACCATCATGTTGGATACTTATTTAACTTTTGGTTCCTAGTAACATTAATTCAATATTAATTAAATAGAGGGGATATCGCAACATTCATCATCAGATAAGTCAATAAGCACATATAGAAAAATGAAAGAAATGTGATAATTTTTAGATGAGATAAGCAAAATTACTAGTAATGCATATTATGGATTCCGGTTCAGGATCACTTTTTGCTGTTTTTAGTATCAATAATTTCAGTTCGGAATTTATCGGTTTTTACCTTTAAATATTGTTACCCATTTTATCCCTAATGCATATGATGGATGTTTAGTATTCGAAAAGACTTGACAACAAGAAATTCCCTTATTTCGAATTTGTGATTTCTAACTCATTCAAACGTTAACGTTCTGGATGTTGCCACTTTGAATGTTTCGATTGTTGTCTCTTGCTACTTTATTTTGAACTTTATCCATTTTACTAGTTTTATTTGTGTTTATAGACTTGTACTTTTAGATGTTAAAAATAAGTATGTCTTAAGATTAGAACTAAAACAAATTCATTTTTCTCTCAATTTGAATCCAATGAAATTAACTTGAATTCAAATCGAACTTATAGTTCAAACTCGAATCAAATCGAATTTTCCAAGTTTATTGTGACTTTGAATTGAATATAAATCCAGCTTCAAAATTTTAATAATACGATTGTACTATGAGTAATTTTAAATTTAATAATTGATCGATTCAGATAAACAACCTAAATTTCAAAACAATTAGAGAAAATTGCTAAGAATCAATATTTTTTCATTTTCTTTGTCTTTGATACCTTTGGTTCCCTTGCTGTTGAAGCGATTGAGTTTTTGACAGAGTGCAGAGGGTCAAGCATAACAATTTCTTAACGCCAAAATACCAGACTTTTATTTTCGGTAGAATTGAATTTGCTATTTAAAAGGGGTTGCGACCCAAATTCTTTAATACGAAAACAAACAACTGAAGTCGGGCTTATCAGTTTAGCCCAATACTTTTGCAATTTGGGCTTTTGAAACTTCTGAGCACGACTCTCAAAGACTTCTTCTGCAGATCGAATTCTGATCTTCTCGCCGGCGAATCAACCGAAATCACCATCTCCGTCAACACTACAACCGTCCGACGAAATCAGGTACACAAGAGCTACATTTTCTCATCATTTCCACACATGAAGTCGCACTAATCAAACGAATTTACTCAGCTAATTTGTACTAACGTACTGTCGTTCCTTTTCACCTTTCACGATCAAATTTGTGACTTTAAGGCGTGATTAATAGGAATCATGGATGGAGGTATAACTAATTTTAAAACGTGGAATATACTGTATCCTGTATACATAAATCAAAGAAGACTATTGCTGAAGGTAGAAGAATCTCCGCTTCAAAGCATGCGAAAACCTACCGCTTTGGAAATCGGCGATTGCTGTGGCCACCTCAAAATTCCTTTCGCTATTGAGGTTTTTCATTTTTGCATTGATAGCTTAACTTACCTAATGTTACAAATATAAACATCTTAGGTTTTGAGTTTGCTTATCTTTAACATTTTGTCATTTGAGCATTCTCATCCGAGTTGTTCGTGTTTGTTTGTTAAGAAATATATGTGTTCATGAACACTTACCGAACAGGATATTATTTTAGTGATCGTTTGTTAAGGAAATGAACGTGTCCGCATTCATTTGTTAATTTTAGGCAACGAACGAAAACGAAAGTTGATGAACACAATGTGTTCATGAACACAAATGGAAACAAACGAACACAAACAAGCGTTCATGAACAGAATATATAATACACTGACACTTATCAGATATATTATTTTTCGGAATTTTGAAGTATTTAAATAAAATATACAAACTAAAAACACTAATGAACTATCAAACATGAACGAGCACGTTATCGAATATTCACGAACATAAATGAACAAACACCTCTGTTCATCTTCGTTCATATAACTAAATGAACTTCCCGCCGAAAGGTTCACAAGCTGTTCGCTGAACGTTTGGTTCGTTTGCAGCCCTATCCGAGTCTCTGTTTCCGTCTATATAATTTAACTAAAAAACAATTTTTTTTCTAAACTTTGTCAATATTTAAAAACACCTCACGTCTGATTCAAACACTTGTTTTATTGTTTTGTCTCGGTTATACACTTGTTTTATTGTTTTGTCTCGGTTATATACACTGACAAAATTATATAGATTGATGAAGAGTCACCTTAGAGGGTCACTATTTTAAAAAAAAAATCTATATTATAGAGATTCTAATAGAGGAATGTTTTAGTTGTTTTCACTATTTTTCCTTTATATTTATAAGTAATGTAGGTTTTAGAGGCTGAGTGCTCTGAAGCTTGAAGCTTGTTACTTGGGATTGAAGATAGGATTTTATTTTATATTTGGTTTGGTGATCTTTAATAGTTAACTTTTGCAATGGTTTTGTAGATTGATAAGGCTTATTCAAGGGATTTCATGCAAATAGGGAGGGTGAGGGTTATACTGAAAAGATCAGATGGGAGTCTACACAATCCCCTTATTGCATCCAGTAAGCATAATTATATTACATGTAGTTTTTGCTTGTTTGTTTTGATCACATGACAACTATGTTCATACTTTGTATTTGCGTAGATATTCGTTGTGTTGCCAAGTAAGCAGAGTTAATAAAACATCTTTATGAAACACGATTGCTTTACACTTTACGTATATGCAGATTAGTAGATATATTTGTTATGAATATGTTTTAAGATTTGGTAACTAAGTTTGGTGGAATAATATTGCAGAAAAGCAGTTGATGCTTCGTGTTGCTGAATTGGTTCCGAGACACCCGGGTAGAATAAAGAAACAAGAACCTGCAGCGTCTGCTTCAAATGCTGCACCTTCAAAATCTGGGAAGTCTGGGAAAAAGAAGAGATAAGATTCTCATTAAAATGTGTAGTTTTTATAACTTTTATTTGGGACCCCCTCTTGATCCTATATAACATAATGTTTTAGGCATTTATCTGCTGCGTATAGAGAAATAAAATAAAATAAAAGTAGTAATTATGCTGAAAATGGTTCTTCTTATTTGTCATATACCCGTTATCTCTTAAATAGGCATGGAAACACAACGAAACTAAACAACCTGATCTTTTATTCATTCAACAATAACTTGCTAAACGCTCGTGACGATCTTGATGTGTTCTTTCTCTACAACGGACTGTTCCAGTGTCACATCTATTTGAATTATAAGTTCTACGCCTTCCCTTAGTTCAGAATGGTTGCAACTCATGTTATGAAACTAACATGGGTTCCAAACTTCCATTACTCTTTTTTAATTTCATTTTTTGGTTCATAGTTTAGGCCTTACAAGGGTTACCTACTCGAGTTTTCCCTACTAACTATAAAGAATGTGCTACTAGACTGTAGATAAGATTCAAGTTTCCCAATTCCTCAAAAAATACATTAACTATAAATTAAAAATTACATAAGTACACATAAAAAGGAAACAGAAGATATCTATATTTTGGATTGAAAGATCTCAACAAGATAGTTGTATCAAACCCATTACAAAGGAAGATATCACCGTCGCTACCCAAAACTTGCGAGATGTGATTCAGAAAAATATGATGGAGACACCCATTGTGAAACATCCAACAGCCACCCATGGGCTCAACCGCTCACCTGTTCAAAAAATCAATCACAAATGAGATACAAACCGCATTATGATTTATGAAAGCAAATTCTTATTATCAGTAACTTACCTATCCGAGCAGCCTTCCAGAAGAATCCCCGAAATCTGCATAACACGGCATCAGAAAGCTACTATAAGAAAAACTGAACGACATCAAAGTTTTAAGAGTACAGAGACATAAGTTAAGAGTGTCCAAATGGGCAAACTACCAATTGTTAGTATCCCCAGTTCATGTACAAGAATGTATGTGATCCCATGGTCCATTCAATGGATGGAAAACAAATGCCAATATTTTTTCTAGATTCTGAGGAAATAGTTTGTTCATGAAGTCCCCTTCTCATCACACAGATTTCAGACATCAAAATTATAAGTCACTAAACTGTAGATCCTCCAGGTTGTGTTAGATAAGCAATAAATCAGGATTTATCACAGTCGAAAAACTCTATAATTAACCCCAGAAAAAGAATGCCAATACACTCGTAGTTCAACATGACGTAAACAAGCAAACCACTTAAGCGAATCTCACATCGGTTTAGGACGGGGAGAATGTTGAGTTCATAGGACTACGTAGTGGGTTAACTAAAAAAGTGCAAAAGCAATTGCCACGTCACTGGCACGTAGGCAGTGAGGCTTTAACTAAACCACCCTTTCACAAGATTCTAGTGGCAAAACCCCTTTGGCACCCCTTTCACCCTCGGTCGACTTGCCAAGCAATTGTCAAATATGGGATGACGCCCGGTAAGGGCACGGGAAACCCCATTGGCGCCCAAGCGCGGTGTTTTTTAGCGCTCTTTTTAGGTGAGTTGGCATGGCTTTCACGCCCACTACGCATAGTCTAAAAATGTCTCGCCTCAAGTACTATGAAAACGTTTTGGACACTTAGTTGTGGTGAGAGAACTTCACAGTTAATTATGCTTGGGCTAGAGAAATTTGTTAACTTTTGGGAGGTCTCCACTTCGGTAGCAAAAAACAAACTTGTGAGCTCCCGGCTCGCAAACACAACAATATTGATTGGTACAAAGGGTTGGATGCACTGCAACTCTTACGTCATTCAAGATGTGGGCCAAACCTAGGCGATTAGGCCGTATGACGGATATAACACCTTAGGCTAATCTTATATCGGTCATAAACAAAAGATATGTTGGGTTCAAAGTAAGTATTGGCCTCAAATAAAATAAACAAGTCTTGAGCATTTATAATATATATTTCAGTTAACATGAGCTTTCTAATAACTGATCCACTTATTTGAATATTTCATGTAGGGGAATTTTTAGAATCCGGATGGTCAAGACGCGTGTAGTCACTCTCAGATCAAATTATTTCGACGGTTCTACATAATAATTCAATCGGATACAACTCTGATTTTTGGAGAATGGACAACAGTGTGCGTTTTTGTGTGGAAATTCGTATAAACCAATCTGACCAAAAGACGCCCTCAAGAATTTTGGAGATAATTCGCAGATAACTGCCACTTGGCAGTTATTAGCGGTTGGATTTCAAAATTCGATTTTAATTAATTTGCCGCTTTAATTTTTATCTGTAAAATTGTGACGAATTTTTATAAAAATAATTTTTCTAAGGCGTTTTCCATAAAGAAATAATTTTTCCATCCAAGGGCTACCGCCGCTGTACCCTGCTCCCAGGGACGTTGCCCCCTTCGAATTATAACAACTCGAACAAGCGTGCACTCCGCACATCCTAACTTGTTCAATGTACATCATAATTCCCTTTGGTCACCAAGTTAATCCCGATTACACTAAAATATAACATTCACGAATTTGGTATTGTTTACTGTTTAAACCTAGAACAATTTGGATTTAATTAGAAATAAAAGATAGAAGAAAGAGGATCTAACCCTGTTTTCTGTTCAAGTATGGTAGGAAACTGCATCTTCAAGAACGTGCATGTGCAGATCACCAGCAACACCACCGTCAGAAACGAATGGAAATTAAACAGCGCCGACTGTGTTAATCAAATACAAAATTAGATTAAATTTAACAGAAATCGTCTCCAAATCCAAGAGGTTAAGGAGTCACCATATTAATGGAACCGTGATGATTGGATTAACGCAAGGTTCTTCTTCTTAAGCTCCGATTCAGATTTAATAATACGCAAAAACATATACGATGTAAAAGAATATAAATATAATACAAGTTAAAAGGGAGATAATATAATAAAAATATAAGACCATATTAATTTAAAGTTAACTTAAAATCATAAATACAATACAAAACATGTTAAATTTTGCAATTAAAGTCAGAGATAGAACAAGTAAGTGAAGTGACGGATCTAGAAAATCCACATAGGGGTAACGTTTCAATGGAAAGGGGTAACAAAATCGAAAAACGTTAAATTTTTCAAAATTTACATACATCGGAACGTTAAAGGGCAACATAGATTACCCCTTCTATCACTCTAGATCCGCCCCTGAAGTAAGGTCCATAAATCAATAACTTTGTTGACATATAAAATAAGTAATAAAATTTGGAGCAAAGTAATAGAACTTCAAAACTTTGGATCAATTACAAAACTACGTTGATTAATAAGGTGAGTGCCATTCAAAATTGGAGTCAAACATTTTACTAACTATAGTATCGTCACAACAATCTTATAAAACAGTAATGAAATACATACAGATTAAAGATCCTGATGAAAGGCCTCAAAGTGTGAGAAATATTGTAGAGATGATATGTGTTCTTAATTTAAATTAATTCAAAAAGGTAAATAAGTAATTTTCTCATTGATTCAATTAATTGATAACCTTCCATAACCGCCACCAGTTTTTATAGGAATACGAATTTGTATTTCTTTTTTTAAGATCCATTAAGATTCTTGGGTTATCATTCATCAATTATAAAATCTGAAGATCGCAAGAAGGTTTCAGCGTGAAAACATTTTTTATGTGCGTTTGGGGTGTTTTATTTCAATTCAATGGAGTCCGGTGATGCAGGCACGTTGTGTGTTTTTTTTATAATCGTTATTTTGTCATAGGTTTTTCTTATCTTAAGAATTATCATGTCTGGGTTAATAGGAGGTTGTGTGTTTTACGCTCATTATCATAAGACATACGATTGTTTTTCTTTATCTGGTCTTACTCTATAGTTTTAGTTGAATAGATTTCATCAACTTGAATTATAGTGTTATATCATGAACAGATATTGTAAATGGTTGTATAGTGTCATATGCATGGTCAATAGTGTTATATGCTGAATTGATGTTGTAAAGTTGTTTTGATGGTGTTTTATTCCACCAGATACTGTTAATTACATTTATAGTGTAATATACCGGGTCAATAGTGTTACATACTAAACAGTTAATGTTAACTTGATTAATAGTGTTTTATCCACGTAGAACTTTGTTATATACTCAATTGATATTGTTAACTTTGAAAGTTAGTGTTTTATAATTTGTTGATATATGGTGTATAATGATGGTGTTTTATTCTACCAGATATTGTTAATTACAATCATAGTATAATATACCGGGTCAATAGTGTTATAACACCAAATAGTTAGTGTTAACTTGATAAATAATGTTTTATTATGAGTAAAACTTTGCTATACACTGAATTGATATTGTTAACTTTGCACATAGTGTTTTATAATTGTTTGACAATGTTATATAATGGTGTTCATGACAGTGTTATACTGTTTGTCAGTTGTGGTATCTTCATTCTCTCGAACGACGATGGCTGATGTTTTTCTTTCCACAGCCGTTTTCTTCACCTTTTGATGGTTCAGCTCATACACAACTCGATTAGGTTTAGGTATCATTGGCACGTTATGATCTAGGTGTTGCTATAAAAGTGGGTCGTCTAGCTTTCCGAGTAGTTCATCCAACATGGCGTCATCTATAACCTCAATCGGTCGTGAAACTTTTTTTTTCACAGTTAACATCCTTATGATCATATGCATACGCAGCCTGCACATATAAGCAGTGTTATATTTGGTTATCGATAAACGCAGTGTTGTAGTGTTATACAAAGTGTTGTAGTGTTATACACTGTGCTGTAGTGTTATACATAGTGATGCAGTGTTATATATAGTGTTGTAGCGTTATAAAAGGATTACATGGTGTTATATATAGTGATGCAGTGTTATATAAAAGGATTGCGGTTCCACGCCTTTGTCGTGCGGTTTAAGCATGTTATCATGTAGGTGCACCAATTAAAGCTTGTGATATCAATTTTTGGGTCCACGCATCCTAAGAAACATTGATTAACACTACAGCTGGCGCTTGTTCCCCCCATCGCACTGTAAAACAAAACCATCCAGTTTAATTCGAAACAACCGGCCACTTGAAGTGTCACATACCATCATGTCATTTAGTCTTATTGGTGACACCTTAGTACAATCATTGAATTGTGACCTCAACTCGGCTACTACAGGGTTGCTGTCTCTCGCTCTAATTTTTCTACAATCTATATATCCCCGTTTGGAATTCCGAATATCTTATGGACCAACACCGGTGTGATCCATGCACGGTGTGCGCTGACATTCAACACCCCAGCGTCCTCGTCATAGTTGCTTGCCAACCAATATGCAAGTCGAGTCGGTACACCATGTACATTGTATTTAAGCAAGGAACCAAACCCCATTACTACCACCTTTGGTTTAGATTGTTAACCAATATCACCAGGTTGTCCGGAGACGTCTTTGGTTTAATTTTTGAGCCAGTGAAGGGCTCATATGGTTTTGAAAGCAACGAGATCGGCGACCTTGTCGATTTCCTCCTAGCTGCTTTTGATTTGCATCTTTTACCCTCTGGTGGTTCGGGTATATTGTCAACATCTCCGCCAACAGTGTGTGATACGACATCTGAGACCAAGATGTACAGTTTCGTTATACCACAATCGCAATTAAAAAATCGCAAAATAATAGCATTGTGGTTTTAAAATACTTATTAGTTGGTTTTGTGGAGGGCGGTGAGGACATGAAGTCATCATCATTGTCGATAGGGTGTGATGCTGCAGCTGGACAATGAAATATACAGGTTTGTTATACTACAATCAAAATTAAAAAAAAAAAACTGTTATAGATTAATTGTATGAAAACACTTACTAGGTGTTGGTAGTTTCTTTTCATAGATAACTGCTTTCCCTTTGTCCGCAGGTCGGCCGCTAAGATCCGTAGAGCTTGGTGTGTTTTTTTTTCCTGATGGATTGTTTTCAACATTTCGCTCTTCTTCGTCTAGACATACAACATATTTTGTTAATATAAAACATCATAATTTTATATTTTTTATATATGGTTATGATTCACTACATACCCATCCAACGAAAGGGGTATTGCATAATAAAACAATATTTCATACACGATTATAGTTTTTACTTTATCTATACCTTCTTCCCCTATTTTTTCATTATCCGAATCACTCAACGGGATGCTTTGTTGAATCGTATTATGAAACCCTTTCCCATTTTGTAATTTGGTATTCGGCCGGTTCTCCTAACTAAAATTAAATGCTTTCACAATTAGTAAAAAAAGTAATAGTGAACACTACAAAGCAATATAACACTATAAATATTATAAAATACTCCAGCATTATGTATAACACTACAACCACCATTCAACAGTTCATAAACTGAAATAAGTTGATAACATTACAAAACAAGATATAACACTATAAATCACTACGATAATGTATAACACCATGTAACTCTTTTATAACTCTGTATAACATTACAACATTATATATAACACTACACCACCATTCAGCTCTATATTACGTATATAACACTATAAAACCCTTTTTGTAACACTGTAAAACACTACACTTGTAGTTCACATCCTCTGCAACTATGAACAACAGTCCATTCAGCATGTACCACTAACAACAGGCCACAATAAAAACCCTATAGCTAATTACTATGTTTTTAGAACAATACAAGCATCAACAGACACTATATACTGACTTAAAAACAAAACCCTATTAAAAAACAAACCTAGTTTCGATACATTTGTTTTTCGCTATCGTTTCACAAGCAATGTGATGCTTGAAGCTTTTTTGAATCCATTACACACTCTTTGGTGCTCGATTTTGATATTTTAACTAAAAAGAACGCCGATGAATGTTATAGAACTCTAGAAATTAAAGGGCGATAGACGATGAACAAGGTTGTAGATTACGTTTATAACACTATTCTAATCATCTTCCATGTTTTCGGATTTGTAGAATAAGTATGAACAAGGAACGCTAGAATTTAGGAGAATGACAGGGGGTGTAGTTTGTGTAGGATACAGTTACCTTATTTGAAACATATAAAAATACACTATTACCCTTACAATTGAAAAATCAGTCCAAATAATTAAAACACAATTTACAATTTGGTCTTTATTGATCTCAACCATTAAATCAAAGATCTAATGTTTTAAAAACACTACTTTAGACCCTTTTCATACTATCCCTATCCATACCACACATACTTAACACTTAAAATGAGTGTAGTAGTTTAATGGCCAGTGCCAATCAGCTAAGAGGAGCGCCAGACATCGTGCTGGTCCACTATTAGGGGGTGCCAAAAGAGGGGGCGACTAAGGAATAACATACATGAAAGGGTGAAGATACTATGGGGCCCACCAGTGCAACCACTCACCGATTTCCTTTTTTTATTTTTTCTTTTAGTTAAACCATTCCACTCTTGTGAATGTGTGATTTTGTTGAAGCGCTATGTGACAATACCGTGATAAAAAATTTTACACTTTTTAATTGTTTCATCACACGGAGGCTTATACTATTACGAAAAAAAAGTTGACGTTTGCATAGAGTTTTAGTAGTGATTTTAAAATGTCGACTCAAGGTTAGTTTATGGGTATGTCTGGCATGAAACTTTTAGGAGCTTTAGCTTTAAGCTTTTAAGAAAAAGCTTCTATTCAATAAAAAACCTTATTTGGCTGAAGGAGCCTGATTTTTTTAGGTTAGGAGCTTGAAGCTTTTTGTTGAACGCCTCTACTAGTAGCGTTTAAAAGGAGCTACAAGCTTTTAGGGAAAAATGACTATATTAACCTCTAAATGAATATGATGTTTTTTTAGTTATGTCCATTTTGGTTTTTTATACATTTTATTAAAAGTTTCAACTACTCTCTCAAATATCTAAATATATCTAAAAAGCTAAAGCTAGTAGCTACAGCCACCACTATTTTTGCCAAACATATACCCATGTATAAAATTATAAAATGAAGAACGTATGGTACTGATTTGAAACATTCTAAAGCATGAGGTGCATGCCTGCAAATTTCTCTTCGCTAGATAAAAGCCTATAAAACCTGAAATGTTATGTTATTACAAAACGCACATCCGTAGGTCAAGTGAACGGCAAAAAATCCGGTACCGGAAAGTCTCATCAGCGTCATCGCCGGCGTCATCCGTAGGTAACACTTCCTCCATCCTTCTATCTCAGCTTATTTCTATCTCTACATACACAGATTCTACTTCAAACAATCAGATCTACAACCACCCTAGGCTTACACAACTTCGAGTTTTTAGATAATTTATTCTAGCTCATCCGATTTACTATGTAATATAATGAATTTGAACTTGAATCGGCTGATTAATTGTTGCTGAGCTTGCTATTCTTACTCGATTGATAACAGTTATCATGGTTATTACCATTGGTCAATGTTTGTTGTTGATTTTTAGGGGCGTTTTAGTTAGGGTATGGAAATTGTACATATCGGTTAGCGAGGAAGAATATTGGATCTGTGTAAATGTTTAGTGATAGCTTAAGATGAGGAATTACTAATTATAAAAGTTATTTTATATAAAGGATTTGTGTTTGTTTTACAATGTGTTGGTAAGTTATTCTGAAACAATTTCTCTCTACTCTAGAGATAAAGCTTGAATTATAACTAGAGATGATACTTGTGATCTATAACTAGCCGGACAATCTGTAAATGTTTGTGAGTGTAATTGACAACTGGCTTATAGTGACTTGATTTATGTGCTACATTCTACTACTGATTGAATCTATATAGACCCTTAGAGCTTCTCCAGTGAAAAAGTTAAAAAACACGTCCATGTCGCACCTCCCGGCCCCGGAGCTGCTTCTCTCACAGCAAAAAAGAAAAAACAACCCGTTCACTTCCTCTCATCCACTTTTCTCCCTCTTACAGTGTCTGTCCAGGGGCATCTTCGGGACGGATGCTCCCAACTTCTCTCCTACCTCACTCCTCCACGTTGGTGGCACTTGTATCATGGGAGGCTAAAAATGTCCGCATTGGGGTTATTGTGATTTATAAAAGGTTTTTTGTATATTTGACTGTTGGCTAATGATAACTTGTTTTTTGTGCTGTATGGCATCCTGGCATTGTATTACTAATTGAATTCATATAGACCCTTAGGAACGTTACAGAGCTATATATATTTGGATCATTAATTAACGTGTCTATTTCATTAAATATAAAAATGATAGAACATTCGACCCTCCGGCGTTCTGTACCTTTCATCTTGTTTTGCATCTCATCTCAATTTCATCTCTCTCTGAACATGTATGGTTTCTGTTTGAGGTAGCAAAACAGATGCATGAGTTTGGTTTGGTAATGACTAATGGGTCAAACTAGATACATATTTAGTTTGTGGCGAAACAGGCAGTGTTGACCCCTCAGCCCTTTTGTTTATCTTCTCTTGTAATTGCATGAATAAATTATACAGTAATCATATGTTAAATTTGTCTTATGCATTTTGAATACACTTTGAGCAATATCTGACTCATTACTACCTCTAGTTTGTGTAACATATGTATCCGTGCTTATGTATCAAGGCAATTTCTTCAAGTTTTAGTTATGATATAATACCGATTTTCACGTTTTGTTGGCTTTTGATTACAGAACAAAAAATGGTGGGTGGTCGAGTTGCTCATCCAGTCTTGAAAGGCCCAAGTGTGGTTAAGGAACTGATCATCGGGTCAGTGCTTGGGTTAGCCGCAGGTGGTTTATGGAAAATGCACCACTGGAACGAGCAGAGAAAAACAAGGGCGTTTTATGATCTTCTAGAGAAGGGCGAGATCAGCGTGGTTGTACAAGAATGAACAGAAAACATGAACTGAACTTTTTCTTCTCGATATTTAAATTCCGAGTCTTAAATCAGAGATAATGATACTCTGAAAAACTTACTGAATAAGTTTTTGTATTGGATTTGTGATGTCTCTTAATTCATATTGTTGAAATTGCTATTGTTAAATTCGCTTCATTTGCCTTTATA
The DNA here is from genome assembly GCA_947069175.1 of Scalesia atractyloides. Classification (NCBI taxonomy): domain Eukaryota; kingdom Viridiplantae; phylum Streptophyta; class Magnoliopsida; order Asterales; family Asteraceae; genus Scalesia; species Scalesia atractyloides. The sequence goes on along the minus strand of CAMTDV010000028.1, from coordinate 89,395,899 downwards.
TAGGCAAACAATAAACGACTTAATTTCTGCCAATCGATCTGAATAAAAGGGACTTTAAATTATCTGTATGATACAATCTATCGACTATCGTTCTTATTCTTGTGTATGCTAAGTAATGCTTTGAAAAGGTTTCTGGTTTTCTTAGAGTAAACTTGGATGTCTTGTCTTCTTTCTTTTTCCGAATACAACGAATAAGACCTTCTTGCCTCTGCCTGATGCTTCGGCTGTGTATTTGGACTGAATGATCGGTTAATAACCAATCCAGGATACCCGGCCCGAGAAACTGGGCTGATGGATGGGTTAGCAAGAGATCCCGATCGCTTGATTCTGAACCGACTTGGTGAAAGTGATCTCGATCGTTTTTCTGGTTATCAGGTAAACCTTAGTTAGTGTATAACGTTTGTATAGGGCTGTAATCGAGCCGGACTCTAGCTCGAACTTGAACGTGCCAGTTCGGCTCGACTCGATTATTTTTTCAAGCTGAAAAGTCGACCTTGAGCTTGATTCGTAGAAACTTCGAGCTAGCTCGAGCCCAATCAAGCCGGCTCGTTGAGTTTTTTTAATTTTTTTATTAGTTTTTTTTACACATATTGGTAACATAAAAAACAAAAATAATAATAATAACAACAATTCATACGAGCCATCGAGCCGAGCACCCTGGCTCGAGCTCGGCTCGATAACAAAAAGAAATAAAAACACTTTTTTTAACAGTCCACCTGATCCTTTGTTTGATGTAGCTTTTGCAAATGTAAAATCAACCAAATCCGATCCGAATTCTTTTAAATCTCGTTTGTTACGTTCTCTCCTGCACAAGAATCTTATACGATGAACATGATCCTGATGGAGCTCCAACGAATGAAAGTGATAAATATTACCTCAAAGTGAATGATTCAGTCTTTGCTTTCGCTGCTTCAGGAAACTTTCCGTCTATAATTATATAATATTTAGTGTATGCTAGCAAATAAGAGCCCAAAATTAAAAAAAAAAAAAACATTTAATAACCTGGTAGCAGATACTGCTTATGGTACTTTGGCGTCTGTATCACCAACGATTGTTGCGAAAGACCCTCATGATCGCTAAACGTCTGGCATGTTCGTAATCTCTGCAACGATCTCCAACAAAATCACACACGTGCAACAAACTCAAGTGCAGGGGTGGACCTATCTTAGGGGAATGGGTAGCCTCCGCTACCCCTTGGCGCTCTGGCGGTAGTGTAAATTTTGAAAAAATATGACGTCTTGACGTTTTTTCGCATTCATTACCCTTTTTTCTAAAACGTTACCCCTACGAAGATTTTCTAGATCCGCCACTGCTCATGTGAAGAAACTAAACAAACAAATATCGATATGTAACGAACCTGTTTGATGCATACAACTCGAAGATTTGTTTCAAAGGCTTCATCAATGTTTTCATCCAAAAAACTGTTGACTTTAGATGCCACAGAGCCCAAATGGTCAATGGTGCTGATCAGAGCTTTTGACACATAATCTTTCAAGCTTTCTAACAATCTAAACCAAGATTAAAGCAGAAAGTTAGTTGCTAAATGATGATGAAATCAACTTAACGAAGAACACATGTACTTACAAGGGATCATGTTCGGTTTTATGATACGAGTCTTCGAAAAACTCTGCAGCTGAGTATAGTTGACTTCTTACTTTCCTCAAGTCCTGTAAGTTGTTCATCAAACTGCTTTAAAACAAAGATGACTGCATACAAAGATTGAATATATATACAGATAAACATACTTGAAGACTATCGGCAAAGATCAAGCGTCGTTGCATGAAGATTTCGTCGTAATTTGAAGGCGGATGAAGATCATTTACAGCCTCCATAAACAACCTTGATCACAAAAGAGTTGATTGGAGTTGTTCTTGAAGGGGAGGGGGAGGGGGAGGAGGGGGGGGGTTATAAAGTGTCGGCTATAAAAAGATGGAAATTTTAATTAATTATTATTAAAGATTAGTAACAAAAACAAAGGGGGATAAAACAACAACAACCTTGGTGGCTACTGACTAATGTATGGTTGGTTTAGTGTGGTGACATTGATGGTACAATATCAACTTTGAGAACAAAAATTGATGTATCCAAACCTAATTAAAGCAGAATAGATAGGTTAATTTGTATTTTATGTAAAGTATTTATGATTAGGTCACTCGGTGTGGGTCGGTTGGCGACGCCTCCAACACCACCCTGGGTGGGCTGCTGGCGTCAAGAGTGTCTCGCAGGAGACGTTGGAGACGGGGCGAAAATATAGACGTTGGAGAGCAGCGGCGTTGGCTTCGACAGATGGATCGGCGGTATGACGTCGGAGAAGTGGCGGCAGAAGCGGTGGGATGTTCTGGTGAGGCGTCGGATCTCTTGTCGACTTTGATTTTGGAAGAAGGATCTTTGTTGTGGGTTTGAAGGGTGCGAGTGATGGACGGAGTGTGATCTCCGGTGACGGCGGCGGTGGTGTGTGAGTCCATGGCAGAGGTGGTGGTGTGATGAGAACCATATCTATTGAATTGTAATATAGGAGATAAGCTAAAGTGGGTTTTTTTACCATTTCTAAATTTGCCAAAATTAAAAAGAATAAATAAAATTAACTAGGGCGTCCTCCAAAGACTCTGACGTGGCAGGTCGTCCTCCAGGAAGGCCGTCACCCACACCGAGTAGCCTTAGTGTTGAATTGAGTGAGTGTTTGGGTTGGGGGGGGGGTTGAGGTTGACCAAAGATTTGACTTGTTCAATGTATAATTGTGTGAGGAAGGATAAATGCAGTAATAGACCAAAAGTGATGTTGGTATAAATGTATAATAGGCGTATTAGGAAAATGAATGCATCCATCATATGTAGATATCCAAATCTTAAAAGGACCACAAAACAATATAATTTAGAGAATTGTTTTCACACTATTTAGAGTTGATTACACATCTGGTACTATGGAAATGTAATATGTCGGAATTGGTCTCGATTTTTTTAAAATTATACTTATGATCCTCACTATCTACTTACAAGTTACAGGTTTGGTCCTTATTATGTATAGTCGTTAAAAAATAAGTTAAAACTAGTGGTCATTCACTTCAAGAACCAAACAGGTCATGTGTGAGTAACCCAAACAGATCCATGGATGTAATTTTCGAAACTTAAAACCAAAAACATAATATGATCTTAGCACAAGGACGATCTATGTAATTTAATCAATTATTTCTGAAATTTCCTTATCAAATTAGTTAGCATCATCGTCATCATCATAAATCACTTGCACGTTTTCTTTTTCTTTTAAGTATTTCTTTTTAATATAAAGTAATTTAATATTTTTGTTTTTTCTAGCAAATAATATTATTTTCTTTTCAAGTATTGTTTTCAATTGTTAATTTGACTTTGATGGAGAATCCGTGGATCCAAGTTGTACACAGTGGCGGATCTAAAAAATATTCGTAGGTAACGTTTTATAAAAAAAAGGGATAACAAAATCGAAAAAACGAAGGTCAAATTTTTCCAAAATTTACACTACCGCCGGAGCACCAAATAGTAGCGGAGGCTACCCCTGCATCTAAGATATGTCCGCCCCTAGCTGTACATAACCAAAAATAAAGTCTAGAGTTTGAAATTTAATTTTTGGTTCAACAATTAAATAAAAATAAATAACATAAGCTACTAGTTCATAATAAGTAAACTTAAATAGTTATAACAAACCAGATAAATAATTGATTTTATAATAAACCAGATATATAAGGTAATAATTCAAAGGGTACACCTACCGTTTACTAACTTTATAAGTGGTTATATAATATATATTTGATAGTAGATATAACTGCCATGGGTAGTTGAAACTTAACTTCGTGTTCATATTCCCGTGAATGTAATCAAGATATGCCACACGGTTTCAGTTGACCAAATGGATATGGTGTTCACGCAATCCCCGTGAAAAAAACAGTGACGGATCTATAAAATTTTCGTAGCGGTAAACGTTTTATAGAAAATGGGTAACAAAATCGAAAAAACGTAAATTTTTTCAGAATTTACACTAACGCCGAAACGTGAAGGGTAGCGGAGACTACCCCTTCTATTAAGGTAGGTCCGCACCTGAAAAGAAAGTACAAACCAGACAATTAACAGTACAAGTGAAGTGAAACAGGGTGACAAAAATAATTTTAAATTCATCAACATATACATACAATGATACAGATTTGATTTGCATTAATGTTTTGAAAACTAACTTTCTTTTGTTATAGGTTAACGATAGTTAAGCATGGATTGCAATAACTTTTAGAATTTTGAAAGCATAAATTGTTTGAAAAATTAAGAGGCTGTTTCTTTACTTTTTAATAGAGCTCTTAATGGTTCACATCTCTTATTGCTTCAGTATTTAATGGTTTAAATTGTTTGTTTCGTGAGCAGATGTTTGAATGGTTCAGACATTTGCTTTTAAATGGTTAAGCATTATACAAAGTCTGAATGGTTAATACCTCTAATCTGAATTGGTTAGACGTTTGTCTCTGAACGGTTAAGCATTATACTGACTTTTAATGATTCAGACCTCTTACTGGTTTAACACTTAATCATTCAAAAGTTGCCAAACAACCCCCATTAAATTTGGATAAAAATAATTAGGTTTAGGATCTTGTAAAAAAGATTAAATTTGTGAAAATGATAAGAAAGAATATGGTGAGGACACATGTTCTTATTTATTTTATTAGCTTAAGGGTAAGAAAGTAATTTAATAAATAAACCTAATTAAAGATAAAATTAAAAAACTCAAATGCAATGCACCATGCAAGATAAAAAAATACACCATAATAACAAGTGTTTTTTATCTTTAATATGAGTACCATATTGCTATATTTATCTAGAGAAAAATATTACATTTCGATCGGATGTTTTAGTCCATGGTGTTTTGTCTATGTTGTCTTAATTGTATATTAATTCAAGGCATTGTGTTTTACAGTAAAACACCATGAACATATATAAGACACCACAACATTGCAACACCACTATATAATTGTATCTTTCAATCTTGGGAAAAAAAAAATGTAAATGCACGGTACCCCTGACCGCAGGAGGGTTCTCCCTCCCCAAGCTAGCTTAGCCCCATAGCTGCCTGGCGGTTACTACCCAGCAGGATTATTCGGGCCGAGCTGGACTCGGACCCGCGTCCTCCCGTTTGGAATGGGTGAGGCTGGCCACTGGGCTGACACCCCGTGGTTTATCTTTCAATCTTGTTTTCAATGGTTTTTATTTTAGGAATTCAAAACAGATTATGATGTCTCGTAAAAGGAAAAGGTTAGCTCGTTGAATTTAATGATATTTTTTATTGCTAATGGAATGGTGTCTTTGTATACTTGTATGGTGTCTTATTTTCTATGATGTTTTTTTTAGTTTCATGGGGGTTTTGTATAAAAAAATGGTAGTTTGCTGAATTCAATGGTATTTTCAATGTTATGGTGTCTTATATACATTCATGATGTTTTATTGTAAGTAGTTTGCTGAATTCAATGGTATTTGCAATGTTACGGTGTTTTATATACGTTCATGGTGTTTTATTGTAAAACACAATGCATTGAATCAATATACAATTAAAACAATATAGACAAAACACCATGAACTAAAACATTCGATTGAAACGTAATTTTTTTTCTCTATATAAGTATAGCAATATAGTACTCATATTAAAGATAAAAAAACACTCGTTATTATAGTGTTATTTAAAAAAAAGTTACGTATAAAAAATTATCGACGTTTAAAAAAGACGGAGGGAACTTGCATGTGCGTTTTTAATTTAAAAATGTTAAATTTACCTTCATACCCTTAATATAAAAAAATTAATTATTTTAATAGTAAACACTATTTACAATTTTGCCATTACCATCTCAACCATTAAATTATAGATCTAATGGTGTAGATTCTTTCCTACACTTCTCACAAAACACACCTTTTTTACAATAACCCTACGCCAAATAAGTATAGATATTATTACATAATATATATATATATATATATATATATATATATATATATATATATTCATGCATTTAAGATCTTCTTTATGAGAGTTTTGCAACAAACTAATATAGTGTCTAGATCTAAAGTAGTAAAAGTTGTCCCATGTAAAAAATGAGTGAACAAACCTTGAATGAGAGAGCTCTCAATTATGCATCCATACCCAGGGTCGGCCCAACGGGCTTACAAGGCCCAACAAGAGATATAATAAGCCCATAAAGTTAACTATGCTCAACTCAATAATTAAAACGCACATCCGTAGGTCAAGTGACGGGCAAAAAAACCGGTACCGGAAACTCTCATCGGCGTCATCGCCGGCGTCATCCGTAGGTAACACTTCCTCCATCCTTCTATCTCAGCTTATTTCTATCTTTACATACACTGATTCTACTTCAAACAATCAGATAGGTTTACTGTTTACACACTTCCAGTTTTTAGATTTTTAATTCTAGTTCATCCGATTTGCTATGTAATTTGATGTTTAATTGGTAGATTTATTGTTGCGTGTGCTCTCACAGAGTCCATTCGAGAGCATCTTCAAGGTTAATATTGAGTTAGTAGTAAAGCTTAGGGTTTATTTTAATGTGTTTTTATTAAAGTTGATTTATTTTAGTTAAATGAATTGTAATAGGTTTAGGAAAGGTTTTATTGTTTTTATTTGTCTGGTTTCCTGTAAGTTCGTAAGTTTGTTTGATTGAATAGAAAGAGTCGTGGGTTCGTCCCTCCTAAATATTTCGTGTTCGTGTTTGATCTGATTGTTTGATCCATCTGGGCCAACACGTCGTTGGGGAGGGATGCTGCTCACCTTCTCTCTTACTCTCTCCTCCACGTTGGTGCCACGTTCTTCTCGGGCAGCCAAAAACGTTTTCGCTGGGATACTTGTGATATGTACATGTTTTTATGCAAGACGCAAAATAAGCGAGGGCTTTTTTAAATAAAGCGCCATCATAAAAAAATAAAATAATATATATATATATATATATATATATATATATATATATATATATATATATATAATAGGCATAAAATTATCAGTTTTACACTATATATACAAATATAATAGAAAGAGTGAATTACAAATTTTGTCTTTTATTTTTATACCAAATTTCAAATGGTGTTCTTTACCTTTAAAATTGATGAATTTTGTACTTTATGTTTCTGAATCTTACATGTTACGTCCTTTAAACCTAACCTAGTTAATTTTTTCTGTTAAATGACATTATGAGGTGAACCCCATATAGGGGTATTACTGTCTTTTCCATTCTAATAGGTAAATAATAATTTATAAAAAATGAATAAAACTCACTTTCCCTTTCTCTCTCTAAAAACAAACTCTCTCTCCTTTCTCACTATCCCAGCCACCACTCATCACCACCCCACACACCACCTCTCACCACTTCACTACCATGTTCAAATCTAGAATCAGCCTTTACCACCCACAACCCCAACCACATGCACACATCACCCTTCACCACATACTCAATTAGTCGAATTCCATTCACCTCTACGTTTACCTCTCAAAATTCTTTGATTCTCATGTGCAGATTCAACAGATCCTTTGGGTAGGAGATTGCAGAAGGTGAATCACGGCGCCGGACGGTTACCTAGTGAAAACTGCGGTGGTTCCTGAAAGTTTCGGTGAGAATGATGAGGTGGCGATGGCTTCTGAAAACTCCGACGAGAATTGGCGTAGAGAAGAGGTGGGTGTTTAGAGAGAGAGCGTTTTGGGTTTATCTACTTTTAACTTTTTGGGTTTATCTATTTTTAACAATTACAAAAGTAGCCTAATGTGACCTGCACATGATCTCATTTAACGTTAAAAACAAACTGAGTTATGGCTAAAGGACAAACCGTGTAACAATCCAAAACATAAAGTATAAAACTATTCAATTTTAAAGGTAAAGGACACCGGTTTTTAAATAAAGAATAAAACTGTAATTCACTCTAATAGAAAAAAAATCATAATATTCTTTTAAAATATATATAATAATATCAATAATAATTAATACTTTTAAAATATATCAGTATTTGTAACGAACTAAAGGGCCTTCCGTCTATTTTATGAAATATTTAGTTATTTAAACTAAAGACTGGCCCAGCTCCAGGCGAGCGCCTGAGTACGTTTTTTGAAAAAAGACGCAGATCTGCGCCTAGCTCGCTTTTGACAACATAGATATGAAGTACTATATTCAGCCTTGACTAAATGGGAATACTTTGATCGTTTAAGTTTTTAGGTCTTGAGCCAAGCAAAAGAGATTAGTGTAATGGCTGAAGTACTTCAAATGCAAGAAGCTGGACAATCCCCAAGGAAGAGAAAAATAGGGCACAAGAAGGGTAAAGGGAAGAAGAAAATGAAAGTGTTTCAGGGCAGCGGACAGAAGGTCAAAATGGCGCAAAAATGAAAAAGCTTTTCAGAAAAAAAGCAAGAGATTATAATTCAGACGATAGTGATGATGATAATGATGATGTAGACGAAAAGCCGGTGAAGTTTGAAAAGCAGCAGTCACATATCGAAAATAAGACGCTGATGAAAAATCTTCAGACGAAGAATGAACGATGAAGATGATGACGAGATGATGACGATGATGGGTGATGTTTCTGATGATGATGAAGAGGGGATAACTGAACATGGGATTTTGAAGTTTTCTGAAGGAAGCACGTCTTTCAAAAAGGCGTTTAAGAAAATAGTAAACAGAAGTGGAACAGATGATGTACTGGTAAGTATATGTATATATATATAAGAGAGAGAGAGAGAAAGTGTATTGTACAATTGGCTTAACATACGCTGTGTACGCTGGGAATATATAACATGTGATTTATTGGAGAGGGGGGCAAATTCGCATGAGTTTGAAAAAAAATAATCAACATGTAACAAATCGGATGTTGAAAAAAAACAAAATCCATTTGATTAAAAAAACCGAATTGCATGTTATATATTCACAACGTACACATTGTACGTTAAGCCCAATTGTACGTTAACCAACCTCCTCTCTCTCTATATATATACACTTTTTTTATTTTTACTTGGATATTTTATTTATAAATTTTGATATTTCTACAGGGTCCTGTATTGTCCGCTCACAAAAATCTTGTAGTAAAAAAGCTTGCTGAAGAAGCTGCTGAAAAGAAGGTTAAGGGCGATGCAAAGAAAGAAAAAGCTTTGGTAACTAAATTCAACATGGTTAAAATTTATATATTTTCGCGAGCGTAGCTATATTATGATTTTCTTACCAACCATCTGCACCGAAATTTATTTGGATGTATAGTTAAGAGAGAAAGGACATGTAAAGCCTGATGCTTTTTCAGTTTCACATGAAAAACTACTCATAGGAATTGCTACAAAAGGAGGTAAATAATATGTTATCTTCTTAGTTTGTTTAGTTATGTTGAAAATATAAACTTTTGTATTATTGGCATTTTTAAACTAATTTATTTACACCTTTTCATGTGTTGGTGGAATTTTCAGTGGTGAAGTTATTTAATGCTGTGAGTTACTGATTCATGTATATAATGGTTTCTCAATTTTTGTCACAGCAATGCGCTTGTGAGCTATATCTTGAATTTGATTATATGTTGCTGGCTGTTTATAGGTTAACAAGGCTCAAACTTCACAAAAAGGTTTAAATCCATCAAGGTCTAAAGATGCTAAAGGTATGCAACTAAATGCTTACTTTCTCTTCTTTTAACTTATATGTGTATGAAGTGGAGCATTGTTTTAGGTTGACTTTTGTTGACCTGATTTGTATATTGCTATGAGCTTTGCATGAAGTTAATTTTGTAGTTGAAATAAGATAACAAATAAAGTATTTCTAGAAATTCATCAATTGAAAGATGGTTGACTTTGCTCTATGACTTTTCAGTTATTCAAAAGCGGAGGAAAGAAGCATTCTTTTCTGAGCTGGGCAAATCCCAATCTGGATCAGATGCTAAGGTTATCTCTCTCTCTATATATATACACACACACATGTATTCACATAGTTGCTTACTATTCACCTTTAATATGTGATGCAGGCTGGAACAAGTGGGAATGCAGGTGATGAAGAAGGTCCTGCTTGGGCTCCTTTACGCGATAACTATATGCTGACAACTTCGAAATTAAAAGATTGGGATAAAGCAGCTGTAAGCATTTTCTTTGTTTATGTAGACCTAATTGAAAATCATTAGTAATTTTTATATACAATTAGTGTGATATGTTTACAGAAAAAGATAATGTAATCTTTTGAATAAAATGGTTTAGGAGGGGTTGGTTTTATTTATAAAAAAGGGTCAAAAACGTCACCTACAGTCATAGCTGCAAAAGTCACCAGTCGCTCCCTAGTCGGAGTTGAAAGTACTCGGCCTTGGCGGAGAGTACTCCGGGAGTGCTCGGCCTAGGCGAAGGGTACTCAGGCCTCGGCAGCCTACCTTGTAACGTGTACTCGGGGGTGTACACGCCCTGTCGAGACCTTGTTTTACAACAGTGCCTACAGCTGATGTTTATTTGAGCATTTATTATATTTGAACTCCGATCGATGTGTTTAGGATGAACCTGAAGCTGCTGATGATTTTGGAAGACAGGAAGATAGTTCATCTGAAGATGATGATTAGTTTGCCATATGCTAAAATGCTTAAATTTGTATTTTGAACTAAAAGGTCATTTGATTCTAGGGTTGGAACTTGTATTCAAATTCTTTGAACATTTGACCTAAATTTTGGCATTATCATCTGATGACATTTGGTTTATTATTTATGAATGGTTGCTTAAAAACCTCGACATCACATTCCCACTACATACCTCTATATTCTTTTTTCCTTTTTTTTAGATTAATTATTTCTCTTTTTTTTGTTATGATAAACTCACACATAAGTTAAAACTACTACAAGTTTTTAGAACTTATAGTTGTAAGTCTGATTACTACCACATTTTTTTCTTATGATAAACTCACACATATGTTAAAACTACTACAAAATTTATACCAATATTCAACTACGGAACTAAAACTTTAACTGTTTTGGAAAAAAACACCTTTACTAATTACTTGGTGGGCTATAAAGTCTTTTTAACAAAAGTTAAGCTAAAATAGTTAAATTCAAAGTTTTTATATGCCTAAGCAATAACTGAATTTTTAACTAAATCGAATTGAAAACCGATATGAAATTAAACGAAACCAAATTAACCGAAAATCGGTTAACTAATATTTTGTATACCATCGGTTAACCGAACCAAACCAAACTGAATCATTTAAGTCTATATATTTCTAGCTTTTATACATCCACACAATTATTTATATTTCCATTTCATATGTTTATACCTCCATTTGTATTTACTTATACATCCGATTTGTGTATTTTTATATTTATTTCATGTATTTATACCTCAATTACATATGTTTCTAAACAAAAACAATGTTTGGTTTGGTTATTAACAGAAACTAACTGAATCGAATAAAAAATTGACAAACTAAGCGAACTGATTAACTGATGACTTCTATTACAGATAATGCTAATAACCGAACCAAAATAGCATATACATATATCCGCTTTTATGTTGTCACTCATATACCCAATGTTTTAAAATCTGATTTTTATACCGTACCGTATTTGACTAAAAACGGTTTAACCGGGTGAATCAGACGGATCAACCAGGTTTACCAAACGGTCCAACGGGCCGGTTTGAACCAGTTTTTAAAACGTTGCTATACCTCTGCAAAACCCTCTCTTTTCACTAAAACCCAACACGATGATGATCTCTTCTTCTTTCCTCACATCACGTCCTCTGCTCCAAACCCTAACACCATTCACCACCAACAAGCTCACACCTTTCGTCTACAACCACCCCCATCTTCAATTCAAAACAATCCCCTTTTCCATCAAGGCCCAAACCCTAGATTTCTCCGGAACATTCTTCGAAGGAGGCCTTGGAAACGACGATGACTCCAACAACTCATCCATGGCTGCCGTTGAAGACCAACAGGAGCCCCAGTGCCCACCGGGTCTAAGACAGTATGAAACCATGGCTGTTTTACGACCCGATATGTCTGAAGACGAACGACTCTCTTTAACCCAGAAGTACGAAGAGGTATTACACATCAGTTGAAACATGAGTCATTGGTTAATCTGTTTTATTAACCGATCGGTTTGGTTTCGGTTAGTTTGTTGGTTTTCGTTTCGGTTAATAACCAAAATCAAACTCGGGTAAGTTTTTTGTTTGGCTATAAATATATGAAAATATGAATAGTTTGGTTGATTTTGGTTAACTAAGGAAAAAAAACCGATAATCGATTTTCAGTTAATTTCTGTTCATTTTTGTTAGTTTTCGGTTTATAGTTCCGTTAATAACTAAAACCAAACTTGGGCTTATATATACATGAGATGGAGGCATAATTGTCAATAGCGACTGTAGCGCGCTATATAAGTAGTGTCACCTTTCATGCAGAGAAATAGCGAGAATAGCGACACCTTAAATTTTTTTTAATATAGATAGCAGTTAAATATAGCTATAAAATAGCTAGATTTTAGGTTTTTGTTAAATATACATGTAAAATAGCGTATATATATACTAGGGTATTTTGATATAATATACATATAAAAATTTTTAAAATTCTTTTTTAAGTGTATCGCTATTTATAAAATAGGCGTCCGTTGTTTATCGCTATTTAGCATATAGCCATTAACAACCATGAATGAAAATATAAATGGTTCGGTTAGTTTCGGTTAACCGAGGGTTAAAAAAACCGATAACCGATGTTGGGTCTTGTTTAGTTAATTCTGGTTCGGTTTTGTTGATTTTTTGGTTTGGTTTTGATTAATAGTTTAGTTATTACTCACTCCTATTTGTTACCCTCAGACAGGGGCGGACCTACCTTAGGGGAAGGGGTAGCCTCCGCTACCCCTTGGCGCTCCGACGGTAGTGTAAATTTTGGAAAAATTTGACCTTTTTTCTGACGTTTTTTAGATTTCGTTACCCTTTTTTTATAAAATGTTACCCCTACGAATATTTTTTAGATCCGCCACTGCCCTCAGATTTGCAACTATTTGATGGATTTATATTGTTGTTACAGTTGCTTGTTGCTGGAGGTGGGATGTATGTCGAAGTGTTCAACAGGGGAGTTATCCCACTTGCATACAGCATAAAGAAGAAAAACAAAGCTGGTGAGACCAACACATACTTAGACGGTATTTATCTTTTGTTTACGTATTTCACGAAACCCGAATCGATTGAGGTGCTAGAGGCAACAGTAAAGATGGATGATGATGTGATCAGGTCATCCACCTTTAAGTTTAGGAAAAGAAAGTATTAGTTCATGTGGCATAACTTAGGAACCATCAAGGATTATGATGTTTTAGTGATGTAAGACACCTTGAAATGTGTAAGAATATGTAAACCAACTTGGAAGTATGTCGCCTGTGGATCTTCGTTACTAAAACAGATTGATGTTCGTTTCCCCTGGTGTCCGTTTAGTTCGGATCTACACGATTCCATAAATCATGCCAACGCGATGCAAAAGAAAAATATACAATAAAATCCTAAAAGAAAATAGTTTCACTAGTTATTGCCATCACCAAAAACCAACAAATCTTGAAAAAGGGAACTATAGATTCATGTTACACGAACATGAAAACCTTAACCGTATCTTGGCGGCGCTAGAAAGCGGAGATGCTGGTGCGGGTGTCCATGCCGGTGTGGGTTCAGGTTTTGGTGCTGGTCCTTGTGACAATATTGGTGCCGGTGCCGGTGCTCGTGATGGTTATAGTTGTATACACTACAGATTTACATCTGGTGATATTCAACGTATGTTATATTGGTCATTTAAGGGGGTGTTTGGGATTCCTTCTCAAAAAGAACTTATTAACTTATACAAGTCATAAGCGAGAAGTTATAAATCCTAACTTCTCAAAAACAATTCCTCAAACCATCTTAAATAAGTTAACCCAAGCACTATAAAAACAACTTATTGACTTTTATAAGTCAATAAGTTTATAAGTTGCTCCAAAATAATCTACCCAAACACCCTCTAAAACCGGTGAAAAAACGTTAGTTAAAACTTATAACGAATTAAAAAAAAACTAAGCGTCACCGTTATTTTGTGTAACAATGGTCTACATGAACAATCAGAAAACATAAGAATATTATTTAATATTGTTAACGCATAATATGAGGTCACCGGGGTATTCACCGGATTCTTCTAAAGGGGTCGGCGGGTTCGACTAGAACACCGTCACAACCATTTTGATTTGATCTAGCTTGATGGTGGATTAACCGGGTTCATGTGATATAGATGAAGTGTCACAATAGGATTGATTAGTGGTGAAGGTTCACAAGGGTTGTTCGTCTTTAAATGTCTCGTACCCCCCTAACATACATTTTACCTGCAATCCAACTAAGCAATAATTAATTTTTTGAGTAAAATGCACCGATAGTCCATGTGGTTTGTCAAAATAACATATTTAGTCCCAACTTTTGAAAATTACATTCATGCTTCCTATGGTTTGCTCGTTTGTTACTCGGATAGTCCCTGTAATGAATGAAGATTAGTTTTCAGTGTTAAGTGAAAGTAAATTGACTAAAATGCCCTTATCATTCAAATAAATAACTTAAATATAAATAGAGATATAGTTAAAGTTTAATAAATTAAATAAAACCCATTTTTTTATTTAAAACATACATACTTTAACCTTCACCACCAAGATTCTCTTCGACCTCCAGCTTCCACCCACCACCATCAGTCCATCACCCACCTCCACCCACACCCACCAACACACTCTTTACAAATCTGGAAAATCTAGAGAGTCGGATACGGAGAAGGTTTCAAAGAGAGAGAGAAAAAAACCCTGGAATGTTAAAGAGAGAGAGAGAGTGGTGGGAGATCGGAGATGGAGGAGCTCCGACGACGACTTGAACGACCCACTTCATCGGAATCAGAACGACGAAGGTCTCCTTCATCTGAATCTAAATGCGGCGGGTCTCCTTCATCTGAAATCGAACAACGACAAGTCCCTTTAACTGAAATCGAACGGTGACGGGTCCCTTTTATCCTAATCTGAACGGCGGTGCGAATAATGGTGTATACAGAAGGCGAGGGTGATGATGGGCACATCGGTCAACTCTATCCCCTTCATCTGATTCTGAATCACGCGATGTTGTTAATCCTGTTGTTTAATCTTGTTAATCTGTTATGTGTGTCTAAGTAGTTATGCTTTGTTTGATTTTGAAGTTAGTTGATTGTTGTTGTGGAGGTTGAAGGTGGAGGAGTGGTGGTGGTGGTGGAAGATAAAGTAGGCTGTGGGTGGGTTTCACAGATAAACTAAAAGCTTTTTCTTTTTGTTTTTAAAAAATTAAATAGTTTTTAATTGTTTTTTAATTCGTAGGGGTAATTTTGTCATTTTACGTAACAGAGAAAACTAACCTCCGTCCACTCTATGGACTATCTGAGTAACAAACGAGCAAACCACAGGGAGCATAGATTTAATTTTCAAAAGGTGGGGACTAAATGTGTTATTTTGACAAACCAGAGGGATTATACGTGTATTTTACTCTAATTTTTTTATGTAATTTTCAAAAGGTGGGACTAAAGGTGTTATTTTGACAAATCACGGGGACTATCCGTGCATTTTACTCTAATTTTTTTTAAAAGATGATTTTAAAAGGTATGTATATTAAAAGTGTCGCTAATAAAGGCATGAACGAACAATCAAAATTTATCTCTTCTTTCTTAAAATCTTTTACACTTCTATGTTTCTCTCTCCCATCTCACGTTTACACCAACACCCTTAGTAAAATGACATTTAGACAATAGATACAACTATTATAGCAAATATAGTACAACCATTAATAGAAAATACTTGACACTTGAGTAATGTTGCTATTCCAAAAAAAAATAAAAAAAATTCAACATATTACATGTTCTCATTGACAATATTCTCGTGGGCCATGCCATCTTGATCTTATGTTGTGCCTACTACATTTAAAGCTATACCCAAGCCCATCCTTTATTGGGCCTAGTTAGTTTTATTAACATTAAACCCAAGCCTATCTTCTTTCGGCCGAGCACCACAAACAATTATATTTATTAAAAAGAGATTCGAGGTCATCATCTATTTCTTAAAATCATTTATAATTTTTGTCATTTTTACAGTTGCTCGTTGCTGGAGGTACAATGTACATTGAGGTGTACAACTTGTATACAACGTAGAAAACACAAAGGTAGAGAAAACAACACATGCTTAGACGGTATTTTATCTTTTATTTACATATTTCACAAAACCCGAATCAATGGAGACGCTCCAGACATATTAAAGATGGATGATGATCTAAGGGTGCTCATTATTCGATTATAATCGAATTAACTAAAAACCAAACTGAAGAAAATTTTGGTTATTTGGTTTAGTTTGTAACCGTAATTATTTGGTTTGGTGTTTGATTTAATTTTTATTTAAACTCGGGCAATTCGGTTTAACCGCATTAACCGCTTTAGTCTTTTAATTATATATATATGTGTGTGTGCGCGCTTAATTTAATAGCCTGGCCCAAACCCAAATCCATTAGCCCAAATACACAATTATCGAATCCAAAACTTAAGCCCAAATCGTCTCCTAGTTTCTCACGTATCATGGTGTTAACTCAAAACTCTAGACTATTCGACTATTTGAACTTTACTTATGTTTAAGCCTTATGTTTTAGACTACTTCATGTTGTGTATGTTTTGGGGGTTTTTTAAACTTTTGGTGTTAGTATGTTTTAATATTGTGTTAAATGATACGTTTGTAGTTGTGTATAAACAAGTACGTGTTCCACGAAACAAGGGAAAAAATAATTCGGTTGAATCGCTTAATCTGGTTGAATTCGGTTAATTCAGTTTTAACCGAAAACCAAACCGAATTCAAATTCGATTCGGTTATAGTTGCCACGAATTTGGTTCGGTGTTTGGTTATGACCTCAAAAATCAAAAACCAAATTAACCGAACTATATTAACCAAATAACTGTAAACCGCACGGTTGAACACCCCTATGAGGATCTTATTAGGTTGATTACCTTCAAAAACAAGAGAAGAAAGTATTAGCTCACGTACGAATAATGGCACGTTGATGACCTAGGGTTCTCCCATCCAAGGCATATAGTCGGCTAACCCGACAGGAGTCATTGGCAAAAAGTCACATGCATTAGTAAGCCCCACACCCATCCCTTTCAAATAGTCACTGAACGTATACCCTAGCAAGTAAATGATGTCAACTGCCACCAGCAAATACTTTAAGAAGACACCAAAATCATTGGTCGGTTGCAGTGACAAGAGAGAGTTGAAAAAAGGTAAGGGAAACCGAATCAGCCTCCTATGTTATGGATCCTCCTCAGCTCTTTCAAATTGGAAAAGAAGGTACGTCTTTATGATGACACAAAACACATATAACTCTTTCGCAATCCACAGGAACTATTTTAATTGTCGGATGATTGTAAAGGAAAACGACCACCGGAAACAGCCGGATGGCTAGTAGTTGAGCCTTCGCAAGGAAGGCCTTGGAGGAGCCTTTAGGTTTTGCTTGAAAACAATGAAAATGAAGCCCACTAACATTTAAAATTAGGGGTGAGCATATTCCAAAACCTGACCCGAGAACCCACAACACCCCTCATATAGATACCAGAAATAATACCCAAATCAATATCTTGGTTTCGGTTATTTTATAAGTCGGGTACAATAACCCAAATTGGCTATAAAACTTCCATCCATTTTTAATTTGTTACGGTCGATATGGATATGCTAATGAGTGGTAAAACACATTAGAGTTTCAACTTTTACTTTGCAAGGTTTTTAATTTACCATCAATGATCGAATTTCATGAACATACTTGTTTGAACTTGTGATTTGAGGTGAATTGAACAAACTTGGATTTTTCTATGTTGCATTGAAAGTATGCTTACAAAGTGTTCGATGATATGCCTAAGTGAGAATTGCATGATTATTTCATAACAAACTTGCGAATTAATATGTCAAGCAATCAATATCTGTGGTAAACTCTTATTCCCATTCTTCTTCTTGATAAGCTTCACCTTGATTGGTTATCAAGAACCACAAGATCAAAGATCAAAATAGTCACTAGCTCATTACGAAAGAAGAAAGGCAAAAGGAATTTTTAAAGACACAACACACTTCTTTGCCAAAGATTGAACATTTAATTCATACCAGATTTCATCTTAAACCCAAACAACACAAAAAGTTTAGCCTATAATGGCCATAGTATATCCATAAACAACGATTATTGAGTAAATCATAATGGATCAAGTATGATAGGATTAAACAACTTATAGAAGGGTTGTTGATTACAAGTCATCTCTATCTCAAACTAATCTATTACAAGTGATTTTGTAGTGATCCCTAAACTCCAAGGGTGAGTCTTGGGGGCATGAGAGCCCCCTTTGGGGTGAAGGAATGTTAGGATTTCAGGGGAGAAGGGATGCTTTGAAATGGGGCATCAAAGGCCTCTATTTATGGTGAGATTTTGGATTGGAGACCAAGGATTTCTAGAAGCATCTTGTCTATAGGGATAGGGTTGAGCACGGTACCCGTTCGGTACTGAAAAACAGGAAAAGTGGATACCGGTTATTAGCGGTGTTTTACTCGTAAATACCGGTACCGAAAAACGAAGAAAGTGGGTATCGGTACCGGTACCAAATATACCCGGTACCAAAATGCTCATCTCTACTTGGGGAGACAAAGCATGGTCCTTGTGTGTACTTGTGTCTCCTTTAGTCTCTTACCTTTTTGTCTCATGTAAGAACCTTTAAGAAACGGGCATGCCATGCCCAATCGATGCATAGTGGAATGGGCATGCCATGCCAAACGACGCATGGTTATGATTAAATCCACTGTTTTGAGATATCAGCAGATGGCACGGGTGTGCATGGGGTGCCTGACCCTTTTTACCCATAACTTCCCCTTTTCAGCAGATAGGCATGGCAGTGCACGACCGTGTCTGCCCCCCTTTTCCCACAATTTCTTGTTTCTTCTTGATCATTTTTGTTGTATTTCGTTATGGGCATGGGCGTGCTTAGGGATGCACGGTTGTGCATGGACAGGTGTCCCAACAGGACTTGAATAGGTGGCATTCTTGTCGGTTCTCAAAGCTTCCATCATTTGCCGTGGCTTTTGTCGACCATTCCTGTGTTGACTTGTTGACTTTTTGCTCCTGGGTGTTATGCACGGGCGTGCCCATAGCCTGGCACAGTCGTGCCTAACTGACACTTCGTTTTTCACCTTTTTCATCCAAAGAACTTAGAAACCAGTATTTATCAAATAGGATGGATTTAGGTAGTATTTTCAACTCAAAAGTCATAAAGTACTAGAATTAGGGGGTAATTAAACACTAAAAATATATATAATTAATGACACATCACAAGTTCTTTTCAAATAGTCACTGAACGTATACCCTAGCAAGTAAACGATGTTAACAGCCACCAGCAAATACTTTAGGAAAACACCAAAATCATTAAGGATAAAAGCACATACCATGAAAAATTGACAAGGCCGGTTGCAATGACAACAGTGGAGCCTTCACAATGAAGGCCACAGGGTCGCCTTTAGGTTTTGCTTGCCCAGTCAATCCAGACATGGCTGAAAACAATGAAAACAAAGCCATTAACATTTAAAATATTACAACAATAAAAAAATAACATACATAAAAAAAGTTTACAAAAGAAATGTAACTAACACTACAAAATGAAAAACAAGGAAAAGCTTCAATGCTATTTATATATATTATGCAATCATCACATAGTTGTACATCATTTTGGCAATATGTTGCATGGGGCTTTTTGTTACTAACTAAATTGAGTACAATAAATAAGCACATAAATTGTTTGCTAAAATGCTGAGGAGAACCCAAAGCAAATAACCAAAGCAACACATATAGATTTTAAGGTAGTCTTTGTAGGCATCTTTCCTTTGTCACTCCTTAAAACCATGCCTTGATAAATCGGCCAACTATATACGACACCGAGCCCTGCGATGAACAACTGCCCAAACATATCTTCAAACTTCTCACCATTCGTCAACGCTCTCTTAATTCCGACAAGAAAGGCGAATAAATTGATCACCGTTGCTGTACTAATCATTAACAATAATGGTGATTCTACTCCAAATTCAAAAACTCCTTTCTCATAACGCTTGGTTTGCTCACTGTCTGATACCTTGCTCGTCACGTTAAATTCACATGTTGACATGCCAATGGATGTGAGAAACCAATCTAATATAGAAAATGCATAACTCGAGCACCCCAATATCAACCACATTCTTATGGAATTCCACCATTTTTTGAACGCTGAACCTGCCAACACGTGATCAAGAAAATCTTTCACGTGTGACCCAAGGAAAAGAAATGCATACAGCGAAAACCAAGGGTCGGAAACCTGCACCACAAAATTTTCATTTCATATATAGTTTGTTAAAAAATTATACATGGACATGTTCAATAATAACCGCTTAATTTTAGATAGTCGGTGCTAGTAAGATATAGTAGGAGGCAGTGGCGGATCCAACCCTGTTTTGTGGGTTCTATGAACGCACTTGGATTGGAAAAAAAATGGGAAAAATAGTGAGAACCTTGTATGATTTGAAAAAAGTTAGTGAGAATCTACCAAAACGAACCCACTAAAAAAGTTTCTGGATCCGTGACTGGTAGGAGGGAGAAAGAGACGAATTTGTGCAGTTGCATAACCATCTTATGTGTGTCAGTTAAACACTAATTGCATGTTAGTAAGTGATTCGTACATTTCACTAATTAAAATTGGTTTCGTATTGAACATTCGTAAATACTTGTATGTATAAACTCACCTTTGGAAATATTGGTAAAGAATTTACTAGCGCTAGCTGGGGCAAAAAGGCGTAGATGATGACAGGAAAAGACCATAAAGCACGGAAGTAAAAGTGCGAATAACACATAGCTTGGAGAGGGTTTAAAAACCTGATTCCATGTGTCATCGAACTAAACTTGCAAAATCCTATTTGTAACAAGCCCATGTACCATCTATTCGATTGACTTAGGGTGTCGTTAAGGGTTATCGGTGCTTTGCCTAGAAATGCAGCTCTAGTTGGATCACAGGTGACAGATTTCCATCCTAAGCATTGCAAATGATAGCCTGTGTAGATATCCTCAACCAACACGCCATAGCGAAATCCAATCTACAAGTAGGATATATTAACAAGTTAAAGATAACTGTAATACATTTTCAAGAACAGTTCATAGATAGTGGCTGATCTAGAAAATCTTCGTAGGGGTAACGTTTTATAAAAAAAAAGGGTAACGAAATTGAAAAAAACGTTAAATTTTTCCAAAATTTACATTACGGCCGGGGCACCAAGGAGTAGCGCGGCTACCCCTTCCCCTAAGGTAGGTCCGCCCCTATACATAGGTGTACCTCTGAACCCCATTTAGTATTGTCCTCGTAACTACAACTTGTGACACGGTGCGCTAATTCCATACTATCTCCTTGTTCATCTGGTTCATTCCATAGCCCGTATGGTTTTGTAGGGTACTCGATGAGAGCTCGTCTTCTGAAGAAGCCACCGGTGCCCATGAAAAATACGCCAGTCAAACCATCCATTCCTAAAGTGCAAGCTCGGGTCTCAACCACATGTTCACCAGCATAAATGTCGTTCTCGTTGAGGTTGTCAAAGCGTTGAGGAAATTGAACGAATGCAAGCTTTGGATCGCTATTAGGGTCCATGAAATGACATAACGCCCGAAGTGGTGTTTTTGGATCGTTGGAGAACATGTCACAATCCAAGGGAAGGAATATAGGTGCATTGGTCATGATTGTTGATACTCGAATCTAAAAATTGGTCAACTAATTAGTAATTCATTAAACACGAAATAATCAAAAGATTATACGAGTCAAAAAGATCAAGCAATGTTTTAAAAACCGAATGTGTCATCGTACCAGGAAACAAGCAACACTACTGGTTCTACTCTAATCGTTAGATCGATTAACTAAACTGAAGAATCGGATGACGTCATAATTATTTTAAAATAAAATTAAATACCGTATTAACTAACTTGAAAATTTTAATAACACTATGTTGTTTCATTGTTCATGTTTAAAAACCAAAAAAAAAAAACGTAAATAAATAATTTTTTTAAGAATAAAGGAAAATGTTTTTTTTTTAAGAATAAAGGAGATTACATGAATCTAAAGAGTATTTAATTTAATACTCGAGATATAACATGAATATATTCTTAGATTAGTTGGTCAAGACCTCCTTCATATGTGTTAAAGAGGTTTTAATTTTAAATCTTCTAAATACATAAAAGTTCAATACCTTTTTATAACAAGGCCCAACTAATAAACTTTTTCACAACATTTAAATCCGGTTATAAACACTCATATACAATGGTACACACATCTTAGAGGATATATTTCAGGTTTAAACCTAGACAAAATGAGTAGTTTAGATTTATTGATGTAAAGTAAAGTATAAGTAACATTTTACATTAAAAAAAACCAGATAGCTAACATACCAAAGCGTTAAGGGCACCCGCTTTAAAATTGTGCAGGGTGGCTTTATTCTTTTCTCGTGCTAAATAGATGAGATTGGGCATACAGTGGCTGGTAACATCTTTATCTTCATCGCGTTTAAGTAGAACCTACACGAATGTGTAAAAAATGTTTAATTTCAATAAACCAAAATATCTGTAACATATTGATTGCAGACCTCTATGACCGTAGGATGTTGTTGACGTGTAAATCCAGCGGTCCATTTTCTTAAAGCTTTGATCGTACGGGCATCCTTAATTTGGTCAGCATTAATATTTCCTTGGTCCATTACATATTGAATTGTCGATTTCATGTCTTCGTACTTTGACTGCTTCCAACATAAGAAATTAAGAACCGACACAATGGGTATAACATATTATTTTAGGGTTGTGTTAAATGTATTTTTCTCCTCGTACTATAGTCATTTTAATATATGATTAGTGGAATAATTGTTTTGGTTTCACTATTTTATTATTTTACTCATGATTAGTTGTAATGAAACAACTATATATCATTTGCACGTGCTTTTATTTACACACCTTTAAACCATATAAAAAGCTTATGTTTAACTTGAAAAGTAATAATAATTTAAGTAATCCCACCCTAGTGATTATAAATTAAAACAAAAATAATAATAAACAAGCGCTTGCACGGATGATAAACTCTTACAGCTAATTTCGTGCTTTCTCCAGTGAAAAAAAAATTAAAAATAAAAAAATAAAAACAAAAAAAAGTATCACTTTACGTTAAAGTCTTAATAAAATGTATGTGAGCATTTTCGTAAGTCTATAATTTTGAAAAATCTTACAATTGTTCTTATTTTTGTTAATGCTTAGTTTGTGTGGTGCTGTTTAGCGCCACCCACCGCCTCAGTATACGGCACCCTAAAACATTGCCCTCACTGTCAAAACTGGGCGCTATTGGTGACATGGTAGTTAGTTATAAAGCCACATGTTTACATGACACAGACGTGGCGTTGATGTAGCATGATAATGCCCCGACGGGTTTTATTTTATCTCACGCCATATAGCCCGTTAAAAGTGTGAAGAAATTAAACATAACTTTATCAATTTCTTTAAGAGCTTTAAAAACGTGTAAAATGATAATATAGTTGATATACCAATTTTCAAAAGAACGGTAAATTTGGATCACCGACGGACCACTAGAGTATCGTCGTGCCAATAGCGGAACCATCCGATCATATCAATCTCCATAGGCTATAATATACACAAATTTAGGAGAAAACCCAATAAATCAGCCCCCGAGAATCGAACTCATGACCTAATTGTCACTAAATAAAATAAAAAATATGAGGTAATTAATGGACCTGGATATCACTTGTTTCTGGTAACAAAGATGGATCATTTCCAAAATAAACTTCAGGAGACCTGTCCATAATATTATACTTCCTGCAATATGGCAGCCAATGTCTCGCAAACTTAGCAGCTTCCATGAGTGCAAAAAGCGTCATCTGCGACCCACCATCGTCCGACAAATATATTGACAGTTTTTCTTTCGGGTAGTCATAAGCCAACACAGACAACACGGTGTTGACCACCCCAATTGGCGGCTCCTTGAAGGGATCCGCAGTGCAAACGAACACATCTAGCCCCGGGTACTCGCTCTCGGGAGGCAGGTTTTGGGGGAAAACCTGATGGTGAACCGGGTTCAAGAAGAAAGCTTGACATGTTGTCCATAAGAAAGCTAACACAAGATCAGCTACAAGCAGCAAGATGGTGGTGAAAGGAGAGCTGATAAGGTTGCAACAATGGCGATAAACGAGTGTGAAAATCGCGATCATGTGCACGAGTGCGTAAAGTCTGTTGAACCATCTCAAGGGTGAGGGTTTGCTAGTGTTGAGAGGTGCTTTCAGCATGGTCATTTTGTGTGTTCTAGAATTCTAGTGGATGTGTTGCTTCACATCTTCACATGCGTTTTTAAGACTAGTGTGGTGGGTCCCACGCCATTCCACCTCAGCAAGATTTATGTCTCCATCTCATTACATCCAATTTATAATGCGTCATTGATGATTGCATGTACCTCATGCCCCCCTTCTTTGATAAGCGAAGCGACATGGGAATAAGGTGTGGGCCAACTCAGAATCCACATATCAGTCTATCACATGCATACTCATTTATTTAGATGTCTATTTATTTCATGCTTGTAAAACAAAGTTTCTAATGTAAATTACTTTTCGAGTAGTCGCTATAAGATAGGCTGTTGAGACGACTTTTTACAACTCTGAATAATTACTTAGAATCAATCAAATGGGTCAACCTCGGCCAGAATCAAATCTAGTAGGTCAACTCGGGGCGAGTTTGACTTAAAAAAAATAAAACACAATGCATGTCATTTTCGCACATTTTGTTATGTATAAAATGACTGAATTGCCCTTCTCGTTAACAGGAAAAATGTATAAAGTTAATCCAGTGGACTAAAATGCCAACGGTGAAACCTTTTTGGACTCACATGCGAAAAATGAAACATTTGGACTAAACTTTCAAAATGACCCAAACCAAAGGGACTAAAATGACATTTAACTCTAAATATTATTAAATTTACATTAGTTGATATATATTTACTTTTCGAAAACTAATTTCTTTATAACTTAACATGTCCGAGTACTATCTTAGTACTCTACGCCTAGACCGAGTACCCCGGTCAACCGACTAGCGAGTGTCTACCAACTTTAGCAACCATGATTTATTTAAATTTTTTTTGTTGTTTAATTTATATGGTTAAACCACTTAACTGCTACATTTCAATGGGTTTAGTTACCAAGAGTCCATTGACTACAGGTTAGTGATGTAATCCATCAATCACATGAACACACATTTATTTATTTATTTGATTTATTTAGTTAAACCACGACACTATTACACTTTATAAGTTTAGTTAGTAAGAGTACATTGCCTACAGGAAAGTGAGGTAAGAAACATTTTTTCAATAATTTTCACCATCCGCTACACATGATCTAAGGTTCCACTGATGAGCTAGGCAGGGAGCGGGTCCACCGGTTAATAGGTGTTAATTAATTAATTAATTTTTATTAAATCTATAGACTATTATGTCACGTTATTGGTAATATAAATTTTGAGGAAAAGTTCTCCAAAATCAAAAGCTTGCGGATGTTTATAAAATTGAATAATCTAATCTTTATAAACTTTAAGGAAAAGTTCTAGAAATTAAAAGCTTGCTGATGTTTATAAAATTAAATAATATACATTATCATTCATGTCATAAACTCATGCAAGGTGGTTTGTTATTGTTTGTTTGATTATATACGTTTGCTCACATATGATTATTGCACAATTTTTACATATTAAATACAATAAGAAATCAATATCAAATGTTTTTAACAAGGTTCACTCGCCAACTTTTGTTGACCCAAAATTCCCCATTTTTACACATGATATAGGTGATCCAGTTGCAGCAAGAAACACATAGGACGGCCTAGAAGAATAAATCAGTTTAGGCTTTGGATTGTTTACTTAGTTACTTTTCCTTGTAATTGTATGAACTTGTTTGGAATATTGAAGTTGTAATTTGAATTTAATAAATATGAAACATTTTAGTAAACATCATGAGCTTTGGTGATAACCCAATTATACCCCGACTCTTATTCCGCTGCGGGTCGGGGTGTGACAGATACGCCGCTGATACTTCCTATATATAAGTATTCTTGTCAAAAGATCAAAAGCGTTGTCAGGCGGTTATGAGATGTTCCATGTAGGTTTTAATATCGTCATGGTTGAAGTTTGCTTTTATGATATAACCTTATCTTTTCAAACGTATCAATTCTCTCAAAACCCTTATGCGTGAGATCATACCTAGTCAATCAACTCTGTTTATCCATATTCCGCATTTTCATACTTTAGGCATCAAAAAGCGATTCCTGTAGCAGGATATTCAACCCTTACTAGGAACGTTACTGCCTCAAATGAAAATCTAAACTCCCACCCTTTTTGTAACATTTGTAAAAAATTGGGTTTTCAAAACCCGCTCCGTTTTGTAATCGAATATCGAGTTATAAAAGTTACATTGAATATTTATGATTATTTACATATAAAACGATAGGTGTGACACTTTTCTAATTATGAAATGGTCAAATTAAAACACCCTCCCTTCAAGTCAAAGATACCACTACTACTTAAATTTCGGGACGAAATTTCTAAAAGTAGGGGATACTGTAACATTTGTGCAAAACGGTTTTCAAAAACCCGCACCGTTTATCAATCCAATATTCGGTTAAAAGTTCGTTGCGTATTTAACGTGTCGGTTATTTAAAATAATACATAATTAATAAATATTTTAGAGATTAAAAACCACAATTAATAAATAATAATAATAAAAATAAAATGAAAATTTTAACTTAGTTAATAATTCAAGGGACTAAATATGTATTTCTACTAAACTAAGTTAAGGGGCTTTTATGCTATTTTCAAAAGGAAAAAGAATAAAAAAAAAAAAAAAACGGGCAGCGCCCGGACTCGAACCCGAGTCACCCGCCTCCATCACACACGCATAAACCAGTCGGCAACCAAGCCTCATTCGGTTTATTTTAGAATCCAGTAATATATGTATACACGTTTAAATTGATAGAGATTTCAAAAATGCCGCTCAAAATGTTCAGTGGCTGCAATTTCAAAAAAAAAACGCATTATTATCAGTTACCAAATCATGCTTTAACTCAAATTCAGTTATCAATCATGCTCGGATTCAAAGGAAATCGGTTATTAATCATAGAAGGAATCGAAACTGAAAACTTTAAAACCTCAATTTTGAAGGTAAAATCGGTTACGAATCATCTGATCTATAAATACCGAAACATCTCGCTCACCAAACGATCACTCAAAAGCTTTCTGTTCAAACACTCTGCTGCCGGAAATAATTGTTCTATATCGCCGGAACTACTCGCCGGAAAACGGGAACCGTCGTCCGATCGGTACATTCTTATTTAAAAATTTTATAATTTGTTTTCTTCCATGTTCAACCTTTGATTCTTGCAACAACAACATCATTTTATCAAACAAAATTGAAGTTCTGAACTGGGTTTAATGGGGATGAGGAAGATGAAGATAATCAGAGTATATATATATATATATATATTTAATCGTGGGTTTTTAAATGGGTTAGACACATAGTCCAGTGGTGGACTGTATGCAATTTTAAAACACTGGTCATGAGTTCGATTCGCGTATGTGTCCGATTCCAACTCCATTAAAATGTTTTTTTTTAAAACTAAGCAGAACTCTCACAGTTGATTGTTAAATCTAATATAAATCATATAATAGATGGGTAAGACACCCAGCCCAACTGGTTGGGCTGGGTGCCAAACAAATCGAAGGCACAGGTTCGATCCCCGCTATGCCAGCCGGTAAGATGATATTTGAAACCTTTTTAATTAAATAAAATTCTGAATAATCTAAATAGTATATAAATATAATTAAAATCAGAAATATTTCGGGTTAGACACGTAGCTCAGTTGGTAGAGCTGCGTGCACGTATACGAGAGGTCCCGAGTTCGAACCTCACTCAGCGCATATAAAAACACAGTCCGACCGGTCAACGGTCAACGGTCAAAAAGTCAACGGTCAAAAGTCAACCTTTTTATTTCTTTTTATTTATTTATTTAATTGGAAAAATATTTAAAAATAAGATTATTAAAGTTAGAAAATTTCCTTAAACTCACAAAAATAAATTTAACAATCCCATTAAGAGCACTAATTAATAAAATTTATTTATTTACCGAATCATTTCGTTATTATTTAGGTTAGTTTTTCCCTCGTCGATTGAATCATAATATTCGTGCGCATTCATCGTCATCAAGGAACGCACCCACTGTGAGTGAATCCTTACAAATTCCCCTTTTTATTCATGTTTTGGGGTTTATCATGTGTCGCTTTAATTATTTCATTTATTCAAACTTGTGCTATTACCAATATATGACTTAAACTTGTGATGTAAATATTGTTTGTTGTGATGCGTGTTTACATTTTGTCAAGTTGCGTGCAAATCATTCATTAGGCCAATCAGTTCCTCGTGGGAGACGAGTTGAACATCGCGTGCCTCATTAGATCGGCTCCGTTTGATTGAGCCTTGATCTCATTGTTCATCATTTGGTGTGTGTGCTTGTGCATTAATTGATATTATGTGTTTTTGTGATTAAATTTACATTTACGTTTACTCATATGTGGTTATGCACCTTTTTATAACCAATATAACAAATTCGTTCAAATGTTTTCATAAGATTCACTCGCCAACTTTTGTTGACCCAAAAACCCTATTTTTACACATGATACAGGTGATCCAGTTAGAAAAGAAACACGTAGGATGGCCTAGAAGAATAAAC
Source organism: Scalesia atractyloides (assembly GCA_947069175.1). NCBI lineage: Eukaryota > Viridiplantae > Streptophyta > Magnoliopsida > Asterales > Asteraceae > Scalesia > Scalesia atractyloides. Next base: position 89,367,064 of record CAMTDV010000028.1, on the reverse strand, counting down.
AAGTTAATGCTTTGGAATGGACATTTAGTTTTGTTTTTCCTTTGTAATTGTATGATTTTGTTTAACGGATACCTTAGTTTGTAATTCGAATGAAAATGTAATTGAACAGCTTGTGCTTCTATGTTTATTGTAACTTCTTCTTTAAAAGAGAAATAATAAATATGAAACTTTATAGTAAATGTCATGAGCTTTGATGAAAACCAAATTATGCCCCGACTACCATTTCCGCTGCGGGTCGGGGTGTGACAACCACCCCAATTGGCGGCTCCTTGAAGGGATCCGCAGTGCAAACGAACACATCTAGCCCCGGGTACTCGCTCTCGGGAGGCAGGTTTTAGGGGAAAAACTGATGGTGAACCGGGTTCAAGAAGAAAGCTTGACATGTTGTCCATAAGAAAGCTAACACAAGATCAGCTACAAGCAGCAAGATGGTGGTGAAAGGAGAGCTGATAAGGTTGCAACAATGGCGATAAACGAGTGTGAAAATCGCGATCATGTGCACGAGTGCGTAAAGTCTGTTGAACCATCTCAAGGGTGAGGGTTTGCTAGTGTTGAGAGGTGCTTTCAGCATGGTCATTTTGTGTGTTCTAGAATTCTAGTGGATGTGTTGCTTCACATCTTCACATGCGTTTTTAAGACTAGTGTGGTGGGTCCCACGCCATTCCACCTCAGCAAGATTTATGTCTCCATCTCATTACATCCAATTTATAATGCGTCATTGATGATTGCATGTACCTCATGCCCCCCTTCTTTGATAAGCGAAGCGACATGGGAATAAGGTGTGGGCCAACTCAGAATCCACATATCAGTCTATCACATGCATACTCATTTATTTAGATGTCTATTTATTTCATGCTTGTAAAACAAAGTTTCTAATGTAAATTACTTTTCGAGTAGTCGCTATAATATAGGCTGTTGAGACGACTTTTTACAACTCTGAATAATTACTTAGAATCAATCAAATGGGTCAACCTCGGCCAGAATCAAATCTAGTAGGTCAACTCGGAGCGAGTTTGACTTAAAAAAAATAAAACACAATGCATGTCATTTTCGCACATTTTGTTATGTATAAAATGACTGAATTGCCCTTCTCGTTAACAGGAAAAATGTATAAAGTTAATCCAGTGGACTAAAATGCCAACGGTGAAACCTTTTTGGACTCACATGCGAAAAATGAAACATTTGGACTAAACTTTCAAAATGACCAAAACCAAAGGGACTAAAATGACATTTAACTCTAAATATTATTAAATTTACGTTAGTTGATATATATTTACTTTTCGAAAACTAATTTCTTTATAACTTAACATGTCCGAGTACTATCTTAGTACTCTACGCCTAGACCGAGTACCCCGGTCAACCGACTAGCGAGTGTCTACCAACTTTAGCAACCATGATTTATTTAATTTTTTTTTGTTGTTTAATTTATATGGTTAAACCACTTAACTGCTACATTTCAATGGGTTTAGTTACCAAGAGTCCATTGACTACAGGTTAGTGATGTAATCCATCAATCACATGAACACACATTTATTTATTTATTTGATTTATTTAGTTAAACCACGACACTATTACACTTTATAGGTTTAGTTAGTAAGAGTACATTGCCTACAGGAAAGTGAGGTAAGAAACATTTTTTCAATAATTTTCACCATCCGCTACACATGATCTAAGGTTCCACTGATGAGCTAGGCAGGGAGCGGGTCCACCGGTTAATAGGTGTTAATTAATTAATTAATTTTTATTAAATCTATAGACTATTATGTCACGTTATTGGTAATATAAATTTTAAGGAAAAGTTCTCCAAAATTAAAAGCTTGCGGATGTTTATAAAATTGAATAATCTAATCTTTATAAACTTTAAGGAAAAGTTCTAGAAATTAAAAGCTTGCTGATGTTTATAAAATTAAATAATATAAACTTTAAGGAAAAGTTCTAGAAATTAAAAGCTTTGCGGATGTTTATAAAACTTGGCTCACTTCCTACATGAATTATTAACTAGTAAAATTCCCAGTGTGGTGCGTACAAATTGTGGTTTGAATAAAGTACTGAAAAAATACGAATCATTTTACCTAAACCGATTCAAAAACCATAAACATGAAATACTGAAATTAATTATGATGTTGTTTGGTCTATACTAGTATGGTATTGTAAATGAAATATTATCAAGACCTAAAACTGTAATAATGAATACAAGTACCAGTACCAATGTTATTCAGTTGGTATAAGTCTGGTATGGTAGCAATATGGTTGTATGAATCGATACTTGGTATTGTACCGACACTCTTATAGCATACAATAAAAAAAACTCTATTTTTAATGCAATTTCATTGTCAACAAAATTTATACCAAAATGTCCAAAAAAATATTAAACAAACCATGTATTCAAAGCTTTTTAAAAATTATAACAAACAAGAGTTATCAAAGTAAAATCAAACTAAATAAAAACTGAATGGATTAATACGGCTATTATTTCAAGTAAGAGTTGAAGTTTTATATATATTCAAAAAAAAAAAACAATTTCACCCTTTAATAAAAAGAACACAAAAACAAATATAACCATTTATCATGTGTAATCACTTCGGTCACCCTCTCGACTCTTTTCATCGTCTCCATTTTCATTTTCATTTTTATTAATATAATATAATATTATGTAAAACTCTTAATACACCGTCGCAATATGCTTATTATTATCTAACATTCAATAGAAATTTTATTCAAAAGGGGTCAAACATAATTTATCTTGTTATATTACAAACCCGATATATACTAACCAAAAAACATCGTTATAAACACAATATTCGTTTTTGTGGTTTTCTCACAGTGGATGTATAAAAATTCATTGAACACAACCTTATATTGACAATAAAGTATTTATTTGGTGTCATAAGTTGTATAGAGCGGTACCATACTGTACTGTAATAAACCGATATCGACCGAACAATACCAGTCAACTATTTGTTTTTATGGTTTTTAATTAATGTAAAACATGTGTCAATTGTTGTGTCAAGTTTCAGCATCATACTAGCTCTAGTAATAAACCAAACTAATATTGATTGAAAGCCGTCATAAACAGCGAAAGCATTACGCTGACGAACTAAAAAAAATGTATGGATTGGTATGACAAATGACTATAATACCCACGCCCTACATACAAAATATAAAAATTAATAATCAATTAACGTGAAGAAAGGCAAATCAAACTTCTCATTTTCTCCACCAATCAAAGCAAGGGACCATCCATCAATCAAAGCATGAGGCCGAGATGACATTTAAGAAATTAAATATGTCATGACAAAAGATTTTTAAGAGGATAAAATAATTTAAATTGAAAGCTAAAACAAACTAAATTAAAGGTTGTGGTTTTATATTTTAATTTCTATTTTTTGGTTGGGATCGATCCAAGTCTATTTGCATAGGATTCTAGCCAACATCACGATTTGTAAACGTGTTTAGGTTGTTTTGTCAAGTGATGGTTGGATTAAGTTCATCATATGATTTTTTAAGTGTATTATGATGATATCTTGATGGTAAAACCAGACAGTGATGTCATAACAAAATGACATCTTCATGACTTGATTCTTCCGTATTTTAAATAAGATATCGAGTCTTTTTAGAAATTATCGTAAGATTAAATATATTATATTATATAGCCATTATAATTATTTATATTATATTATATTAGATCAATATTAGTTGGTAATTGTTGATAGACCATATTACCCTTATTACCTAATTAAGGTTTCCTTCTGTGTGTATATATAAGGAGATGATTAGAGAAAATGTTAGACATTTTAACAATAATATCATCATCATCCCACCTCTCTCTCCATAATCATAACCGAATTCATCCCAGTTCGTTTATCACCATCATAATCTTACACTCTAAGGAGGAACCATATCACACTAACAAAGATGTCGAACTCCATGGCTGCGTCTCTGACTGGATTTTCAGCCGACATGTCTGCCTTTCATTCATGCCTTTCATTATTTTTAAACAGAACTGATCAACATTTATAGTGTTATAGTTAAGTTTTTTTTAATATACATATTAAGATAACACTAATTAATGAATTAAATATCAAAACATTTAAATAATACGTTGGAATGGATTGTTAAGGAAAAAATATTCACAGCTACGTATTTAAGTTTTTAGAAAAAGTTAACGAATGCAAGTCGTTAAGAAAGAAATATCAAACTAAAGAAAACTAGAAATATAACCTACATCTATCTGGACTATCACAAACCTACAATCACCAAACGTAAAACATTTTAATCATTACTATAAAATCTAATAATTATCCACTAACTGTGATATATACAAGATCAGGTTTACAATAAATATACTTGTGATAGAAGAAGTCAAGAAGCTAGGATTAAAATAGCATATAAATTCATCACTTTACAACAATAATATGTGATTGGAGTATGAAGTGTCCCATTTGCAGAAGGCAAAACAGCCGTACAATTTCTACAACATTGGTGATGAGATCAACGGACGATGAGGTTGTGTGGTTGGTCGTAGGGGAGTGAGGCCAGGAGTCAACAATTATGATGAGTGGCGGTGGAGAGGGGATGAGGAGACGTGAAATAACCGCTTGGTTGGTTCTGATGTGATGTGGGGGAGAATCAAAAACCGTTCCAAACTTCCTTCTCTAAAAGCTTTTTTAGAATTAATACGGTCAGGATTTGATTTTAACTTGATTCAAAGGTGGAGATTAAAAGTAGGAAGCTTTGACTTTTAACAGGATCATTAGAATAGATAATTACCGCTACTGCAATCTACGTTTAACACTCTTTTTAATCTCACCAGCCCCCTGGGCTTGACCTACTTCTCAACCCATTTAACACTTTGGAGGCCCATAAGGGGTAATCCCTTATAAGACACTCAACTTTCACCGTTCCCACCAATGTGGGATGGAGGAAACATACCAACTTTATGTTCCCACCATTAATATTTCCAACAGTGATAGTGACGATTTCCGGGTTCGAAATTTCCGATGGATGTTGGTAGTGCTGGCGGTGGTGAAGTAGGGATGACCATGGAGATGAAGAGAACGTTCAGATCTATATTTAGGGCTTTTTGACATAAGAAAGTAAATTAGACTAAAATGTCATTTCTTTTAATATTTATTCTTTGTCACATGTCCTCATACTATTGCTTCCTACCCTTTCTACTAAAAACATACTTTCTATTTGATGTTTTCCCTTAAATTATAATGTTACCATTTAAAGACTAACATTTAAGAAAAATATATGTTTTAAATGAACGCTTTTCGTAGCCAACCCACCTAACAACACGAACCATGGGTTAGTCATATATCATCCAAGTCCCTCAAACTAGCCTTTAAAACTACAAAGGCGGCTCGCGTCGATGCAAGCATGAAAAATGCGTCACCAAAGCTCCACATTGCGCACCCTTCGCAAAGCCACTGGTGTGAGGTTCTAGAAAACAATAAGGAATGAGTGTTGACATATGTAAACCACTCCATTTTTGTTTCTTCCTCTTATGAAGAACAAATTCATGCATTTCCACCACTTTCATTACTCCTTTTCCCAGATTTTCTATGTTCAAGTCCCAACTTTGAATAGTAATAACTTATTCATCTTAGCTTCAATTTAGACGTTGTTTCGTTTTAAAGCCCTTACAACAAGGAACAAAAACCCACAAAATAGTAATTATATAAACCAAAGTTTAATATAAATATACTTGTCCAAAGTTTGAGAAAAATACACATCACTTGTTGAAAATACTCACAATTTCACTAGTTTTTCTAAACCTTTACACCAAAATACACTTGCAAGTGAAGTTTGGTTGTATACATTGTTATTTTCGTGGTCTTTCCAAATGATCACGACGCTTCGAATAGCAGAGTCATGATGATTCATTGGTAACCATCACCCTTTGAACCATCTGGCTCAATAGGTGCAACTAATTTGAACCAATGTGTTCCGTTACACCACCCAAACTCTTACAATGTTTCTCTATTTTTTTTGAAGATTCAACTCAAGGCCTCTTTTAGAACGGCTCCTAATCCTAAACCGTTCCTATTAACCAATATACATGTATCTTACAGGATTTGAACCCCTCCCTCTATCTACACAAGACTTATGTGTATAATTTTGTCATTTCGAATATATTCCGGACAGATACAACTTTAATAACACATAGTATGGCAAGGGGCAAAGCTTGAGATTTCCGAACGAGTGGGCGGAAGTCACCGGACCTAAAAATTTCTATAAAACCGGGGGGTCGAAAACGTATATACCCAAAAATTTCTATACGAAAACTACATATTCTCCCCTACTGAGCGAAAAGTTTGAGGATCGACCGCCCCCTCCCACCTCTTGAAAGCTTCGCCCATAAGCATAAGCATGGCATTGGTAAAATATACTAGAGGGGTGTTGCCTTTTAGAAAATAGTAGTGCCTTTCATTATACCCAGGTGGTTTTATCTTCTGTTGGGCCTAGTTCATTAACCCTGTACCCAGATCTATCTTCTATTGGGCCTAGTTCATTAACCCTGTTTCCAGGTCCATCTTCTATTGGGCCTAGTTAGAGTTTAACATTATAACCAAGCTTATCTTCTATTGGACCAAAATACAATCAAACAATTTTATTTATTTCATTAAAAAATATTGTTTAATGAACACATTCTTAGTTGGTAAAAGACACTATTGCTTTGTGTTTCATAAAAAGTGGTATGATTTTGGAAGCTTCTTGTTAGAGAGTGAGTTGTTTAGTCTAGGGAATCAACCCACAAAAAGCTTTTAACCATGCAATACTTTGATATCAAGTACAAATATAACAAAAGGAAAAGGTTGTCCGGCTTGTGGGCTATTTTTATAATGCCCAACAAAAGCCCGATCACACGGGTTATACCAACAGCAAAAAGCCACCCATGTCCGTGAACGCAAACGGCGCTGATGACCCGGCCGACCACTATTCTAGAGGAAAGCCACCACTTAAGTCCACTATGGTAAAACCTCTGGGTTGAGCCATTGCTAGGTGAGACACAAACCCATGACCTCCACTTTGGAAGGTCATGGAGCTGCCAATGCACCAGAAGGTCATTGGCGGCTTGATGGCTATTCGGCTAAAAAGTGGTCAAGATTGCTGCTTGCATACAAAACCCATAACAAATGAATATATACATACACATTAAAAACACAAGAAATCCCCATCAGCATTAACATCAAACCATCCAAAACACACCTCTGATAATATATACACCATATTCATATATATGCTACTCCTAATACTCACATACCACCTTTTCCTATCCTATTTCATCCTTCAAGAGGGTCATTAATCCTCTACCAAACTAGACATCCATTCACCCCTTTTTAGGCGAAACCCGACTCCTGAAACAACTTAAAATAAAAAAAGAAAAAAATACGCGAAACTAGCAGGGGGAGCACATAAAACCGCAAGCATCTCTCTTCTCATCACTTTCCAGAAGCTTCCAAGCTAACCGACGCCTCGGTGTCGGTTGAAGAAGAAAACTTACTTCCCACCTTCATTTTCTTGACATCTTGACTTGAATAAATCCAAATGCGTTTCACCATGTTGCAAAACTCCTGCAGTCACAACCACATCGTCAAGACTTTGTTTATGAATTGTTTACGAATCAATGCATTCTTTTTTATAAGATAAAGTAGTTTTTAGAAGCTTACGGCCACGGATCATCGCCCACAAGCATCATGTCTCCTTCATCATCTGTGAAGATAATTTCCCACTCATTTCGAGGACGTAACTTTCCTTTCATCTCAAACATGTCTTCCAGCTCGTCGATTAGCTCGTTATAACCTTTCAACGCAGTTAAATCCACTGCTTGACCTACCGCCACCCCTTGCATTTGAACCTTTTATCATCATAACCAAGTTAGTTAGACGCATATCTTGACCACAAGAAAAGGTCAAAGTTATAGATACATAGTTACATACCTTGGTACGGCTTCGGGTTGAAGTGGATTGTTTGCTTTTGACTTCTTTTAACGGAACCTGCAGGTCAGGCTTGAGATCCGAAACTCCACTTGGCCCTTGTACGGGTGCTGCGTTGAAAGGCGTGCTATTATTATTATTATCACCGCCTTTGGGAGGGATCTCGATGTTGAAACCGAAAATTCTACAAATTGTACCGCTAACTGGACTTTGAATGGGATCTTTAGTCGGTTTTAACGGTTCACGAGGTGAGTAAGTTGTAAGACCAGACCAAGATGCGAAAGCGCCTTTTCTTTCTTCGGTTTCATCTCCCTCGTAAACGTTTCTCGAAGCTTTTACAGGTGATGATGGTAGCCAAACACCATCTATTTGTGTCCTTGAAAGACCACGAGTTCCCGTTTGCTTATGATGTCGGGAACTATGGTTAGGGTTAGGGTTATCACTCCTTTGTCCTCCGTTCGTACAACTCAACTGAGCCGATCCACTTGAACATGCTGGTTCACCAGCATTCGAGATGTCCATTGGAGGTCTAGGTCGTTTATTTCTGGGTGCGGTTGGTGGAGCTAAACCGGCTGGAACCGCAGGGGCTACGAAAGTTTCGATCTCCCATGGTGAAACCCTTTCAGGCCTTATAATAGATGCTGGTTCATCCCACTGAACCTGGTGTGGTCAATGAAAGGTTTGACCTTTTAGTGTATCGAACAAATCACAGATCTAAAGTATAAACAGACATCAAGCATTTATAATATAATTTATATTATACAAATATTTATCAACCTTCAGTGATCGCCACTTGGAGTCTTCCCATTGAGGCGATATGTCTTCAACTCCAACGATGGTACCAGTAAACCTACACAGGTTCAACAAATTTTAAACGATGAGCGTCCATATGTAGACGTATTCGTAAAAGGATTAAACAATGAATCATACATTCATACCTCCTTTCAGGAGAATCCTCACCCTCGAACGGCATCTTAAATCTCATCCCGATATTAAAAGCATTGTTTACAGCTTCTATGTACTTGTTTAAACTGATGATGAATTGAGTTGTCCTGAAAATACAGATCAACATTTACCAAATGTTATATAAAAACAGTCGAAATATCACTTTTTTCAAGTAACCGAGGCATCACTGATCATACCTTGGTTTGTAGTAAACTGTAAACCGGGCTTGAGTTTGAACCGCATGCGATGCGGTTGCAAGCACGCCCAAATGCATACTCTGGCTAGAAATCACCGAAGAAGGCATTGAGCTTTGTTGACGCGCCTGACGTCTAACCCCGACACGCATCTCATTGTTTTCTCCCCTGTAAACACCGATATTTAAGTCAAAATACCATAACATGTACAAACTTTATACCTAAATGACTGAATTTAAAAATAATAATAATAATACCTAACAAATACAAATGAATCGCCTGTCACTAATCGCTTATTAGTAACAAAGGTACTCCATCCAGTTGTAAGTAGATGCCGTCTTGGTTGACCCCTATAAATATGTTTAAATTTCCACTCGGTGCCATGTAGATCAAACGCTTTTAAGTCTTGTGTCGGAGTCGCTTGAGTCATATCCTAAATATATAAACTCAGTAAAACCATAACATAACAAAAAAAACAAATCATTATTTAAAAAACAAAAAGATAAGCATTAAGCAAGTTTACCAATGCAGATAGGCACTCGGTAGCGTGCTTTCGGAGCACTGAAAACCCGCCATGCGTGCTCGTATCCGAAGCCGTCAAGACTTTGCAGAACGAGTGTACGTTTGGCCTCGGGGGCTCGGCTATGCATTCATCGAGACTTGTAGGCTCACTTTGCTGCAAAAAATGTGACATTAAAGTGAGAAAAACAATATTATACATTAATTTTAAAACTTACAATATAATTAAATTAAGCAAAGTATTACATCTATCTCAGGGAGTAAAGTGATTTGTGCATACACTTCATCAGTGTCTTGTTCAGCCTACAAAAGTCACAAGATTTTCATTTTTAACTTTCTTGATGAGTCTATGATTACAATCTACCAACTACAACACATAAAAAGCCTAATATTCCTCCACTTTTTAAGCAATTTAACATAATTCTAACAAGAAACATCAAATCATGATCCAAAAATAGCAAATTTGAAATTACATAACACATACCATCAGGTGAGTATGAACAACAGTACAAAGGATCTTGGATTTAAGATTAAAATGAGGAATTCTTTGATTCAATTCCTGATTGGTTGATGCTTCCAACTGAACAATACCCATAATTGTATAAGATAATAAAACTAAAAAGTAAAAACCCCAAAATAAAACAAGTTTAAACTTACAATTAATAGTTCAATACCCATACATAGATCTAAATTCAAGAATTTAAATTATATATATAAAAAAAACCTTACTTGTTCCATATGGCCTTGTGGGAAGTAAAACACTCTCTCTCCATCTTTAGGAACATCAACTAATGGGCCTGCACAAGCCTTCCATAACTCTCTATACAGGGGATCTTCACAAAATCAACAACAAAATCAATAATTGATAATTAATAATCAAATTAACTTGGGTAAAACAGTGATTGTAGCATGAATAAACAAAACCCCATGAAATTAAAACAATAAAGCATGAATTTTTGAAGTAATTTCACCTTCAAGAGCAAGAAATGGCGGTCCTCTGTTCTCCATAACAGAGTAAACTCTTTGAACACCAGAAAAAAGCCTTGTAAAACACAATTCACCAGAAATTAACCTCCAAAATTATGAAATTCTCCACATTTTGATGGAAATTAACCAACTTGACGAAACCCTGAAGCCATCAATCTCTCTGTGCCTCTCTCTCTCTCTCTCTCTCTTGATGTTTCTCTCACTAGAATAAAAGAAATGTGAAAACTCTGTTCAACAACCCTGAAAACACCTTGATGTATTCTCTCTCTAAAAGACTGAATTCCCCCCTCTCTCTATCAGTCTATGTGTGTATATACATATATATATATATAAGGCTGTGTTTGTCTCCATTCTTGGTGGTGTGTAAAGCATGAGGCTGTCTTAACTAACCATGGTTAAGTTTTCGAGTTTTAATGTTTTATGTTGGGTTAACTTGCTTTAAAACCTTTTCCCATAAAATACAACTTTCAGTGCATGATATTCCTATATGAGAATAGATTATAGATATACTTTTATAACCGATTAATCTGCCCAAAAAACTTTAATTTTTTCATCAAGTTGAAATTTACATGCCAAGGAGCTGGTCCTAGTCGAGTAGTAAGACAAAGAGCTAGTTTTCTAAGTGACGTAGGTTTGATTTATGTTGATTTCGTTAGTTTCTGTGGCACCTGGTGATGATGTGAGACTAGAGGGTGGTCGTTAGTTTAATCATTGAACTGAGTGGTCTTTACCTCATCGCATTGCCATGCCTTTAGGTGAGTGTTCACGGATTTCGTCCCTAGGTTAGGGTTTTCCCAGGTTTAGGGGACAAGTGTATCCTGATATAGTGAATTTCGCTAGTAACACGTTTGAAGTATTTGTTGGCGGTTTAAAGAAAAAGTTGAAAGTTACATCCAATTTTAATTATAAAACTTTAAGAATCATATAATCAATTATATGCCTATTTTAAGAATCTTATAATCACTTATATACTTGTTATCTAGTGGTTTAGTAATAGGGTGTTTTGCATCTAGTAAAAATATTTATATGATTCTTGTAATTTTATACCTAAGGTTTGTTATATTTTAGAGTAAATTGCGATTTTGGTCCATGTGGTTTAGTGGTTTGCGGTATTTTATAAAATCCAAATGTCTTGTAATTTACATATCAATGTTTCTATTTTATTGTGATTTTGGTCCATCACACTAACTTCATTCAACTTATAGTTAAATCATGGTCATATAAGAGACATGTGCAAGATATTTTGGTAAATAACGATTCAAATGAAAGAAAACCTATATATGCATATTGCCTTTCTTTTATAAAGTAGGTTGGTTTAAGTTAAAAATATTGCAATTGAATTTAGGTTTTTAGTTTTTGTAATATGTTTTAGCTGTATATAATTTTTAAAAAGAAAATTCTATTTATATAATTTAATATTTAATAAATTATACATAAAAAATAATAAATGAAATAAATAATATACATTAACTTAATCATATGACATACAAAAAATAAAAAGCTAAATTCTCAGCTTATGGAAATCATCTTTATGTTCGAAATTTCGATTTATAAGATTTATGCGTGTGCATTTATAGGATTTATGTTGTTTAGGATTTCCGTATGTTTATAAGTTGCGCTTGATGCTTTCTCCCAGTAATACATAGCTATCCTAGAACCAGAAAATTGACATGAAATTGCTAGATGTATCACTGACTTACTAATTAGGTGGTATGTTTGAGGGCACTAAAGTAGTAGTTGAATTAATTAAAGAATATGAAGTTTAAGGATGAAAGCATAATTTTTTACATGAACATTTTAAAGAAATTAATTCGTATTAACCAGGATCTATATAATTTAATATTTAATGATATATATATATATATATATATATATATATAATAAATAGAATAAATAATATAGATTAACTTAATGATAAGACATGCAAAAAAAGCTATATTCAATTGCAAATTTTTTACCCTAAACCAACCTACTTTATCAATTAAAAAATGTAATGTGAAGATAGAAAGATTTTTGGACATAAATGCAATTTGTTTTCTTTTATTTAAATGGTTATTTATCAAAATATCTTGCACATGCCTCTAATATGACTAGGATTTAACTCTAAGTTAGATGGAGCTAGTATGGTGGATTAAAACCACAATAAAATAAAAACCTTAATATATAAATTACAAAACATTTGAGTTTTATAAAATACTACAATAACCACTAAACCACAAGAACCAAAATCGTAATTTATTCTATATTTTAAATGCTCCTCTTATGTTACAGTGTGATACATGATTTTATCACAAAATATTTAATTTATTAGGTAATTGAAAATGCAAGTGGATAAGATCAATTTAAAGCCGTCTCTGAACGCGTGATATATGAAACATTGAATCGCTATAACTTTAAACCGAATAATTTGCTAAAAATAACTTACTTTTTTGACCGATTTCATCCATAAATGCAAGATTTTAGTTGATATTTAGGTATAAAAATTAATGTTAAAAATATATAATCACTTACGAATTGTAATCAACTTGTTTTTTTATTTTATTGATTATGTAGTTATCTTCTTTATATACGTATATAATTATCTACTTATTATAAATTTATTATCATAACTATACATAAAATTATTTTTATTATATCTTTATTAGATAAAATAAAAAGTGATATATTTACATAAATAAATTCGTTTGACACATAAGTCTAGCCGCACTTGATATTCGGAACTCAGGCTTTGTTTACCAAACAAATTTATTTCTAAGCTTCGACTTGTTTATAGCTTTGTTTGATTCGAACTTTTAATAAGTCATTCTCGAATGACTGATGAGCGTCTATGTTTGTTTACACACCTATGTGAAAAGATTTGAGATGTGATTGATATGCAACAAAGCAAAACATCGAATTAATTATTTCGACCATCTCATTTTAAGGAAAAATTAAACAATATATATATATATATTAAATTGGGTTGTGTATTCGTAAAACTAAAATAATTATTTGCACAAATAGAGTTTTTCTTGAACGGCTAATCTTACTCCTTTATACCCATAATTCTAAATTATTCCTCTTTCCCTGGTTTTACGACTTCTTGTTAAGAGGCATGTGCCTCACCAAGTAGGCTAACCCACATTGCAAGTAGAGTAATTATTTAATCATAACTAGACTAACTATAAATAACCTATTTTGAATATGATGAAGTTTTGCGTATGTATCTGTATTACTAGAGTAATTATGTAGCTACATATAACTAAACTAATTATTTTGTTAAACAAGCGAAATTGTTCAGTTCAATTTTGTATGCTATTCTATTTACAACTTTACTACCGTGTCACTTTTTTAGTCTGGGCGCACTATATTCATTCTATTACTAAGGTTAAAAAAAAGATTTGTGGTAGTAAAATTGTAAATAGTGTGGCTATAAATGTACCTTTAAATGATTCCAAAAAATCAAAACAGTAAGTTGGATGATAAATTCATTTAGGATCAGAATATAATTAATAGTAACTGACATTTTTATTAATGATTCGAAACAAGCAAAGGGATGACAAGAGTGTGAGGACCACAATGACTTTTGAGGGACGTTAAATCAGTCATCTAATTACCAAAAAATGTTGGGAATCTAGGGACTATTTTCTTAAAACAGAAATAAACACTTAAAACTTTGAATCCTTTTACAACCTCTTAAACCCATGCAACTCATAATAACCACAATTCACTTAAACTCTTTTTGTGTAATTTTAACGAAAAAGTTAAGATAGAGATTCTTGTCTTTTAAAGAAAAGATCAGAATTCAGATAGAGATTCTTATCCTTTAAAAAAAATCAGAATTCAAATCCTGACATAAAGTATAGTAGAATTAATTTTGTGTGATTAAAAGTAAGGTTAATGTAACAATCATTGTACAAAACAAATTAAGATAAAATATTAAATTCTTTTTAAAAAGATGTAAACCTAATTTTATATTAAACTAGTAAGTTTCCTCCCCACGATCCTGCAGAGAAGTGTCCATGAAGATGATGATAAAATTGGTATTAATAAAAACTAGTATTAACTCCCCATATTGTGGCGTGGCTGTAAAACTGTGCCAAATAGACCAGTATCATATAATCGCCAGTGATCAACATCGAAAAGACTAAAAAGAAATAAAAATCGAGCGAAAAGTAAACGAAAAAAACGTTGAACTAAGCATGGAAAACGTAAAACATAAAAAACAACTAAGTGGAATCAGGGTAAGCGTGTTGCAATTGTGCCGTTAAACGGGAAAAAATAAGCGAAAAACATTGAACAACAAACGCACGTTGCGACATGTTAACTCGCAGAATTTCGACCGAAAAGTAAAACGGAAAATTTGTAAAGGATGAAAAGTACACAAGACTAAAGTTGAAAGTGAATAAGTGTTGGGATTAAATTGTAAAAGATATAAAAGTATATGAGTTAAAAGAAACAAACTAAAGATAAAGAAAAACACCCACCCCACCCCGTTAAAGCTAAAAGTACAAATCATGATGCACAACAAAGGTTCAAATAATGCAGTGTGGGAGGGGGCGTAAAACCATGCCAAGTAGCTCCAATGTCACACCACTGTCATTGATCACCAATACCGAAAAAGCTTGTATAAGAAAAAAAACGAAAAAAATAAATCGAAGGAAAAGTAGAATTAAAAAAGTTGAGCTATGCATGAGAACACCCGATATAGCAACCGAACGAGACATGCCCAAGAGAATATCGACACGTGTTTTTTATTGAAAAAAAATAGAATACATGTACGGATATCAATTTTATCGGTTGGTATCTATTTAGTTATTAACATTCGTTATAGTTTACGGTACAAAAAAATTACTATATTGCAACACGTTGAGAAAACCATAAGAAAATAATATGCCAGTACCAATGTTGTTGGACATTATCAGTTGGGTCATCGCAGTAAAGAACAAAAAAATACCTATATTTAAACACATTCAAATTAAACTTTTCTCGAATAATGTCACAACAACGTATTCAAAATTTTATGAAATGTATATAGAGGTGGGTTTTTTTACCGAAAACCGACCTGAAGATGTACCATGTCGTAACCACTAGTACAAAGCTGATCTTTAGACGGGTGAAAATGATTTATCTTTCTAATACCCGAATTGAACAGGAAACTTTTTTTTTTGTGAAAAAGAAAAGAGAATGAGTGAGTTGTCTAATAGGGTTTTTCACTGATTTCTGCCGCTTCCGTTATTGCTGCTGAATTGGTTGTAGGGCTTGCTTCTATTGGAACTAGAGTTGGTAAAGATTACTTCTGCGGGTCAAGCTGTAGAAGGTATCGTGAGACAGCCCGAGGCGGAGGGAAAAATACGAGGTAATTTATTGCTTAGTCTAGCTTTTATGGAAGCTTTAACAATTTATGGCCTGGTTGTAGCATTAGCACTTTTATTTGCTAATCCTTTTGTTTAATATTAGAAATATGAAAATTTTGGATTTTTCATATTTTATTTCCCTAGACTTGTGCTTTGTTTTTTGGAATTAGATAAAGGTTTCATTCCTAAAATTACTTATTCGTTGAGAAAATAACCCACGGGAAGGGCTGATTTGCAGATGAGAAATTTGTATACCAACTCGCTTTCATCATTCTCGTTCGTGTTGGTAAGCCTTTTTTTAGTTTTTAAGAGGGGGTGCAACCAAGGAGATAATTCATGATTTCTAAATAGAATAGATTTTTGATTCGATTTATAAAGTAGGAAACTATAACTATATATATATAAAGAGGAGAAAGTAATACAAAAAGAACTTTGTTCGATTTTTTTGTCTATCTATATGAGGAGATTATATGAAAAATGTAACCGATTCTTTCGTTTCTTTGGGCCACTGGGCATCCGCCGGGAGTTTCGGGTTTAATACCGATATTTTAGCAACAAATCTAATAAATCTAAGTGTAGTACTTGGGGTCTTGATCTTATTTGGAAAAGGGAGTGTGTGCGAGTTGTTTATTTCAAGAATAGGCTGGATCCAACCAGATGTGCTTTTTCTGTTATAACTAGGAAAGTTATATCTAAGAAAGAAGAGTGCATGATCTCGAAAATTACTTCTAAATAAATTCAAAAATCATATGCAAGAACTATAGCATTTGGTAATTTATTGGAAAATCCATTTTGATTCTCTATCAACCAATAATGTGGGACCATTAACATGGTTAAAGCTAAACTGCTTGAAGTCCAGACACAGCATGGTACTCGTTCTACCACTATGTTAATATAAAGATGGTTTCAAAATAAATATTTTATCAATATAGAACACTCATATCAATAAAATGATTTTAACTACTTATTGGGGGTTTCTCCCTCTTTTTAGCCAATGTTGAATCGATGACCTATATATTGTAAGAAAAGCTTCTTAGATTAAAAAAGCAAACAACTTTGCTGACAATTACATATTTTTTGTTTGGTCAGAAGAGTCCTCCGAGTATTTTGATCTTGGATTAATGATTCCTTTTGAGATTTTGATTTCATTTTGAAATATGACAAGAGAATATAGGATAGACTCATTACATTAATAATAAATAATAAAAATATGGGAATTTACATTGAGCGTGAGAGACAAATGAATTGAAAGATTCATGTTTGGTTCGGGAAGGGATCGTGGAATTTTTGAAATGAAAGGAAAGATTATCTACTTTCATTAAGTGATTTATTAGATAATCGAAAACAGAGAATATTGAATACTATTAGAAATTCAAAAGAATTGACGAAGGGGACATCGAATAGCTGGAAAAGCCCGGGCTCAATTACGGAAAGTAGAAATAGAAGCAGATAGTTTCCCGTGAATGGATACTCTGAGATAGAGCGGAAAAAGTTGAATTTAATTGATTTAACTTATAAGACTTTGGAACAACTAGAAAATTACAAAAATGAAACTATAAATTTTGAACAACAAAAGGCTAGTAATCAAGTCTGACAATGGGTTTTCAACAAGCTTTACAAGGAGCTTAGGAACTCTGAACAGTTGTTTAAACAACAAATTACATTTCCGTAGCTATCATGCAAATAACCTCGCTAAGTTAAAAATGTTGTATAAATATGCGCCGCCTATACTTCTACGATATACATCACTTTTATTCAATCAAAAATTAATTTAGTACATGGTTGTATTAGCATTTCTAAAAAGATTGAATATATATAAGTTTTTCTTATTAAAATAAACATATTATATATATAGAAAGAGAGAGGAGATCTTGTATAATACAAAAATTATGTATGAAGTGTATGAGACAAGCTTAGTCATTGATCTCTCAAGATCAATGACTGAAAATTAGATGGTGCTATTTTCGTAGACATGAGGTTCAAACAATTGAAGAAAAAAATAGAAAAAAAAATTTCTAGTCCTTTTTCACTTGAACTCGTTCCCCTTTGATTTTCAAATGGTTATAATTTTTTCATACGTTAATATTTATTTAAAAAAATTACATCTTATTAACGAGCATTTCATTCTCAAATCATAACAAATTATTTTTCCTTGAGACTCTTTAATTCGAGCAGCCTATTGTTATATATTTCTTAAAAAAATACATGATTTTGCATAACAGTACATGATTTTGAATACCCATTACGTGATTATATTATAGTACGTGAAACCACACTGAGTGATTACGTAATTACGTAACAATAGTTGACTATGTATTATTACGTGTCTATGTGATTTTGAATACCCATTTCGTGAGTACGTGATTTCATTATAGTATTTTATGTGAAAGCACACTGAGTGACTACGTAACTACGTAAAATAAAACAAGTAATACATAAATTTCATATGGATTACCTAATATTTCATGTCTAATCACGTATTAAGGATAAATTATATACAAAACATTAGCCAAATCAACCTGTAATAACCATATAATGCCATATATTAGATATTTAATCACGTACAAAACATAAACAATCAAGTTATTATTATTGAATGTGTAATCATATAATAAAACATAATTGTAATAACATCAGTTGTAACAAAGCATATTGAATGTGTAATCAAGTGACGACTTTATATTGAATGTGTAATCACCTAATGGGTTATGTTGAATGTGTAATCACGTAATGACAATTCAAAATCACGTAGTCATGTGCTTGTATTCAAAATCACGTAATGGACTAATGGGTATTCAAAATACTGTATTTTTTTAAGAAAACTACAACAATAGACTATTTGAATTAAAATGAATGAAATGCTCGTTAATACGATATATCTTTTAGATATGAAAAGTTATAGTCGTTTAAAAATCAAATAGGGAAACTGTTCACTTGGGAAATGACCAAGTTACCCTTCTTGCCAATGACATTTATCCTCATATTTTTCTCGCGTATGCTTTGCATAGGAAATTTGTCTTGTACATGATCCAAGCACTCTATATATACGTGTGTGAGAGATATAATTAAATGTAATGTGATTGAAGTTAATGTAATTTGATTTATTTTGATATAATATTATCTTATATCATATAATGTTTTATGTCTAATGTAATATAATATAACATAGATTACATGTTATAATATAATATAATATATTTTAGTATAAGATCAGATAAAAGAATACAATACTCATTTTATTCTTCTCATTTCATTCAAAAATTGGTCGCATTAAGTAAACTTCATGCTTATAATTTTGGGTTGACAATATTTGAGGATAACATGAATCTACAAATTTAAAAAGAAAGAGGGGTTGAAAATACGGGTGAGAATTTAAAATGAATTTTTTTTCTAAACTAGTGTAAGTAATTTTGGGTACTTTAAAAAATATTTATCAAAATGGATACTTTTCTTTATCTCTTTTATTTTTCTTAAAAAATTGTTTATCTCTCTTAATTTAATTGGACAAAACCTAAATTAATGATAACTTATTTAATAAACTTATTATGTTTTTGTAAATTATTATTTTTGTGTTACGTTTTTTTAATTTATATATATGTTTTCAATCTGTAATAAAAATACCTCAAGTTTAAAAGTAAAAATTCATGTGTTTAGTTTGGCTATTATTTTAAGAATAATATATCTCTATACAATTATTTAATCTATAATATTTCAAACGTAATTGCTCAACGTAAATTGTTATATTGTTTTTATTTCATTTTTTTTGTAAAAATATGTATATGCTTTTACGTTTTTGTAATTGTGCTTTTTAACTTAGTGTATAGTTGTTCAACGTAATTGTTGTTCGATTCACTTATGAACAAATTATTTGTTTTTAGTTTAGTGAATAATTGTTTAATCTGTAATATTCAAAACGTAATTGCTCAAGTAAATTGTTATATTGTTTTTATTTTATGTTTTTGTAAAAATATGGATAAGCTTTTTTGATTTTGTAATTGTGCTTTTAACTTAGTGTATAGTTGTTCGACGTAATTGTTGTTCAATTCACTTATGAACAACTTATTTATTTTTAGTTCAGTGTATAATTATTTAATCTATATGCATATATACAAAAAGAATAAATAGAACACGATTACACTGTTAACAAATTGAGTAAATGATTATATTAATTTTTTATTCTTAAAATAAAAGTCAAACTAAATACATGATTTTTTTTACTTTTAAAGTTGAGGTTTTTTTATTACAAACTAAAAACGAAGATATAACGTAAGATAAAAAAATATTAATTTACAAGAATTTAAGTTTATTAAATAGCAATACTATGCTATCATTAATTTAGGTTTTTTCCAATTAGATTAGGAGAGAAAGACAAATAAGATTTCAAAAAAATTAAAAGAGATAATAAAAATTACCCATTTTGGTAAATATTTTTCGAATTATCCAAAAAGGTAAATACTTTTTGTAACTACACTGAGAGTAACAATAATATGTGACCACAATTTTTTTTCTTACCAATAATTGCACAACAAGCGAGAGGAGAGGCATAAGTACCTTGTGTGGAAACTAAAAAAACATTAACACCATTAAACAATGGTGACATGCAGCCAAAGAGAGGGAGAATAACGATCTTATTCTGTTTGAGAAACCAAAAATAGGGATGGAGACGAGATACTCATCCAAGAGGCGTTACGTGGGGTGTTTTAATCGGCTTATGAAATAGACCTATTCACGAGATTGAAATCGTAAAGAGATGACCAAAATTTTCACATTTATTTACGTAGATGATACAAATTTCTTTTTGGGAATAAAACATAATAAACGGTCTTAATATGAAAAGAATTTTGAGATGTTTTTCTCTAGCCTCATGTCTTAAAGCTAATGTGCGAAAATCAAAGGTTTTTGAAATTGATGTGTAACATCCCGAGTAAACTGTACCAAGATATTATTTGTTTTGCTCTCGATGGATTGCCAATCCAGAAATCCGATTTTATTTCCACTAGACAAATTAGTCGCTCATGTAAAACGCGTCTTCAAACAGTAATTCCGTAAAACCTTTTTATAATCTATCCTTGCCGTCAATTAAAAAGAAAGAAAAATGTTACATTTTCAAATTTAAAATATAGAAAAAAGTAATAATTAGGAAAAAGTTACGTTTTAGAATATACAAAAAAAGTAATAATAATTAGAAAAAGGAATTTTAAACGAGTGACGTCATGGGAGCGTAGGTACGGGTAGGGAGTGTTCCATGGGCAGGCAACAAGTTTGGTTTGGTGAAACTCAGCACAGTATTACTGTTTTGACGTAACTTGTCAAGTTTCTGAATTTAAAATAATATTAGAGTAAGAAAAATTAATATGAAATACAATGAATCACATTCACAATAATTAAAATAATAATAGTAATGATATAGGTTGACCCCCACTTGTCATTCATAATTACACTACGCTGCCACTTATAACCACACCACGTGCCCTTACCCTTTTCATGTTGTTTCAATTTCTCAACTCAGATATATAATTTTACATTTTTTTAATACCAATTAAATCACTGATAACTTCTGAAGTGCCGTTAATTGAGCAAATACAATTTTTTTATAACGGTCAGAGTTTTCAATGAATACGAGCCATTAATTCTGAGAAAAACCCACTAATCTGAAGGCTTACTGCGGTAAAATCTGATTCCGCTTAAAATCAAAACTATTTTAAAATTAAAATAAAGTTAAAACCAAAACTAAAGTAAATAATTCTAATTAAATTTTATAACACTTGACATTCTGAGATGGCATGTCTGAATTAACCATCTATTATATTGACTGAATAATGTCAGTACCCTTATTGGTGCTATCAAAATCGTTACAAATATTTATTTTTTATCGATGTAAGATATGTATCGACATCTTTTCCCGGTATATCATGCCCTTTCACATGGATTTTCTTAGCCGATATTAGTACACTTCTAACTAGTCAGTTATATTCACACTATGCGGTAGGGGCATGCCGATCTTTAAGGAAGTGGTAAATGGAAATGTATGCAGTAATAAAAAATAATGTATGTAAAAGAGAAGCCTATAACTAAAATAATATAAAAAAAGATGCAAACGGAAAAACCCAAAAAGAAAAAACAATATTTTATTACTATGTAGTCATGAAACAAAAGGAGAATTTAATTGTTGCCGTCAATTAGGAGGTCTGTGGACTTTTGTTGCTTTTCACGGGGCTTTCGGACTAACAGGTTTCATGTCAGGGCCGGCCTTGAGCATGTACGGGGTGGGCGCCGGCTCAGGACCAAAAAACATAGAAGGACTCGTACGTTTTTAAAAATATAAATATAAAAGATCTGCAAAAAACCCATAAATACAATTAAAGATGAAACCATATAAAAAAATAATTATATTCTAGTTGAAAGGCCCCTTGTTTCCAACGTATGTGAAGTCTTAAACTTTTAGTGTCAATTTTAATTCTTACCCCATTTAACTAATATAGGCTTACACATTAATCCTTTAAGTTTGTTGAGTTTTAAATAACCCTACACTTATGCATTTCATATTAGGAATTGAGTGCGACAAATTAAATTAAGTAAATAATTTAATATGTCATATTCTTGGATTAGTTAACTCATCAATCAATGTTTTTATTTTCTTATTTTTTGTTTATCATTACATTTAATTAATAATTGTAATTTTAGATCAAATAAAGAATTGTACAAGTTCAAATAAGATCGTATTTATAAAGCAGATAAGTATGAATTAAAAGGCTATGTCGGCTCCATCCATAGATCAACCGGTTGCCACTCGCCTTCTAAAGTTCACGTGGGTTAGATATTTTTTGTTTAGTTGGCTTACTTTGTTTCTCAATATTTCCTTAGTTACTTCAAAAAAGCTAGGTAGGGCCCTTTTTTTTTAATCTCGCACAGGGCCCACAATCTTTTTAACATTCGGAGACGGCCCTGTTTCATGTTACGTCAAGTTGAACTTATTCGATCTGTTCAATTACGACCTTGTAATGCTATCGCATTCTATAGTTCAATTGTGTTTTTGTTTATGTACTCCTGATTTATCCACTAGGTCGGTTAGTTAGCTCTTTTCGCCTATTTTTGGTGTAGCAAGATATTTCAATTTACCATCTTTTTTCTAGGATTTCATGATTGGGCATTGAACCCATTTCATACGATGGGAGTTGCTAGTGTATTGGGCGATGTTTTGCTATGCGCTATCCATGGTGAAGTGTCGCTTAGGGGTTTGGGGGGGGGGTCTCTGATGTGGAGGTAGCGCGCTCAAATTATCACCAAATGTAGCTGGTTTAGTACAAAACACACACGTATATATAAAATCAACGTGAAAATTAAAAAAAATAACAAATATCTGCATCAACAAATTGACGTCTTGCACTTTTACACTCTTTCATAAACAGTAAAACATACAAAATAGAAATTATATTTTTGTATATAAATCATAAGTTGGGTATCATTTTAAAATGATGACTATTTTTCTAGATTATCTTTTTTATAAGTAAATATCAATATGCTTACATTTTTACATTTATTTACAAATATAAATTCATATATCAGATCAAATGTATGAACTGAAGAAATTTGTTTAACATTTTTCATTTAGCGCGATCGCTTTCTTTGATCAATTCTAGGTATTAATGCTATTTTTCCATTTAAGGTACTTTTTGGCATTTTTAGTACAAAGAAAATCTTGTTTTTTAGAAATCACTTTTCTTTTTCTGGTAATAAAGCATCTAATTGAAAAAAGAAACTTTAGCTTTTTCATTCAAATTGTTCTCACAGGCTTTAATATATATTTTTTCTTCAACAAGCTGACCTATTGACTTTGTATGATCCTCCTAAGATTAAAATTGAATATTTCATATTCTTTTGGTTTGGTTACGAGCTAATTTATAATTGAATATTTCATATTCTTCAACAAGCTGGCAGTTGATGTGGCATTTTTTGATGACGTGACAGGTGATGTGGTAGCTGACAGACGTTTTTAATGACGTGTCAGCTGATATCAGTTTATTGGGTTAGAGTTCAGATAGTTAGGGAGTGTTATCAGCAATAAGATGAAAGTTGGGAGTGCTGGTGTAAAAATCAAAAGTTGAAAGTGCTATCAGCCAATCGATAAAAGTTGAGGTTATTTAAATCCAATATCTCATTGAAAAAATAAATGTTGTGATCGTGTGAGATATACGCGGGTGAAGAAGACTCAATAACGATTTTAATATGTTGCTTCATTCGAGATCATGTGTTGCTCCTATATATTTTATCACTATATTAATGATTTGATCAATTCAGTGGCGGATCCAGCTCTATTTTGTGGATTCATATGAACCCACTCGGTTTGGAAAAAATGAAAAAAGTTAGTAAAAACCTTGTATGATTTGAAAAAAAAAATAATGAGAATATATTAAAACGAACCCACTGAAAAAATTTTCTGAATCCGCCCCTATATCGATTGATCATCAATCCAGATTTTATATCTTTATATGCAATGTCTGTGAAAAAAATGTTCAGATGAATATGTTGTAGACGATAAAGATAATTCAAGAACATGCAATTTTAATGTGACGTGAAATATGGATGCTTGAACTATACAAAGTATCCGATGTAAAGTCAAAATTAATAAAAAGATTTGAGATTATATTGTGACTGTATTGTCCTTATATTTAAATTTAAAAAATTTATGACAATTTGATAAATTCGTTTACATTATTACTGTGCATAACTAAATAATACAAATAGTGTGACACACATTGGAGCCCACATTATGCGTGGAAAGTAGATGGTTGGTGTACATTGTGAAACATTTTTACAAAATTTTCCTAGGGGTAACGTTTTATAAAAAAATTAACGAAATAAAAAAAAAACGTTAAATTTTTCTAAAATTTACACTAACGTCGGAGCGTCAAGAGGTAACGGAGATACCCTTATATTAAGGTAGATCCACCCCTAATTATTAAAATTCACATCGGTCATTCACCCCATCATAACGGATTGTCAAACTGTTAAAACACCCAACAATGATGATTAAAAAAAGAGAGTTAATAAAGCCACAACTTAAAATCTTATTTTCACACCCTTTATACAGGTCGATAAAGTTATATGACCCGTATAAAATAACCTAACATGACAAATATCCGGTTTGGATAATGTTATACGACTCGTATAGATATAGAAAGCATTAGGCCGTATAACATTATACGGGTCGTATAACATTATATAAGATTTGGGTCATATAACATTGTATACGAGTCGTATAATGTTATACGACGCATACACATGGAGTAAAAGAAACATTCTCTAACATTTTTTTGTGCAATATTCTCCTATACAGCCTGTATAACTCTATACAGGCGTATAATTGTAGGGGTATTAAAATAAGATTTTAGTAATGTCGAAATAGTGGGAGTCTTAATTAGAAAAGGGTGTTAATATTCCCACACCCTTTTCACTCTCTCTCTCATTATACAAAAATATTTATAGAGATATATAGTGAAAAATGTGTAAGAATAAAATTTTAGAGGTGTGGAAATGGTGGAAGTCTTAAAAAATGCTAACCTCACTGGTTTTTTTTTCTTATTATTGATCAGGCAGTATGTTTTTGGCCGGGCAGAGTTCCCCTCAACGTATAAAACCGGTTGATGCCCATGTTAGGGTTTAAACATAAGAGACGAAAAAAAATTAAGTGACGCTCATATGGGGGAAGGTGTTATGATAAAAATAAGAAATGGTTATGAGTACGTTAATTTGCATAGCACATAAGCATTTTGAAATGGTTATTACATTTTACCAATGTGAGTTAATCTTCTTGATTTATTGTTATTAAGGGTTTGTATCATAAGCTTAATCATTCTTATGCAATGTATTAGAAACAGTAACAAGTCACTGAACCAACCATCTCACTGGTTAATTGGTTGGATATGTCGAATAGGTAGAACTAGACTAAAAACCAGACGTCATAATTAATTTAAAAATTAATACAAATTTTAAATACTATATTATTACGTTGGCTATATTTAAAAAAGAAATACAAGAATAACACTCACATCTATCTTCTAGATTGTTGTCAAACACATTCATCTACGCATGAGAGTTACAACTCCAAATCTCATTATCTAAAAGTGTTTAAAAGAATTGTGAAAGTATTTTATTTGCATATGAGCATATCCAAAACATAATATCAATAACTTGTTGTATTAGTTGGGAAACTCTGTATAGTTTGAAAAATAGGGCTGCAAACAAACTGAACAAACACGAACAAGGTTTTGTTTATGTTCGTTTAAGGAACTAAACGTGTTTTTGAACACTTATTGAACGAGATTTTATGTTTGTGTTCATTCGTTAAGGAAATGAACGTGTTCACGAACGGTGCACTAACACAAACATAAACAAACACAAATAAATTTGGCGAACGCGACAAAGGTTAAAATTGGATAGCGGAGTGAGCAACGCTAGAACTTGAAGCCCTAATGGTGGACCTCCGATCGATAGTGTTCGTTGATGTAAATAATGATAAATGAAATGGGAACGATGCATAAACATTATGGAAATAGGGTTTCCTAGTTTAATTGTTAGGGAAAAAAATATAAAAAGTTTCGATAAAATATATAAAAATACATAAATCTTTAATTAACAACACAAACAAACAAACATAAACAAACGCAAATGAACGAACGAGACCCCTGTTCATGTTCGTTCATTTAGCTAATCAAACGAAATTTATTGTTCATGTATATATATATCATGAATTATAGAAAAGAGTTTAAAGGAAAAATCTATCATTGTAGTTATGTGAATTTTACACTTCATAATATTTATTATTTTTTGTCAATTTAAACATACAATAGAGAGCACATAATTAGCACGTGTAAAGTAGAACTAAGGTTGGTGAACACTATGAAACCACTTTATCCACTTCACATATAGTCCCATAAATAATTTGAAAATGGGACAACCCGTCACACCATCAATTAACCGGTTTAATAGTTTCCAACGACCCTTTGATGTCATATAACAACATTAAATAAAATAATAATAATAACAACACCAACCCTCCGAGGTTTATACATCCGGTTTGGCTCAACAACTGACCTACACGTCCGGTCTAGACCGGCTGATCTGGACTACTGAATACTGTTGCACGTAGTACGTAAAGTGGACCCGGTTGACCAAGTCATTTGTCCATTTCATGCTCCTTTTGTTGATATGGACCACCCATGAGTCATTATGTTGATTATTGAGCATGGCATGCCATCACACATTCATATTCATCATCTGGAGTCGTTTCATGTGCCCACTAAGGGTCCAACATGTGTAACTAGTGGTGTGGGCATGCATGGCCGATCTTCAGAATATATACATCTATTCACATATGTATATATTTTAGAATTGGTCCATCACTTCATCCTATTGACTGACACACCTCATGATTCCTTTTGAGTTTTTAAACTAATGTGTGTGTAATGTTTTTAAAACCGGACTGTACAACGGTACAGGAGTAGTTGCGGTTGGGTTTCACCGTGCTAAACCGGGAATGACCAATCAAATTAGACGGACGTTATTGTTAAACCATGACGAAGGTTATGTTATATAAGTAACACATTGAACAGGTAAGTGTGGTGTTTCATAAGAATTTTACGGAGAAACACCAAGTTAATCCAGGAGTTAACTTGTGGGATTAGTCTCGTTCACAAAGGTTATCTTCTTTCTTTCCTCGTCTGATGACTGCTCGATCTGAATCTGGTCCTGCAAAACGACACAACAACGTGAAGCTCGTTACAAGGAGGAGAGGTGGGGGGGGGGGGGGGTTTCTCCTTGTAACCACCATCTGATAGTAAATGTCGTACTTTGATTGGTTACACGTCACAATCCTTATGTACTAGTTGGTCTCTTGCACGATTGATCATCGTGAGAGTTGTCTGGTTAGGTCTGGTGTGAACTGATTGGCTACAACCCTTGCCACCTGTAATATTCATACTTTCATTAGTTGTCATTGTCCAGGATGCACCATGGAGGTCTCGCGCACCAAGGTGACAACCCTTGTGGGTTATTCTGTCAAGTTTGGGTTTAGTCCATTCCGCGCAAGTGTGGTGATTCTTCACACGGAATTTGGGACCATACCCCTTTAGAAGGTTTAATACTTTCAATCATACACAATTGATCTTTTCTTTGTACACATAATTGAGTGTTTCGGTACAAGGTTTTGTAGTTTAGTTTTCAAAGCTCAATTGTATCAAAATGTTTTTTTTGGTCTCATATATCTATAATCGAGTGTTTCGGAACAAGGTTTAGTTTGCAAAGCTTATATGTATCAACATGATCTTTTATGGTCTTATATATCTATACGTGTTTCATTGTATCTTTTGGTGTAACGTTTACTTTGTTTAGCAAACCGAAATAATGAGAAACAAAACCTTAATTTCATTCTTGTGTTAGTTATATCTTATATATTTTCAATATTATTGGTGATTGTATAGGCCCATAAAAGGGACAAATTCCGACTACACCATGTGTCACAGATGAACACAGTAAGTAGAGGGGTACATATGCCCCTTTGGCCTTGGTACATTCATCATGGTGTTTGGTATGTTTTTTCTTAAAATTAGGAGATTTCTATATTAATGTTTGTGTATGTAAATTTATATATAATGTTTGGGGAGAGTGGGAGATCCCCACGATTGCACCGATCGCTAATGGGGGGGGGAGGGGGGTTGTTCCCCTTCGCCACCGATGACACATCGGACTCATAGAACCCCTTGCCGATCCCCCAACTCATAGCTTAAAATGTAATCATTTTTTTTTATAAACAATGACACTGGTTACTAATAACCATAATGAACAATGATTACTCTTGTTATCCACACCATATTATAATGCATTTGAGATGAACATTTTAAGAGAGGGAGGAGAGGGGAGGGGGAAAAACCCCGTGATGAACGTGAAACATCGTCGCAAGCAGTTGTTTCACGATGGTGATGTTTGTGGCCCTGATGTATATCACATGTAAAGTGTTTTTTTAATAATATATTTTATTAATAATATAATTTGATTTTATTTAACTTACGTTCTTTAATCTGATGATATCCTTTGTTCTTATGAATGTTACACAAATAAAAAACAATCTAAGTGGGCTAACCAAGCTGGTGAGACTAAACAAACATAATTTAAAAGAAATTCACATTAGTGTTTACGTTAATAAAAACTAACTGTGTTAGACCCTAGTTTGAAAAGACTCAGTAAAGAAAAATAGTTTACAGGTTAAGATTGGAGATAAATTTTTTTAAATTAAAACTATAACCAGCCAATATGTCAAAATTTTAATTATTAATATCTAATAATAACCCTACTGTAGTTTGTCTTTTGGTATCATAAACCAGCGATTAGCATATTTATACGTGGCGATCAACTTTCTTTTCTTTGTTTTGTCTTCTGTGTCATGCTTCCCATTCCTCCCCACGTGTAAAGTTTTCTTTCAAATAATATTTTATTTATTAAAATAATTTAATGTTACTTTAATCACTTATTATGTCCGTTTACCTTCTTAAAATAATAATTTTATCGTCTGCTCTTAGTTTTTCCTTACTTTTTACTCGAAATTAATTGGTTAGTAAAATATTAATTTTTATTATGTATCATAAACGGGTATTACATATGTTTGATTGGTAACTTCAACATAATATAATTAGGTATTTCGATTACTTGAAGACGATGAATAGTAGATATTTGTTTTCTTTTAAATTTACTTTATGTTTAGTAGATATAGCATTTTATGAGTTTGTTTTTCATATATATATGTTTACGTGTTGATGCATTGCGCCGGGAAAACTTATGTTTGTAATAGGTCTAATTGTAAATATATACTAGTAGAAAAGCTCCGCTGCATCACACATGTTAACCCACTAATTTTATGCATTTTCAAGATGAATTCCATGGTTTATTCATTTCAATTTGGAACTTAAAAATAAAACAGTTAAAATCTATTCAAATAAAGTTGTTTATGCATATATATTTGAGGCAACCAGCCTGATTAATTTTCTTTTTCTAAAAAATAATCAAACAAAGGAAGACTGAAACTGACATTATATAATTAATAAAAAGGATTTATGATCCAAAAAGAAAAACGAAAAGGTTAAAAATCAAGAAGTATCATGGACTCCAGAAGAGACAAACCACTCATAATTAGGTGTTGTGGGTGTTTGTCCATTAGTGTCACAAATTGTAAGTGAATTTAATTTAATTTAATACCTAAGGTTTAAATAATATGTTGCTATTTTACAAAGGAGCAAATTCAGATACCCATTAAATATACTTTTAAATATTATTGTAATGTTCGATACATGATCGGAATCTACACCATTTAAAGTCTTGAAGAAACCTCAGGTCTAAATCTTATGAATTTATCTTTGTGGGAATGATCTTGTCAAGAATGGTTAATATGTTATCTTTCCTCAGTGAGGTGAGAATCTGAATATGATCTGCAAAACAAAACAAAACACCGTGAGACTCGTTATAAGAAGAAGAGGTTGGGGGGGGGGGGGGGTGTTCTCCTTGTAACCACCATCCGACGTGAGAATAAGAATCCTTTAAGAAGAGTAAACGACTGTATATTAAGAGTGAGAGAGTGTGAGAGCCGATTCTTAAACCTGGAGGTGAATGCGTCTATTCATAACCGAAAAGAAGGGGAGGAGATTATGAGCTGATGGGTCTTGAAGGAATACCCGTTTGGTCTCCCCTGACAAGACAACGACATGTGTAGGATTAGGGCTACTTGGCGCAACTCTGTTGGATTCACCTCAGCGTCTAGTTGTGCCTTTTGTTGGGTCTGTCATCAACCAGTTCATGGAGATCGTGGGACAACGTCTGAAGACCTGTGCGTTGTGCTACGTAATGTTCTTTTGTACTTGCTATCACCTGCACGATTCTTCCATCGTGGTGAGTGCCATGGCAGAGTCTGTTGCGACTGTTTGGTTGTACAAATCTGCCCATGGCCCTACTTGTAGGAATGATGTTGTGTGGTCTTATGTGCGCAATTCGGGATCATATCCATTCAAGTCTTAACATTTTACTATATTTCTTGTTCATACCATCCTCCGTCATAAGAATCAATGATTTGTAGTGAGGCAATAGATTTGAAAGACAAAGAGAGGGGGGGGGGGGGGGATAGTGGTAATGACGTGTAAAACGTACCTTGTAATATAGTATATGGTTGGCCTACGTGGGTGTGGGCCTTTTTATCAGGGCCACTCCAAATCTCACGTTTATTTGGTCGTCCTTGTTTCTAACGGCCCGAATGCATATTTGTAGTTCGGTTATATATTTCAACTCATGTGTCTTGTTATGATTTTCTATACTTGCGCTTTTGGTGAACCATTTCTTTATCTATGGTTCTAAGGATCGAAGACTAGACGCGGCTTTATGCACTTCTAGTTCAGTTTGCTAGGATGTTACCCCTTCATCTGCCTCTATCTCTTCCACTTGATCTGATGACCGCAATATAAAAAACCATCTAATGCTCACTATTTTCTATTTAAATCTGGTTTTTATACCGAATAATTAACATAAAGGTAGTTAACATCATCCCAACTTTAACAAACTTTTTGTCCAAATTGACATCATTGAAATAACTTAAATTAACTCATTTGAGTGTATTAAAACTTTAAGATATCTAATTCTCAAAGGGTTAATTTAATAAAACTTTTGCCAAGGGACAATGACCTTTGAGAATTGAGATTTCCTCTATGGTTTCACCAAGAGACGTGCAAAGGCTTCCCACAAGAAAAAGAATGCTTTTTACAACCAAACAAACCAACTCCCTTCTATCCCGATGGTGTTCGTGTTGTACGGACATTTAAATTTATTTGCCTTTTTATACTATATTATATTATATATAATAATATATTTTAATCATATTGTGTATCCATTTGATGATGTATTCTCTCTATCACATACACATCCGACTCTAATAAATTATATATTTCTTTTTACTCATTTAGTATTTATCAATGTTTTTATTTGTTGATTTATATAGTATTAATTTGTAACGTTTGTGCATTATGGTACTCTACATCATGTTTGTATGTTTTTTGGGTTTTATTTGTTGTACATATGACTTGGGTATTTTGTTGGGCCTTCGGTGGGTTTAAAACGCGCGGCTAGTTTATTTTTGGCCATCGTTGTTTTTATGGAGCGCGAGGGGGGGGGGTGAGTTGGTGTGTTTGTTTGTTGTGGTGGTTTTTAGGTTATGATTTAACGGGTCTCAGGCATGTTTATTGCTATGTTGTTTTTGCTTAGGGTATCTCTTTTTATGTTGATCTTTGGAAAAGATAATTTGGCTTTTTGATGTTACTAACGATGGTTAGTTGTGTCATCGGAGAAGATGAGTCGGTTAGTCGGTCGTTTGTTTGGTCTTCAGAAAAGAATTGTGGCCTTTGTTTTTGATGTTTTTATTTGGTATGTTGTTTTTGCTTACAATTTATTTTTTGATGTTACCGACGGTGATTTGTTGAGTCGTTGCTTACGATTTCTTTTTTGACAACTTCATTTCCACTCCTTATTTTTTTGTTGTGTGTGAGGAGGCCTTGGTGGAATGATCAAAACTCTTAACTAACATGATTCTCATAATTCCATTGAGTTGGAATTCATTTGTGACATGTTTCTCATTATCTCATTTGTATGGTTTTCACATTATGGTTTCCTTGTTATCTCATCTGTATGGATTTTACATTATCATGTCTACACAAGGTTTGCATGTACTCTCATATCTTATTATGTCTTAACACATTGCCTAGATAATCTCATATTTTAACAAATGATTTGGTCACATATCAACTTTTTATCATGTTTAAAACTTATGTTTCTCGCCAACTTCTTTGAAGTTAACACTTGATTTTACACATGTGTTTAGGTGGCTACATTTGATATTTCAAGTTCATTACACATAGGATGCTTGGACTTTAGGCTTATAATTTAATTTGGTCATTATAGGATTTTTTTTATATGTTTATATTTGTTCTTGTTTGAATACTTTAATCAAAATTAATGCATATTTCAATTTCAATAGTTGATTATGTGTTTTGAACAATCATTCGTATCACTTCAATGTTTTCGCCATTGATTGAGGGGTTACAGCTTGTAAAAGAGTTTGACAATAATGATGAACTTTTGGCGTGGCTGCTGTGTTGCTTCATATAAGCAACTAGGCAACATGTAGCCATGAGTCTAAGCTGATGCAACGAAACTAAACTCTATGTGTTTAGATTATTTATATGGTGTGAATTTCTAACTTGCTTAAGCATCGAGGCATTGTACCTCATGCTTTGTTTGTTTTCTAGGCTTTACTTGTTGTACATCGTGCTTTATGGGTATTTAATCTGAGCTTTCGTAGGTTGGTTAATTTGTTAACAATGTTGTTTTTGGTGGTTTGAAAATCGTAGGCATTTTGGTTGGTTTATTTGTTACCACCGTTGTTTTTTGGTGAGCCGAAGAGGATATGACCTTCTTTGCGCCTGTGATTGGGTCATGATTTTGTGGGTTGTAATTAAGTTGTTATGCATTGGTGATGACGACACGTTAACTTTGGCTTGGCATCAGAGATGGCTTAGAAAAAACAACTGACTGCAACAATTATTCTGAGCTTTTTTCCAAATACAAACTAATACTATATAAATTAAACATTTTATGCTTTATAGTTTGTTAATTAATAAAATTATTAAATACTGGCAATGATTAAACGTGTATTATTTTGAACCTATTTATTGTAAATGTATGACATGTTTTGAACTGTTAAACTACATTATAACTATACTAATACCTAGGGGTGCTAAACGGGTCGTGTTCGCGGGTTGGCGGGTTCAACCCGACCCGAACCCGAAAATTTTACACGAACCCGAACCCGACCCGAACCCGAAAATCGTATCATATATATGAACCCGAACACGACCCGAAGTTTTGTGGGTTGACCCGAACACGACCCGTAACCCGAATTTTTTAATTTTTTTTTTCTAAAACTAATATATTAAAATTAAAAATTACTTAAAAAACACAAATGTATATAATATCATATTTAAATTATAAAAGCTATGCTAATTTCTTCTTTTAAGTTATAATCATGGCATAAAATACACGCCCCATTTAATTTATGAGATAATATTGTAAAAAAATATAATATAGTATAAATGTGTTAAACGGGTCAACCCGCCAACCCGACCAGGTTGACCCGAACCTGACCCGTAAACCTAAACGAGTTCGCGTGTTCAACCCGAAACTGACCCGAACCCGTTTAGACGAAACCTAAACCCGCGAATTTCGTGTTAGGTTCGTGTCGGGTTTCCGGGTCGTGTCAGAAATTCACACCCTACTAATACCCTTTTATGTTTCTTACGGAATGTCGTCATCAAGTGAGGAACCAAATGTGTTTCTACGAGTCCAACATATGTTAGAGGATATCATCCATCTGATCCTCGGCTTACACAAAATCTAAATGAATTAATTGACAAACTGGCTAACATTCGTATAACTAAGGCAAAATTACAGACGGTCATCATAGCGCTACATGCTCGTTACAAAGCTAAAAATGATGTATAAGACTAGACTTTAGTTAAATATATTAGGTGTTAAAACAACTGATTGTTATTTTATTAAATATCAATATACTATCAGTTATATTAGTAACGTAGATATTTAGGTTTTAAGATCAAACATGCCCCAACTCTTTTAGGCAAGTTCATTTTCACTAGTATCTACGCTGGTCCAATCATTAAATCCATTTATACTAATAATCCGATTCAAACAAGACATGTTAAATTATTTGGGGATACAAAAAAAATGTTAAGGGTTATTTAAGTACAATAACCACGTAATCGAGAAATAAATTGAAACTACGGTTTCTTTATCAACAGCTTAAA
Source organism: Scalesia atractyloides (assembly GCA_947069175.1). Lineage (NCBI taxonomy): Eukaryota > Viridiplantae > Streptophyta > Magnoliopsida > Asterales > Asteraceae > Scalesia > Scalesia atractyloides. Next base: position 89,332,235 of record CAMTDV010000028.1, on the reverse strand, counting down.
ACATACCGCAATTTTCAGCATTATCATACACAGGGGACATGATCTGTGTAGCAAGCGAAGCCTGAGAGCCGAGTACCCGACTTTAGTTACCATGTTGCTAGCTAACTGCTAACCCGAATCTTTGTTACATGAAAAAAACTAGAAACTCCAAAACTATGAGCCTAAAGCAAGAGTTTTTTCCCATATATATCAAAAGCATTTTAAGACAAGAATGACTTATGAGTTGGATAGTAAAAACCTAAAAATTAAAATACATCTACTGATAAATAATCTTTACGCTAATATTTTGACCCTTCATGCATATGAGTGCAAATGATAACAGCCGGGCCGGTTCCCTGGAGGGGCGGACATACCTTAGGCGCAGGGGTAGCCTCCGCTACCCCTTGGCGCTCCGGCGGTAGTGTAAATTTTGGAAAAATTTTTGACTTTTTTTGACGTTTTTTCAATTTCGCTACCAATTTTTTTTATAAAACGTTACCTCTACGAATAGTTTCTAGATCCGTCACTGGTTCCCTGTATAAACTATAAACCACAAGTAATATAGATAATATAAAATACAAGATTAAATGACCTATAAAATAATATCAATATACAAATAACATCATTAAAAAATCAAATAATTTAGGTAGGTTATCATACATTATCCATGTATAAACTCTTAACACAAGTATCTAACTTTTGATCACAATACTAGTCATTAATATATAACATTATATTTTGTCATGTTGTTAGTTTATAAATAAATAAAAGTTAATAATACGTATGATTGGTACTAATAATTATTTTAGAATGCACACACCCCCATGTGGAGACCAACTTGGTTGGTGTTCCTTGGCTAAACAACCCACAACTCTGTTGTGGACCCCACAAAGTAGGTTTAAAGAGAAAATGATTAAAACAAAAAGAAAGATATTAAGATTAGTGACAAATACAACTTTGGGTTGGAATCCATGTGGTGACAATTATGAAAAAAGATTTCACATTAATGCAAGTGAAATTAACTTCATTTTATGTGTAGTAACTAGATATCTTATGTGTTACATATTATTTAAAAACTTTGTATAAAATTTAACGCACATACCAGAATAAAAATTAGAATAAACGTAATTAGAAGAAAAAAATGAAAGAAAAATTCTATTTGTATAATAGTTTACTGTAAAATATAAATCATTACATTATAAATTCTATTTTCAAAACAAATGTGTTAGAAAATAAATAAATAAGAACACATAATAAAAAATCATTAAGGAAACGGAGATGTTTGTTTTTCAAAACAAATGTATTAGAAATAAATAAATAATCAATAAGAACACAAAACAAATGCATTGCCACAACACATATATGTATCAAATAACTACTTTTTTATTAAGGAAACGGAGATGTTTGTTTTTCAAAACAAATGTATTAGAAAATAAATAAATAATCAATAAGAACACAAAACAAATTCATTGCCACAATAAATATATATCAAATACCTACAATTATATAAATAAAATAAAAAAAATATTGTATGCTAATAATTGGCATATATATACATATACAAATAACACAGTCGTTTCTAAGGTCGCGCATGAGGCAAAGAGAAGATGAAACCATTTCCAATACTTAGTTTCTTTGACAGAAGACCTCTTCCTGGATGCTGCGCCGACTACAGGGACACCACCTATGTCGCACGAATATTAGAAGCGCAGGGCAACAGTGGACGAGTACAAAAGGTACAAATAACAGAGCAGTGGGCCAATTGATGCTCAACAGGCTATATTGGATTATACTACACGATAAATAATCGTACAGGAGACAAGAAGCACACAAAGACGTGTACGTGGCACCCAATCAGTTTGCGCCGACCACTGTCCCATGATCTCCACTCAACTGCTGATGACAGACCGGACAACAAGGACGACTGTCAGGACACGTGGACCCATTCAACGTGTGCCAACTACTCTCTTGCTAATAATCACTAACGGTCGTGATAGAAAGAGCAGAATGGATATTCCTTGTTGTCGGTTTCAAGCCCAAGGCCCATCAGCCTATCTCCTTTACAGATCACCTTGGCTATAAATAGAGAACTTCACATCCAGGTTTAAGGATCACTCTATCACTTTATACACACACTATTATCCTCAAAACCAATACTTATTCTCACGTCGTATGGTGGTTACAAGGAGAACCCCTCTTATTCTCCCCCTTGTAACGAGCTTATGGTGTGTTGTTAGTTTTACAGGATCTCTATTTACTACTTAAGCGAGACAAAAGAAGATTAACTTTTATTTGTTAAGACACAAATCACAAACTAATCGTCTGATTAGTTTGGTGTTTCTTCAATCACTATATTAATAAGCAAAATAAATTTAGTACCAAAGAAAGAAGAAGAAAAGGAAAGGGTGGAGTTTGGTCCCCAAAGAAATAGCTAAAGGTTTGACCAGTGACCAGCTTTTGACCTGGCCCCTGTCCTTTCTGAACTGCTGGACCCTTGATGTTGGCATTATGGATACGGTCTTAGCCCACGGATTATGGATCTATCCAAGTATCCAACCCCTTTCTGACTATTTACAAAAAAGGAAAACAAAAATATAGCACGTGTGACGTGGCTTTAATGTTTATGTTATTGCCCAAACATAATTGAATTGACTTAATTTTAATTTTGTGAGATCAAATAAAAAATAAGTTTACCCCCCCCCCCACACCGACACAGACAAAATAGGAAAAAACACATATACATACCTTATACACACACATTATATATATATATATATATATATATAAAATTTTGTTTTAATGTCTTAAGACTTTAGTTTTCTTCTTCTTCTTTTTTTTTTTTAACTTTCTTAGACTTTAGTTAATGTACGATAACTTAATTAATCACTCAATTTCGTTTTTTAATTTACAAGGAAATGTCTAGTGTTTTGCCAATTCTTTCAATTTCTTGCAAAACTGATTAAACATAAATACCTGCTCTTATAAATATATTCGGTCATGACAAGACATATCATATCATATTTTTTTATAATATAAAAACATAGTAAATTTGATAAAACGAACAATCAGGAAATTATCTTTTTTATTAATACATGTTCAAAGTATTAATTGCGTTTTGTTATTTGTCTACAACAATTCTTCACTCTTACAATAACAAATATTAAAATTTCTTTTGTTGTATACGCTTTCACTCGGCCAACCGTTAAATCAGTGATACTTTTTTATTGTATACATATAACGAAAATAATTCTAAAATTTATTACAGACACCATATTTTGTTAATATAATATTATTATTAGTACATAAAAAACCAAATTAATTATACTTTTTTTCTTTTAAAGGACAAATAAAATGATAAAAATGCCAAATGGTGGAAAGTCAGAATTGAGATCCATAAGATAGGTCAAAGAGTATACTCAAATGAAGACCACTAGTTAAAAGAAAAGTCAGCGAGGCACATTACAGCTCATTCATTTGCTGACCAAAAACCTATTAGTGATGTTATTAGTGTGGCAGATTAGGTCAATTACGGCATCAATCAAAAGTGCAAGCATCCTTGTCCTTTATTACTTAATATAAAATAGATATATAAACAATATATCTATCTCTAAATGTTAATTTAAACTTTCTGTCCGTGCTATTATAGTTAATGACATTTTATGATGATATAAGGTTTAGAGATCATGAGATTCGAGGTTCGCTTCTTACAAGACGCTTTCCTTAGTTTTTTTGGTTTTCCTTCTTAATTGGTGCATAAGCATTATGATCAGGTGGTTCGCTGGTGGCACGATGATACTGCAGTGGTCCGTCAGTAATTCAAATTTGACGATAAAAAAACTTTATTTTAGCAAAATGATTATGTATCTATTCCTACGGAGTCGAGGTAAGACTGTCTACATCTTACCTTACCTTAGCTTCGCTATTGGTAGGATATACTGAGTATGATGATGATTATGTATCTAAAGCATATCTAAAGATACATTTAGAAAGAAAATTAGAACACTTGGTTAAATTAAAGAATAGGATGACTATAGAGAAAGTATTAAAACGGTTTCAAAGAATTCAAGGAAGTTCTTCGGCTCCTCGCTAATCTTGAATGTGTTGGAAATCAGGCCCTTGAATGAACACCCAACACGATATTTGAACGAACCGTTCGACTCTTTTTAATATTTAACCCTCTATTTATCCTAAAACTCATTTTAGTCCTAACACAACTCAAACTCTATTTATATAAATAAACAAACTCCTATATAAACCATATTAATTCAAACTAGCAATTATCTCTAAATTAGATATAAGAGATTTAATAAATAATTCAACAAGAATTATCAATAACCTGTTATGATCCTTATCTCCTTAAGATTAATCTCTTCATCGATCCGTAGTGAAAGAGGATCTATATTTTTATTATTCTAGAATGTGATCATGTAAAAGATAAAAGGACAAAACTATTGTGATTAATGAAGTTAAATAGACATAAAGAGGGAAGATTTAAAACATTTTTTGATGGTTTTCATTCGACACTAATGTGTTAATTAAAGAAAAGAAAGAGTGACATGATTAATGATCTTATCTAAGTTTATGGTCTTTCTTTCTTAAAGGTTGAGATTAAGACCTTAATTTTGATATTACATTCACTAAAAACAGAAGTTCTTATGAAAGCAACAACTTTAATAATCCACTTCCAACTTTGAATGAAATTAAAAGATTAATCAATCTACAAGTGGATCTCTATCTCCCCCTTTTCAATAAAAAGAAAATAATTTAATTTGAAATGTTGTGTGTGACAATACAAATGACGTTCGAAAAGAGTAACAAACGATAAAAAAAACCGACATGACATGATGATGGGTACGAAGAGATAAAAGGATGATTACAAAAGGCAAAGAGCATTATTAAATATATATTTATAGTTCTTGAACTCATATAGAATACATTTGTGAAGTTGCGCGGTAAAAAATCAGAACTTTATGCGGGTGAAAGTGATTATAAAAGTTGAAAAAAGTGCATTTATGGCTTATAAGGAGCAAATGCAACCACAGAATTGTGCCCTCCAAATCCAAAGGAGTTAGAGATGGCTGCATTAAGATGTCAAAAAGTTAGTTAAAGTGCATCAACAAAATAATTTGTCCAAAGGGAAAATGACCATTGAGCACATACCAACGTTGACTTCATGTTGTTTCTTCACATTTGGGACAGTATCAATGTCAACTTCAGGCTCCAAGTTCTACAAGAACAAAATGATTGATAATCAATATGAACCCAAATGCATGTATCCATATGTAGTTGAAAAGTTTGATGTGGTACATCTTGATTAATCGTCGGGTGTAGCCAACCGGTGGTGATAGCTTTTATGCACGCAATTGCTTCCAACCCACCAGCAGCTCCAAGACCATGTCCGATCATCGACTTTAAACATGCACAAAAAACATAATTTCATCACTTAGTACATACACGAAGGAGGGGTTTAAGCAGAACACAATTTTTTATGAGATCAGGAAAAAGAAGATAAATCATATAATTTTCAATTTAAAACCTAACAAATAGTTGAAATGCAATTATTATTTATCTTTCTTGAAAGTTAAAAAAAGAAACTCACACATGTACAAGTCATGTGTAGGTTATAACTTATATTCCCTACATATAATATACACATGTGTACATTAACATTTAAAAATATATGGATAGATTAGTTTATGGTTTTTATAATGTAAATAAAACACACATTTTTATGTAAAAGTAAGAATTTTTTTTAATAACTTACTGTTCTCTAATGAACTTCACCTGTATATTAAAAATATGAACTATTATAAAAGAATTTAAAGATTTAGCTTTTTTTTTTGGTTGTAATAACTTCCTGTTGTCTAATGAACTTCACCTATATTTATTGAATTTAAATGTTTCTTGCCTTGGTCCCATTCATCTTCATTTCATTTGTATTCTTGAAGATCTTTTTTATGGCAATAACTTCAGCCAAATCTCCAGCAAGGGTTGATGTTGCATGACAATTCACATAGTTCACCTTCAAATTTATAAAGTTTGGATTTTTAGAAACCGAAATGTGTTGTATACAACGGGTAATTAGATTGTAGAAATATGACCTCTTCAGGAGAAACACCAGCATGTTCTAAACATTTGGTTATGCAAGACGAAATCCCAAGCCCATCTTTGCGAGGATCGGTCATGTGATGCGCGTCACATGTGATCGCACCTCCCAAATACTCGGCGATAATATTTGCTCCTCTTTTAGTTGCATGCTCCAAACTTTCCATTATCTGTTAACAATCCAAGTTTATTTCATGTCACAATCCTTATATGTACAAGTTGGATTCATGTGTATGGCAAAGTGTGGGCTGCCTGGTTGAATGGGCCGGCCCAATAGTTCTTTTAGTTGAGAAAGGATTTGATACTTGAAAATTTTGATTGCTGTATGATAAATTTTTCTTTCTAATGGCTAGGTCGTTTTGGTAAACAATAAGGTAAATAACAAAGGTAAACGTAACAGAAAACAACACGAACTCAGTCGGTTTAGGTGCAAGCGTTATAACAAACGATAAAAAAAGTTAAAAAAATGTGTCCAAAAGGGTATCTTCGCGTGTCCAATTCGTTTAAAAATTTTCAAATGTTAAAAGCGGTTTTTTAGTATCGGTATTGGTTTCGTTCGTTAAAATAACTACACTAAAAAGAGCAAAAAGGGGGGAGGGGACTCATATTAGCATACTAAACGAAAAAAAAAAAGACTCAAGCCTGCAAGCCTTCAAGGAACATGTTAACACTATTCAACTTCTTTTCTTTTTATATTTTTCTTTTTATATAGAGATAATATCTTCTTAGGAAGTTTAGGAGTTGCATACCAGGACACCTGCGCCTTCACCAATAAACAAAACCATCGCGGTCTTGGTCCCATGGTCGAGACGCCTTGTGGGGCTCATCGTTTCTTTGGGACAAGGCCCTACAAGCTATAAACCCACCAACCCCCGTAGGATTAACTGCAGCCTCGGTCCCACCAACTACCATGATATTTGCTTCTCCTCTTCTAATGTGGTTTGCAGCCGCGTAAAAACAATAATTTGCGGTCGCACAAGCAGTTGAAATCGAGTAACTAGGCCCCATTAAGCCCCTATCTATCGCCAACAAAGCGGACCCCATGTTGGGTAATCGAGTAAGGTATGAAAAACGGTGTGATTTTCTTGAACCCCTTTTGAATAAGCGTTTCCACACCGTTACTAAACGTTGTTAGACCCCCCATGCCTGATCCCACTAGTACCCGATCCTCGTTCGATCTATCTGTTAACATACAACTCAATTTTCAATAAAATTATATCACTTTTTAGAAAACAACAAGCAGAAGTTATTAGAGAAAATTCAAATCAATTTGTTACATACAACTCAATTTTCAATAAAATATATCAGTTTTTATAGAAAAACTCACGAGCATAAAAGTTACTTAGAGAAAAATCAAATTATATTCTTAAACGACTTACGGTTTCAAGAACTTGATGTCCAAGATCGGCATCATCGAGGGCTTTTCTACCCGCAACCAAACAATACCGCCAGCAGTCATCAAGACGGCGGTCACTCTTTCCGTCCATGTAACCTGCTGACGAGAAATTGCGAACTTGACCCGCGAAACGAACAGTGAAACTGGAAGCATCAAATTTGTCTATTAAGGTGATCCCACTTTGACCCTCTAGAAGTTTCTCATAATATGTATTAACATCGTTACCAAACACTGATACAACTCCCATTCCTGTAATGACTACCCCTTTTTCGGGTCTGTTTCTCGTTTCGGAGGTGAAATGTTTAGTGCAGCCATGGCTTTGATTGGTAAGGATTTTGAAGCTGAGAATGTAAAACAATGTATTAGAAAGTAATGTTCCAAAAACATTAATGTTTTATAAGATCACTAACTAAATAGTTAATGCGGTAAAATATCGGATATCTGTCAAGGACTGATATTTATTGGTTATCGCGGTATGATATTGGTAATTTTAATATCATGCTAAATCTATATATTAACCTTTTACAACTTGCAAACCATTAACAATTTTAGCAAGTAGTAACTGACTAAGACTTAAAACACTAAGATTTAACGCTAATAACTAACAATTAAGACTTAAAACACTAATAGCAGCAAATAAGAAGAAAGACGCATGGTAGAAACAAGAAGAAACTGATATTGGGAAAAACGGTGACATATTGGTCAATATCGATATTTTGACTAATATTTTGCACCGTAATATCGGTAGTGGACAGATAATCGATATATCACTGATATATCGGTGATATACCACTGGGACAATAACTACATAGATCACTAACCTTTGAAACAGCTACACCGAAGCAAAGAAGCTCCATTGTTTCCTGAATCTTTACTCTTAACAAACAAAGCAGAATTACAAGTGGCTGCAATGCTTGCCATTGCCATTTACCAAATGTTATAAAACAGCCCACCACCTGTTTGATGAAAATCCTGAATAACGGACCGAAAGATGATTCTGACAAACGAACGAAGAAGATTTGTTCGTGTTCTGAATGCAGTTGGGTTTCTTTTTCTCAAGGAATCAAACAGCCAGTTTGAAGCTTTGAGAATGCTAATGTTTCTGAAGTGGTAGTTGGTAACTCATTTCTGCATGTTCATTGGTGTTGTTACATGAAGCTTTGGTCATTTTTCGTGACTCCTAATGTATTTATGATTTGCATGTTCATTGGTCTGAAGTGGGTAGTTGGTAACCCACTTTTGTGAATGGTGCATCAATGATATGATTAGTATTAAAAACATTAAAGAGATTTCATTAAACTTGCAAAAGTGTGATAACACTAGGTTTGAAATGTCATGCATACGTGTTTATAATTACGTATCAACATCATTAGGATATATTGTGGTGATATAAGGAATTCGGGTTCAAATCCCACCAGCTTAAAGGTGTTAATATTTCTAGTTGCAGCTTTTGTCCCTCATCGAGCCGAATTAGGGGGGGGGGGGGGGTGTTAAAGGATTCTTCGATGGTCATTAGATGGAGGGATGGTTTGTGTTAGAAGAATAAATATCAGGGATGAAAGGTGTTAACGGTGAACTGATCCTCTTAGAGCCTCAAACCATAAAGATGAAAACTGCAATTTACTCTATTATATGATACACGTGTTTATAACGATTTTTGATGTATCGTTATCGTGTCTTAAATGTACACGTTGATATTAGGTACATAAAAATACATTTTGATGTTGAATTGTCTTCTTGACCATGGTTCTACACCCTACCCCTTTTGCTCGTGACATACTGTTGTATGCAAGTTCAAATCGCTTGCAACAATATGTCACGACTCACGAACTAGATACATAAAAATACGACTTGAACTCGTATATGATAATTATGGATTGTGAATTGTCATCTTGACCATGGTTCTACACCCTACCCCTTTTATGATTCTAAATGTACATCTTACAATTATATATCTTTCTGAATGTTGTGCTACATTTATCAGTGCTAACATACTAACATAGCATAAAGTGTCATACATGCACATTAGGTGTTTATGAAGAAAATGTTGGGAACAACCAGTGGCTGATCCAGAAAATCTCCGTAGGGGTAACATTTATAGAAAAGGGGTAACGAAATCGAAAAAACGTCAAACTTTTCCAAAATTTACACTACCGCCGGAGCGCCAAGGGGTAGCGGAGGCTACCCTTCCCCTAAGGGGGAACAACCTCCTGCTGAAAGTAACAAGTGGATAGATAGAAGTGTTTTGTGAGTTTTTGAAGAAGGTTACTCACGACCATGTGAAGAGATTTGTACAAAAGTTGTCACGTGTACAAGGGTGAAGGGTAACTGTGTCACACAAAATACTTAAAAATCTGGCAACGAAGACACACTAGGCTGACACACCATTATATTGGGTTACACCACTTTGTAACTAGTTCGTGACATACTGCAATTTATATTTTAAAATAATAATAATATACTTATTAAATTTAAAAAATTTGCTCAAGAACAATGTTCTTTATATTTAATAATCAACCAAAAACTATCTTAAACAATAACCGTAGAGATCCTATTTATAGGATATGAATCAAATTCAAATAACAGATAGTAATAATAATCTCCAATTCAAACTTGTAGATAACTGCATCAGAGTTTCTTTGCATTCAAGTGCACTGAAAGATTTTTGCCAAGCTTTATATTACATGAAAAAAATATTAAGTTTTATAGTAGTTAAAATAAGGGTATAAATGAGGCGAGTCACTCATGGACTACTTGGGATTGGTTTGTTAAATCTCAAATCACACTGATCTTAAAGAGTTAGCTGAACAGAACTTAAAAAATTACTTGTAAGCTGAACTCATGATTTAAAATAATAATTCAAAACGAGTTGAACTCAATGTTGGACAAGCCCAGACTCAACTTGCACATTTACACCTCGAGTAATATATATATATATATATACATATATACGGGATCAAGAGAAAACAATTGTAAGTGTAAAAACGGTGAGAATGGATATTGGCCGAACACGTGGCATAGGGCGCTAAATGATATGTAGGGTACGATTGTCATTGTGCAGTTTCCGCCCAATAAAAGGCGTTTTAAATTCCTTTCAAACAAAATTCCAAAAATTTCGTGTTAGCTGTTACCTCCTCCCCAAGCTTTCGAGATCTATGGCGTTTGACGTGGATTCTGATCTACAGAGTAATATTTGGAAATGACATTTTATTTTTTTAATGTTGTTCTTCATATATTCAATATTTGGCGTTTTCATTATTAATCTCAATTGTCGTTTAGGATCTAATATATGTTTGTTTTGTTTTACGATCAATGAAGTTTTACATTTGTAAACATTAGTCCTTACGTACATCTGATTAGTTGTAGTTGTTGGCGTTAATTTGTAAACATTAGCTCTTACTTTTCGTTGATTATTCAACTTACGGCGTTTCATTAATATTTTTCAGGATTACTGTATTATCAGTTATTCATATTGATTCCTATTTAACTAATGACATTTTCATTATTAATCTCAATGTCGTTTGGGATCTAATATATGTTTTTTTTTCTTGTTCAATCTTTGAGCATGTTAGAATTCACAACATACACTCATTTGGCGTTTTTATTTTTTCATATGCAATCTTTGAGCATGTTAGAACACACAACTTACAGGTTTGTCATCTGTTATTTTTGAACTTTTTGGTGTTTTAATTTGACAAGGTGAAGTTTATCTCAATAAGATTTTGTTGAATAAGATGGACAACATTCAGATCTTCACTATTATCATTTGCTTCATCTTAAAGACTTTGACATCTCCATATGAACATGTAGTCAACAACGCCAATTTTATGGTCATGTCTGGTTCAAACATGTTGCGTTGCATAGCTCTTGTAGGAAGACAAGTCTCTGTTCGGTCATGATGTTTTCAATCGGGTAGGTCTCCTGCTCCTCGTTGTTCCATACAACACTCACTAAGTGTGTGTTTTCATCATAACGCCAAGATTGGATGACTGGATTCATAATTGGATTTGCAAGGCATGGACCGAATTTTTATGTTAATATTCTTATAAGTGTCTGTGTTTTCTCACACATGTTATTAAGAGGAATGCCAAGTGCTAGGATTCCCCTTTGAACTTCTTCGTCCAAGTTCAGTATGGCTTGGGCGGTTTTTACAAACACTCTTCTTTTGTTGTAAAAAAGGATTACGAATTTATTGATTCTAATATTGAATCTCCATGAAACGATGTTTGTCATTTGTTCTTTTTTTGTTTTTTTTTCAATTTTGGCGTTTTGGTTAAAAATGACGTTTTATGAGTATGATCAATGAAAGGGATGTTAACATCTTTTATATAATGATGTGTTTGGCGCGTAGTTTAGGCGTGAATTTTTTTATAATAAATGTTAGTAATAAAGTTTGGTTACTGTTTGTCCAACCTTTTCTGTTAATACTGTAACGCGTTCCATCATTCATTTTGGCGTTTGTATGAATGACGTTTTATGCGTGAGTTTGACGTTTTAGATAAAGATAACGTTTTATTCATGAGTTTGGCGTTTTAGATAAAGATGGCGTTTTTATGCATGTGTTTAGCGTTTTATTTTAGAGAAGTCAAAAGATCATTTTACCCTTAATGAAACACGTCAACGTAATGAAGTTGATGTCATTTACGAAAACGCCATCGCGCCAATCTAATACATAAATGTTTTGATCAAACGGTTGAGAGACGTTCTCACCGTATTTACACTTATAGACGTTTTCTCTAAATCATGCCCATATATGTGTGTGTGTGTGTATATATATATATCACATAGTTTGAAATTTAAGTATTTCTAGTTTCTACATTTATTTTTGGGAAAATGTCACAGAATAGTAACCAAGTTTCAAAAGTGTTCTAATTAGGTCACTCGTATCGTTTTTGTCCCAATTAGATAACTTAACATTCAAATTGAGTCATGTCCTTTTTTTCATGTGTCAAGAGAAAAATGGAGCATAAGATGCTAAGGTCGAATTATATTAATATATGAAATTTTATTTATTAAAAATAAAAACACTTTAATTACATTAAAAATTAAAAAAACAAGTTAAAATTCACGTCATCACTGGACGTTAGCATCAAATGAAAGGGAAAAAAGAAACAAAAATTCACATCACCACGATTACTTATGAAATTGATGAAAAAACCCATAATATTAATAAAAAATGAATGTTGAGTAACCTGATTGGAACACTTTTGAAACTTGAGTGACCAAATTGACACATTTTAAAAACTTGATTACTATTCTATAAAGTTACTCCTTTATTTAAAAAAAAAAAGATAAGATGGACATTCTTACGTGTTAACATACGATATTCTTGTGATTATTGTGGCTACTGGCCAGGCTGTGCCAGCAGAACTCCTGTCATTTCTTCATGAGGGACCTCTTAACTTGAGCTTTTATTCCACAGGTGTTACATTAATAAAAAAATTTCTTATTTTGGTTATAAGTTTTTGTTTCTTATTCTAGGTTATAAAATTTATTTATTTAATATTAAATTATGTCCTATTTTTTCACTACTATGGTTGTACTTCAATAAATATAAATTTGATACTGTTTGATTAATAAAACTGAGTATAGTATACCTATACAATCCATAATTATCAAACTGTTAATCATACAAACCATGTGTCAAATAATCGGTTTTACAATGTTATGTTACTTAATATCATATATAATACACTACATCTGTATATGATAAACTGATATAAGATAAGATGAAACGTTGACTGTTAGTAAAGTAATTATATAGTTCATTTAATTTAATTAATATAGTAAAATATACAAGTAACATATTTATTTATTTATTTAGTTAATATAATTTAATTTTATTACCAACTATTGTGAATAGTGAATGTTTTTATAGTATTATAGTTTTACTCGTTAAATTTCAGTATTGCATTTACAACCTCTTAACTTTTTAAAAAACTTTGTAATCGAGTTTACGCGTTTATTTTTATGTACAAAGTTGATTTACGTTTCTACGTAAATTTTTTCCGGAAATAAGTCGGGTCAAATGTTGTGAATAGTGATTGTTTTTTTATAGTATTATAGTTTTTTACTCGTTAAATTTCAGTATTGACATTTACAACTCTTAACTTTTTAAAAACTTTGTAATCGAGTTTACGCGTTTATTTTTATGTACGTGTGTGTATAAATTCAAGTTGATTTAAGTTTCACGTTTCTACGTAATTTTTTTCCGGAAATAAGTCGGGTCAAATGTAATACGTTTTCGTGCTTATTTTTATGTTGGTCTATGTTTTAACGTACATTTTCTACGGAATACGCGGCAATGCGCGAAACAATTTACTAGTTAATATATTATTACGTAAAAGCATGATGAGCAAAGTATAATAATCTTTAAGGAGTAAATATTTTTTACTTAGGTTCCACAAGAATTGCAACTTTAATCCACACATCTTTAGATTAAATATTAGGCAAGCGGATTTGTAGTCACTCTCGTTTCAAGTCTCGATCATGATCTTACCAATGTGCCTACTTTGCACATGTGATGTTGAAGACTATTTTGCATTAGTTTGTTAAACAACATTTTAGCTTTTTCTGGATACAATCATTTCTCAATGGTACAAATTTAAACAACTATTTCATTTACAAACGTATATCTTATTATTTTTCTATATTAAAAATCAAGCGAAAACAAATCGACAAAGGTTTAAACAACAGTACAACATGAATCGGCCTTATACAAGGCCGATTAGTGTTTGATCGTATCATGAACACATAGGACAATACATTAACCCGTTCTCATTACATTCAGGGCATCTTTCTTTCTCTTTCTTACCATCGACCGCAATCTTACAACTTCCACCACACTCTAAACACGGAACAAACCTCGCACCACCACACCCGTCACACGCTTGTCTCCCAACCTCTTTTTCAATCCCAACCCGACTCAGCATCCTCCTGAGTCGACCCGTCTCATTTAGCCCCACAATCTCATCCACTCCCCCAATATACCTACCCTTCACAAACATCCTCGGCACGCTCGCCAAGTCACCAAGCAACTCTTTCAACTGAGTCCGAAACTCACCGTGCAACGATATATCTCGCTCTTCATACAAAAACCCATGGAGCTCCATAATAGATCTAACCCGGTTACAATCCTCATACGTCCTTCGGACCCCACCCAACGACGTCAAGTAGATAACTACTTTATCCGACCCGCCCGGCGGGCAGATCTCCGGGTAATCCTCAAGTGGGTCCCGCTTCATAAAAAGCGGAGGTAACCCCTGTTTTTCTCTCTCCTCTTTATCCCTCAACAAAAACGGGTTATCTTTTAATGACTTGTACCCCTCTATAACCGGAGGCGGTATCGACCCGGTTTGCGAACCAGATTTCGTACCAGGGTCGGTTCGTTTCAACCGGATATTGCTCAACTCGTTACACGACTCGGTTTTTTTCAACCCGGGACCCGGTTTATTATTATTATTATTACTACCCGCCTTTGTGTTATTTTCGAGTTCTTCAAGTGTGTGGAAAGAAAAGCTCTTGCGTTTCATCTTCTTCTCCGGTGGTGACGTGTCCGGCGGCGTGGCGGCGGCGGTGGGCTGACGAGGTGCCGGGGAGTTTAAGGTTGGTTTAAGTTCTTCCAAATCTTTTCTGACTTCATCCCACGGTCGTGGAACAACAACATCATCATCGTCGTCGTTGTCATCGAGTTTTTCGAGGATTGGAACCGGCAAGTTGGATGGTGCTTTTTGTTTCTCCGGCGGTGGTTTCTCGTCACCTTGTTGTTCTTTCGGCGCTAGCCATGGTTCTGTGACGGAGTTGATGTCGAATACGGCGAAACTGGTGGCGGCCGGACGGTAGACATCGACGGTTCCGGCTTTGACATGTTTGGATGAGACACAACCCCCCATGGTTAGAATAGAGTGTTTGAGGGTTGTGGGTTAAGAAGATACATGATATTATTAGTGATTTATTTTATTTATTTATTTTTTGTGGCTAAGATGAGTGAGGGTTTATCCTTTGGGTTTTGTGGTATGTATGCATGGGACTTGACTGGGTGTTTGTGCATTGAGTGTGTGTGTCGTGGTCTAATTATTCGGATCGGTTTAGTTGTGGATTGTAAGGTGACACCGTTGTTTTATTTTGTGCCTTGAATTTTTGTTTTGTCATCGTCTTTGAGAATTAGGTTCAAATTATTGTTTATATATATTATATATATATATATATTTTCAACTTACATGAGGATGAACTATAATTTGTTTTTTTCTACTTTTTTGCTTTTTGTCCTTTTGTTTTTTTTTTCTTTTGTCTTTTTTATATTAAATTTTTTTTACTTTACCTTTCAACTTTCAACATTAATAATTACATGTTTATTTTTATCTACATGCTTATTATTATGTATTGCGCTTTACTTTGGGGATTTTTTTTTCAAAATCGTCCCTGAAATTTGGAATTTTTTTTATTTTCATCCATATATTTGACAAAAAAAATAAAACAAATTAGACTTTTGGATGAAAATGACAAAAAATCTCAAAAGTGAAGTACTATTTTGTACAAAAAATTGTTTTTGATGAAAGTGGCAAACATGCTCAAAACTCAGGAATGATTTTGACAATTTACTCATTGTATTATTTAACCATCCAAATTTAAATTTCTTTTTAAAACCCAAAATAAAATAAGTTGCACCTTCTCTAATCCTATATAAAACATATGAATATGGCCACATTCATGCATATTATTATTTTAATTCTTAAAAAAACCCTTTCTATATATTTATTTAACCATAAGGCTAAAACAAATATCAAAATTCACTTCTAGATAAGCCATAAGCCAATGAGGTGGTGGTGAAGTGATAAGTGAGGGAGATTTGGTGTTCAAAGGGACTCAAGTTCGATTCCTGCTCTCCCCATTATTTTCTGCGCCACCTGGTGATAATGGGAGACTGGTGTATAGGCGGAGATCGCTAGTTCGATTTTGAACTGAGAGGGTTCAACCTCAATACAATGTCGTGTCTTCGGGCGAGTGTTCACGGGCTTTAGCCCTAGGTGAGGGCTTTCCCCGGTTCGGATGCGAGTTTATCCCGATGTGGTGAATTTCACCAATAGTCCATTTGAAGAATTCGTTTATCGTTAAAAAAATTCAAAAAAGAAATAAAAATATTATTTTTTCTTAGAGTGTCCCATATGGTTAATATCATTTAAAACATTAATTGTATTTTATCACCCATCTGCAACCTTAATTAAATTGAACATGTTACCGTCCTTTTTTAATCATTTATTCTTTGTCTTGGATCACTTAAGTTTGATGCGTTCCCAACGGTATTGTCTCATAATTGCATGACTAATTCAAATTTAAAAAACACACATTTGGTTGTTTATGTTTGTTTCTATTTTCATCCAACTTTTAACACATTATATATATATATATAGACACATAACACTCATTACATACTTATGATATATCATATAGATGGGCAATTGTGCTTTCAAAGGACTTGACCCGATTCGGGTCATGACACCCTCGGTCAAGTATTAGAGTTCAACTCCCCGAAACTCGTGTCAGAAGTCATCGACGAGTTCCCAAAACACGGGCTTTTCAAAAAAGATCAGTTATTATCGTCGTTAGACCAGAACGAGCTACTTCTGGGCGGCCAAGTGTACTATCTTTTTCCTCTAGCATTAGAGGAAACGATGTGAACGTGAGCCCGTTAGAGTATCGGGTGTAGCTGACGTCGAGCCCATGAGAATGTCGACAAGTGCTGTGGCGTTGCAACTTGTGACAAAGAGTTTATCGGACGGGTCAGGGTTTGAAGTGTTACCGCCGCCTAGAAAGGGGGTATGGAAGGTGAAACTAGTGATTAATACAAAACAGTTGGAGGAGATATTGTCCGAAGAAGTGAATACCGAAGCGTTGATTGAGCAGATGCGTGTGGCGGCAACTAGCTCGACGAAGGTGGGGCCGCGGCGGAGCCAGAGTTGTTGGAGAGTGAAATTTAAGCCCATTTTTTGCAATGCAATGAATAAACCTGTGATTGAGGATATATCATCACCAAGGTCTGTTACTCCAATGTTAAAGTTGCAAAAGCCTGAATAGTTTCTATAGCAATATGGAATGGAACTCCTTATTCCCGTTTGTTGTAATATCAATACACTCTTGTATTAGCTAATTAGCCATTTTAGTTTTAACAAATAGCTTGTTTTAAACGATGCCCAAAAAATAGTCAAAAAGTGTGTGTTTAATCCAAAATGAATTGTTGTTGAAATAATATCGTTCGTTCTTACCGGTTAACCAACACATTTACCATAGCTTAGCCGGTTGATACTGATAGGGGTGAGCAGAAAACCAAAATAACCGAAAAAAACTGAACCAAAACAAAAACCGACGGTTCGGTTTTCGAATTTTTAATAACTGACAATTTCGGTTCGGTTTTCGGATAACCATTTTCAATAACTGAAAAAACTAAACCGAACTGATAAATGTTAAGTATTTATAATAAAAACATTAACATGTTTATTTATAATTAAAATGATTTACTTGTTGCCTACACCAAATAATAAAATTATTATAAAACTTAAATAATCTTCAAAGTATTATAAAAAAAATGTCTTAATAAAAACTTTGATGAAACATAAAAATATATTAGAATTAGGCTTATATGAACAATAGTTATTTAAAAAGTTAAATATAATAACTTAAATGTAAACATTATTAAATTTTAAATTATACTTTTTATTTTTTGAATCTTACATAATTTTGTTTCAAAAATCGAAAGAACCGAACCTACTCGGTGTGAAAACCAATAAAACCAAAACCGAATGATATTCAAAAACCGAAAACCGACATTTCGACTTTGATTTTGCCCACAAACCAAACCGAACCGAACCATTCACACCCATAGATACCCTAACTCAAGGTCGGCCTTATATAGTAATTTTTTAGGTCATTGCTTGGAGGGCCTTTCAAAAATATACACACAAAAATGAAAATATATTTTTTTTAAATTCGTGAAGAACATTATCATGGATCTCTATTAGCAATAAAGTAATGGTTTTTAGCTATAAACAGGTTCTAAGTTTGAATTTCGTTTTAAACTATTTGGTTCAACCCGAGTCGGTTCGAGCAACTATAAACACTCTTTCTCCCTTAGGCAACACAGTATTCAGCAATTTGGTTTCGGTACGATAGCGAAATCCAAGGTGGCACTCGGGCCCTGATTGAAACACCATCCCTTGTGTTTCGGACCTTCGGTACCACAAATTTCGCAGAGGGGGCGTTGAAATCACTGGACTTGGTGTATATATATTTGAAAAAATAAAAATCATCAAAATATATGCAAGTATTCCAGCTGATTTTGCAGCATATTGTATGCTACAGAATGAACATCTCCATCATTAAAAATTGCAAAAACAAGGTCCACATTAAGATGTTGGTAAGATGGGAAAGTCTGCATCTACACTCACTATCAAATATGCGTCTGCCGCATAACCTGTTTGTGGGTTCTTAAACATGTTTCCAACAATGGATGAGAATCATGAGACCATTCAAAAATGCACAAAACATGTGCATTAATATAAGAAATCTAGGAGTTACAGATAAAGTTTGATTGAAAAGGGTAGGATGCCAAGGAGCTTCAAGTTGCCGGTTAATAATCAAAACCTTCCATCCAATTTCTTTATGGCCTTCTCTATTGCAGGTACATTCTTGCTGAAGATTGACCACTGCTCAGCAGTCAAACTGATACCTATAGACACAAACCAAACAGAAGCTCCCATGATAATCAATAAATCACAACAAATGTAAAAGATATTACAAGTTAGAAACAGTTTTTTTTTTGAAAAATACGATTTGGTTCGAAAAACAGCAAACTAAAGAGTATGGTGATTTGGACCCTTTTTTTAAATTTAAACAATTTTTTTGTATAGAACTTGAAAAAAATAATAAAGATGGTTCATATTATCATATATATTATGCATATTCCAAAAATTAAAAAAAATATATAAATATGTAATAAAGTTGATTGGTTTACTTGGTCGATTCCAAGTTCCAAACCCTGAACGAAACCATTATACAAGGTTTTTCCAACCGTGAACCGCATAACCCTCAAACCGGCCGATCCAGCTGATTTGCTTCAGCTTGCCTGTTCGGTTGGTTTCAACATTTATGAACAGCCCAAAAAGCACTAGGCTTCAGCTAGAATGAATCTGATTTCACCATTGGCTATTGTCATATAGACAGATTAATTATTCTCAAATCGCAGCAAGAGAAAACAGATATCAACAAGTTTGACGTATCTAAAAGAAAAACCAAATTAGCATTCAAAATTCCAAACGTTAATACCTTTTGAACTTGGAAGCTCTTTGCCATCTCTTTTGTAGTACTCCCTTATAGACACCAAACTTTTCCCTCTGAATTCTGTAAGAGTCACTCTTCTTTTATCTGAAAGCTGCAACAAAAAGTGATACAAATAAGAGCAGAATTAACACTCACCCTATCATAGTTACAGCTAGGGTTGTAAACTAACCGAACCGAACCGAACGGGGCCTTGTTCATGTCCGTTTAGCATTGAACTTGTTCACGAATGGTTCATGAACACATAGAACGAAAATTCTTGTTCTTGTTCGTTCATCAAGGAATTAAACTTGTTCATGAACGGTGAATAGTTCATGAGCACATACAGAACGAAAATTCTTGTTCGTGTCCATTCATTAAGGAATTGAACTTGTTCATGAACACAAACAAACATATACCATTTAAAAAAAAAGACAACATTCTTAATCCCAAACATTAGACATAATCACCTTGTTAAGCACTTGATACAATAATTATAAACATAATTATCCCAAAACAAAGGCACAAGTTAGACATAAGTTAAGACATAATAAGCATAAACATAATTATCCCAAAATAATGTTTCAAAGATCTAAGTTTCTATGACTGAACATAAACTAAAGAAAACAAACAGCCATGAACGGATGTAAATGAACATAATCAAACGAATGCGACCTTTATTTGTGCTCGCTCATTTAATTAATCGAACGAAATTTCTTATTCACGTTCGTTCAATTATTAAACAAATGAACTTAACCACACTTCCCGCCAAACAGTTCACAGAACATTTGGTTCGTTCACAACCCTAGTTACAGCATTTCCCACCAGCTTTGTGTTAGAAAGGCTTCAAATAGGGCTGTAAACTAACCGAACGTTCACGGATGCAATTGAACGAACGAGACATTTGTTCATGTTCGTTCATTTAACTAACCGAATAGAATTTCTTGTTCATGTTCTTCATTAACTAAACCAGCGAACGTTAACGAACCTTAACGAACTTCCGAATGTTCACGAACTGTTCGCTGAACGTTCGGTTCGTCTACAGCCCTAGCTTCAGAGGCATAATCAAACTTACACACACTTAATTGAACACATCTTCAATCCACAACTACTAGCCAAATTAGGGTTTCAAAACCTTCCGCCATTGAAAAAACACCAAATTAGGGTTTCAAAACAAACTTACTCTGCAAACAATGAGGTCTCCTTCATCATCATACTCCTTATCACCTTTACGCTTCTTCTTCTTATCATCCTCACTATCTTCTTCTTCTTCTTCTTCTTCTTCTTCTTCCACTGGTTCACCTTCTTCGGTCACTTTTTCTTCAGCCTCTGCTTTAGCCTGTTGTTCCTCAAGGTACTTCTGAACGATACTCCGTACGAGTTTCTTCCGTGAAGGCTCTGATAAATCGATTCCGATCTGCTCCGATGCTAGTTTACGGACATGATATTCTGTTGTGGAATCCATGTCGGAATTGTTCAACACTTGTACAACTGTTTCCTCTATTTCCTTTGCTAATGCTGAATCCATGCTTATTTTTGGTGTGTCTGAAGATCGGTGCGACTCACAGTCGTCTTGTTCACAAGGTATTTGGGGAAACTGTGTGAAATTGAAGTTTGAATTATCAGGCTATACGGTGCGAGGGTCGTCCAGCCCGCGAACGGCCCCAACACCATTTCCTCCGGGTCTGGCGTCGTCTTCTGCGGCAGCCTTCAGACGTCCTTGACGATACGTAAAGAGGTGTACAAATCGGTTTTTTTTAATAACCGGTTTCGGTTTTTAACCGAACCGGTTTTTTACATCAAAAACAAAAACCGGTTTTTCTTATAACCGGTTTCGGTTACTAACCGGTTTTTTAAGTCAAAACAATAACCGGTCCAACCGGTTAGGGTCGGTTTTTAACTGGTTTATTTAAAAAAAAAACGGGTTTTTACCGGTTTAAACCGATTTTTTTAGGTTTCGAAGCTCAAGATCCCTAACCGGTCTATAACTGCCGGTTCGATTCTAAAACCGGTTATAGAAAAACCAATTAAAGAAAAACCGGTTTCGGTTTTTTTTTCTGGTTTCGATTCTAAAACCACCGGTTTTTTTGTACACCTCTACATACATATATCTATATATTTAGCCTCATCTTTCATTTCCTAGGTTCATCTCCTTCAGGCGTATCCTTACATCTATCTTACGTGACGCTGACGTGACGAGTCATCATCCAAAGAGGCCCATACCTACACCGAGCGTCCTTATTATTATGTTGTATTTTGTTTATGTTGGATACTGGACTTGTAGACAATGGCCCAAGGGTATCTTTTGTGTCCTAAAGATTATGTAATTTTTGTCTGAATGATATAATATTAGATAGGGTAGTGTACGGTTTAGTTGTTAGCATTGTTTGTAAGTGTAATCGAAGTTATGGTTAATTGGTTTGGTTTATTTGGTTAATTTGTCGGCTTTTGGTTCGGTTAATAGCTAAACAAAACCAAACATTGGCTAAAAATTTTGTTTAGAAATACAGGATGTATCAATAAATAAAATAGAGGTATAAACACATGAAAGAGATGTATAATACATGACATAGATGTATAAAAGCTAGAAATATATGCAGATTTAAATGGTTCGGTTGGTTCAGTTAATTTCGGTTAATCAATGGTACAAAAAATATCCGTTAACTGATTTTCGGTTAATTTGGTTTCGGTTAATTTCAGTTCGGTTTTGTCGGTTTTCGATTCAGTTTTGGTTAACGGTTCGGTAATTGCTTACCCCTAATATTAGATATAGAAATACATTAATATTAATAATTAAAAAAATAAAAACATGACTGTAATTTTCTTAATACGGATGTCAGTTAGCTGCAATTTTCACTCTTTGGGTTTCAAGTTTATTTTGCAGTTTGCACTATTTTGAAGTTTGCTCAGGAAGGTTGTGGTTTTCCGTTATCGGATTCTTTAACCTTTGATATTTTGTCGACATTCTACTTTAAAGTGACATGGTTAATGCACGATTCGATTGTGACATCGAGTGTAATGCATTTGTCCAATTATATGTTAACTAATGCTCATCAGTCCATAAATGTAGAATACGAGTATCTGACTGGTTATAGTTATCACTTGTATCGTATATTTATATTTTTATTGTTATTAAATAAGAAATGCGCTTTGCAATATAATATTTTATATTGCCATGAAATAAGTAGTGTATTTTATAATGTATAAATATAAATGTACTTAAAAAATATGTATTAAAGGCGGAGTTGTTGGTCTAGCCACTAGCCGTGTGTAAGAGGCCAACAACTAAGCTGGTGGCTTTATATTCGATTGAAATAACGGCGCATTAAAGGCGTTAACAAGGGAGGTGAACTCCAAGGAAGTCCCCTCTCTCCCTTCACGCCGCACCCTCACAAACATTGCCCTCATATTCCCTGTTCGTTGGTGTGCATCCCACAAACAAACCTCGACATGTCTCTTCTCTATCCATCCATCCATCCATCCATCCTTTATGGCGCCACAAACGACTAGGACATACATTAAGTACTCAGCCTAACTCGTTAGAAATTCAAACTTGAGCTTCAAGGTGTCGAGAAACAAAAAAGGTATAAAATCGACCGTCAACCTAAATGATATATAACAATTGTTCATTTGATTATAAGATCTACATGATTTGTACAAGAATTTGCAGAAACCATTGATAACATGTATGAAACCAATAATCATATATGATTTTTATCATTCTATTAACTCAACTTCTTTCATGATCTCATCTTTCATCTCTTGAATTTCCTAGGCCCTTCTTTCTTCTCACTGCAAGGGTGTTAAAAAAACCATAAACCAACTGAAATTATATGATCCTTTACACTATGATCCATTTAATAGATTTCAAACAAGCATACAACAATATGAAGAAATTCGCGATATGTATCACTATTCAAAAATTGCTGGTATTATATCTTGAATTTTTTTCAGTGAAATTATATCTAAAAAAATAACTAGTTGCGTCACGTGCACACGGTTCTTTTTCTTTTTATTTGTTTATCTTATTTTACACATTCCTATTTTGTGTCTTATTTTTGTAAATATACGAGACGGGTTAACGTACAAAAGCACCTTATCGTGCGATACGTTCGCGAGCATCTCAACCGCACATCTAATCTAATCTAGGTCTTCAATTGAACGCGGTGGCACAATAGTAATTAACTTTGCATGATTACGCATGTTATTACATAATTACACACTTTATAATACATAATTAAGCACGTTATTTGTATAATTACGCATGGGTTGACATTAACCTTAATTGCGTACGCTATATGCATAATCACGCACGTTATATTGGTGGTCGCGTACTGTCGCACGTTAAGAGTCTTTTGTATTTTAAACTTTCCCGTAATATATAATCTCAAAATACTGTTTTATAATTCTTAAATCTTCTACCTTTTAATGTTCGCATTATTCAACAGGTGTAACAAACGGGATTTCTACCTTAACCGACAATAACATGTTTGACCTCAAAACTTGTAGTTATTAATGGTAAATCCATGGCTACCTTGATGGAGTTTCAGTACCGGAGGTGGCTGCGGCGGTGGTCGTGTTAGCCGGTTTTCTCGGGACACTTCCGAAGCCAGCAACTTCATCCATACTCTGGCCTTGGCGGCGATACCGACCACCAGTGGCCACAAAACCAGGGCAAGGTCTGTAAGCTTTGATGGGCCACCACCCAAACCCCAGCACGGTTGCAATTCCGCCTTGAATCCTTCCTTCACCGTTGCATCCCCTCTCCATCTCTACTTTCCCACATCCCTGACAACCCCTGCAACACAATAATCCTACCCAAATTTATTATGTTATGGCATGAAAGTTGAAAGCTAAGTTAAATGAGAATTCATAGTTGTTAATAGCGAATAGCATTAAATAGCGACAAGCAACCTATACGCTACGTAGCGAT
The DNA here is from genome assembly GCA_947069175.1 of Scalesia atractyloides. Classification (NCBI taxonomy): domain Eukaryota; kingdom Viridiplantae; phylum Streptophyta; class Magnoliopsida; order Asterales; family Asteraceae; genus Scalesia; species Scalesia atractyloides. The sequence continues at coordinate 89,307,513 of CAMTDV010000028.1, read as the reverse complement.
AGCGATGAAATGGCGAGCGCTGTTTGATGTTTAGCGGCAGTGGACGGATTCAGAAACTTTTTTCAGGGGGTTCGTTTTGGTAGATTCTCACTAACTTTTTTCAAATCATACAAGGTTCTCACTATTTTCCCCATTTTTTTTCCAATCCGAGTGGGTTCATGTGAACCCACAAAACAAGGCTGGATCCGCCACTGTTTAGCGGTGATTATGAGAATTTTTTTTAAAAAGAATAGGGTTTTATTCACAATTTAAGGTATTTCTATGCAATTAGTGAAGATTACAGCTGTGTAACTGGTTAAAATGCCTAAAAATTCGGTTTTTAATAATTTATTTTAAAAAAGAAAAAAAAGATGAGATGGCGAGCACTATATGATGTTTAGCGGTAACGTATTAGAATTTTTTTTTAAAATAAGAAATTAAGGTTCTATTCACAAATTTAAGGTATTTGTGTGCAATTAGTGAAGATTGCAGTTGTTTGGTTGATTAAAATGCCTAATAATTCGGTTTTAATAATTTATTTTAAAAAGAAAAAGAAAAAAAAAACCTTATTGACGCTATTTCACGCTATTAAGCGCTAAACATCATATATCAATGATCAAGCGCTACGCTATGATATTCACTATAACATTTTAAAATCCGGTTTCTATACGGTACCGGATTTAGCCCAGAAATAGTTTAACCAGGTGTACCGGGCGGTTCAACCCGTCGCCAGTTTTTAAAACATTTGCTATCATGATTCATGGGTATTAACAAGTAAGAATGAGATATAGATGAGAAATAGTTAAATACCCAATGGGGATGGAGTTGATTCGGAAGTGGTGTTGTCTTCTTCTTGTTTATCTACGGTGGGAGTTGTGGAGGAAGCTCGGAGGAGGGTGAGTGGAGATCTCGTCAATGGCTGCCATGATTTGGTAGAGGCAAAGGAGTGGGTAGATGTTGGGTGGTGATGGGGTAATACTGGGGCGGGGAAGAGGGTTGTGGCTGCCATTTCGGTTGTCTCACTCCGCCGTGAAAGTTGGGGGTTGAGGTGGAGAAGAAGGCAACCGTATGTTGTTGATGAGTGGTTCAGAACAAGCGGTTTCCTTTAGCCAACTGTTTTTTTTTTTAGAATTTTAATTTGAAATCTCTCATAGGCTATTTTATGTCCAACACTATTTAACTAAAAAATCTTATAGTTTTTTTAGAGTTAAATGTTTGGTTGGTTCCTGTGTTTTGTGAAAATTACAGATTTGATCCTAATGGTTTACTAATTACAAAGTTGATCCTAATACTTTAATTTTTACACTCAGGTGGTCCTTATCACTAACCTCTGTTAAATTTCTTAGTTAAGTTGATGTTAAATGACCAAATTATCCTTTAACAATTAAAAAAAATAAAAGTAAATAACTTAGTTAAAAGTTAAAACCTTGTCCACCCCAAACCTGCAACTCTCTCTCTCTCCTCAGCTCTCTCAACTCTCTCACTCTCTCTCTTTCTCTCTCAAAGCACCGAATCAAACCTGCAATTTTTCTGTGTCACCGAAAAAACGCAGCTCTACTGCGTTGCTGGAAAAACGTGGTCGGTGTGTTGAAGATGTGTCGCCAGAAAAACGCAGCTCTACTGCATCGTCGAAAAAAACGCAGCTCTGCTGCGTCTCCGGAAAAACATGGTCGGTGTGTTGAAGGTGATGGTGGTGGTGGGTTTATGGTGGAGGCAGGTGGTGAGTGTGGCCGGTGGGTTGATCAACGCATAACAAACAAATAAAACACAGAATTGAGTTGTACCATAAGTGATAAACAAATCCGTTAGAATGGTGATCAGAGTTACGTGATTTCCGACAAAGCTTCAATAGACTGACTGAGACATTTAAAGTGATTATGGGTAAGTGAGAATGCTTTTCTATATTCAATTCACCAAGAGTTCCTCTGATTCAATGATGCTAAGTTGCCATAATGTCTTGATCTCCGGTGATGACTTCGATAGTTGCAGCTCTACTGCGTCGCCGGAAAAACGTGGTTGGTGGGTTGAAGGTGACGGTGGTGGTGGGTTTACGGTGGAGGCAGGGGGTTAGTGTGGGTTACATGGTGGTGGTGCAGGGGGTTTCGGGGGTGAATGGTGATGGTGGGTGCGATGTTGAGCAGTGGTGGAGGTGGAGATGGATGGTGGCGGAGGTGGATATTTTGATGGTGACGGAGGGGAGATAGATGGTGGCAGTGGTGGAGATGGATGGTGGTTGATATGGTAGGATAAAGAGATAGATAGAGAAGATGAGTGTGGGCATCTTTTTTAATTTATTAAATTGTTTAGGGGTAAATTAGTAATTTTACAGACATTTAACAAAGAAATTTAACAGATGTTAGTGATAAGGACTATCCGAGTGTAAAAATTACAACTATTAAGACCAACTTTGTAATTAGTAAACTATTAGGACCAAGTCTGTAATTTTAGCAAACCACATGGACCAACCAAACATTTAACTCTTTTTTTTATGTCCAAGACTATTTAACTAAAATGATTTTATCCAGTGATCCTAAACATATTCATGCATGAGAAAAAGTAGTGTGATCATGTGATTGAGTGATGTTAGACATATTCATGTCAGACTATGTGTTCTGGTGAAAGCAACAATCCGGATTCATCTTCTAATATTACGATATATGTCGCTGACTAGACGTCTACTGATCACCTTGCCATTCGCACCCCCTCACTTGAGCATGTTGTGGTAACTTCACCATTAGAAACACCCCTAAACAAGCCCACTCGCGCCAGCTCATGCTCACTTTGGCTCGCTGGTGCCCCTGATCGCGTGACACCGTTGTGTTCACGAGCCAGGTTGGCAGCCGCGTGGCTAGCGCCACCTGATCGCTTGACTACAACGGCCAATCTGACACGTTATGTATTGAGAAAAAGTAGAGTGATGATGTGATTGATTTAGTAAGAGATATTGTACGTTTACTAACAAGCAAAACAAAACGTAGATCTAACAAAATCAATTTATTTTTTTCCTTTTTCTAGGCTTGTTGCCACCATGTGTTTTTTGAAAGACTATAAACTATGAAGAGATGATAAAAGTTTTAATTTATATATTCTATTACTCAAATTAAGATCGTTTTTATCTTTTAGCAACACTTTTCTGTCTCATGTCAGTGGACAAACGAAACTAGTTGTTTTTAGAGATGGGCATAAAAACCGGTTCCGAACCCGAACCGGTAGAACCGAACTGGAACCGGTTCCAGTTCCTACCCGACATTAAGTAGAACCGGTTCCGGGTTCAAAATACCCGTTGGTTCCAACCCGGTTCCACAATTTTACCATTTGAATCGGGTAGTAACCGGTTCCTACCCGTACCCGGTTCCTACCCGTACCCGGTTTCACTAGTACCCGGTTCCATCAGTACCCGGAAATGCAGTTCTAGAAGGAACCGGTTATACCGTTAAAATGTTACCTTTGGAACCGGTTATAGCCGAAAAAGTGGAGACTAACGATAGAAAGAAACACAAAAATAACAAACACAATAGAAAGAAACATTACACAAACTTTATTAAAACACCAAACCAAACGGGTTACATCAAACATTTGAAGAACTGGTGCCGGAACCTTCTCCCGTCTCATTTTTCTTTGCCTTCGTCACTGGGCAATGCCGCTCAGTGTGTTTCTTAAGGGTTGAGTTGGCTGCGGCCTTCATGAATTTTCCGCAAGCTTTGCATCTAGCCATCTCGTGGCTGTCGGACATTAAACAGAGATCAAAATTCTTCCATATAGCTGGGTTTCTTTTCGTCTCTAAGACAGTAACAACTTGTTCGTTGCTTGCCATAGGTATTTTGCAAGATTTTTGAGAAGATGATTGAGTTTGTAAGTTGATGATGGTGAGTTTGTAAGTTGATGATGGTGAGTTTGTAAGTTGAAATGGTAAGTAGGGAGGGGTTTATATAAAAAAACCGATTTCGACGAACAGGAACCGGTTCCCAACGGTAACTTTTTTTAATCAGGAACCGGTTCTACGGTAACATTTTTATCAGGAACCGGTTATAACGGTAACATTTTTATCAGGAACCGGTTCTGAACAGTAAAGTCAGATTTTTCGACTGTCAGGAACCGGTTCTGAACAGTAAAAGTCAGGATTTACTGTTAGGAACCGGTTCTAAACAGTAAAAGTCAGATTTTCGACTGTCAGGAACCGGTTCTAAACAGTAAAAATCAGATTTTTCGACTGTCAGGAACCGGTTCCACACAGGAACCGGTTCCACACCATACCCGGTTCCATAATACCCATACCCGGTTCTACACGGTTCCATATTCTTGGGTGTGAACCCGGGTAGGAACTGGACCCGGTTCCACACCATACCCGGTTCCAATGACATCCGAGCAGAACCGGTTCCGGGTTGGAACCGGTTCCGGGTAATAATAAAACCCGATTATGCCCATCTCTAGTTGTTTTGGTCTCCTGGTAACTGCAAATTTGGGTATTTGTGATCAAAATAATAACTAGTTTTATCACTTATTCAAAATATACAAATTTCACTAAAAGGGGCAAAGTGACCAGATAATATCTGCTTCAGAATATATGCAATGGTTTACAAACGACAAACGCGTGAAAAATAACGGAGACACTGATAGGAGGAAGCGGTCCATGGCCACATACTGTCCATATGGGCGGTTATTGAAAGAGTCGGACGTATGGTTGATGTTGAGGGGTTTATTACCTCCTCCATTACAGCTGCTACATTTGATACTAAAAATGATATGTTAGTGTTTGGTGTGACGATTCAGTTTTACGGGTGTGAATATAACAATGTTCGGTTTAAGAGTAGATTAATACATGTACAAAAGGTTTTCATTTCATCATAGTATCAAATCCCCCTCGAACAGGGTGTAAACCAAACATAATCTAAGCATTTATAAACATCATATGTGACCTCAGGAAACCAAAGATTCATATACGATCGATCATCATATCCAACGTATGAAAGTAATATTCAAGATCCCTAGTTAAAATAACGGTACCAATTTCTTTTTTCTTTACTTCAAAAAGGAAAACCATCATCTAAATAAGTTCGTTCACCCAAGCATAGGTGGTTGATCAGCCACCTCACCATCAGCAAGCATGACAGAGCTATGATGATGAACCATGAACCACTGACCATTGTGGAGCTCAAACACATTAGTCATGCTCATAGGGTGTGTGTTGTGCTCCATCCCAACATAGGCTTTCATCGTCACCCAAGCCACCCCTGGCAGCACCCTTGACCGCACATCTCGAACCTGGAAGTTAACCGCTGGCTCCCAGTTCAACGCCAGCTGCCAGCTACCTAAAACACCGTTATACCTGCATCATCATTTTAAACAGATAATCCTGCCACTTGTTATCAAACTTGAACATCAGTTCATCGGACATCAATATGGAACTACAGCAGGAGCATGTATTAAAAACACATATAAACAAGAGCATCTAAATCATAACAAATTTGACATTTGTTCCTGAATCAACCAGACTTTAAACTAGGCGCAAAAGAGAAACAAACTAACAATTTATCACTCATATAGCAACAAACATTATCTTCACTAAATTTACATGGATACTTTCTATGTCGCACTATTACGGATGCTACACATGCACAAAATGCTTGTTTAAAATACTTTAAATATATTTATTTACATGTTGGAAAAATCAATCTTTTTACAAAAAAAGTATATATTTCAACTTATAATATTATAATAAAATGCCACAAGTGGTAATAAAAACACTTGCTACTAGGAGTGCAAATGAACCAACCGGCTTGCGGGCTACTCAAGATTGGCTCGAAACGAGCCAGAGACAAGCTTGACCCTAAAATAAAGCTCGTTTATTTATAAAGCCCGAGCTCGAGCCTGCCATGTGAAGCTTGTCAGGCTCGTCGAGCATTATTGTGCCTTAGTGTAATATTAGTTTTTGTTCATATTTAATAACATTTACCCCTTATTTAAAGTTGTCTAGTAAACGAGCCGAGCAGAGTTTATATAAACTTGTTTACAAGCCGAGCCCGAACCTAAAAATAAGCTTGTTTAGTAAACGCGCCCAAGCTTCACTTGAGAAACTACCAACACGCCAAGCTCGAACTTTGAAAACAAAGCTCTGACCGAGCTGAGCTCAAGCTCTCATAAGTTAATCGAGCTCAAGCGCGAGCTTGGTCAAGCTCGGCTTGGCTCGTTTACACCCCTACTTGTTGTCCTGGCTGAGCAAACCTTTCATCGCTACGAGTGGTAGTAAAATATAACACGGTTTCCCAAATGCAAATTGGTTTCTATTTTGTGTCAAATCTAAAACCGGTTGCTAAAATCAGAAAAAAAAAGTGTTTCCATTTATATTTTATGCAGTTTGCCCCATAAAAAACAAAAAAAATACCACTAACTGAAGTAAAGAGTGTAATGAGAAGCTTACCCGGTAAAAAACTCCCCTGAGGCATGAATACATTTGACATAATCTGCGTTAAGCCAAAGTCGACCCATTTCTGGAAGAGATCTGTCTCTAATGATATCGAAAAAATGTTGATTGATATTCACAATTGCTCTAGTAGCTGCATAGTAGGCCTTCCACCCTTTTGCAGGTGTTATACTATCTTGTTCCATTGTAAAATCCTGTAAAATACAGAATTCAAACAAGGCAAAAGAATATTTTCATGAGCCAAAACCCTTCGATCTAAAACGCCTCCGAGAGATGAAATGAAAAAATTAAACAAGACAAAAGAGAAAAGGCGTTACAAAAAAAAATAATAGTAAGTTAGTAACTAGTCTTTACAAGTTATAACATACAAGCAGAAGTGGTGTTCTAAATTTAAACCAATGTGAAAACAACAAAAAATCGACACAAAATATACTTCCATTAACACCAGTATGACATGTGAATACAAAAAGTCATATGGTACGTTAACAACCATGTCTCTAATTTGAGTTTTAAACATACAAAAATTCACAAATATATCGGAAAGATACGCATATACCACTATGCTACACAAAATGTTGCCTACAATCCTATTAACCTATTTATATGCGGGCATGGCGCACTCAAGCCATAAATTGTATTTCCTACGTAATTAGCATGAGAAAATGCTTATTTCTGAAAAACAAAGAAGCTTTACCATAAAAGATGTGCACTTAATTAGCAAAATGATTACAAAAGAAGCAAGAATCGCTTTCTAAAAAATATGTCCATTAGCTCTGAGTAATAACTGCAAGGTGTGAAGTGTCTAATACCCTAGCTGCCAGACTGTTACTTCCTTTCTTTCTTTCACACAATTGTCGTTATTGTGAATGGTACAGAAGCTAACTAGAAGATTTGGTGTCAAGTTGCTTTTCTGTTACGTGTTTACCGGTTCATCTTAGTTCAAACACAGCTATTTTGAATGGTTACAATCTTGGCTTTAAAAGGCGCAAAGAGTTCCAAGATGCTTAAGGTCCCGAACAAAATAAAGTGAGGCAAAGGAGCTCGCATCATGTACATGAGGCGCCAAGTATACTTAAAAAATATGATTGTATTCTGATTTTTACTTCAAGGAAGAAAGTGAGTGTATGTTGATTTATATAACAGGGTTGCATAGAGACTCAATATAAAGAGAATACTATTACACCTGGATAACACAGCCTAACTTGCAAAATCCTGGAAAAAAACATTAAAATATATACAAAGAACACTAATCAAATGAAAACATGTTTGGTTATATGACAGAGAACCTACTTTGTGGCTGGTCAGAAAAAAATGGAGCTTTAGTTAAACATCCTAGTGCTACATTACCTATATTATATAATGCTTTAGATTATGATTCAACGGTTTGAGATGAGAATAAAAACGCAAACCAGTTTCAACAACCAGACGGATGTTTGATCTTTTACTATTAACCAGCCTTTTCTTTAGTCCAAATACCCACAGATACTGACTAAAAAGCCTACTTAAAGCCACATAAGCTAGCCCATTTGCTTTTCCACTAAAAAAACATTTAAACCAAAAACCATTGATGTGTGAGCAGCTCACAGCGTTTTATGAGATAGCCTCACCTTAAGCTATATGCAGTTTCAAAAACGCCCCACAGTGACTAGCCGCGTCTGAGAGGCACTTTTATAAAACTACGATTTTTCAGTGAATTGACTGACTGAAACCAAAAGAACACCAAAGGGTGTTGTAGATGCACAAAAATTAAAGAATTAACAAACATGGTATTATTGTAAGATGATTTTTCATGGAGTTATACAAGATAGCAACATATACATGCGTATCAAACTCGATTGGCAGCAAATTTAACGAACATAAAGATCTCAGGTTATTAACACATTATCACACCCTAACTAGTTTACAAGTTTTCATATTTTACAAGACTAGCAACATACACATACTTATCAAACTTGATTGGCACTATTAACCACATAAGATCTCAGATTTTTACACCATAAATCTACTCTAATATTATAAGATTTTTCACTTATACAAGATTAGCAACATATACATACTTATCAAACTCGAATGACAGCTGCTTAAACCAACACAAAGATCTCAAGTTATTTTCAACACCATATATCTACACCCTAATTTAGTTTTGTATGTCAACTCTAAACCATAGTACCCCACCTGAAACTTATTAAACTTCATTCTGTTTTTGACATACTAGCCGCATAACATCAACAAAATTCCAATCAAAATCCATACAACAAAACTAGCTCAAGCCTTTTCATTTCTCCAAATCCAACTAGTCAATGACACCTGATGATAATGCAAAAGATTTCATATTACTAAAGAGCAGGTGTTCAGATCGATCACATGGAGTTATCTCCTCCCCTGTGACCCCTGTCTACCCACCCCCTTCCCTGCTAGAATTCAGCTTCTATATTTGCAACAGTATACACAAAAGGTAACCCCTTACCAGTGCAATAACAACAGTGATTTGCATAAAACACAGCATATTATAAACACATATAGCAGCTACAACTGATAAAAAAGAGTTTACATAATATTATAAACACATATAGCAGCAACAACTGATAAAAAAAAAGTGTTTAAAAAAGAACAACCTTATGATAAAGAGCCTTCCAAGCATTATCATCATTAGCAGCCCTCCTCATGGAACTATTAGTCATCGACAACCTACACAGACTCGGATAATCCAAATAACTCAACGCATGTGTCGTAACCTCCGGCACCAACTGCTCCATCATCGACGCACCTATCACCTGCTGCCGCTCCCTCTCCACCACCGCCACCTGTGCTCCACCACCACCACCACTACCACCGTTCATCACCCTCGCCGTCGCCGTAACCGCCATAGAACCGTCACAATTCGAACCACATGCACAATCACACGCCCTAATTTTACCAGTTTGTTGAAATTTGAACAATCGGAAGAAGAGTGAGAAGAAACAACAGAAAACGGTTACAATTAGGGCTAAGAAGAAGGAAACGAAGGAGATATCGCCGTTACCGGAGAGAGCAGATGAAATCTCCATTGAAGATATTCATACGACATGAAAACTCTGGAAATTTAAACGTAAACATAAACCCTAGAGTGATACAGAAGTTGTTAGAAAGCGATGATGATGTGATGTGATGTCACACTCTGTGTGTATCTTCGTTTGAGGAAACCCTAACGTCCAGGTGGCATAGAGGAGAAACAAGAAAGAGGATGAAGAGTTTAAGAGAGAGAATTTAGAGAGAGAGGCTCGATGAGGTAGACGTCTAACCGACGACGGGACTATTAGTAACGCCGGTTCGTACTGGTGCTGCGTTTATATTTTGGATGCCGTCAAGGGTTCCGTTAATTATTATTTACCCAGGTGAAAGGGCCTTATTCCAACCCATTGAACCCGATTCAATTGCGATAGTGTTTCTATTGAACCCGATGAATCCGAACCCAACTTCGAACTCTTTTTTCACTTGTTTGAATTTTTACGGTATTACACTCGGGTCTACCAGCAAAAAATCCATCTGATTCACACCAAGATCGAATTGTGGTTGTGTATTAGATGAACCCGATTCCCCATTTCAAATGTGGTCTTCACACCCTAATAATTAAAAAATAAATAAATTGAGAAAATAAAATAAAGTGAAAACATATTTGGCGGTTATGATATCTTTTGTAACTTATATTTAAGTTTTTGTTATACTTGTATGTGTATTAATAATCGAATTGGTTGGACTGGTATTACATCAATTTTTATATTTTTTAGTTTTTTTTTTTTGTAAATAATATGTTATACGTTTAAAAAATTTTGTTATAGTTTTATATGAAAAGATAGTAGTTGCTAATATTTAATTTGGCCCGTGATATAATTGAATTTATTTATTGAAATTAGCTTAAAAACTCAGGTCTAAAGTGGACGCTTTAGACGTGAATTGCTAAACGAATTATCTTTTCCATTAACTAAACCTATAACTTATAGGCGAAATTGATTGATTATAAAAATCTAAAAACTAAATTATTGGTTATATGTTCATTTATTTATACCAGAAATAGTACAAGTTTTTAGAAATCAAGTAGCATATGGCTCTCTAAAGTTAAAATACATACGTGTCTGCTCTAAAATTAAAGTCTTTCTTTGTAAGTTTCCTAAAGGATTTTGTAAATGCTATATATAAGTATGTTAACTTTAGGTAAGATACATATGTGTATTTGTATAGAATGTTCGGTTTTTTAAACACATGCATTAAAGTTGTCGTTTCTTTGTTGCTTTCGGTTAAATGCATATGTGTATTAATGTAATTTATGATGTATTTAGTTAGGTTTATGCTAATGTGTTCATACATGTTTACAACTGTGTTAATGAGATATAGGTGTCTGCAGAGGTTTGGTCCACATCTTCTACAAATGTCTCTAGATGTGGTCCGTAGACTGTAGACATTCTACCTCTTAAAAAACAAACAACACCTTAGTAGTTGTATAACTATATTTAATTAGACGTTGTTGGCTTAATACATATGTTGAAAATCTGTTTCTAGATAAAGTTTGATTTCGGCTTTACATCAAACATAATACCAAAAGTTTAAGGTCAAAAAGAACTAAAAAAAGCGTATAACGCGTCTAAAACTTTCTATTTGCTTCTATTTTCAACTGCAAAGATACAGTTTTGGTTAAATTGTCAACACAAGTTTAAAACAACAATTGCAGTTACTACACAGGTAACCAGTAGCAATTTCTAACTTGTCTCGTTTCTGCATGGTTTGCTGTAAGGAGATCTAAAGATTCGATCGGAAACAATCTTTAAAATGGCAGCAATGGCAAAGGAAACACTCACAGTCAGCATGGTCAACTCAGCTTTGTCAAGGCTCTCTTGATCACTCGTAATTTTCTCAATTGCTCGTCTGCAAAACAGAAAATATAATTAAGAGTAAAGTACACGGATGGTCCCTATGGTTTACCAAAATTTTGGATTTGGTACCTAGCTTTACAAAAGCACGCGGATAGTCCCTGTGGTTTGCACTTTGTAACACATTCCATCCCCAACTTTGCCAAAAGTACATGGATGGTCCCTGTGTTTTGCATTTTGTAACGCATTTAGCCCCTAACTTAGACCTGCTGAAACCTTTAGATTTGTTGACTGGGGACTAATTGCGTTACAAAATGCAAACCACAAGGACCATCCATGTACTTTTTAAAAGCTAGAGACCAATTTTAAAATTTTGGTAAACCATAGGGACCATCCATGTACTTACTCTATAATAAAACTAGACATTAATTTACAAAAACAGAATAGCTGTTCCATAGAGGTCGTAACTTCGACCCACTTGCTGATAAATGGGTCGATTTGAGCTGTGTTTGATCTCAAAGGAGTCAAATAACCATTTTGTAGCTAGATAGGTAAGTGGTTCGAATGGGTCAAACAAAAACCTGAAACCGTACCAAAAAGTGACTTGTTATTAGCCGAACCCGTTTTGAGAAGTTGTAGTTACGTTCTTATAAACACGTAAAAGCGATGAAACAAACAGTCAAAAGAAAAGAACCTGCATTTCAGGTATGCAATTTTATTACATTATATACGTGAGTATACATTTTACAGTTTACACAACCTGAGCCTGGCGTTTTCTTTGATAACCGACTCCAGATGGGACGACACGAAATCCTTCCATGACTCCAGCTCAGCAATTTCTTTTTCCTGAAAAACATTAACTTTTTTGGTAAATATTTAGTTATTGACACAAATTTATCATGAAGTTCATTAGAGTAAAGTACACAAATGGTCCCTGTGGTTTACCAAAATTTTGGATTTGGTCCCTAGCTTTTCAAAAGTACACGAATGGTCCCTGTGGTTTATACATTGTAACGCATTTAGTCCTCAACTTTTCCAAAAGTCACATGTATGGTCCTAGTGGTTTGCACTTTGTAATCATTTAGCCCCTAACATGGAGCTGCTGAAACTTTAGATCAGTTGGTTGGGGACTAAATGTGTTACAAAGTGCAAACCACAGGGACCATCCGTGTACTTTTGGAAAGTTAGGGACCAAATCCAAAATTTTGGTAAACCACAGGGACCCTCCGTGTACTTTACTCAGTTCATTACTTTACCAACCATTTAAAGTACACAAACGCACCATAGTTGCCTTCCATAACAAAAGATCCTTAATTTGCAATCGCGTATTCTCCACAAGTTCCGAATACTTCCCAACCTCGATATCTAGTTGCGGAAAAACATCCTCTTGTCTCTTATGAAGTTCTTTAATACAATTCTCCAATAAGGATAAATTCTTTTCAAGTAATCTAACTTTTTGCATCAAAATCTTTAAAACCGCATCACCGTGTATTCTTCCATTACCTTTTGATACAAGTTCGGGAATTTTCGTCACACCGACAGGCTTTTTCGCCACGTCATCATCAACCTGTTTACCATCTTCAACACCTTCCATCTTTCGACTAGCAGCTTCACCCACGTTCTTAAATTCACTGTCCGGTTTCAAGTTTTTTGAGCTTGTAGTTTTTGTTGAAGCGGGAGATGCGGTCGTATTAACGCTTGTTGATTCTTCTGAAGTCACGATAAGATCTTCAAGCATTCGTTCAATCGCGTCTATACCGTAAACTTCGATTACGTTTAACGTGCAGTAGAACTCTGACCCATAATGACTAACTAAAGTCAGTTTTAAGTAACGGGTCCATTTGGGTTCAGGCAACTTAAAGTATTGACGGTGTTTAACGTTTTCAGCGACAAAAGTTCCGAGAAGGTACCATGTTCCAGTTGGGAAAACCAAACTTCCCGACAATAAAAACTCCTTAAAATTGGAAGAATGGTGTTCGAAATTCGCAATATTTACAGCATCAACTAGGGTTTCCTCCGCAAGTTCTATAACAACGTATTTATCCGCAACAGAACACGGGTTTCTTAAATATCTGTCATGATCTAAACCCAATATGTTGCTTGCTCCATTTGCTTCCTTATTATGAGCCACAACTTTCGCACCTTTCAGTGCAGACGCGTAGTTATAATAAGTACCATCCGGCTCAAGTCTATGGGTTATGTTAAGTAACCCACCCGGGGCACCACTCGACCCGTATTCTTGCTTTGTAATGTTCGCAAACTCATCAACATCTGGATACGTTAGATTCGCCCTATCGGTTTTCACTTCCTCTTCTTTCTTTTCTATAAAACTATCTTGAAATCCTCTTTCACAAACTAATGTAGAGTAACCTAAAACTTTTGAAACTACTGATTCGACAGGACTTGTTCCCTGAAGTTGGTTCTTTTCGGTATCTACAGAACTATGATTACTAGATACAACAGCGTCTGACTTTGACTTCCCGGATACGTCGAACTCTAAAAGCACACTACCTGTGCGATCTTGACTTTGTTGTTCGGTATATGGATTCGTAGTAGCGTTAGTAAAGTTCCTATTATGTGCATCTACATTCCCTGAACAATTAACCCAAGATGAAATAATCAAAACAAAATATTTGGATGTGTTTCTGTTGTTTCAAGTTGCAAGAATCCATAGTTATTAAAGGCGCTAGGCGCATATGTCTCGCTTGGGGCCTAGGCGCAAAGCGCAAAAAAAGTGAGGGACTGAAAGATAAAAAAGCACACATGAAAAAAAAATTAAAAAAATATTATGTATTACAAAAAATAATACTATTCTTCAAATAAAATAAACAAAAGCTATTATATAACATTTATTACCATGTACTTAGTATCAAAAGTTTTAAAATATTAGTGTAATAGTGTAGAAAAGTAGTTTATCTTAGATAAAAGTAGAAATTTGGCTGAAATTTTGCCGGAATTTAGAGAACTTGGACGGAAAGTCTCCGGAATCTATGAATCAAAGCGCAATTGCCTCGACTTAAAGCGCAATTTGCTCGCCCCGCCTGGAAAATGGGCCTAGGCGCAAGAGGCGATGGCTTTTAACAACTATGCAAGAATCAGACAATAAGTTCTTCTATATTGTTTGACCCATAAGTAGCCAAACACTAAATTTAAACAATATGCAACATCAAAAGGCCTATAATATCATCAATAAAAACCACAAATTAAAAAACCCTGAAAAAACAAAATAATACAGAGTTTACATGATCAAGCAATAAGTCACACAGAACTAAAAGTGGATGAAATTAGGGCTAATAAGTCACATGATAAGTTTCAAACCAACAAATGGGTATTACAAAATAGGTGAAATGAAGCAGTATACAACAGAAATAAAAGAGGGAAAACATAAAATGAGAGAAGAAGACCTTGAATACCATGATTGAAGGCGAATGTAGAGAGAAAAAGCAGAAAAGGGAACCAAAATGAGATCATTAAAGGCAAAGAGAGCTTCAAACAGTTGTTGGGTCGTTGTTTATCTTGGAATAAATTGTATTTGTGATCGTTGGTGTGTAAATTATCTGTGGGGGTGGAATTGGGTGTAATATAGATGATGGGTTTTTTCATGTCTCATCAAAGTTACAGTTATATGAACCCATAATAATATCATCTTCCATATGACGTTTGCTCTGTTTTAGGTTTGAGAAAACGACCCTCAGTTTGTTGTTTCATGAACAGATGATGCTCTTTCTTTCGACTCACTTTTGATCGTTATGAATGTAGCAGCCTATCGTAACCGCACCATAATATTGTCCGTTTTGACAGGGTGAAGACATCCAGCCCTCATAAGAAAGCTTTTGTTCCTCTTATCAAAGCCGGGGGCTGAGAGCGTGCTGGTTGCTGGCTGCCAAAACGGATAATATCATGGTGCGGTTATGCTGGTTGTTACAGATGGTATCAGAGCAGGGCCGGACCGGTGGTGCCAGATCCTGCGAGGACACTGGACCCCTTAAGGGGGGATGGAATGTGATATCCCACATCGGTTGTGAAAGAGAACAAAAGCTTCCTTATAAGGGGCTGGATACCTTTACCATTATGACGCGTTTTGAAAACCGTGAGGGCGAGTGCTGAGGGCGTGCTGGATGCCTAAAACGGACAATATCATGGTGCAATTACGCTGAGTTGTTACAATGAAATTACGATGAAGATTTGTAAGTCTGTGTTGTACTCGTGACACGTTATTCATGCCCAATATTTAGGTTCTCTTTACACATATTTTCTCAAATATATAGAAAAAATATAAGGTTTTCTTTTATTTGCATCCTCTATCCGCATCTCTAAAATAAAGATAATGTGTGTAGAACCTACACTAGTTCTCTAACTACTAAGACTCATTATTCATATCTAAATACAATTTTGTGAGTGTATAAAACCTAGAGATAAAGAATATGAGGTTGTAAAAAAATAAACAAAGTTTAGAGACTATGTGTGTTTTAGTTAAATTATAGTGATAAAGATTGAGAATCTATTTGCGAATGCTGTGAAGGTGATAAAGTAATATAAAAATTAAAATAACAAGAAAATGCATTTAACGGTTAATTTTAACAAACTAACAGGTATGAGACTAAATATGTATAAAACCGAGATTATCGGTCGGTACTAGTCGCACTTACTCATTGCCAAATTAAACAAACAAACTTACTCAATAACGTCCCACTTGCATTCTAGTCAAGCGATATAATAAATTACATTAAACATCTCACAGTTTTTATCATATTATTTCTTAAATTTTGGGTAAATGAAAAAAAACTTGAAATTAGACACAATTTCTTTGATTTAGTTCTCAACTGTCACATTAACCTTCTTTTACAAATTTACAAACCAAACCAAACATGCTTATGTTATCAATGTAACAGCGTTTAGATGGGGGATTGTTTTAGAATATTTAAAAACACCACTTTTGATTAAAAAATGACAATTTAACTAGAGATCAATTAATGATATATTAGCATATGGTGAACAATTATATATAAAAGCAGACCAACACACAAACTGAGAATCCTATCCGATACTAGACCAACACACAAACTGGGAATCAAATCTTTTGAACCGATTGACTCACACTTTAAGATGTCTGGACTAATTTTGGCACACAGATGCTTAATATACAGTCAAGCCACTCTTTGGACTGGCCCCAACCGCATTTTGGTCAACCAACTACCAGTCACCGACATAAAAACAAGTCGTTTAACTAGTCTATTCCGGTACCAAACCATTTGGCTCCAGTCTCGGGCCACATGTCTTATGCCCATTTGCAGTGATGAAATAATCAAGCTTATGATTTATCTTCCATTTCGAAAGAATGAACTAAAGAAACTATGTCATAACCAGGAAGCTGCATCTGGATGATCATTCAAATTTTTTTTCAAACAACTATAAGATAACCATGTCAACAACCATTTGATCCAAACGGGCTACAATAACAAAGCAAGAAAGACGAGATACAAAAGTAAACCATTCAGATGCGTGACTGAAAGTTTCAAACTTCACTGAATCATAAAAAGTCGAGTTTAATTATAAAAAAACAGCTTATGGTCCTCACTTTCCTAATAAGAAAGCATTATGCAAGTTACACATGAACATTTCAATTAAAAAATCTCTCATTCCTCTGCTTTCAGATTTTTACCGTTGGTTGAAAAGGGCTCTGCTAATGATACCAGTTGCCTCAATGTAACGATCCACACACCTCGAGATGCAACTACTCTCTCCACCACTCAAACTGCTGCCTGGTTTAGTGATACACTTGTCAAAGCACTTCCCCCTCACCGACTGTTTCCAAACAAAATTTAGATAGTAAATACAATGTCAACATTCTGAGAATACCTTTGCAATGGTAATCATACACTGCATATTTACATGTCTGTACGTAGTTTGTTTTTTTAATATTTTCAACAACATCATAGTATCAATACGTCATCGGTTATTTATGTTTTATGGACTACAGTGCCTAGACGCTCCTTATAACCTTGAGTTACAACTGACAGACTCTGATGACCAAAAATAAAACCCGAAGCCCACCAGCCTAATGTTTACAGTAGTTAATGTCTTTCATATGCACACCTGTTTTTAAAAATTTGACATAAGCCAGCAACAATTTCTTGACCACATACAAAGAGATAGCATGCTTGCCTACTTTCGATTACTGAAAGCAGATCGGTTAGTTAAAACGTAAAACCTATCATTGTGAGTTTTGTCCATAAAGATAAGTTGATGTTTCTTGCTATGAAATAACCAGTGTTGCAAAAATCGCGGATAATCAACAACTAGTCGCCGATTAATCGCTAGTCAGCCCTAGTTTGCTGGCCCAAAATCTGAAAAAAAATCGAGAAAAATCATAGATTCCGGTCAAATTGCCAATCCATCAAGATTCACAACACGGATCTAGGTTTAAATTCTCCCCAAATTAGGCATTTTTAGCAAAATAACAATCTTGATTTTTTGACAACAGTAAATCTAAACTCATGTATCATATAACAAGCTATAATACAACTTATTAATATCTGATGTGTGTGTGTGTATAACCAGACAGAGGTAAGGATATACCTCGAGGAATTCCTCTGCGTAAGCCTGAGCAAGCTGAACCTTAAGCTGATCCATGAAGTCCTCAGTAGACATCTGCGATGACGACGATGAACTCGACGGCGATGAAAAGGAATCCATTGCTACCAACGGTGTGTTTTGTTGCAAGATCTATAAACCCTAATTTTTGTGGGTGGCTTTTCTTTATCATCACTAAACCCCTACCAGAGTTTACGTTTATGACCCTCAATTTAGCTAGAATGTTGATTTTAGCCTGTTTTTTCTATTGTGCCCAAGTCAAAATCCAATAGGAAATATAGGATTAACCAATTTAGGCTAGAATGATGATCTTTTTTTTTTTGGTTTTAAATGAACATAACTAGAGTATTAATCATGTGTCGTGGGTGTTGGATTCACGTCACGTTAAAATTCACCAACAAACGACCCTTTCAGTGATGGTTAGAACCATGTTTCCTCTTTTCACACCCCTGTACGTTTATCGACGCGATGTAGCTTCTGCAAAACGCCCCAGATGCAAAAAGTGATGCCACGTTGTTGTTGAATCGGCTTCTGCAATGCCCCTAGGCGTGGAGTACCACGCATGGTCTTGAGAATAGTAAAAACTTAGATTACATGTTAATTTCATTCATATGGAATATCATTAAAGGTTTAAGACTGTGCGTAATGGCCTCGTTATTGGCCCAACCACGAGGGAACACCACCCCCTCCTCGTGGTTGGTTGTTTCTTCGCTCAGCTCGTGCTCCAGATCACGCGTTTGATTTGTGGATTTCAAGGTATGTTACCGTTGAACGTTAACTACCATTAATATAAAAATAATCTATTTTATTCAAAAGTTATACATATATGAGTGAGGTTCGACTACAAAGTCTATTTTTCATACAAAGTGTACAAAGTTATAAAACACCACAATTTCAGCAATAAAACACCACAAGTTAAGCCATAAAACACACTCAAAACCAACAAATAACAAAGTGAAGATCACTAAAACACAATATCCAAACCCTATCGGTCCATAAAAACATCAAACACACCATTGTAGAACTATGAATATAAAACACAACATGATAATCAACATAAAACAAACTAATGTTAGTCATTCGATAATCAAAACCTTATCATCCAAAAGACAACACAAAACCCACAAAAATGACGTTTTAGTAATCTATGTTTTTTTATTTGTGGGTTTTGAGTGTGTCTTATGGTTGATATTATGGTGTTTTATGACTTTTTACACTTTGTAAGAAAAATGAACTTTGTAGCCAACTCTCACCAATATATATATACAGTGGTGGATCCAGAGTTTTTTGTGATGGGAGGCACAAAATGGATTAGCTCAAATCACATCAAGTCTAAAAGGGTTTACTTAATAAAATTCGAGTTAAAATACGAAAGCTATAATAAAACCATTCATATTTATTTAATTATATAGTGATACGATGATTTTAACAATTATATAATAAGTGATTGATCATCTACTTAATTTCATTCATTATGATTAAATAACTAATATATATAATTAATTATGATCAAAGTCTAATACAATATTAAAAGATGTTAACTTTAGGGCTGTTTAAAAAATAATTAAACTTAGAGGTTTACTTTTATCTTACTTCTAATTATGTGTAATTTGAAACTTTTGCTTTGCAAATAGCAGATTTGACTGACAAATATGTACTAAATTTCTTCTCAATTCATTATTATCTTCTCTTTTGTTCATCTTCCCCGTTAACGTGAATTCCTCCATTAAAATTTCAAGCTTCAACTTATCCATTAAATTCAAGTTGTTCATTAGAATCTTTGATTTTCTTATTTTTCTGTTTGTTTTGTCAATGTTAGAGGTGCAACTCAAGCTTTTGCAAAGGTGCTGCTTACAAAACTTGAATATTTCAACTACTTTGATGAATCTCTAAGCGCTATCATCTTGGACCTACGGTGGGCTTGTGCCCACCCTGCTTTCAACATAAATCCGCCAATATATATAGGATAGGGATCCTAAAAGAAGTTCCTTTATTTAAGAAACTTAAGAAATATTTTGGACCACACATTTCCTTAAGCTTTTTGTAATATACACATATGTATAGTTTAAAATTGACTATACGTGTATATGCATATTTTAAATCTTGAATTATACACATATGTATATAGTCAATTTTAAACATATACATATGTGTATATTACGAAAAGCTTTAGGGAAAATATGTGGTCCAGAATAATTTTCAAGTTTCTCAATTAGTCTAGTAATTATCACATGATCCTAACCCTATATATATATATATATATATATACTATTACCAGTCTCACACTCACTGACTTTTCACAAAACACTCTCCAAAATATTTATCTCTTTCTTATTTTCTCATCCAATGTTGTGCGAACCAATAGATTGAGAAAAAGAATATTACTGGAAACGAGTTTGATGCATACTTTATGATGTGTTTACCTAATATACATCATTTATAAAATAATCATAATAGCTTGTGATAAAACATATCATGTGAGATTTATACTTACTATCATAACATTTTTTTTATGATCTCACAGTTTTTTCGTTTCTATGTTATCGTGATAAGTATAAACCCGACTATTAAACAATTGATGTTTTATCACAAATTATTTATTTTTCATTCTCTCAAGAAAGGGAGTCCACTCAAGTGTTTCCAAACTTCGTGTAACGTACTCAATTCAAGTCCAAAGAATTGAAGAAGAAAAACTTATAAGAGCCATATTTCTTTGTAATATATAAAAATTAATTTTCAATCATTTTTCCACTAATTTTATGTTTCTCACCTTATATGATATGATCATATTATCATTATAAGTTAGTTTAAATAACCTCATCATGGTTATATCAAGGGTGTCTATGATCTGGTTTAGATGATTTGGTAAAAAACGTAGGTTAAATCACTAATTTCGTTTTATAAAAAGTGACAAACTAAACCGGTTGGGTTGGTTGGGTCGTCTAGATCGACCAAAATGGTTCGATTTGACTAACTTTTAAAATAATATAGAAGAGTTTTAAAATATTATACGTATGGATAATGAAATATTAAGCAAGAAAAAGAAAATAAACCATGAACAACAAATGACTGGCTCCAATTTGAAACCGTGAACCAATTGGTTTTAATCTGGTTTTTCTCAACATCAACTATGAACCATACCGTATAAGTATCAAATAACGGTCTATAAACATTTTCGTGATAAGAATAGGATTCCATTATTCTCACGAACCCTAAATCTTATTTTTACATTTATTTTCACTCTATCTCTGTATATATATATATATCTACGTATGTGTATGTATAGAGAGAGATAGAGAGAAGGGTGATCTGAATCATGTTGGGCAAAATC
Organism: Scalesia atractyloides; assembly: GCA_947069175.1. Taxonomy (NCBI): domain Eukaryota; kingdom Viridiplantae; phylum Streptophyta; class Magnoliopsida; order Asterales; family Asteraceae; genus Scalesia; species Scalesia atractyloides. The sequence goes on along the minus strand of CAMTDV010000028.1, from coordinate 89,286,344 downwards.
AATATGGACAGCAAGATGTAGTCTGAAGTACATAAAATAATAAGAAAAACGCATCATGGATATATCAAACAATTATATAATTCAAAACAAAACCACACAAACATAAAATATATAAAAAAAGCACTTGTTTATAATCAAGAAAAATAGATTACATAACCACAATATGATGATGATGATGATGATGATGATGATCATATATCATAAGGCTGCTTGCCAGTGAACTTAACCTCAATGGGGCTAACATTCTTCCCAATGGACCTCATGTTCTGACCCACACCTTGACGCCCAGGGTTCACCTTCTCAGGGTAGACCCCATCTTTGGGGTGCAAATACTGCACCTCACCATTCGGAAACACCCTATAAAACTGATACTTAATCTTGTACTTAGACCTCAACCTCGTACCAAGAGCCAAACACTGTTCTTTCCTAGCCAACTTCAACAAGTTGGGCCCCTCTCTCATGATAGCGGCGCCGCCTGTCGGCATCTCAAAGATCTGCTCTTTCGGAGACTCCCATGTGATGACGTAGAACTCTTCCACTTGGGCTTTTCGGAGCAACCCGCCGGTGGATCCGGCGAAGATGGGGGAGGGGGTGTTTGGGTCGAGTTCGGGTGGGGTGAACCCGGCTGGAGCCTCTTCTTTGACCGGGGCTGGAGTGGGGGTTGAGCCTTCGGCTGAAGTGGCTTTGATGGTGAAGGTGGTGCGGGTGGTGGGTTTGAGGTGGGTGTGGTTAGGGGTGGTGGTGGAGGATTGGTTGAATGGGTTTGAGAGGCTTGGGGTGAAGAGGGAAGCTTGGGTAGCCATGGCCATTGAAGATCAAGATGACGTTCAAGATCAGGTGGTGGTGGTGGTGGTCTTGTTTGTAGAGAGTGAATGTATTGAAGCCAAGATGGATTATGTGGAGGTGAGTGTGGGTAAGTGGGATAAGGTGATATGTTGTAGCCAATCACAATGTTTTGTTTTGATTTGCTCCTATATCTTTGGGTTTTTTTTTATTTAATCTTGCTTTGTTTTGTATATCTATGACAAAAACATCAAACATAACATTTATGCTTTTGTTTGTTATTTAAATAGATAGATGAAAGTAGAGGTGTAAAAAAAAAACCGGTTTTTAAAACTGAAACCGAAAAAAAAAAAACGAAATCGTTTTTTTAACCGGTTTTAGAATCGAACCGAACGGCGGTTATAGACCGGTTTGGGGTTCTTGAGCTTCGAAACCGGTTTTAAAACCGAAACCGGTGTTTTTTCAAATAAACCGGTTAAAAAACCTACCGTAACTGGTTGGACCGGTTATTGTTTTGACTTAAAAAAACCGGTTAGTAACCGAAACCGGTTATAAGAAAAACCAGTTTTTGTTTTTCATATAAAAAACCGGTTCGGTTAAAAACCGAAACCGGTTATTAAAAAAAACTGATTTGTACACCTCTAGATGAAAGGATATATTTTTACTACTCTATTTGTTTTTGAATAATATGCTTTCTTTTTGATAAATTTGGAAGGATTAAAATGACTGAAACGTTTATAGAGTTGTGAAAACATACTAAATGCATGTCAAGTACGCTACTTTTGTTATATATTACAAAAGGAGAACGCATTTACAACAATTTTGGGTTTACTATAAGAGCATGGTTGTGGCCTGTGGGCGTTGCTACTCAATATTAGTCCACCCGTGGCGTTAAACCGGCGTTAGGGCGGGTGCATGGTAGCTATCACAGAGTCTAAATGAATTCGAGTTAACTTTGGGCCAAATCCGTAAGCACGTGTAGCTAATGAGGTAAGGTTTGGGTTAAGCTTCCGGGGTAGACCCATATAACCCGTTCACCATTTTTTTTTGAATGTGTTTTATGGTTTATATCAAAAATTTTATAATTTAGATGAAGTTGTATCTTTGGTTGTAAATATGTAAATTGAATTGATAAAATAGGGCATGTTCGTGTCATGTTACAGGCTTACGTGCTTGACACGATTTTCAACTACATGTCGTCTTCGGGTTCCACTCGGCAACCAACAAACAAACGTTGACCGCTTACACCCCCTATCACAAAGTTGACCATTAACGCCATGGAGCTATCGAGTAAAAAACAGCAAGTTGACAAGCTTAAACCAAAATTATCAAGTAAGCATCCAAGATAAACATGTGTAACAATGTAGATACACAATAGCATAAGCCAAAGGTTTGACCCTGAATAGTCAAAGCATCTTCCAGATTACGATCTGTAGGTTCTAGATTCCAGCTGCTGATCACATCTCCACCACTGGTGAATACCATGAGCTTCCTTTAAATCACGCGCAGGAGTCGAATTTACAGTCAGATTCGCAGATGGAAGAACGTGGAGTGGTTCATGTGATTCCTTTCCAATCGCATCCATCAACAGACCAGAAAATGAATGCTGCGAGGCCAATCGTTCCACCCCTCTCGCCCCAATACCCTCCATCTTTCTACGATGTTGAAAATACCCGATATACTCCGAGCAGATATGATCGCGTGGATTCACATATAAACACGGGACCCATGACGCCAAATTCGAAAACGAGTTGTCTGGTGCAATGTTTCTTTGCTGAACATTCTTTTTAGCCTTGACAGCAACCGCAAGTCCAGCTGTAACAAAACTACTAGCGATTCTGATCCCATGTTTCACTTTCTTGTTTTTAATGTTCTCAATTGGAGGCGAAACATACGGTGAATTGAAAAGATGAGATTCAAGAAAAACGCCATTTCTCGCCATGCTTTTCCCAGCAAGCAGGGCCATAGCTGATCCAAGAGAATGACCGGTTAACCAAATGTTTTGATTACCGGAAGCAACCAAGCTTCTAACAGCTTGAACAGCGGTTTCAAATCTTGACGATTGATGTAACATATTTTTGACACAGTGGAGATCTAGTTGCAAGTCTCGAGCAAATGCATCGCCTTTGGTTAACGTGCCTCTGAACGCAACGATATAGGACGGTGTTGCGTTTGTTGAGAGGGCGTAGTCTGTTGACGGGTCGGGTTTGGGTTTGAATTTAAAAATGGCACCAAAGATGGACGAATCAGCATCGTCTATGAGTTGACTGTGTAAGTCAAAACTGAAGAATCTCCACCATGGAGGAGCAAGAGCAGCTGGCCCGTGGTGGTTTTCCTGGCGGTCACGCTGCATGATATACACACCTTGAACCATGCATGCTGCTACCGACCTCCGGTGATCCACATCGGTCCTGAATCATCATGGGTAAGCTAGTATTTTATGAATACAAAGCGGGATCTAAGCACACAAGGTGTTCGATGAAATGTTATGGTTAAAAAAAACTAATAAATAGAATAAAGTGTTACCAGTCAATAGTGGTCAAGTGTAAGGGGCCTGAAATTTCAAAGATATCCCTTACTGAAGCCATTACATCTATGTTGCTTTATTCTTGATCAGATCAAAGTTATACTGGAACATCATACGAACAAAAGAATAAACACATATTCAACCAAATGGTCCAAATCAAAACAAATTCATATTACCATAAAGTGATAAATTGGGGGTCGCAATCAAGCAAGGCATCAATGGAGGATTCATTCTGCTTATTGATACTTTAACAACAAGCATACAAATTAAACAACCCTAAAATTTCTGAAACTAATTTACTTTCGAAATCATTAGGTTGATGAATTAAACATACATTCATTCAATGTCTCTAACAGTGAATGTGAAGATCACAAGTGAAATTAAAAACTATACAAGACATGAATCATGATTTGATCAGCACAAACCTGAGTGTGAAGTAATTAGGTTACAGATTGATATTACGAGAAGAGATCTGCTTATATGAATGGAATGGAATGAATATGAAGCTTCAGAAAGACTGTTGAGATCTGGCTTAGATGAAAATGGAAGTTTGTTTTGAAATGATTTTGTTGTTGCGTTGGTGAGTGAGACGTTACATCCCATTAATTCAATATTAAAAATTCAACAATATACACCAACAACTTAGTAAAAGATACACATGACAAGATTAACTAATAACATGTACTACACTTGTAAAATAATCAAAATATACGAGTGTGACAACATGCTGCTATATGAAGACCAGTCAGTCATATTTTCGACAGATTAAATGTTAGCATAAATTGTGTGTGTCTATATATATATATATATATATATTAATAGGTTCTAGTTTTAGAGTGAATACTAGGTTGAGAGTGAATTGTGTGAACTAATCTAAGCCATTAGATTATATTATCTAGAGATTTTTAAACAATGGCAACATTGTAATTATAATGTTGTAACTTCCTTTAAAATTAACTGACAGAAGGGTATTTGCGTCTTTTGTAAATTGCATTTATTAACCAATATAATCAAAATTCCAAAATCTTGCTAGTGTCCGTATATACAAGATACACAATTGTTAGTTTATACACATGTGTACAGTCTCGCTAATTATCAATTTATACAAGATACACAGATGTTAGTTTATACACATGTGTACAGTCTCGCTAATTATCAATTATACAAATACACGCTTAGTTATACACATGTTACATCTGCTAATATCGTTATACAGATACACAGTTAGTTTATACAGATGTGTACAGACTTTTGATACATCTGTGAATTTTGTAGTCCACGACCTAGTTCCGCTAGGAGTTCCATATACGGTTTGAATCCGGGAGGGACGTTGGTGTTCAGTTCCTAGTTCGGTTAGGAGTTTCATATACGTTATTAGCAACTGATTTTACACGAGTTTAAAATAATGGAGAAATAATTAAAAATGTGAAAGAGAGAGAGAGAGAATTAACAGATGTGAAAATTAAGAAATTTAAATTAAGAGACAGAGAGCTAATGTCAATCTTACCATTTTAATCTAAAAATGATCAATGGCCAAGATTAGTTGACTCATTTTATTCTCAAAAAGTTGTTGACAAATTATCCTAATCATATATATATAATATATATATATATAAGGGTTTAGCAAATGGTATCGGGTACCGTTCAGAACTGATACCGTACTCATCCCTACTTGAAACTTTCTAAATGATGTTCCAGTTAAACAAACACGAAACGGAATTTCTAGTCACTTTGGTCACAACCGATTTTATTTGGTTTGACGTACGTGAAACATAGAATAAACATATATTAGAGTTGCAACTGGTCCAAATAGTGTGGGATTGGGAAGGTCTACGTCGGGTCTGATTCGGATTGTTTGCCCCCACCCCAACCTTCCCCCACTGAGGCGTTGCACCCTTGGACTCGCGCGGTCGTGGCAAGTCTTTCCGGAAACAATATAAGTTCACATATGGATCCACTCTAAGACCATGACAATAATTAACGCCTCAAGGTTGTTAGTCATCCACATGTGACTGACTTATTGCTTTGATACCAATTCAAAAGAGGGTTGCGACGCAGCTTGTTGCGCTTTTACCTACCGTTTGTTTGTAGTTTGTTGTTTTAACCTAGAATGAACAAGTATTAGCTTATCTTTAACAAAATTATATATGCTTCAATGGGGTTTTCGTTCTAAAATCCGAGACAGGGTAACCTATCAAACCAATATGTTGCGTTATGAGTTTGCACCCAACATGACATACACGTCCATCAAATACGGCCCTCGAGTTGGAATTTCATGATTCAAAACAACCATATGAGCGGGTCATGATCGTCACTTACTATAGTCTTAATTAAAAAGGTCAACCACTTCATTATCTTAGCTTCCTTAAGGACAAGACATTCAAACTCATACAATATGCAAAACATAAAGATCAACTGATGTCTCATATCATATCAGTCTACATAAGGTTGTTGCATACATTTTGTTTCTAGTACTATCCATTTGCAACAAATTTGGCGTCTTGATTCATTAGCTTCTGAAGGATAGCCTACACAAGTCATACAAAAAGAAACTTCAACCAATGAACAACTTTGTGTTCCATTATACCAATTTCCAGCAATGATAACTTACCGGACATGAACGATTTAGTTTCAACCCTTGATGCAGTTCTGCAGGTGAAATTAGCAGCTTTACTGAACGGAATTCAATAGACTGATTGTATCCCCTATCTGCAAACTCGATTAACTGGCGATCAAGAAGGTGCTCAAAAGCCTGCACATTTAAAATTCTTAGAATTTTTTTACTAACAAAAAATGGGAACATAACTTTTAAGAGATTATATCTAGGGCTGCAAATGAACCAAACGTTCGACGAACAGTTCGTGAGCCGTTCGGCAGCAAGTTCGTTTGTGTTCGTTCGTTTATTAAACAAACGAACACGAACAAGAAATTCGTGAACGTGTTCGATAGTTCATTAGGTTTTTAGTTTTTATATTTTATTTAAATACTTCAAAATTACGACAAGTAAAATATTTAATAAGTGTCGATGTACTATTATGGTAATGAACGCTTGTTTGTGTTCGTTTGTTTCCATTTGTGTTCATGAACATTAGTTTGTGTTCTCAACGTTCATTTCCGGTCGTTGCCTAAAATTGGCAAACAAACACAAACAAGTTCATTTCCTTAACAAACGGACAAAACATAAAATCTCGTTCGGTAAGTGTTCTTGAACACATTATTTCTTGACACACGAATCAAGGTTTTGTTCGTGTTCTTTCGGTTCGTTTGCAGCCCTATTATATCAAATTACACTGATACTAATAATAAAAGGTATGAAAAAAATGTAAAACTTACCCGTAAGCATACATCACGTGAATAGTTATCCAAATTCTGAACTGAATCATATATAGTTTTGTATTCTGCCATGTAGAACGTGTTACTAATATATCATTAAAGCAATGGAGCATAATTAGAGATTTAGAGGATAAAACTATGAGGCACATTTGCACTGACCTTTCATTACAGAATTGAAATTATATGACTCTTGTTCTTTAAATTCCAACCTCTTCATGCAAACCATTATATAAAGCTCCAAAATTGAGCAATCTGCAACAAAAATCATGCCATTTCTCTCTCAAAGATAGACATAAAAAGAAATAAAACAAAACCGTTTTTAACGATTAACAAAATTTTATAAATAATTTTATTCGAAACAAAAGTGAGAATCTTGTGGACTCAATCGAACATTAATACTGTGTAATGATGACAATATCAAACAACTTTGATTTGATTTTTTACCGAAAAGAAATTAAGTCATACCTTTTAGACAATCCAACTTAGGCTGCCTTTGGATGGTTGAAAGTGCAGATTTGAAATTCTCAAGTGTCATGTAACCACATTTAGCATCGATGCAACATACAGCGGAAAACCTAAAGAAACGTAACTTGACAAATAAGCTTTAGAAGACGATCACAGCAAAAAGATAACAAAAGGAAACTTGCATATTCAAAATACAAGAAGAAATAACTTACAGAAACCTCAGAAGTTACTAACGGTGCAGTCAGCATCTGTTAACTTATCAGTGATTTCATTGAACCTTTTATCTGCTATTATGTTCTATAACATGTCAAAGGAATGTCACATGTAGTCTCATTTGACTTTTTTATAGTAAAATGCCATTTTTCGTCCCTGAGGGTTGGCCAGTTTTGCGAATTTGGTTCAAAGGTTTGTCTTTACGCATCTGGATCCAAAATATTTGAAATCTGGCCATTTTCATATGGCTCGTTAACTCCATCCATTTTTCTACGTTAAGTCAGGGGTATTTCCGTCTTTTTTGTTAACTTAAAGGACAATTCGATCTTTTTCAGGGGTATTCAGTCTTTTTACATGAAGTGAAAAAGACCAAATTGCCCTTTAAGTTAACGAAAAAGACAGAAATCCCCTTGACTTAAAAGAGAAAAATGGATGGAGTTAACGAGCCGGATGAAAATGGCAAGATTTTAAACCTTTTGGATCTAGATGCGGAAAAACAAACCTTTGGACGAAAGTCGCAAAACCGGCCAAACCTCAGGGACGAAAATGACATTTTTACTCACTTTTTTATATTAAAAAGCATGTCCTAGCAAAAGAGAAAGAAAAAGGATACTGAAATTCTTGAATTAAATTCAGCTACGTAGTCACGAGGAAGGCTTGAATCTGTTGGCAACAGTAATATGTGTTTCAACAGTCTGCGTGATCAACAATTAAACACACAAGTATTAAAGCAAAAGACTTAAAGATTATAACAAGCTTTAACATACTACAAAAATATAATCACATAACAAAGAAAGATTTATGGCAATCACCTCTGTAAATCATCCTTTTGTGGAGGAAGAAACAACAGTTTCCTATGTGAGAACCGAGATCGTACTCTTTTTTCCAACAGCTGATCAGCATCCTGCTTGACAAAATTGAGACTCGTAATGTATAAAACTTATGACTAATTATAGAGCTGATTAGGTTAAACTATTTTAGACTGAGAATAAAAATTACGATGAAGTAATAAAGTAAATTTTTAACGTACCAATCGACAACTAACACCGATGACAACAGCTTGTGACGATACAGATTGCATTGCATCCAACAAGCTATACAGTAATCTTTGCTTACCCTGCATGATATGTTTGTTTTGAATAAATAAAATATAGCAATAGCACAATAGTAAATTCCAAACTTTGGAACTAAAACAAAACAATTCATTATTACAACACGTGTGCTGACTTCACCTGAGCAAAAAGGTCAAACTCATCCAATACAAAAACTACTGTCTTGTGTGCTAATCCGCATTCTCTGGTCATAAAGATCATAATCAATAAATCAGCAAACCACTTAAAAAAAACCTTGTGAAAAAGAAATATTGCAATCTAAATGGGACAGTTTAAAGTGTTGTAGCTTTTATTGAATGTTGAGAGTGTAAATTTACAGAAAATAAAAACAAAAACGAATAAACGCTGACCGTAACATGGCAATCATGAACTGAGAATTATCATCAGACGAAGCCTGCAATAATTTTACAACGTGATGAACTGCAAGTTAACTTGGTTCATATGTATCAGTTAGGAACGGTTGGATTCGAGATAGTACCATTTTAGAGAACATCAGTTCATGTTCGATACATAATTGTCTAGCAATTTCCTGTAATGAACATGAAACAATCAATCCAACAAATAATTATCAAAAAAAAAAGAGAGAAAAGACTAAGATACTGTTTTCACATCTGCAAAGCAATTTCTTCAGATAATTCACAAAACCAAAACAGAACTTACAAAAATAAAAAAAATTTGAAAAAATAAATAAAAATCTCACCTTTAGAGCACAATTATCATCACAATGCAAAAGCCCATTCAGTTTAATCTACAATAACCTAAAAAAAAAAAAAAAAACCTAATCAGACATCAATCATTATTCCTAAAACAACTTAAACCTAGAAAAACAAACACACATACCACTGAAATCATGTCAGGATATTCTTTCAACAAATCTTCTAGAACAAGATCCAACACCTAAAATCGTAAAACCCATAACATTACATACCATCAAAATTTCAAATTTCAAATACAACAAAAACCTAAGGTAGTGTACCGCATTTTTGCCGCATCCTCGAGGGCCTAGAAGCAATATTGAATTGTTACAGGCCTCCGTTACCGAACTTGATACGATAAATTTCAATTTGCTGAAATTGTTGAGAAATTAACTGGGCTTAACTTATAAGACCAACAGTAGTTGCTATCAAAATACATGAATTAGGAGAGAAGAAGGGGGAACCTGTAGTTGCTATCGGGAGAATCGGAGAAGAGGGAGAAGATGAAATCGGGATCGCAGAGTCGTTTACGAAGGAGCACTATCGCTTCTTCTACTCTTCTTTGAATCATCTTTCGAGACTTGAACTATGAATCCGATTTGAGACTGTATAATCGGCGGTCACTGATGAAAATGGCGGGAAAATATATTGCCGGTGATAAAGAGGGCAGACAAGGGTTCACAATAGTTATTATTGCCACAAGAAAAAAAAACAATTTTATATCACTAAATTTTCAGATTTAAGCTTTATATTTTTATATTATTATATAAATATAAAAAAACTAAATGTGTTTACATACATAGAGCCTACATACATGTAACTAATTTAACATATATATGTATGGTTATATAAAAAACTGAAAATTTTCCATATTTTGTTTTGACTGACACTGTTGAGAAATAATAAATCTTACGTTTATAACATTCTCATTTACTTTTTAGTATTAAAAAAAAACGGGTGATTCATTTTATTCTGCGTGTTCTCGCACAATAGAACCTTTCCCCAATAATTATATCTGTTATTTTAGCAGGGGTGTTTATGAGTTCGGTTTTGCAGGTTATTCGATCAGGGTTGATCGGTTTGAGATTTTATTTGGGTGGAATTGAAAACCTAATGAAACTTAATTTAATAAGGTTAAAACCAGGGGCGGATGTACCTTATTATAAGGGGTAGTCTCCGCTACTCCTTGGCGCTCCAGCGGTAGTGTAAATTTTGGAAAAATTTGACGTTTTTTCGATTTCGTTACCCCTTTATTTTAAAACGTTACCCCTATGAAAGTTTTATAGATCCACCACTCGTTAAAACCAAATAAAAATTTTGTTCGGCTTTTGGTTTTCAACCGAACAAGCTAACTGAATTAATCCAAAAAATTGGGTTACTCGGGTAAACAGAATTGAGAATTTGTAGTATTTGGGCTAAGTAACTTTTGTTTTTTGAAAGGCAAGTAACTAAGTAAAATGAAATGGGTTATACGGGTCAGATTTGTGGAACCGAAAACCGAATTAATTATTCGGTTTTAGGTTATACGGGTTGAATTTGTGGAACCGAAAACCGAACTAATTGTTCTGTTTCGGTTTTGGTTCGGTATTCGTTTTATTTGGTTTCGAACCGAATAATGAACCCCTTTACTTATATAACCATACACTTTAATATATTTACCTCCTATATAATATCTAGCAAATGCTAATAATAAGTGTAACCAATTATCATAATTTTTATTTTAAATTTATTCTCTATTAAAATAATTCACATTTATCAAAGATATATAATACTACTACATAATTATACATGTTACTTATTTATAAGGGGCTCTTTGTGCTTATATCCTAATGGGCCACTCTATCCTTGGGCTTTTTGAAATTGGGCCTACATGAATTCAGCCTGATTTAATGGGCTTTGGCCTGATTATGAGGTAGCTTATCAATGGGATAATAGCATACAAATCTGTTATGAGAATCTCAATCCATAATTGCATTAGCATACACTCCATTGATTCAACAATATTGGTTGAGATGGGAATTTCCCTTTTTGCTCATGATTACCATCATAAATTAATATTATTATAAATAAAAACCAAATTACTTTGCACTTCGCACAATCGCAACTGGTTAAGTGTACCAAAATCATACAGTTAACCAAAATATAACAAAATCATAGCCTTTTTCTATTTATCACCATGAAACTCCATTAAGCTCCATTTGTGCACTTTTATATAACTCCAATCTTTTAGCCAACGACGAACGCCTCTCCATGATCGCAGGATCTTCATCCAACAGCTTTGATAACTGACTTGGCTGCAAGTAAAATTAAAACAGTACCTTCAAAAACTGTTTATAAGAAAACAGTTTTTATTTAAAAAAAGTATCTCAAGTCAACCCATCCTGTGAAAAAAGTTATTCAACTCGACCCGTCACCTGGCCCACCTAACGCGTCACACGCTCAAAACTTCTAGTTATAACAATGGCAAGTTAAACAGTAGAGAATTAGACTTACTGTTTTTCGACCCAACTCGGCAAAAAAATGGTCAAGTAAGCTGCGTTTAGCTTCGCGCACTTGACAGTGAACCACCGATTTAGGAATAGAGTTCACCAGTCTCGAAAGAACCATATTCACATACTGCAATATTGTCGTTCCTGTTTTCATATTCTTAGCATTAGGACCCACAAAATGGAAGTAACAATGTATTCACTCGCTCACCAATTCGTCGAAGGTACGTCTCGTTATATCTGTCAAAAATGGATTGTGTTGGGTTACCGCCTTTCTCGACTTCTTGAGGTAGGTTCCGGAAAAAGTCAACGGTCAAATAGCAACATTCCATATCGACAAGCATAAGTGTGGCCTTTCTACTTTCGCTTTTCATTCTTTCAAGTGACTCATTTGCAGCCCGTTCCACTTCTTTTCTTAAGCTCGGGTACTGCTTCAGCTCCTAACCAAACAATCTTTTTGTTATAAAAAAAGATAATTTTTTTTTGTAGAAAAAACAAGAAAATGCTACAAGAAACACACCATTGTCTCGCTCATGGCTTTTCGAACCAGCTCCTTTAAGATGATATCAACCTAAAATCTTAAAAAGTTAACTTCTTTCCCAAAACAAACAATAGAAAAACTAAAAAAAAATCGGTTTGTGTTTATCTCAAACGGGTCATTCCAAAACTTCTTTTTTAGTTTTTTTTGTTTCTGTTAAACTGGTTGATAAAATAAAACTATGGTCGATCCGCACAGCCTGACCCGATGGGCCTGGCCCGTTTTGAGTGGTACAAAAACAGCCGTTTCAGTCCAGACTAGTTTTGACCCATTACTCAACCAGCCCATCATGCTACTTCAACATACTACTTGTTTTTTGAGTTACCGCATTCACTGAGGCCTCAGCGGGTGCCTTGATGGTAACCAACGAAGATTCAATAATGTGACGATATCCTTGTTCGGGAGCTATAAGATGTGGTTGATATCCATCAGCTTGGCTGGTCAGTTTCTTGATATTCTCCATTGATAATTGCTTGTCAAACTGTAAACTTTTTAGAGCGGAGGGAAGCTGGCTTTCAAAAACCTGGTATATTTTATCTCCTCCGGATCGCCTATATAAAATGAGAAAAAATATATTTAAATGTAGCAAATGGGCCATCTAGATGGATCGAAATTTCCAATGGTTAAGGACTTAAGGATCGTATACTTACATCCCGTCTAGATGTTCTTTGTATATTTGATCAAAAGCCCGGCATATATCCATTATCACAAGTAACTTTCCCTGCAATTTTTGTACCAAACCATCAAGACCAACATTTTATTAACATTTTATTTTATACGATAGATGTGAAAACTTACACCGGCATCGGTAGATATAGGCTTTCCAAGATGACTCAATTCTGCTTCGAGATCAGCTAAAGTTTTGTTGATTAACGACTGAATACCCGGAATGCGGGATTTAATCACGCCTTCCAAATGCTGAGACACAAATTAAGTCATATATCAGCTAAAGATACATTTCAAGAACATGGTTTTAATAATTACCAGATGAGAAACTTGTCATTTTTGTCCCGGAGTTTTGGTCATTTTTGCAACTTCATCCAAAGGTTTGTTTTTCGAATCTGGGTCCTCGTGATTTCAAAATCATGTCAGTTTCACCCTGAGGGCCAAAGCTCATGGGACGAAAGTCGCAATAAATTGCCAAACCTCAGGGACGAAAATGGCAAGATTTTGAAATCACGAGGACCCAGATACGGAAAAACAAACCCTTGTTAAAAATCGCAAAAGTGGCCAAACCTCAGGGACAAAAATGACAATTTACTATTTATAGATTTATTAACCTTTGAGAGCATTTTTGCAAGATATTCAGATCCCATTCTTGAAGCCAGGTGCTTGTATTCTCTGCTGGTAGAAAAGTATTCTCTTTCTTTACGTCTAGCGGAAGCCATATCGACCCTTTTATTAATATCTTGTTGTGAACGGTTAACAATCCCAACCCATGGGAACTTTAGCCGATAAGATTTTCCTTCTAAAATCTAAAAATCAAGAAAATATGAAGTTATATTAAAATCAAACCCCGTAAAGTACCATACTATCGTTCTAGAATAGTTTATCTATTATTTGAGCTGATTAACTTACATCAACTGCATTGGTACCCTTATCCATCAAATCAATCTTGGTCAACACTCCAATAGTTCTTTCTCCTAATGAGGCATTTCAAGCTCATAACTAGAAATTATATAATAATTTAAATATGTTGAGAATTTTCCCATAACAGAAATGCATTTGGGTACCTGTGGGGTCCACCTCACGCGATATTTTAATCGCATCTGATGTAGCGAGATCTTGATTAGCAGGCGATATTGCCAAGATAATACAGTTTGGCTGCATCATGAAAATCCCATTAACCGAATGAAACCGATGATTATATACTCATTTTTGAGCAACTGAATTTATAATTCACCTTTTGAATGTATGCGCGGACCATATTCTCGATATCTTGCACAATCCCTTCAGATTGACCATCTATTTTTATTCAAGATTTTAAATTAGAAGTAACTCATTTCATGTCACTTGAATTTCGTTTTATATGTACTTACCAACCGCAACTTTTGTAAGGCCAGGAAGATCAACCAAAGTCAAGTTGACCACTGTCAAGATAAAAAATTTAATCAAAATTCTTTCTAAATAATCTATTGGCATACGTTAGGTTAAAGATACATTGCAACAGTGTCGAATGTTTTTTTCAAAATTTACCATTTGGAGAATAGATACTAAGATGGATCGGGAAACTTGAAATTTGTTTACTTTGACCCGTTTCACGATCTATCTCGTCTGAAATCTCTTTTCTAACAGCAACTACACAATTCAAAATCACCAAACTTATATTGCTACTTTTCTAACAAAGTGATGAACAACGATGAACCATACAAATGATGAACATATAAGCAAGAAGATATCGCCCGTTGTTTATGAAGTAGGCTTATACCGAAATCATAAAACTTTTGTGATGGAAGGTGAAGGAATTCTGCATATTCTTTGCCTTTGTCTATCTTATGAAGCTGCAAAACAAGTGGACGTCGAGTAACAATCCCTGCATATAACAAAGTTGAAAAATCATATAAAAACACAGTATAATTTCGTCCCACATGTGATATTATACATATAATCTTCAAGATTTTGATCAAATAAATAACAATAATACGACGTATTGACAAACCTGATCCTCTTGGCAAGAAGTCTTTGCCAACAACACTTTCCAAAACTGAAGATTTCCCTGAACTCTGTCAATATTAAACAACAAATTAAGTCAACAATAACATCCTTTAAAAAGAAAGAATCTTTAATGGATGATACCTACAATTTATCATACAAAGAAGCAAATTCCACTTGCTAAACATAAACATTTAAAAAAAATTCAAGATGGGTGTTTAATTATTGTTCAAACCTAGGGTTAGGATCAAATACACAGTCTCCTAAAAATAGGAAGTCGTAGAAGGGTATTAAACGGGCTCCGATTGACCTCATTCAAGCGGCTTTGTAACCATCTCATGGAACTCTATGATTTGAGATTTTAGGTTTTCGCTTTTGGATTTTTAGTTTGCAGATTTTAGAATTTTTGTTTAGATCATTTTGTCTTTTTATTTAACATTGTGTCTTTTTTTACGACTCATTGTCTTTATTACTCGACATCGTGTTATGTTTCTCGGTATTATGTTATATTTGCTGACATTGTGTTATATTTTGTGATCCATTATGTCTTTGTACCCTTCTAAAAATTTCTCATTTTTAGGAGACCCTTTGTAGGATAACTTTACTCTTCAAAACTAACTCAAAAGATTAATCTCTAGTTCCATAATCAAGATATAAAATACAAACAATTATCATCCAAAACATGAGTTTTCTCTTTTTCTGGAAGGTGATTCTACTGAGATAGATGCATGCACTTATTTAAACTTAAAGCAAGAACCTTTAATGCATATTATGCATCAAAGAGCAAAAGCAAAGGTGAGAAATTGGGTATTTGATGAAATTAACAAAAAAACTGGAATAAATATAGAATGATGGAATAACCTGACCACCAACAACAGCAATGGAGGGTAAAGAGTCCCAAAGAGTAGGCAATGAAGTTGCTTCACCATGATCACCCAATGCTGTGCATGCTTTCTGTATTTTGTTCACTAAACTGATCAAATTCTCCATTAAAAGTTATAAAAAGCTATTGCAGGAGTTTATGTTCAATTGGAGGAGGCTTCTTATTCTTATTTATAGGTGCATTGGAAGCATAAAAACTAAAAAGACTTCTACTTATGGACCCCAATTTCCATTGTTTTTGTAAATTTAAAGATTCTTTTCCCTTCTTTGTTAAATATAGTATTCAGGTCAACTTGGAATTTTGTGAGATTTGTCTGTATTTTATTTTTATGGCATAAGTAAAATTTAATAAGAACTTCTAAATTGAGTAACTCCTAAACTATTTGATCAATTAGAATTTAATTCTAATGAAATCGTACTTAAGAATTGCTACTTATATTGAACATTATACAATTAACAAGCTTGTCTAGTATAATGATTTTTATTTTGTATAATCAGTTGACAGTTAAATACTAAATATGATTATATGTTAAAATCTTTGGTAAAATATTTCATCAGAATCATTTCATTCATTTTGTAACATACACAAAGGTTCTCAACTTATATTCGATGCCATGAATCATTCCATATATCAATCCCTTAATACATAGAGTTATGAAAAAATCGCTTAATACATAGAGTTATGAAAAAAAAAATTAAGAATGTACTTCAATAGCGTGACTTTAAATCCAAACTTCGTAAAATTTTGTCCTGTATTGAAAATGCTTAGCAATACTGATTAAAATTCATGATATTTTTATATCGCATTAAAAAATGTTTCTACAATATTGTTTTATGTTAAAAGTCTACAATCATCGTTCTGTTCGTTGTTTTACACTTTTCATTTGTATCGAAAGCGTGTACATAGATTTATTCTATAGCATTACATTTGTATTTTGTTGATGTAACTTTCTAGTTGTTTTTGTAGAAGGTCAACGAGATCATTAACACTTTGGAAACATCAATGACTTGCAATATAACTTTAACTAGATTAGAGTAGAAACATAACTCAAAAACAAATAAAACCGGCTTAACCTACGATTTCAAAAATCAAACTAGAAGTTGTCTCTAACATTCCAACCAATTTACATTGAATATAAATAAACACAAGAATATAAATATATAAATAATATACAAATAACACAAAAGAGAACATGGAAACACTAAAAGAAACCAACCCAGAACAGTAACAAAAGTATAGATGCAGAAAGCATAAATCTTTACTGAAATAATTTTAATATAATGAATAAAAGAACAGATTACTACACAAATACCATGTCCGATATACAAGAAACCGACCATATATTCTTTCTGCGTTAGCCCGACTACCTTAACATCTATGTAGAAAACAAGAAAAAAAAACCGGTTACTAATTACAGAAAATGAAGAAAGAAACTAAGAACACAACACTCAAAACACTAAGCCTGATGCTATTTTAGAAGATTCATGAACTAACGTTTCATAGTAACCAAATAAATACTGCCATAAAGTATGAATGAAAAACCGTCAAATTTTCTTTTTTACTTTTGTTTGGCTTCCTCTTTTGTTAGATAACCGTATGGGTTCTTACTCGCCCAGTTCCACTGATCTCTACACATCTCATCTATTCCATATTTTGCCCTGCAATTAACAACGGACCAATAGATCAGCACAACAGATCAAAGGGTAAAATTTATAAAACTGGTTCATATGAAACGAGTTCACCAGATCAAGCGGGTCAAAAAGTCATCTAGGATGTATTCAAAATGCATAATACCAAGCATTCTACCAAACTTTTTGATTTGCAGAACTAAAGATCAACACTTTAATTATTTGCAAAAGTTCTAGAAAAGGAAAGTCAATTGTTTGTGGGCAACGCTACCCGCCCGACCCACCCAATTTGCCACCCGACCCAATTTCCTGTTAAAAGTATCAGATCACTACTTACTTCCAGTTCAACTCGAGTTCAGCCTTCTCTGTTGATGCATATACGACCTCAGCATCACCAGGTCGACGATCAGACATTACAAGAGGAATTTTCTGAAAGTAAGAATATCAAGTTTCAGTTATAATATATAACCGATGGTGTATAACTATAAAATAAACAACTACAATATTCAGATATCTTATTTTACCGCTACCGAAGTGCTCAGAAGTGCAAATGATTTCCTTAACGATTTTTGGATAAGAAAACCAAAACACATTTCAAACTCATTATACCTTTCCCGATGCCTTTTCAAATGCTGCTACCATCTCCAAAACAGATGTGCCTTTACCGGTTCCCAAGTTGTATGCTTCACAACCTAGAAAGGATAGAACCATCGCTCAAAGGTCAAACACGATTATCTAAAAATTCAACCATTTTACACTAATTTTCCACATGCGAAATTAGACACACACCTATTTTAGGGTCAGAGAGTTTCCTCAATGCCGCAGCGTGTCCGTCTGCTAAATCTACAACATGGATATAATCCCGTACCTGAAAATCAAGGGTGTAAAACGCAACGTCAATATCAAATTCGCAACTGTTGCATACACAAAATCTTTGAACTTCTATGAAATGACAAACATACCCCTGTTCCATCTTTCGTTGAGTAGTCAGTTCCAAAAACTCTTAGTGTTGGTAGCCTACCAACTGCTACTTGTTGGACAAACGGCATAAGATTGTTGGGGACCCCACGTGGGTCCTCACCAATATCACCACTAGGGTGTGCACCAACAGGGTTAAAGTACCGCAATAATATTATTTTCCATTTATTATCTGAAGCAATAGATCCTGGCATATCTCCTCAATCATCAGCTGCAGGGAACAATTAACTATTTATTAGTCCATAATACTTTGTGTTGACGTTGACTGTTGACCAAACACATACAAGGTTGACCGGTTCGTACCTTAGTTCGTCCATACGGGTTGGCTGCAGATAATGGAAACTCTTCGGTGCAGGGTACCTCTTTTGGCCAACCGTAAACAGTTGCCGATGATGAAAACACAAGCTGAATAAAACGTTTTACAACCGAAACATGACAGATTAACATTTCGACTTTTTAATAACGGCTTTATGAAGAATAAACTATAAATAGTTACCTTTTTGCATCCGTAGGCGTCCATAACCTCTAATAAGTTAAAGTACCAATGAGATTATTGTCATAATACATCAAGGGCTTCTTCACACTTTCACCGACCGCCTTTAATCCAGAAAAATGTATAACGGCATCAAACCTGTATACAAACCAGATTATATTAATTCGAATCGTAAAATACTTTGAAAAGGGCATGACTAAGATTAGTTTGTAAAAAAATAACGTACTTTGTGGACGCAAAAAGCTCCTCTAATGCCGGTTTGTTCCGGATATCCATCTGCAATGAAGTAAAAACATTGAAACTTAGTGTTACATGTTGAAATATACACGAAAGCAACGGGATTAAACATAAACGATTTCATGTAATACTCATCCAACATGGCAATATTACCAACATTCCAGTCATTTTAACTAATTTAAACAAAGCCCTATAAGATTTACTTTTTGAGGATCTTATTAAACCTAAAAGATAGTAACAGACATGACCTTGTTGTGACAGCAAACCAAAGTACACGCATGACAGTTTTATTTCTTTTTTTTTAACGACAATTTTTACATCTAAATATCACCTAATCTTGCATTTGAAAGGATTTAAACCCACACCAGACCACAAGTAGTTCAAGATTACAACATGTAGGCATAAAAAACAATAAAATAAAAAAAAATCCCAGATGCTCTAAATAAAACCTTTAAACCGATTTTTATCGGTTCGGTGCATACCACCATCAACATACCAAGAACTCACAATTGGAGAGACGCAAAATCAGTTTTTAGCCTAACAATTAGATAGATTGTATCAAACACTCAACTTTTTTAGCCTCAAATGTACATACACACTTAACTTCAACACGCTACATCACTTGTACAAAATGAGCACCAATCTTTGCATCCCAAACAAGCTTGGAACTTTAAAAGACCCACAAACAGATTTGCACACAAATTAACCACCCCTAAATTTAAGCACCCAATTAATAAACTTTTAAACAGTTTATACAAGAAAGTTAAAAGGGTCATATACAAAAATATAGTTTCTTAACTAAAGATCAAATCTTTTTCAAAATTCAGGAAATGTGAAAAGACTGTAGACAAAAAAGGAAACAAATTCAAAAAGGGAGTTTGTTAAACCTTGTGAAAAGACAGATTAGAGCCATAATCACCAGCAAGTTTCTGAACTCGATTGATGGCAACTTGAGATGAATTATCAAAATTATCAACAACCACCGTCTTGTAACCTTCTGACAACAACTGCAACACAGTATGACTGCCGATGTAACCGGCACCACCGGTCACCAACACGCACTGAGGCGGACCCATAAGATTAAACCACTGCTACAATATCAAGATTCAAGAATATGTATAAAGATTGAAGCTTTAATGCAGAATTCAAAGTGGGTTGTGTTGTGTTGTATGATTGGTTGGAAAGGATCTGAAGAGAAAGAGGGGGGGGGTATGAATGAATGTATGTTGGTTTTGGGTTTTGACAGAAGGTTTATATAATTGTTAAGGATGAACATGTGGTGGGTTTGACGTGATGAAGTTCATCTAGTATATATACTGTGGCATTGAAAATGGTGAGGCATATTCCAAACTTTTATAATTAGGGTTTTCTTTATTGGATTTTGGGGGATGATTCTTGCGACTGAAGATAAAACCTACGGAGGAGGACACGTAAGTTGATTCTATTGGATCCAACACATGAAAGGGGACTGACTAGTCGGTTAATAAAGAGTTTTTTCTCTGAAGGATGGTACTAAAAAAATATTTATTAAAATGGGTGATTTAAAAACTATTTATTAAAATGGTTGTTTTTTTTAAGTTTTTTTTAAAATGATGGTGGTGAAAAAAAATATTTATCAAAATAGGTGATTTTAAAAAAATATTTACTAAAATAGTATTTTTATTTATTTTATTAATTTAAACTAATATATTGTATTTTTTTCTTTTGTTTTTTTGTTCAATATCACTTTTTTTTTCAAACAACTCAAAATGCTTTTTGCTTACTTTTATTTAACTTTTTATGTCTCTTTTCTTTTTTAACATTTTTTTTATTTTCTTTATATTTACATAAGTTAAATAATTTAACTATAAAGTTTACTCTCCTCATTATTAATTTCATAAAATTAAAATTAATAAGAGTATTGAATTGTTAATTATTTATACAAACCAAATAGTTAATGAAATATTACCTCAGCAAATAAATAAAAAAAGTGGGTCAGAGGTCTTACTCAATAGTTTCAATTTGTTTTAACATGGTTAGATCATAAAATAAGAAAAAATAAATACAATAAAT
Source organism: Scalesia atractyloides (assembly GCA_947069175.1). Classification (NCBI taxonomy): domain Eukaryota; kingdom Viridiplantae; phylum Streptophyta; class Magnoliopsida; order Asterales; family Asteraceae; genus Scalesia; species Scalesia atractyloides. Next base: position 89,265,269 of record CAMTDV010000028.1, on the reverse strand, counting down.
TATATATATCATTAATGAGTTGATTGAAGAAAAAGAGTATAAAAGTGATAATAGGTTAATTGAACTAAAAAAGGAAGATTTATAATATAATTAGTTAAAAATAAAGAAAAACACCTATTTGGTAAATATTTTTCAAATCACCTATTTTGGTAAATATTTTTTCCACCTACACCTGTTTGGGAAAAAACTCGGTTAAATCATTACTTTTTTTTAGTTTTTTTTATTAGAACGACAAACTCACACTACTGATTTAGAGCCATAATTTAGGGCCGTGTGCTAAAATAAAAAATTCTAAAACGTAAATTTACATTTATAAGGGGGATTGAGGCGCCTGGTTATTTTGTCAGCGGGTAGGGGGTGGGTTAATGGTGCGGGTAGGGGGTGGATAAACATCTTGTCGATGGTTTAAGTGTGAAAGAGGAGAGAAAAAGAAAGAGTTGTGTGTATGGAGAGAGATGATGGGGTAAAATGGTGGGTTCATGTTTTTGGGTAGTGGATGAACCGAATGACGTGTCGCAAAGATATTGATGGAATTTATAGTGTGTGGGTTAAGTGCTCCCTCCCACCTAAAAGATCAATCATACGACCATAAATCAAATGACAAATAAGTTAATTAGTTTTTTTATGCCTTTGCTTTGACTGCCTAAAAGGATTTTGTTACCTAATTAAGTTTAAAATTTTAAGTTTTTGATTAGTTTAGTTAAATGAAAAATGGTATAAATGGGCCAAGATTAAATTGGTTAACAGGGTTTAGAAATCATACTGGGTTTTAATTTATATAACATTTGTGTGTGTGTATATATATATATATATATATATATATATATACAGGTTTGAAATCATACTGGGTTTCAATTTATATAACATTATAATATATTATATATATATAAGTAAGTTGCATTTGTATCCCTATGATTTGATCTAACATGTTACCTATATATATATAATATATATACAGGGTTTAGAAATCATACTGGGTTCAATTTATATAACATTTATATATATATATATATATATATATAAGTAAGTTGCAATTTGTATCCTATGATTTGATCTAATGATACTGAATCTCTAATCTCAAAATTGTTTGTATCCCTATTTGTTACCATTTGGTCCTGGCTCAAACTTCCAACAACCTAATACCCACCACTACCACACTCAACACCACTATGGTACTGTACCACTCCACCACCACCAATATAAAAATGTTTCAAGAGTACGGAAGACTCTAGATTCGGCAACCCATAATCACCACAAAAGCTAGATCTTTTCAAGGAGTTCTCTAGATAAAAACATCCAATATATTATATGTAAATGTATATAGAATAGAAATATTATAGGCAACTAAAAACTAGTATAAATAGACAACCAAGTTTCTTCTACTTCATAAGACTTGTAAACCAAGTTTCTTCTACTTCATAGACTTGTAAACCTTCTCAAAGCAATATAAAGCCATCTTTCCTTGTAGTCTTATAATCCAAGTACTACAAATCGTTTATGTGCTCTCACAATCCAAGAATTTTGCTACCAAACATAAACATACCCATCCTAAAGGCTTAACTTAGATCCAATCTAAGTGTCGCCCGTGAATCTAAAAGAATACTCCATGACACATGGCTGATTTATATACAATCTGATATGGCTTGCCCATCCATTTAACTTCACCATCGGGCTTTTCATCACTAACTGTTGATGTACCTAAAAGCAACCAAAATGCTAAAATCCTTAAACATAATGTCATTTCGATCCTATCGTGTTCGTGGGGAACAAAAGTTTTATGTTAATAAGAGGAATATTCTAAAAAGTTGGCCCTCGAGAAAGTGGGTCCTAAGGTTGCCCAATTTTCCTTTACTAAGGGTTGGCACAAAAATAATTGATACTACTAGGCTATAAATCCATCGATCATTACTTTTCTTTAGGAGTTAATTGCTTGGTTGGTCCCTGTAGTTTGCGAAAATTGCAGACTTGTGTCCAATGGTTCACTAATTACACGCTTGGTCCTAATAGTTGTAATTTTTGCACTCGGGTGGTCCTTATCAATAACCCATGTTAAATATGTCAGTTAAGTGTGTGTGAAATGACAAAATTACCCTTGAGGTTAAAAATAAAACAATTAAAAAAATATAATCTTCTTCCCCTTCTTTATAACTCTAAAGCATGAACAAAACCCTAAATTCACTTCTTCCTCATCCACCCATTCGATAGTATTTTTCGATCCCCAGACAAGCTTAATTGATTCATTAAACCATCTTATACAGAAAAAAGATGAGGCATACTTCCAGACATTTTTGAGATTTGTGGTGGAGACTACAGTATTATTTCGTAATTATAAAAACCACTATGGAGGAAATCGTTACAATAATTCATTAGAATATATTAACAGCTTAAATCATCACATTACATCCAAAAAGAAATTAAGAAATTTCTCTTATTTTCATTGTTCTCAACCCAACCATAGTAGCCGCCACTGATACTTGAACCGGAGACCAAGTCACTGGAATCGCGACCATGGCCATTGCGGCTACACGATTATCTTGTTTCAGCAGAAAAACATCAAAGCCATACCTCTTGGTCCCCGCCTGTAATGTCGAAACGGGTCACAGAGATCATCGCGCCGTCGCCACCTTTTGTTTGGACCAACCATCACGGTTCAAGGTAAATTCAAACTTTCTTTTCTGTAACCATAAATTTTAATCAAACTGGGTTTGATCGAGCCACGTTTTCTAAGTGATCGAGCCACTGTCCGGTTCCGTCGTTCTACTTTCTTAACTTCTTATACCTTGCAGAGAAGATGCAAGATGGTAATGGTGGTGGTGGGTGTTCAGTGGCGATGAAGGTGAGATGGTGGTGGGTGTTCGGTGGTGGTGGTCTGGGTAGAAGAAGAAGAAGGTAGGAGATATATTGTTTAATTTTTTATTTTCTTAACACGTAAGGGTATTATAGTCATTTTACAAAGACTTAACTAGAAAATTTAACATGGGTTATTGATAAGGACCACCCGAGTGCAAAAATTACAACTATTGGACAAGCGTGTAATTAGTGAACCATAGACAAGTTGCAATTCGCAAACCAGACCAACCAAACATTTAACTCTTTTTTAGAGTAAACTGCAATTTGTCTCCTTGTAGTTTGTCAGCGACTGCAGTTTGCTTCCCTATTTTCCATTTTTTTTGCAATCTAGCTCCTCGTGGCCGCATTTCATCACACCTTGACTCCATCGTCAATTAAATGTTTGTTTGACCATCCAAAAAGCAAGTAAATGACTATTATACATTTTTTTATATTCTAGTATATGCCCCTATGGTTTCCATATGGTTTCATTCTTGTTACAATCACCCACCACCACCATCCCACCATAACACCATCGTAGCCCCTCCTCTCTATAACTACCACCTCCACCACAACAACCATCATCCACCACATTCACCGGCTAGCTCTAATTCACAAGGGATGACTCTGGTGTTTCACAACGAAGATTCTGGTGAGGCACAACCAAAAGAAGTACTGGTGGCTCACTTTAAGCCACAAAATAAGATTCTGAAGACCCCGATTCACAACCACGATTTCCGTCAAACACTGATTTACTAGCACGACTTCGTCCCTTATTCTTGCGCTTAATTTATCATAAATGCATAGGTGTGTTGATGTTGTTTTTGTTTTGGATGAGAAACAGAATGTTGGCGACGTCGCTGATCATCCACCCCAAAAACTTTCCAAGTTATTTTCTTGATTATCTGAATGTATATTTAAATTTGTTGTAACGTTAAAATCTTATAAAATCTATATTATATATATATATATATATATTTTATTGCTAGCTTATGGATAACGTTTTCATATTTCAAGAGCTTTACGAAGAAATGGAATATTCCTTTTGGAGATCATGTTCTCGGAACTGTGTTTGTGAATATGAATACCTAAATGAAGCATAAAGTTAGCTGTCTTAAATATTCTAAAATGTACATCTAGTAAGTTTTGATTTGAACTCTAAGAATTGGTTTCTAATTAAGTTGTAACACTCAAATTCCAAAGAAAAAGAACTTACAGGTTTATGATGTTTATTTGAAGTAAAGTTTTGATAAATTTTACTCAAAACTATTAAGATTTCAAAATAAAAACTCATTAAGAATTTCTATGTATTTTCTTTATCTTTTTATTGGTTATTAGAAGATGTTAACAATGTTTTTATTGGTTTCGTTTACACTTTATCCTCTTCAGCTTTTTTAAGTTGTATTTTTAACTAATTTATATGACTATCTCTAAACTTAAATAAATTATTATACGACTCCAAAACTTTAATATTTGTTTCATTTTAATAGAGTTAATATAACACTTTGAGTTTAATAAAGTTGTTTTATCCCTTTTTAACAAATATTTCTTCTCTTTTTATATGTTTATTTCCTTTTTATGATTTTTTTATTTAACTTACTATAATTGAACTGTATGGCTTGCTTATTTTTATCGTTGTTTCAAAGTGATATCTTTAAAATACTAATATACAATTGTCAAAAACGATCATTACGTATTTCCTATCAGATCTACACCTCACCGCAACACGCGACAATCCCACTAGTCAGTCATAATAAGGTGTGTTTGAAATATAATACAAATATAACATAATTTGCTTTTATAAAATTTAAGTAATGATACAAATGCTACCGACTTAACTTTCATATTTTGTATCTATAGTCTATAAAATGTTTTGCCTTTATTAAAGTTTAGAGAAATATGTTAATAAAGTTATAGCTTACAATTGAAGACGGAGCATTTTTCAAAACTATCACTTGATCACTTGGCATTAACCAAACAAGACATGCTACCTCATCTACTTGAATCACAGGTTTAAGTGTTCTAAGTGGGTTAGGGCTTGTTTTACACCATCACTTGATCGATTGGTATTTCCCAAAAAAATCTCCCACAATTCCTTATTTACTTCTCCGCCTTTTTCTCCCTCTAACTGTGATGATAAACACACCAATCCGTCACTTGACCGTGATCAAGTCCCATGAGACGGTGTTTCACGCCATCAACCGAAGGTTTCGCTTCATCACAAAAAAGTGCTCCGTCTTTTTAAAAACAAATGTCATGGATTTTATTTGGGAATCTTCGTTGTCACATCCTCAAATAAACAATAATAAAAGTAATAGTTTTCATGACACCTTTTCATCTAAGAAATACAAAACTTGGAAGATATCACAAAGTTCATGTCATTTTCATTGTCACCTTTGGTCGGCAGGTACAGGAGTTGGAAATCTTAAAGTGAATGTGATTGCATGAATTATATATAATGGTTTCGTTACACTAAAAAGTTTGAGATCAAAAGAGAATTAATAATTATTTAAAATCATTTTTACCATTAATAATATATGTATTAGTTTTTTCTTCTAATAAACTTGTAAAAATAATAGAAAGCAGGTTTATTCACTACTGAATATTCAACAAGGGGCAACGGCACAACTTGTTGTCCGTTTACCTTTTATTTCGATGTAATTTCTTATCAAGTTTAATATGTATAAAAAACAATCATAATATATTTTACAATACGTATGTGTATTTAAACCAACTTAATAAGACTAGGCGTTTTAATTCAACATGGAATAGGGCGTTAAAGTGTCACGTCACTCTCACGTAGACAACGGGGCTTTAACTAACATCCCTTAACTATCATGTCGTGTTTAACTTATATTTTAATAAAAGAAAGAAGAAGAAAATATATAAAATATATATACTTATGGCAGGGGCGGACCTACCTTAGGGGAAGGGGTACCCCTTGGCGCTCCGGCTGTAGTGTAAATTTTGGAAAAATTTGATCTTTTTTGACGTTTTTTTCGATTTCGTTACCATTTTTTTATAAAACGTTACCCCTGCGAATATTTATAGATCCGCCACTGTACGTGTGTGTTTGAGTGGGCCCCACTTTTTCTAACGGTTGGCGTCCGTTAAAGGCTTAGCGGCCCAACTTTGACGTCCCCCGGACGGTATGCTAATCCGTTAAAGGCTGATGCGACGGGGGAGCGTGGCTCACGACTCCATAACACCCGGCATAAAATCAATTCAGTTTTACTACGTCATTGTTAAGACTTGTTGACCAGTTGTGAATAATATAAGGGATAATCACAAGAATGATATGAAGAAAATAATGTGGAGTGGTTGGGTTTTACGTGACGGCAATCAATTGGGTGGCAACCGTCACTTTGTAACTTTATGTTGGTCACCATAGTTGTCAACCCAACTCATTTTCTTAATAAATTAACACACTCCATCATGCCTCTAGTCTCATATGCTTATGTTCCACCTACCTTAATCATATGTTTCACCTTCATGCTAGCAAAAAGGACGACTTCATAAGATATCAAACTTGTTTAAATAAGATAATTTAAAAGGATTTAACACTACAGGATTCGGTATTAAGAACCACAACGAGTTGTCAGAATCATGAGAACTTCTATTTCTCGCACGAGTTGGTCCATCATTTTTTACACAAACGTAGATATCAATTTGTTTAAATAAGATAATTTAAAAGGTTTTAACACTATAGGATTCGGTATTAAGAACCACCACGAGTTGTGAGAATCATGAGAACATCTATTTTTCGCGAGAGTTTGTCCACCATTTTTACACAAACGTAGATGAAAATGTTATAAACACATTTGTAAAAGAAAAAAAACAAAAAAAAAAATGTCAAGTCAACAGTTACACCTAATGTATTTGTTTACGACGGTGTCAATTTTTTTAAATCACCAATAATTTTTTTTTTTTGCATCCAATGTAAATTTTTGCATGTGACTTTTTTTTTATTTTTTCCGCTGGAACAACTGTTTTTTTTTTATGTTTTTGAGATTTTTTTTTGAAATGTTTAGTTCTCATGGTTTTCACAACTTAAGGTAGTTCTCATTTTACCCTTTCTCTAACACTATATAACCAATTTAATATAATCTATATACGAATGTGAGACCAAAATTGTCGGCAAACATGACCTAAGTGGTCATTCTAATTTATTTGTCTCCAAAAAGACATTAAAGCGGTAACTAGTGTATTCCACAACTAAAAACCATAATTTAAATTCTCTAGAATACATTTAGTTGTATTTTTTTCTAGACAATCTAGAAACTAATGTTAACAAAGAAAAAATATAACTTATTTGACCATTCTTTCTATTAATTGGAGTCAAAATTATCATATCTACTTAATACTTATCATATGACACCTATATGACACAACTTTTAATGAATAAATGCTCTAGATAGACCTTATTGTCTTATGATTATTTAATCATTTTAATACCATAATAAGACTTTTAATATAATCAATCATGGCTAGTGAGAATGGCATGTGGAAGTAGACTAAGAAAAATACAAATACTATATAAACAAGTTGGATATCTTAGGAAGTAGACCCTTTTATATTCTACTTATTGCTTCTGTGAGTTGTTAAGTTGGTTATCCGTTATTGTTTGTGCATATTACTACGAATTATATATATATATATATATATATATATATATATATATATATATATATATATATATATATGTGTGTGTGTGTGTGTATTACTTTCCTCTCCAACTTTTTGTAATTTAAACTTGCAATATTATGTGTGTGTGTATTACTTTCCTCTCCAACTTTTTGTAATTTAAACTTGCAATATTGTTTCAATATTTTAGTTCAAACACATTTATTTATATGAATTCATTATCATATGTGTGTTTTTAAACATCTCCAAATACAAGTATTGTTATTATACATTTTGTATAGTGTATAAATATATAATAACTTGGATTAAATATTTTAGACACAGTGCAATATTAAGTTTTTATACACATATATACGAAGGAACAACCACTTTTTAATGAAAGATTCTACAACAATTAAAGAAGTACATACTTGTCAAATGCTTATGACTTTAAAAATCAAATGGTGTGAAATGTTCCTTAAAAGTTGGGAAATTTAGTACTAACAATGCCGAATCCAATTTATTGATACGTTAGTTTAGAGCATTTATATTGAAATCCCCATACACAACGTTATAATTGAGCTAAAAACATATTTATATTAAAAATTTGTTTATTTTTTAGAAACCTTCAACATTTTGATTCTCCATATTATCTCTTTTCAATTAAATAATAATAATAATATATTCTTTTCTTTGACTTGCACTTAGGCGTGTGCAACGCCGGTTAATCAAGGGTTCGATTATCGAAAAGCGTTAACCATAACTGTGGATGGTTAACTGTTAGTTTCGGTTAAGTTCAGTTAATTGTCCAATGTATTCTTTGGTTCAAGCTAAAAAAAATTAGTTATGATTCTAAGCTCAGTTTTATTAACCAAGTTGGTCTGTTATGCATCATGGGGCCCATTGGTAACCATCTCTCTCTTGATAAAGATATTATTCTCGAAACTTAAACATGTTTTGTATAGAAATTTTCACGAGCAAACTAGACAACAAAAAACAAGCTTTACAATTTTCCAAATTAGCAACCACCTCAAAAAGAAAACCAATTTACATTATAAAAGCTCGAAAATAAAAAACGTACTAGGCTCAATTCAATTTGGTTAAAGTAGGTTAATGTAGACACATTAATCATAACCATAACTGAATGTGGTTAATCATATTAACTTAATCATAACTGGTTGGTTTTGTCGACTATGGTTAACTTCGGTTAATTTTTCATTTGATAGTTTGATTTTCAGTTATAATTCGGTTTTTCTCACACATACTATAGTCATTCACAAAAAAAGAATAATAGTATAAGGAATATAGTGACTTACTATTTACTCCTTGTATATATTCCATACTTTAGGGGATTGAATTTGAATGAAGTGGAAAAATTGATGGAAACTTAAAAGAAATATATTAAACTATAAGATAAAGACGATACAGAAATTACAAATAAATGCTTAAAAATGCATATTAAACTTATATCTAGGGTACTCTGACCTATCCAAACAAACCACATGGGGTATCCAAGGTTGTTTGAAGTATCCTCAACATAAATAACTGAATATGAGGGTGATAATGAGGTGATCATCTCTTATTGATTGGTGTGATTTGAGTATTTGTATATGAGTATCCCTATTAATTTGGATACTTTTGTATGGGTTTAATTAAAATGAGGTGATTGTCCCTCATTGATTGCATTTGAGCAATTTGAGTTGTGCTCCTAATAACTAAGGAGTTATTTGGTAATTTCTGAATGAGTAAGTGCTGAATTAGTAAGAGGTTTGAACCATTAACAACCATTATAATGCTTAACCATTCAGAGACAAATGTCTGACCAATTTAGATAAGATGTCTTAACCATTCATACATCTGATCGTGAAACAAACAGTCTGAACCATTAAGTGCTGAACCAGTAAGAGGTCTGAATCGTTAAGAGCTAAACAAACAGCCTATGATAATATATATATATATATAAAGTTAAAATCTAACATACAAGTTTTGGGTGATTATGGTTTAACCATAGAATGTTTGGTCAAATTTTTTGTGTGTAGGTGGTGTTGAACACCGGCAACTAATAAAGTAAAAAAGAATAAAAAATATTTAGTTGTAGAAGAAGAACAAGAAGAAAGAATCCTGAGCGTTTATTCCATGAAATGTGGCGGCTTTGCATTAGTCCAACGAAGGGGGAAGAATCCACCAACCCCACAAGTCACAATTTCAACATGTCTTCCTTAAACATGCTTGCCGACCATAAATTTGAATTTTCCATTATTAAGTATTCTTTAAAAAATATTGATAACATTTCAATTCTAACCTTATTCATCAACAATTATTACTTGAATGGTTATTTGGTTCTTATATTATTATTAGTTTATATATCAGTTTACACATTACACGTTCCGTTTGCGGTGTGCACGTATAATGTATATATGTGTGAGACCTTGAGGCAAAAGTGAAATTGCACTAATTTTAACGTTATTTTACTAATTTCGTGAAGATAACGTTAAAAGCGGGAGACGATTAATCATGCATCATGTGGTGGTGTTGATAGCCGGAAGACAAGGGGATGGATACATGCACTAATCAGCCTTTGTCCCGATTGTTGAGTGTTATGTGCCTTTGATGCAAAACTACTGTCGAGTCGGGGTCTCACTGAAAGCAGCATCTCTATGTCTGCGGGGTAGAGGTAAGACTGTTTAAATCTTGATCTCCTCAGAGACTATCTTAACTTGCTATTAATATGATTTACTGAGTATGATGATGATATCAGTTTACAAATTACACGTTACAAAATTCTAGCGAAAACGGTAACCACTTTTGGAAGAAACATTTATGTTTTACCGACAGTTTCAACATGATGTCCTTCAACTTCCACAGGTGGACTAATAAACGCGTGGACACTTTGTATTCCTTGGAGTCTTGGACGACCAAAAACAATAAAGGCCCATAACAACTGTTTTGTTTTTTGGATTCATATGGTTAAATCAATGTTTGTTGGCCGAAAATAGTTACTTAACATAGTGGTAATTCATAAAACGCGTACTCAGAAAACATTTCCTAATTTAAATTCATCTTTCACTTAAGATTGTCCAAGCAATTAATTTATACTTCATTCATTCTTTCCTTTACTAAAATACACACACATACATATATATATATATATATATATATCACATATAGGGGAGGGTTATTTTGAGAACGCTAAATATTGCGAGAATCGTGAGAACGAATGAGAAAACTAATCAAAACCTTTTTATTAATACAATCATCATTTTAATTAAAATACAACATCAAAAAAAGAAATTACAACATCAAATAATTCATTTCTCCTCTCAAAATCACTCTGAATTCACGTAAATTTAAATATGTAAATTAAATATCTAGAATTGCATTCGAATAATAATGATAATTGTAAAAAGAAATTTTGAATTTCACTTGTTTTTGACCAAGTTCTAATGGTTTTCTTATTCTTTCTCACGGTTTTCGCAATATTTAGCGTTTTCAAGATAACCCTCCTCTCTCTCTTTCTCTCTCTCTCTCTCTCTCTCTCTCTCTCTCTATATATATATATATATATATATATGAAATACAACATTTAAATTTGTCCAGAAAATCTAACAAAGAACTTTTTTGTTATCAACTAAAACATTTAGTTTGTAAAAGTTCAATTAGTTTTTATATATAACTGCATACAAAGTTTATTTTCTTAAAAGAAAGTGGAAATACCGAAAGGGACCACGCAACGATCTCATTCTTCACCACGAATACACTAAAGCAAGTGCTCTAAATAGCTAACATAACTAGAATATAAATATATTAAACGTTTAGTTCTTATAATGAAACAGATAAATAAGTTATATATAATCCATTGTCTACCTATTTAACCTGTTAAATTAATAATATGATATTTATTTCAGATTCACATAAAACTATAACTTATAAATTTAAAGTCTGTAATTTAATATATAAAGAATTAGGTTTGTGTGATAAAGTTGAGAAACCAAATCGAACAGTAGTGAAAGCACATGGCCTCAGTAAGCAATTTTTGCCATCCAACATCACACAATGTATTCCATCATAATGCCAGCTAAATCATACAATTCAAAAAAGCCAATTTATGGAAAAATTATTTTAATAAAAAAAAGTATATACCAAGTAATTAATTTATGATCATTGTACTAATGAAATAACCTATATGACCACTATACTTCTTGTACAGGTCACCTCTCCACTTGTGTTGGACCAGATTTGACACTCAAATAGAGCTGATGGACAATCTTGTCGAACCACGCTAGCGATGGTTTAGTTTATAATTTCATTTTTTGAATTTACTAAAGAATGTTTTTATAATTTTGAAACTTTATACATGATCAATCTTATCAAGAATTCAAATTCTCATTTGTAACATAAATTTAAACAGAAATGAGAATGTTGTTATCATACATCGGGAACCTGTTGTGACGGTAAAATCTCTGAATTCAAAAGCTTCTCCACCTCATCATTTGCCTCCGCTTGAATTCTCCATCTCTGTAAGCGAAAAAATAATACGATATTTATGTTTGGTTCAAAACTATCATAGGCCTTCTCTAATGATTGTCTTGAACTTGTGATGAAGGGGTATTTATGACATTTGAGTAAATAGTCGAACGCTCGTGCTAATATGATTGTAATTCACAGGATTTTATATATGCAGCATTGCAAGAAAAATGCTTCAGGTTGACGAGAGCTTACCTCTTCAAGATTTTCGATTTCCATTATCTGTTCTATCTGTTCAGCAATAGTCTCCTACAAAAGAAAAGATTCAAAAATAAAATAAAAATATATATTTCAATGACAGCTGGCATCTAATATTTGCCATTTAAACATTCCCTTCTTGAAAGAACGCTTAAACTGTAGGAAATAAGTTTAGTAATTGTTAACTGACCGCATTGCTGGCTGACTCAGCAGCAAGAACATCAGAGTCCATTTCCACTTCGATTTCAATCATCGAAGAAATCTGTAAGAGGGGTAAATTTGGCATGAAAAATATAGTGACGTGTTGGTTCTAAGCTTAATAAAGATGTTATTTTGTACAGGATTTTAATGGTGTAGAAGACATTAGACATACTCTTGCATAGCTTTCAATTAGTTCAATTCGAGATTTCAACGAGTTTTCTAATCCTTCACGCACCCTTTTGACTCTACTTCTCCGTGCACTTCATGCAAATAATTAAGCAAAACACATTTCATTAGCCTTCTTTTTCGTTTGCGGAAACCAACAATTACACTACAAAACAGAGTAGTTACAGAAATTGTTTATATTAATTACCGATAAGAAGGTTCTCCAACAGCAACAATTTTGTTCTCTAGCTGGCACATACGGGCCAACATCCATACCTAATACATTGGATGTGGGTCAACTTCACTTCATGTCAGGGATTAAAAAATATGATTTATTGTAGCAAACAAGTACACAGCGTACAAGTTTTGATATAGAGGATGACCTCATTTTCAGCAGCCTCTTTTAACTCCTTAATGCGAGACTGAAGCGTGTCATACTGAGACAGTAGTTGCTGCCTTATGGCAACTGTTTCACAACTCTTGGAGGAAGCTGATAAAAATGATAAGCACTTAATATAGGGTTATCTGATTTAAATAGCTTCAACTTTCACCATTTTCCCCGATAGCACTCGCAACTTACGAATTGTACCATGCCACTCCCAACTTTCAACTTATTTTCCTCTGGCACTCACAAACTAACTGAATCCTAACCCAGTTAGTTTTGTGCTGATGTGGCACTTGTTTAGTGGCGTAGCATCTGTCATGGCATTTTTTTGCTGTATGGCATCTAATGTGGCACTTATTTAGTGACTGTGGCATCGAGTAGCTTTTTATGACGTGGCACTGTTTAGTGATGTGACACTTTTTAGTGACGTGGCATCCGCATAGCTTTTTATGACATCGCATCTGATATGGCACTTGTTTTGTGACGTGGCGCTTATTCAGTGACGTGGGATTGATGTAGCTTTTTGATGACGTGGCATCTGATGTCGCACTTGTTTAGTGACGTGTCATATGACTAGCTTTTTATGACGTGGCATCTGATGTGGCACTTGTTTAGTGACGTGGCATCTAATGTCAGCTAACTGGGTTAGGGTTCAGTTAGTTTTGGAGTGCTAGGGGAAAATAAGTTGAAAGTTGGGAGTGGCATGGTACAATTCGTAAGTTGAGAATGCTATCGGCCAAATGGTGAAAGTTGAGGTTATTTAAATCCAATATTCCAAATACATAAAAGGTTCACATGGTAATTTATATGGTATGGAGAGTGAAGAACATTTTTAGTAACATCAACAAGAAAACTTACTCGATTAAACTGTGGAAAGACCAGACCGTTTAACGTGGCTCCAACAGCCACAGAGGAAACAGCTGCAACCGATATGATTTGCGGTAAGCTTGGGTCTATCATTCCCGATGCCGCATCTCCCGAGGCAAAGACAGCAAGGAGTGGGAAGAAGACAGTAGGGCTAAATAAGGACAATCCTCCGTTTTTTGCAGGGGCTCTTATTAACGGTGATTCTCTGCCATTTAGATGGTTTGTTAGGGACATGGGTTCCCCAGGGTAATAGTTGGGTGCTTTTGGGCTAAATTTTAAGGGACCCACTTCCCGGTAGACACTTGATGGAGCAGCGGAAGCGATTGTTACGCGTTCCCCATCTTGTGCAGGGAGATCCAGTGTTTTAGTAGCAAACCTGTGTGTTCGAGCCGTACCAGATGGTGTCTGGACCTGAGGATAATATTAGCAACAAAGATTTATAAACATACACTGAAAGAGTAATAAAGATGATGAGAAACATAGGGCTGCAAACGAACCAAACGTTCAGCGAACAGTTTGTGAACTGTTCAGCGGGAAGTTCGTTTGAGTTTGTTCCTTTATTAAACAAACGAACACGAACAAGAAATTTCGTTAGTCTGAACGAACATGAACAAAGGTTGCGTTTGTTCATTCATGTTCGTGAAGGTTCAGTAACATGTTCGTTTATCTTCGATTGTGTTCAATAGTTCACTAGTATTTTTAGTTTTTATATTTTATTTGAATACTTCAAAAATCCGACAAATAAAATATTAAATAAGTGTCAATGTATTATATATTATGTTCATGAGCGCTTGTTTGTGTTCGTTTGTTACCATTTGTGTTCATGAACATTAGTTTGTGTTCATCAACGTTCATTTTCGTTTGTTGCCTAAAATTAACAAACGAACGCGTTCATTTCTTTAACAAACACAAACATAAAATCTCGTTCGGTAAGTGTTCGTGAACACATATATTTCTTCGGCTCGTTTGCAGCCCTAGAGAAACATAAACTCTTGTGAATTGCATAGAGTTTGAGGGACCAATAAAACGTTGGGGGCAGGAGAGACTTGCCACAATGGAGTGAACAGCAGCAGGAGTAGATTCTTTGATTAGCTGCAAGAACTGTAGGCCTCTTTTCCATGCAGGCACATCCATGCTGCGTTCGGCAGGAGGACATCCTTAGAAAAAGTATCACATGATCAACATCATACACTATGGTACTCTTTTTTTAAGCACATTGAGCAGCAGTTGCATAAGAATAACATAAGAGTAAAGTACACGTGTGGTCCCTGAGGTAAACCAAAATTTTGGATTTGGTCCCTAGCTTTCCAAAAGTACATGGATGGTCCTTGTGGTTTGTACTTTGTAACGCATTTAGTCCCCAACTAATAAATCTAATGGTTTTAGCAGGTCCAGGTTAAGGACTATATGCATTACAAAGTGCGAACCACAGGGACGGGACAATCCTTGTCCTTTTAGAGCGCTAGGGACCAAATCCAAAATTTTGGTAAACTACTGGGACCATCCATGTACTTTACTCAAAACATAAACTACTTTTTTTTTCATGTAAACAAAACAAGAATTGTTAAATATAATATTTTTGGATAAAAGCCTAAAAGGTAACAAGGGAAACACAATTGACATCCTTAACCAACATGGACAAACTTTGGAAATTATCAAGTATAGAAAGTAACATGGATCAGAAGTCATAACTGTTCCAAATCATATGAAACAACTGAAAGTACTATGTACACAATAAGCACACAGCTAGGCCATTCAATAGTAATGATTCATAGTACAAAAGGCAAGTAGGAATACAAACAACCAACCTTATTTCTTCTGACTCGATGCTAGTTATGTTGCCAGAAACAAGCTCGTATTGGTAACGACATTTGGAGCAGGAAACAATCTGCAAGACAGATTCTATCCGATAAGGAATATAAAACTGATGAACTAAAGGGAGGAAGAAATGATAGATCATTAGCATTCACATGCTAATCTAAATTTTCAAATGGCAGTACATGAAAATATGTAAGATCAACATGTGCATATTGATTACCGACAAGCTAGTTTACCAATCAACTTTGCACTGCCAACCAAGAAAAGAGAAAATGCTTGCTAAGCAGACTAGTTTTAACTTTTTGGGCATGTATTTGTGACTTTCAAACTAGTAGCAAAATGTTCATTCACATAGAGGAACTCAGCTGGCATTACCGTTCTCTTGGCCTCTTTTTATTCATAACAAAAGAGAAATTTTCTAGGCAAGTGTTCATGCCTGAATACCATTTTGGGGTTGTGCAACAGCAACAGCTATCATGCAACTGGGACACTTTACAATCTTACCAAAAGGGACCTGTATGAACAAAAGCAAACTGCAGATCAATATGACAATAAATGAGAGGCTAGAAAACAACTGTGAGAAAACATAAGCACCAGCTTTAACGGTATATTTAGTATAATGATTGCCAACAAATAAGTCAAAACAGTGACTGCAGTTATACCTCTTCACCAGGAGATACTCCCACTCGGCAAACATTAGCAATAATCTTAAGGGCATCTGAAACCCTCAATGAGGCTGCAAGACCCCGAACCAACAGTGTGTATGTATTTACATCAGGTCTGGACCACCTCCATCTGTCACCAATGTCTTTATCTCCTATACCTACCACATGCATCAGACATTGGTACATTAAGCCCATCGTAGAGTAGACACAACACATTTTCATCCAAAAGTGATAGTCAATAACATAATGAAACTATAAAAGAGCACAGTAGACGGGAAATTTGGTTCAAATGATAATTGTATCTTGAAATTAATCAAGTTTTATGCTAGTCCAGTTATATGCTTTTAAAGGCTGAACATATGTCCTTTTTTTCTTGTGCTCCATGTACAAGTGCCCAAATATGCGCAATTTTACGTAAGTCATAAATTCAAATATATCCATACACTAATGAATTCTAAACCTGTAAACATCTATTTCCTAACTACTTTCCAGTAGCACACAATTTCTACATACACAGTCACTGAGTCACACACACACTGGTACAAAAATCTACAACTGCATGGCTGAAGGTACTACTGTGTCAAGAGAAAAAAAATATATAAAACCTAACCTTACTAATCAATATTGTAATTGATGCTACTTATATTGAGTTCCCAAACAAATATACAATAATATGCTTTTCACATGTCTTTAGTTCCCAACATCCTCATTACATATTTAAATTAGGTCTAAACTTTTAACAGAATCACAAAAACACTCCAATAATCGAATTCAGTTCGTCTGTACCTGCATCAAAACTGGATCGCATGGCTTGGAAAACAGACAGTGCCAAATCCGCATTGTTCCGATCCAACGCAGCCGCAATAATCTCACAACAATCAGACGTACTCACAACACCACCACTTCTCTTAGACATTTCACCGAACACTTGGAGTGCTTCACTCGCATCTTTTGCAGACGAAACCTTACCAATAATCAACTCATAATCCTTACTACCAGCATCATCATCACCATCCGCTACAGCACCTTCGTGATAGCTCTCACTCAACGAAGCCTTAATGTTATTGTTTTTGTAAACTGGAGTGCGAAAACTGCAAAACAGTTGAGAATTTGATGCGGTTTCGTTGAAGCGGTGGTGGTGAGTGGAGTGAAGATGGAGACGATTCGGCCATGGAGAAGTTAAGTTGAGCGTCATGCGAGTTTTGTGAGATGGAGGTGAGAGCAGTGAGTGCAGAGGTGAAGAAGATGAGGAACGAGAGGTTGGAAGTTTGTACGGCTGGAATCTGGTGTGGAAATTAACGATTAAAAAAATAATGTTTGTTTCGGTTATTGTTGATTAAAAAATGTACGGAAAGAATGGAGATGCGGGGAATCGAACCCCGTGCCTCTCGCATGCGAAGCGAGCGCTCTACCATATGAGCTACATCCCCAACTGACTAAAAGCGTTTAATTCTTATAGATGACTTTATTAAATTGTTAATGGTATACTCAAAAAGGCTCTTTTGACACCTTTTGTATCTTACAAGTTAGGAAATGTTTGTGTTTGGGTAGTATGCATGACTCGTATAAATGTAAATGAGTCATATATTTATATATTAGGTTGTGCAGAAAATATCTCACGTAAATCAAGATTATAAATATCATAAAAAACTGTTTAAGATCACCTATAATTAGAAAAATGTTAATTTCTTATAAATTTGAAGAAAATCAAAATAAATTAACACAATTTAATATGCTAATATATCATAGATAATTATTGTTATTTATCAATATATACATAAGGTAAAACTTATAATTTAGACAACTTGAATTATGAATAATTTGAAATGGGAAGCTACAGATGATAAATATGCTAATACATCTAAATCTTAATATTAGCTACAACACATATTTCACTAATGAATTTCACTTTGATATCATGTTTTGTTTTTGTGCAAATAATAGTATAATTTATCTTTTAGGTTACCGCAAGATTTTTATACTAATGTTTAAGGATTTTATTCCATTTGTTTTTTTTCTTTAGGTTGTTATACCGAATGATATTCAACAATAATTTAAATTTATATTATATATATATACATTAATAAAATAATATTAGAACTAGATTAAACCCATGTTAACTAGAGCAATATCCTTACGTCATGTATAATTAATAATTATAGCTATATTTAGCAATAATTTATAATTATATATATATATATATTAATAAAAATAATATTAGAATTAAATTAGACCTGTAGAATTAGATCAATATCATTATGTTATATATCAATTAATAATAATAATATTAGAATTATTAAAAAATATCTTTTATATTATTATATTATATAAATAATAATAATAATTAATAATAAAGTACCTATATTAAAGAAGAAAATGTCACATCGTATAAGCTCGTGTATTACACGGGTTAAATATAAAAAAAATCTTGATTGACAATATATTTTATTTAGTTTGTAGGTGTTATAACCCGTGTATTTCATGTGTTAAATATAAAAAAATATAAATCATAAATTTTATATAATCATTATCACACGGTTAAAGAATATACAAATATTATAATCTTATACATTAATAATTCATGATTTATATCCCACAGGTTGAGGAAATATAAACTATAATATTATTAAAAAAATGTGTAATACCATTAATAAACGTAAACTCTAAATGTAATAATATTATAAAGTTAATATTAATTTATGATTTTAGTTTTAAAACTTCTTGTTTTTTAATCTCAATATACTATGTATATTTCACGTAACTTATTTATAAGTATTTATTGTTTCTTAGTCTTTATACATTATTGAATAGTTATAATTGGTCACATAACAATACTTGATCAGTAATAGTCTTACTTAATTAGACATAATTGAAATTCATCAAACATAACCACACTTGACCATGAGTAGACATCCATAATCAAAATTCACCATTTATCAAAAGGACTTTCAAAGAATTAGTGAAAAGCTTTATGAGTTTTATTTACAAGAGGTTAAATAAACCATAATTTCCTAATATCATTTTATAATATTAGGAAGATGTTTTAATATTAACATTAATTTAAAGTTAGACGAAGAGATCATAAAAATTAAATTGAGATAACTTATATAAACATCTTGACTAGTATACAAGTCGTACATGAATTGTATACGTGTCAAAATAAGATGATAGGGTGTACATTAGGTCAATCCTTATAAAGATTTTTAGATTCACATCTAAATCAAATAAAAAGTAAGATTATTTAAGTATTAAATTTAAATTTTCTCTTGACATCGAAAGAGGATTAATTGCTAATACCGGTATCAATGATTCGTTTCAAACTTTATTTAACAAAAGTTGATCAATCTAAAATAGTTGATACAAACTTATTGAATTGGAATTAATATTGAAAGGATAAAGTGTTTGGTTAGACAATAAATGAACTGTGAATTGATATGAATCAAATTTCTACAAGCAAAGGAATTAAGGAAGTTGATAAATCAATGAAACTGACATAACCACCCAAAACAATTTGGCTTGTTTAAGAAACAAACAGTTTGTTTTGACATTTTGGTTTTCACGGATTTGTAGTTAAGTTTATGCAATTTTGGAACTTGGAACCACCTTTAACTTCATTTTTTCAATATTTTAAATATTTTAACACCATTTTCAGTGGTCCGGTGGCGTCAAGACGTCTGCCACGAGACGTTGAGGACGGTCCTGTCTCTCTTCTTCTCTACACACACACCTATACATACTATATATATATATATATATATATATATTATAGATACCCTCATCCTTCATTTCCTAGGTGCATCCCCTTTAGGCCCGTCCTCACACCCATCCTACGTGACACTGACGTGACGGGTCTCTTCCAGGAGGCTCATCACCTACACAGGGTAGCCTTACGTATCACAACCATAGACTAGCTTTATCTTTTTCAAAAGAATTACAAAAGCCAATCTGTCTGACCAACCCATGGAACCTTCTTTTGATTGCCAGTCTCTGAACTGTAGTTAATGGTTCAGCCAAGAAGTTAAATAAACGATGCTAAAAAGAAATCTTAACTAGCAAAATAGAAGTCCAAAATCAAAAGAGGTGAAAACAGCCACACATAATGTCCAGATACTTGGTATTTAACAACTATAAAGATGGTCTTTGAGAATCTTTTAAGTTACAAAATTGATACTGTTTTGCTCATTTTTAATGAGAAAAAAAACCACATTTTATTATTTGGTTTTTATTCATGCAGCCGAAAAACTAATATGCCTAGGCAGCCAGCCAACAAAGCGAAAACAGATGCCATTAGTTGACTCCATAGACCCACTTTTCTTGGTTGCTTGTGTAGTTCGTCAACTCCTCCGGTTTGAACCATAAGTTGATTTCATCCTTGGCGGTTTCTGGTCCATCACTTCCATGGATGATGTTCCTACAAACCACAACATGATCATCAACTTTTTCTGAATTGCGTAAAAATTAAAACTCGTGTGGGTTGTTCATAAACAATAATATTGTATTTTTCTTTTATGTGTGTACCTTCCCACAACAACAGCCAAATCACCCCTGATAGTTCCCGGTTCTGATTTTTGTGGATCTGTGGCTCCGATGAGTTTACGCCCGTACTTGATCACACCTTCACCTTCCCAAACCTGCATCAATGATTGAATGATTGATCAGAATAACTGATCACGATGCATATATGTAAAAGATAGATTAATATTTTCATTCTAACTAATTACCATGGCAAGAACGGGACCGGAGCTAAGGAAGTCACACAGCCCATCGAAAAATGGTCTTTCCTTAAGATCATGGTAATGCTTCTGGGCAAAGGACTTTGTAGGGGTCACAAGTTTAATGGCTACTAGTTTGAAGCCTTTACGTTCAAACCGAGCTATAATCTCTGAAATCTGGCAAAAAGAAGTTTTACATGATGACCAACAGTAATACAAAAATAGAGTATCTAAAATGCATAAAGATAATGGTGGCTAGATTACCAGTCCTCTTTGCACACCATCTGGCTTGATAGCAATGAAAGTGCGCTCCATCTGCAAAAAAAAAAATATAAAAGATCCATCATGAATCAAAGATACATTACCGATTTTCAATCATAGAAACTGTGAAAGAATGTAATACCTGTGCTGCATGTGCCTCTTGGTCTTGAAGCATGTATGCTATTAAGAAAATAAAAGATTTCAATAGGATAAGTTAAATCCTGATGCACTGGGTAGTTTGGTAAGATGATATAATGTTAAAAAAAAGGCAAAAACCTGCAGCAGGGACAGCAAGTGCTCCGGCAATCCATGTGCTGGATGAGTTTCCAGAATGATCACGCCCAAAAGAAGCTAGAGCTGGCAAGACTCCTTTGACCGAAACAGCTGTAGCAGCAGCAACAGATCGTCCTTTTACAAATGCAAGAACAATATGTAAATTATACATGTTATCAAGATTTTGACAACTGTTGATAGGCACAAAGAATGAAATGTTCATTCAGTTACCAATACAAATGAAAAATGACACAATAAAAACAGTACTCCCTCTGATCATCAATACAAGATTTCATAAAGCCTAATTTTCAAACTTAAACAGAGTAAATGCACTAATTGAACTAAGAAATTCACCTGCTTTGTAACAAAAAAAAAACTGCTACATGCAAATTCAATTCTAAATCTACTATATAAGAATAAAAATATAATAAAAAGTCATGCTAGAAACATATTTTCTTCCCCACCACATCAATCTCCCGGCATAGTATACTAAAATCACTCGCTTAAGAGCAACTAAAATGGAGCAAATATTTTGATATAAATATGATAACTATAACATAAATATTTATTTGAACACACAAATTATAGATGATTCAACTGAATAGTTCAATATCACAAAACTAGAATAAAATAACATACATTTTAAAGGTTAACAAAAAACAAATAAATTCAGGTTTAAATTCAGGATTTCAATCATCAACAGTTAATCTAAAGCATACGAAAATAACCAATGTTAACATCATCACACAGATAGGCACTGACAATCCAAAACACTTAACAATACCCAATTTACAGCATACTGATCATAACAACAAACTAATCGCAATCACATCAAAACATATACAAATGCTTATCAAATATAAAGGTTCAAAAAAAAAAGATAAAATTCAAGTTCTAACTTCAGGATCACAATCATCAACAGTTGATCTGAAGAATACGAAAATAACCGATAATCATCACACCAGTATTCACCAACAATTCAAAACACTTAGCAATACAGAACTTACAGCATACGATCATAACAATCAAATTAATCACAGTTAGATCTAAACATAAACAGATGCTTACAAAATTACATAAGTTAATCAACAAAAACTTCAGGAAATACATCAATAGCTCATGAAATACAAAATCAAATAAAATTCAAGTTCTAATTTCCGAATTGCAAACATCAACAGTTAATCTGAAGATGTTAACAACTAGCACCGACAAATCATAACAACATGTGCATTACTGAACCTACATCATATCGATCGTAACAATCAACCTAATCGCAATCAGATCAAAACATAAACAAATGCTTGTGAAATAATACAAGATCATCGACGGTTAATCTGAAGATGTAAACAATTTGCACCGACAAAACCAAAACAATTTACAATACTGAACATACAGCATATCGATCATAACAATCAACCTAATTGCAATCAGATCAAAACATGAACAAATGCTTAATAATACGAATTAATTAATAAAAGATAGCAGAAAATGATACCGGAGAAGAGACGCTTCTGCTTAGAAGCAGATGAGACGATAGACCTAGCAGCTCGTGAAGCAGATCTTAAAATCTGTGAGCTCATTCTCCAAATTTGATCGAATGATTTTGTGAAAAATTACTGAAATTGGTGAGTTTGGGGCAGAGTATGAGCAGTGAGCAGAGAGGCTGAGGGTTTTGATTGTGATTGGATATTTGAGGTTACCAATGTTGGTGCAAAGAAGGGGTTTTAGAAGTGCCCCATGAGGTTTCTATGAGTTAGCAAACTAGTCCTTTGGGTTTAGAATAGCTATTGTTTGATCCCTAAGGTTGGTTTTCATGTTTTTAATAAATGTTTTGAATGATGGTTGAGGAATGTTATGTGGTTTTGAGATGGATAATGTGATGGTTTATACCGGTTTTGAAGTGAAATATCTAAGCAAGCTTTGTTAGTTTATGAATTGGTAATGGTAGCAACTAGAGGATTGTTGGTAAGTAAATGAAAGTCGGAAGGAAATAAAAACACATTTGATGTATACGAAAGTTATATGATCTTTGGAAGAGAAAGGCGTTCTAGAAAATGTGAGATCTACGTTATGGGAATGAATGAAAAATGGCTTTGTAGAATATAAAAAGTAATCATCACATCTTAGTTTTGGATAAAAAAAAGTAAGTTATAAGACTGATTGTAGTGTCGTGAGCCCACTAACGCCCCTTCATTTGGAGGCTTTTCATTGGCTGAAAAAAAAAAGTCAAACACACATCAAAGTTGTAACATTCACACACGTTACCCTAGTCACTCCAAATCCCTAGATGCCTCTTCCGCGCGGTGTTTGGCGTCCCCTTGGGGTGATGTGGCAAACTGGCAGGTGACATCAAGCCATTACACATAGGTGTTGTTTGTTTTTTCTGAAAAGCTCTGCGCAGGCTCTTATGTCTGTGCCGCGCAGACTATTTGTTTATCCGAAGACATTTCATTATAAAACGTATGCGCAAGCTTTTCGTGGTGCAGACTTGACTCAACCACTTCTAAGATCTTCTAAGTATTTATGTTATGGGTGGATGACGTTAATACTTAATGTATCAATTAATGTTTTAACCTTTAAATATATTTTAGAAAAAAATGTTAAGATAGCACAAGTATGTCAATGTAATGTTAAAACTTGAAATTATATTGACTATATTTAAATAAGGATGACGCACATAAGTCATAAAAACATATATTTAGAATGGAAATATAAACAATTGGAAAATGTTATTTCTTATAATCAAACCTTTTACATCCAATGTCAAGACACTGTAAATACTCAATTAAAACGTAGGCTAATGATATCTTAGCGGTGAGATAAGGCTTAGGAACCATGAGCCCTGGGTTTGATTCCCATAAGGTGTTTTTCCTAATATTTATTGCTTTCCTCTTGAATTGGTGTTTTTCCTAGATTATTGTCTAGTGGAGATGGATATGACCGGGTGACTCCGCTGATGACACGATAGTACTCTAGTGATCCGTCATTGATCAAACTTGTCGTTAAAAAACGATGATGAATAAAATATTTCAAAAAAATGTACAGTGTTTTACCAATAAACGAATTACATATCACAAAGGATACATTCACCACTTGTAGTCTAGTGGTAAGGAGGCTTGGGTTCTCTCAGGGGAACGCCCAAGCCAAACTCTGAAGCCAGCGTGGACCCAGTTAGACAACATAGTCTAGCCGGGTAGGACAACAAGGCTCTACAGTTTGAAAAGTGTAATTATCTAATACAAGAAAGTCACTGTTCTAAAAAAATATATCTGAAATGACATGTTTTGTCTTTCTGGGAGTATAACGTACATATCTATTAGTTTTTTGGAATTCATATATCAAGTATGACAATTGAAAAAGAAAAAAAGGTAATATACAAGCAAATGGATAAATAGTCCACAATTTAGTGTGAAAAGGTTTAATTTGAACAATGAACTTATATTGAGGGGTATATATTTTAAAGTGACGTAAAGCTGAGGGTTGAAACTGATGTGAAATCTACAAAATTATTAAGGCATCATATGCTGCGTGTGGGACTTACGTTTAAATAGGATCCACGTGGCACCAGATCTAGCATTCTCAACCGTCCGTGCGAATCACGTGGGGTTTAGGTGTACTAATTAACTTCTTTCCAGATCAAAGTACTACCCAATTAAAGAAAATCATGATTGGATAAATTTGTATTATCAAATTCAATGAAATGATTATATTTGATAGTATCATATGATCTACTTATAAGCCTAAAATGTAAACTTAAAATAAAATTTAGAATATAGCATACCTATTTATTGAAAATTATAGCGTTTATATCAACTTTTAGTCTTTTACAAATGGTTTTATCATTAGTATCTATCTTACACTAATGGTGAAATTATCTCTAAAAGTTGGTACATATAAATATGTATAAAAATGATAAAATGGGAAAGTATATTTTTTTAAAGAACGGCGGAGATTATTATTAATGAAATGGGTGCTAATACTATTAAATACATCCATAAAAGACAATTAGGTGATACGTTATATTCACGTATTTACGAAAGAGGGTTGCAAGGTGATAATGTCGTTGTGCGGGTCCCGAGGAATTCCTAGTCGCCCCCTCATCCCATAAGTTTGCAATGTGGAGACGGTGGTTATCCCCTCGTCACTCAACTTAACACATTTAATTTATGCACAAGGCATCTTTGTATTGGAATTTGATTTATTTATGTGCATTAAAAAATTAAAAGTAATGGTGAATGGTGAGTGATCACATTACATAGATTAAGCGGTGGGGGTGAAGGAGGAAGTGGTGATGTAACACTAAGATGGCACTGATACACTTAATGATGAGGGGTTTAGGGAGTAAGCATAACCTTAAAAGGAAATAACATTACACCAAGAGGATCATTGTATCACATTATACTTAGCCCTATTTTTAACCATGAAAATGAGTTAACCTTAATGTCTTCCAGTAATTTACGCACCATTATGGGTTTATTGTTGAAAGTTTTTTTTCGGGCTCTCTAGTAAATCACATCTCGCCATAAACAATGGGTCTGTCAACTTGGATTCTTTTGTCATCCCTGGTGAACGGTCCCGATTTTCCCCAATCCTTACTTTCGTCCCCCTTGATCACCGTTTACGGTGACTTTGGAAAACTTGCCAAATTTGGTTCCACCTGCGAACTATTTGCACTTGCCGGATGTATAAAGTGTGGTTGTCAGAATATTACTTGCATATGTAAATAAGAGGAATGGGTATTTTTGTCATTTTGTTTTCGTTTTGCTTTTAGACTACAAGCATAACATGAAAATTAAAAAAAGAACTATTGCCAAAACCTAATAGACATCCATCCCATAGATGAAAGGGGTGCAATTTAAGTGAACATTAGAGACTATAGCCGTAATTTGACGAAACCTGAAATTTGACATACCACATGCACGATTGTTGAGATTTACTCATTAAAAACGTGGAATGCAATCTTTAAGAAATTGTCCACAAAAAAATAGAAGTTTTAATGTGGCATGATGTGTCAATGATGAAGACAATGTTTCATCTAGTTCTCCCAATATGGACCCATACAATTAAATTTGGGTTGGCTTAGATCTCATATACATTAACGATTTGGCGACTTTGTCTAATATGAACTTCCTTTACGGTCACCACAGTCAATCACCTACACCGCCGCCACCAAACGTTGCTGTCAACGCCGCCACATCCACTGTACGACAGGAACTCAGGAAGGCAGCATACGGTGGCACTCTGACTAGCCCAAAGTCACATAAGGAACAGCTACTCGGCCAGGGCAGATATTGCTTCAAGGGACTACCAGGCTAGAACTGACAAATGGTGAGGATGAATGGACAATGCTTTTAAACAAAAAAAGTTCTTTAACTTTGTCATCAAAAGTGTCTTCTGAATATACAGTGTCACTCGACTCTTGGATATAAAGGTTACATACAATTTTTTTACTGGTATCAAAATAGCATGTGAACCTGCTATGACCCAACTGTTTTGACCCTAACCCGATTTTAAATGAACCTCTTTCAACACGTTACGCTATCCAACCAACCCACCTGTTTTACGACTCATAGCACTTTTGTCGATATCAATGTTGGTGCTCTACCATATACAAAGAAGATAAAAAGATACAGACATTGGTAAAACACTAAAAGCAAAAAAAATGGCACACCTTTGACCATCCATGCAGAACTACATATTCCATCAATCTCAATGAACTGGTAAACAAGCTTCATAGCCCACCATAAATCTCACAAGTATTAACAATCTAATCTAATCATCTAATACCATTTACCATAAGTGCGCAATCAGATGTCATTTGTCTGACTATGATCAATAATTCAGCTTGAATGTGAGCCCAATTGGCAATTGTCTTGCAACGCCGTCAACCAACTATCCACCTAATAGATAATGAAATGGATATAAGATCGTACATCTTGTTTAACGAGAAAAATTAAGATGACACCCACAAAAAGAATAAATAATTGTAGCAAGTCATACAAAATGCAAGTTGTACCTGGATTTTAGAAGTGCTTGAACACTCGTATCTCATTCCAAGGCGAGTTACTATATAAAAATAATATCGAGTTCTCTCCATCTCTTGAATGACATGTGGCATGGGCCCCACTTCAATGATGTCAGATAACAAGGTGGAGTCTTGAGGGCTTATATCTGCAACAGTTTTAGGCTGGTCAGCAAAGTCAACCATCATGAGGCCAATGTTACAAACAAGTGCATGTATATCAAATCATGAGTGGATATAAGTAGATATATGTGAGCATATAGTGATATAAATGGTGTAAACGAAGGGAATCACAGTATCACCTGTGCACAGAAAATACAAATAGATGCACGGTCCATGAAGAACAACAAAACGAGGAAGCCAGTCATCGACTTCCATGTCATCAAGAGGAAGTGGTTCTCCAGGTAACGTTTCCCATCTCTATTAAACAGCATTTTACAAAACTGTCAGTTACTAAAATATGAACTCAATGTTATATAAAGAGGAAAACATTCATGGAACGTACGGTTCTCATGTATAAGTAGCCTGAAAGAAGGCAAGAACGCAGAATTTCGTCAGTGTGTTCCAACCTGTGAGTGACAGAACATTTGCATGTTAACTTTAATATGAAGGCATGTTGTTATTATTGAATTAGATATATCGATTTTCCTTACCTAGCTCTCAGATAAGCTTCTCTTTCCTCTAAATCAGCAAGTTCTGATTGAAGGGATTTTACTTCTGTAGCAGATAATACAACCTGCTAAATACAACACGAAATAATGTTTAAAAATGTGGGATTAATATATTAAAGAGAAATGCCATTTCCGTCCTTGAGGTCTGGCTACTTTTGCGACTTTCGTCCAAAGGTTTGTTTTTCCGCATCTGGATCCAAAAGATTTAAAATCTTGCAATTTTCATCCGACTCATTAAGTCCATCCATTTTTTAACATTTAGTCAAGGGTATTTTCGTCTTTTTAGACATTTTTATGATGATTAACGGGTTTTGGTGGGGAGAAAGTCAACAAAGGTGGATCTTTATTTCTTATAGTGTTTTTTACTTTAATAAAAAATGTCCAAAAAGACGAAAATGGCCCTCATATAACGGAGAAAATGGATGGAGTTAACGTGTTGGATGAAAATGGCAAGATTTCAAATCTTTTGGATCCAGATGCGGAAAAACAAACCTTTAGACGAAAGTCGCAAAACTGGCCAAACCTCGGGAACGAAAATGACATTTACGCTATATTAAATGAAGGTTGAAGTGTCAAGATATCAACTCAACCTTTTCTTGCCCATTTGTGTCATTTACCCATGAAAGCTTCCGTGGACTGAGCAAGTTCAAAATGGATGCAGCACGTTTTAACCTTCTTTTTGCCCATAAACGGCTGCTGGAACTATGCTAATGCATATCAAACGAACTTTAATGAAATCAATCTATAATTTATACCATATCTTAAGAAGAATATGATCAATGTGTAACTTATATTTGTGCCATGAATGATACCTCGCATTCGCTCTTGGTAGACGATATAGATGGACTTCTTGTCCGAGGGGTCTCTACACCAGAAGTTGAAGCCTGAAAATGATCCGGGAAAATTTCTACTCCTCTAGGACCATCGCCCATGGCTTAATTTCAGTTATGTAAAAAAGGATCTGAACAAGATGAGGTTCATTCAAAACATGACAAACAAAATAAAACCACAATGAAAAGCGTCGTAATCCAAGATAATATACAATGTAGCTAAGAGAATCATAGCAAACAACCATACAAAAGTACCAATAATGAGAGATGTAAAGTGTAAACTACCATTAACATACAGCGATGAGTAAACTAGTCAAATCACCATTATATATATTTATAGCATTAATATGAAGGACCATCATTATACCTCTCTTATCGAATACTTGTACCATAGAAAAATTACATAAGAATGGCAGGTATACAGGCAACAAGCTGCGCCACAACCCCCTTTTGAATAGCAAATCCAATTCTACCGAAAATAAAACTATGTTTCCTTTGCGTTGAGAAATTGTTGTGCACGACCCTTTTGTTATAAATATACAACAAAAGGCAGAAACAATTAATATAAAGAGTTTAATCTATCTTCCAAAGAATTCAAATAAGGCATGTCACATTTTTGGATTAACACAACTACACAAGTACCATAAACACTGACCACTAACAATAATCATTTTGGAGGTTTTAATGAGGAACCAACGAAGATAAATCAATACCAATCTACGTGATACAATCCAATCATTTAAATAAGCAGATCAAATACACAAAATCTTACAATCAAAGCTTCAAAACCTAAATATCATAAATAACAAACATAAACCCTAACTACTTCAGATCAGCTAGTAAACAAGCTACCAGCTACGAATCGTAACAATCGAATAACTAATTCTCGTTTGCTGTTCATCATCAACAATTTCAACCAAACAGGAACACAGGGGGAGACATATACGGTATTAAGTTCATATCACCGTGATCACGTGTAACATAACTCATCGCGAAGCATATACTAGCGAGAATTGAAGAAAATCACAAGGAAACAAAAGAGGCTAGCTAGCAAAAGTAACTGAATCGCTTAATCGATAGAGACAAGTTACGGTTTAAGAGATTCAGTCAGATTCAGGTGATCAGAGCGATGGAGATAGCAGTGATTGGTGATGAATTTTATCAGGGGGAACAAACAAAACAACAGGACCAGCCTTGATGCCAGCCAATGTATTATCAATTTTATAATTAAAATAAATAACTAAATGCTTACTTTGTAGTTTTCGGTAGGCATAGAGATTTTTATATGTAGATATGTTTTAACCAGTTGTTGACTATTTTTTTAAGTAATTAGAGTGTAGTGGAGAGTTTAAATGATAAGAAAAATTTTGTAGGAGTAACTTTTAAACCAATGAAAATTCTTTATTTACTTCATTTAATGTGTGTATTTAATATTATGAAAAATGACATGTAGGTAAATTTATAATTGTCATTAATTAGCTAATTAATTAAACTGTAACTCGTTTTTTTAATATACTTTTTCATGATAAAATAATTTATGGTGAAGGACAATTTTGATATGTTTAGGATAAATTTTAATATGTGTAAGATAAATTTTGAAATGTGTGTAGGGTAAATTCCAATAAGTATAAGATATATGTAGGATAAATTTTGAAATGTGTAGGATATAATGTTTTTGTTTTATTAACGAGAGATAACATAATTAATGAGAGGAGTTATAAATTATTTAATGTTTTACCATTATGCTCTTTCTTCTTTTTCTTCTCAAATGAACCTTCTCCTTAGAGGGTATGTATAAGGTTTGAAAGAAATTTGGCCATAGAACCACGGTTGACTGCCTAGCAATTACTCGGTGAACCTCCGATTAGTAATTTACTCGGTGATAAATCAGAGTCTAGGCAGGATTTTTACAACCATGATAGTTTGTATTGTTGTTCACAAGCGGAAGCGAGCTCTACATACAGTTGGTTTGGCTTAGTGATGATTCGTATCGAGCTAAAAATTTGAGTTTATGTTCTACTTATGTACAACGTATACACTGCTTGATCTTTATCGAGCAATCGAAATGAAAACTTGAGTTAAAATTTTATTTAGGTGTAACTCATACTTGCTAGTGGCTTGAGAAGCTAGCAATGAAGGGAGAATGTTAGATATGTATATTTAATTTTTGCCTTTAAAAAAAAGTAAATGTATTTTAATTTATAAACACAAATTTTCAATGTTTACATGCATGTAAATATGTACTTGTTATGTTTTGATGTATAAATGAATTTGCTTGTATAAAATTAAATATTAGGTTCTTGTTGCAAAACTTGGTAATTTGGTATAGTTTAAAGGGCTATAGTGCATTTATGGTATATAAGGAAGCTGTTTTATCTGTCACCTAATGATTGGGAGCACCATCTAACTGCTAACACCTTTCGAAGCCCATGTTTATTAACATTATTAAAATAGATGTCAATTAGCATTTTTGTTTAATACAGCTATGATGCTGATCTTTCATCCATAATATTTATAGTCTTTCTAAAAAAAGCATATAATTTTAACACACTAATTTATAGATCGTATATAAGCATATTATATATAGTCTTCTACACAGGGGCGGATCTACGTTGAGAACTACGGGTTCACACGAACTCACTCGGTTTTAAATTTTTAGTAGAAATGTTAATACAAAATATGGTATGAACCCATAAAAAACATCTGGGATGAACCCAATAACCAAATTTATGGATGGTGGAGTGCTTAAGTCATGTAGTTCCATGCTTGAGGTCACTGAAAAAAATTTCTAGATCCGCCACTGCTTCTACATGTATATGTTATGCAAGCTTGACGGTGATGCTATGACAAAAGGATTGTTCTCTATAATGTTTTAAAGTTTAACTTCAAACTTAGTTGGACCGAGAAATGACATAACTCAATTATGAAGCCAATCCCGATAAAAAACCAAACCAAACCGAAGAAACTAAAAACCGAATCATGACAAGACAACACAAGACCAGGCCAAAAACCATTGATAATTGGTTCAGTTTCCTGTAGTTGACTTTTAAACAAAGGCGATTCTGTCTGATCAGTCCGGAACCAGAACCAAGCCAACAAATAAAGACGTTTATCTTTTATACTTGATACACCGCTTTTTAATATTTATACTTTTCAATTTATTATTAATTCGAGTGTGATCGTGATACTCACCGATAAGATATCACCAAAAACGACCGGAGGATGGCTCCCAATAGAGCCGCTAATTGGTGCTACTGCAGTGCAAGATTGGTCGACAAAGATGCTTAAACTAGCAGCCAGTGAAAAACTACCTGAAATAAGCAAATAGCAAGGCAACACTAGCAACATAAAAGAAGGGGAGAAGTTTTATTAATCGAGGAGCAACGATAATAAGCTAGAAAAATAGAGACCATGGGGAAGGGATGGCTTTTCAAAAGCACAAATATAAAAGAATTGTCTCAATGTGTACTTTCAGGAGAATGGTGGTGATGTATTCGATTTAGATTTACTGACCCAAATTCAATTGACTCAGTTGGCATCACTGCCACCTCAGCACCTGACACATCAGATAACACCACATTCTTCTCATCATCGGTTGCATCTTCAACCTTACAAGATGCTGCAAGACTCTCGTTCACTTCAGCCAGTGTTGACTTGGGTACCTCCTCTTGCTTTATTACAACAGCATGATCCACCTCCATACCCATCGCTTCCTCAGGTTTATTCGGTTGTTCATCATTTTCTTTATTTACTTCCATAGACGTGTCCTCAGCAGCCGCCACCTCATCTGCTGGTTTGGCATCATCGTCTGAACCACCTTTCTCGTTATGAAAAATGCTTTCTTCTTTTTCTTTATTCACCGGATGAAATTCTTCTTTTTGCTTCTTGTACAGAAACATCGCTTTCTGAAAAACACAAAAAAAAAAGTACCTCAAATAAACACCACAGCTAATAAAAAACATAGGTTGTTTATCTCAAACGTTTTCATACATATGAGGGGAATGTGTTAAATAAGTGGGAAAATAGCCAAAAAATTAATTTCAAGAGTAAAATGCCATTTTTGTCCCTGAGTTTTGGCCAGTTTTGCGTTGACATTCGTCCAAAGGTTTGTTTTTCCGCATCAGGAGCCAAAAGGTTTGAAATCTATCCATTTTCATCCGGCTCGTTAACTCCATCCATTTTTATCCGTTAAGTCAGGGGTATTTCCATCTTTTTTTGTTAACTTAAGGGGCAATTTGGTCTTTTCCACTTTATGTGAAGAGGACCAAATACCCCTGAAAAAGACTGAATTACCTTTTAAGTTAACAAAAAGACAGAAATACCCCTGAGTTAATGGAGAAAAATGGATGGAGTTAACAAGCCGAATGAAAATGGCAAGATTTCAAACCTTTTAAATCCAGATGCGGAAAAACAAACCTTTGGATGAAAGTCGCAAAACTGGACAAACCTCAGGAACGAAAAATGGCATTTTCCTCTATTTTTAATGTATGAAACCTCTTATGTTGTTTTTATTTAAAGGTTTATAAAATTACAGTAATAATATTTTTTTTATAATCAAAGTGTTTTAAAATATGAACAAGACCTGATCCAACACATTTCAACCCATACTATAAGATAACCCTTACAGACCACACTATACCCATTCATCTTGCCACCCCTACAAAACATCAGAAAGAAGCTGATACTAAAAGAAACAAACCTTGAAAACAGAATCATTTATGGCAGAAAATAGTGTAGCACTGCCAGTAACATTAGCTTCTACACTCTCCTGTTACATATAAAGAAAAAACTTAAGTGGATGCATTTCAGTGGAAAGAAATATTGCATCATGTACATAAAGAAACTTCATCTTTACCTCTAAATATAAGATCTTGCAGTCAAATTCAACAGGTTGTGAAAAATCTTCCTGATCCAAGTTCATCATACTCGTGCACTGGTCATACAGCTCGGGTTGCGTAAGATCTTTAGATACATCAACCCTAGAAAGATAAGCTTGAGCGATAATGGAACTATTGTCCTCGTTAACAACCGTAGAGATTTTAGGACTGCCACCTGGCTTCTGACCTTCATCACCGTTTTTTTCAAGATTCGAGATCTCCGGCTGGATACGGAGTTGGTTTGGCCCACTCTCGTCAGGCTGACCTGTCGGCCCATATTCATCATTTGGTCTTTGACCCGAATACTCGTCTTTCTGTTGACCCAGTTGCCCCTCCATGCTTGATCCAGCATTTTGGTCCCACTCTTGATTATTCATTTGAGATCTACGATCCCAATCGACCCTACCGTATAAGTGAGATTCATCACCGAATATGTGCAAAGGAGGTGGGACCGATTCGTCCACTTGATTCCTCCAACCAAGTGGTCTACCATGGTCAGGAACATGAAAAGGTAAACCAGGGTTAAGTTTCATTGGCGGTCTACCGAATATTGGTGGTGGGAATTGCTGCATAAGTGGATGAAACATGGGTGGTGGAACATGCTGGAACGGTATGTAACCACCGGTTGCCGTCATCGGTGGAGGCCAATTAGGGACGCTTTTCCAATTACCTTGACTTTGACCTTGAAATTGACTTTGACCTCTGTTCATGTTGGGGTCACCCATCCTCCGGTGCCAATTGTTTGACTTACTTCTCTCATCTTCTGTAAAAACAAAAAACGAGCTATCAGATCCTGTTCTATAAGGATATGGTAAAGGAGACTTCGAATTACCAGAAAAATGAGAATTTCTTGAGTACGGTGATGAAACCGATAAATTATCGTTATCAACTTGTGATAATTCATTATTTATGTGTCCATCGTTCACCGACTCCCGACTTCCTTTACCATCCTTAAAAGCATCTTTAGCGCCACCACTACGAGAGCCTGGGCCGGATTCTTCAATATCGAGATTTTTTCTACCATCAGATTTAATCAAACTCCTGCGTTCGTTACTTGATGAGGGGGATTTATCGACTTGAGGGGAAGAACGTGATTCAGGCCTCATTTGTTTTTCACCCGGTAAATCACCACCCGTGTAACTATCATCCTTCGAGGTCACTTTCTTATCTGATTGCACAGGGGCAGAATTGTAATCTCTGCTCGAGTGAACGTTATATCGACCTCGATCTTCATAAGCATGATCCGGGTACTTGGTTTCGTCTTGCTTCGTAACCCTGAAAAATGTTACACATTCTTTATGATTCAGAAGCCAGGAAATAATTTTTAAGAAAAAAGAGTAAAAAGCCATTTTCCTCCTTGAGGTTTAGCCAGTTTTGCGACTTTCGTCTAAAGATTTGTTTTTTCCCATCTGGATCCAAAAGGTTTGAAATCTTGCCATTTTCATTCAGCTCGTTAACTCAATCCAATTTTCTCCATTAAGTTAGGGATATCTTCATCTTTCTTGTTAACTTAAAGGGCAATTCGATATTTTGAATATTTGTACATTATGCTAGATGCTTGTACATAAAGTGAAAACGACCGAATTGCCCTTAAGTTAGCAAAAAAGGCGGAAAAACACCTGACTTAACGAAGAAAATCAGATGGAGTTAACCAGCAATATGAAAATTGCAAGATTTCAAACCTTTTGGATCCAGATGCAAAAAAACAAACCTTTGGACGAAAGTCGCAAAACTGGCAAATCTAAGGGACAAAAATGGCATTTTACTCTAGAAAAAATAATAAATTTACCGGTGATGATCTCTTGTTTGATAAGAGCTCCCACTAGGGGAACTCCTACGGCGACTATGACTAGTGGTAATTTCCACGTCAGCATAAAGAGAACCGAGTCTTCCTCGTTCAGAAACCGAGTCATCTTTAGCACTTGATCTCCTTTCTAACTCAGATCGTTGTTCTTTCATACTACTACGGGATCTATAATCACTAGATTCATCTTTCTCATTACCTCTTCTCCTATCTTTATCATCTTTATATCTAGCTACACGATCATCATAAACCGGGCTTCCATCCCGATTACCTGTCTTTGTATGACGCGAATCTGTGCCCGCGTTATCATCCCTCAAACGTTTAGCTTCAGGTGCATCCCGATACTTGGAATCATGTGCTCTCTTCTCTTCCTTCTGTCTATAGTCTCTATCATCATCTTGCCTGCGTTTCCGGTCCCTGCTTCTTTCATCTTTATCACCGATCTCAATATATTTATCATCTTTATATTTGGTTTCTTTATTACCATCTTCACTATACTTATCTTCACGGTATTTGTCATATTTATCATATTTCTCATCCCTGTGTTTGTTATATCTTTCACTTTCACCTCGGTGTTTAACGTCCCGATTTTTCCTATCGCGTTCACCGTCTTCACGGTATTTTTCGTCCTTTTGGCGGGGTTCTCTAATGTCTCCATATTCTTCATTTTTATGCCGTTCATCTTTAGAACGATCATTTTTTGAAGACAATCGTCTATCTTCAGTTTCTTTTATGCCATCTTGGTATTTATCTTTGTCACTAGAAGCTTCTCCTCTTCTTCTCATCCTCTTCTCGAGCTCTTTTTCTAACTCGGGGTTTCTTAGCTCTTCTTCTATTGGCCATTCTGATAGAAGATGAAAAAAACAGTTTGACATCATATAGTTAGTAGATTTAGTCATCTTTAATTCCCAATAACTTATAGCTGAATTTGAGGTTTACTGATCTCATTAAGAGTTAAGACACACGATGGGGTGCCATATAGGCTGAACTTATAGGAGCCATAAAGGAACATTCTAAAACAAGCGTGAATGTGAACAATGATACATATGAATACGTAGCATAGTTATCAAAAGTGGTCGATTTTGGCGCCTAGGCGAATTTTCTGGGCGAAGCGCATAGAATGTGCTCCTACTTCCTAGGTATTTTGAGCGCAGCCTAATTCCATGTGTGATAAATGATAATTAATCCCTTTTTTAAAAATTGTAAATTCCTCATTATATGCAGTATTTAAAGGACTAGTATTTATAGGACTATTGGCAACTGGTGATATCACTAAATGTTGAATTCGGATATGCTGAATTAGTCATTACTACTCACAGAACCTGCATATCCTAAATACACGGCTACCTACTTTTATCCTAGTTTTTTTCCTTTTGCACGGCTAAAAAACTTTCATTAGAATTCCAGCAAACAAATACAACAGGGGCTAGCAAGTTACACTTATCCTAAATACATTAACAGTATTTTTTGCTCTCTGATTTAGTTCTGCATTTTCCAGTATTTATTTCTAATTAATTAATTCTGAAATCTGAATTAGTTCTCTAACACTCTGTTCCCGAGTTCACTTAAAGAGGAAAAGAAAGGAATTGAAAGGAAATAAAAATATGTTTGTGTTCCTGAGTTTCATTTAAGGAAAAGAAAGGAAAATAAAAAATGTTGTGTTCCCGAGTTTCACTTATGGAAGGAAATGAAAGGAAAACTAGGCTAAATTCTTTTATATTACATAACATATTTTATTTTTCATTACATAATATATTTCTTTTTTTATTTTTAATTTAAGTGCGCTTTTATTTTCTTAGGCCCACGCTTTATTTGTGCCTTTAGCCTAGGCCCTAGGCAGAGCCTTAGCGTCTTGAGTGCGCTTCCCGCCTTTGATAACTATGATACGTAGTATTGAACCTGAAAGCATGTAATGGCGAAAAGAATGTTACTTTATTACTGTAGATCTATCCAGTTGTTTGATGTTAAGTGAGTATTCTTGTTACTTTAGTCATGAATGGACTCACAAAAGGCATAGAATCAACATGGTAATAAGGTAAAAGCTTCAACTGGTGATACTTAGGTTAAGCCAAACTACATTGACCATGTGGAATTAAACTCTAGTGTGTTAATAGGAAAATTCAAAATGTAGTAAATATATAAAGGCAAGTAGTTAGCAAATGTTTCTGCACCATTGCTTACGAACTATATGACACGAAAGGATGGGAGAGAGTAAGAGACTAATGATGATCCTAATATCTATCCATAATGATGATCCTAGTATCAGGAGTCATGTAAATTGAATAACCCACTAATAATCTGAACACCAGTTAAACATTATACGAAATGCTGTTGGGCACAATAACTCAAACACAATAATGGAGAACTACTAAATGATTGTCTAATATTATGATTCACTTTTTACTTAAATCACTGCACATAAAACTATTAGTAACTAAATCATGTTTGCAGGTCCATTAATAACATACAATTGGCAGCACCATAGCAGCTATAATAATTCATTTCGTAAACTTTTTCAGCAAAGGCAATTCACATTTCACAGATACAAAATGCACATATCAGTATTATACCGCACCTTTTTATATGTTTCCTACTATGCACTACTTCACAAACATACCAAAACAACAACATTTCTTACCAGTAATTTCCTTTCCTCTTTTGCTCGATTGATTCTCAACTTTCTCTGACGCCTCAGTCCCGACCTTATCAGAGTGACCTTTCCTTCCCCTATCCGAACCACGATCCTTCTCCTTCTCCTTTGATTCCTTATACTCCTTATACAAACTACTCTCCTTCCTCACAGACTCTTTCTCAGACTTCCCCTTCTCCGATACCACTAAACTCGCACTCGCGCTATCTGAATCATGTCTCCTACTACTCTTACTCTTCAATTCACCGACAACTTTTGATAAATCCTTCGACTTAATTACCTCCTTATCCTTATGCTCTATGTTCACAACTAATCCTTTATCATCACTACTTCCACCATTCCACCTGTCACTACTTCCACCATTAACCAGATCCTTAACGTGCTTCACACGTTCTCCAGAAACCGATAAATCCTTATCGCCACTACTATTCTTATCCTTTATTCGCACATCCTCATCGGAACCGGAATACTCTCTCGCTTCCTTCGAACTATGCTTGCTTTGCTTGTGCGATTTGCTTCTCGAACTTCTCGGCATAATAACTGAATGTAACAAACGGTTATAACTTATAACAACGGCTGCAAAAATTCGAATTTCAAAACCCTAACTTCGTGCGCGAAATTGACGTACGTGTTTCCGTGTTCGTCAGTTTGGAAATGGAAACCTAACTTCGTGGTGAATCTGGACCGTTGGTGACGAGTTTGTTGAATCTGATCGGAAGAGAAATCGACGGCGATGTGCAGAGGGGCGGAGGAACGACAATGCGATTGGAATCTGGAAATTGTTAAGAGAGAGAAAGGGGGCGTTTTGTTATGTTATCATTTTTAAGTGAACGAATGGTGTTTTGAGGTAAACTCGATAAATTGCAATGAATGGACGAAAATACCCTTTATAAAAGTGTTGATGATTGTGGTAATGATGATGATTTATCTATGTTTGAGAAGATAGTGGCTATGTGTTATAGGTTAAGGATGGTGTTATGAGAGTGTTGATATGGGTGGGGAATTGGTATAGAGGGATGGTGGTATCGTTTATTATGCGAAATAAATAAGGTTTTGAGGTGTTTTGAGATACAAATTTGATATGGAGTTGGGAATGGAGGGGAATACTATGTACCTTAAAGGGGGTGTAGCCCCTTTCCATTATCTCTCGAAACCATAACACGTATTTTAATATGGGATTGATTGATTGATTACTCTCTATGGGTTTCTTGTCCATGTCGATAGCTTCTATGATTATCATGATCTTAGAGTGATCTTGAGCACATTTAGACCCATGATATGCCTGGAGGCTACTTTTATTTGAGAAAACCTTATAGTCTTATAAGAATGTTTCCCGATTGTCGATTCAAAAAGCAATGAGAATAAGGGTGAACAAATGGAGTTTATATATAAAAAAAACATCTTATTTTGATTTTGGTCATTTTGAAAAGGGTTTGATAATTTGCTTTATTTGTTTTATAATATATCTAATATCTTATGTCGATTGACATCATCAATTGACGTGGAAATATGTGTATATTATGTACCCCAACTAAAGAGAAGTGTTAAGAAAAACACACAAGTCGGTGTGTAACTTCCAAACAAAACTCACAACATTATCGAAGCATCCACAACGTTATTTCTTACAAACCTCTATCTTATCATGTCATATTAGATTTCAAACCTTCCTCGGAAACCTCCACATTTCCCTGTTCGCACAACACCAAATCTTTAGAAACCCCCCACCCCCACCCCCACTCCACATTATCAGATGCTTTTTTACATTTATTTTTTATTTTTGCTTCACATTCATTTTTTTATTTGACATGTGTCCCACATATGGAGTCCAGACTTGGTTCGTAGCCTCGAACTTGATAGCCAGCCCAAGCTTACAATGCTAGGAAGGTCCGTGAGGCATGGTGTGGATTTGCAAACATGCCATAAAAGCATGTGTTGGGCATTTTCTTACATCACTCACGGTATTAGAGAATGTTATGGGATCCCCATAAGGTAGGGCTGATGACGCGAGCCATGTGTGGGGTGGGCAAACGCACATGGTCACGTTTCGAAGGTTCCATAATTGTTAAAATCTTATATATATATATGTATATATATATATATATGTATATAATATATATATATGTATGTATCGAAAACTCACCTTAGTTAAAGAAACCTATAAAACTTCATCTCATTTGATCAATGGTGGATATTAAAAAAGTACAAAAAAAAAAGTTATTTTTCGACTTTTGTAGACAAATGTTACAGTCTAACAAAAATGTAAAGTGTTACATTTTTCTCTCTTATCTCTCCTCGTCTTATCTGACTAAAAAAAAAATGTGATAGCTGTATTGTTACATAAAAATTTCACTGTAAAAAAAATGTAACATGTTTTTTACGCATATTACAAATAAAAACTTCGTAAATTATAAATACTAAAATCCATGCACTTTATATAATCTAAAAAATTGATTTCAAAACACAATAAAAATGTGTTACTGATGAGTTACAATAAAATGTGAACTGCTGAAAAAATGTAACATATTCCCTCTCATCTCTTCAGTATTCGAAAAGTGTGTCAGTGTCAGAAAATGTTGCATGTGTCAGTAAAAATGATGCAGAGAAAAAGTGTAACACGTAGCAACATCATGTCTGCCCATTAGGTTTCCAGAGTTTTTGCAACTCACATGATATTTCTTCCTATAATTCACCTATATACGTGTGTGTATTTATACTAATAAATGAAAATCATTTTTTGACACATGTCAATTTGTGATGCCTTTTTATTTTTCAATTTCTTTTTCTATTAAACAATAATTTAACTAAATACAATTTAAATAAGGATAATACTTTTTATCAAACTTTAAATTAATGATCTCCTTATTTTTCTTTGTAGAATCAGACAAATATATAAAATTTTTATTCTCATTTAAATTAGATTTAGTTAAATAATCTTTTTAATACTATTGTTGTTTAATATTTAATAGGATATAGAAATAAGAAAATAATATTAAATTACAAACATCATGGATCTCTCTTGTTTATTTATTTATTATTTCTTTTATTTTTTTCATTTATTAATAATTATCTACTATTTCATTGGTTCTACCACGTGTAATACACATGTTTCTAACCTAATAATAAATAAAAAATTAAAATTTTAATAAGTAAACAGTACATCGAATTTATCATTCAAATACATATCTTTACAGCCGTATGTGTTAATTGATTACATAATATTTATTTAACTAGTGCAATACACAAGATATTTTCAAAATATAACTATATTGCTTATTATATAAAATTAAATTTATACAATCCGTGTAAAATACATGGTTCTAAACTAGTATATATATATTTCAAAACAAAAGCCTACAAAATGCCTAATGATTTTAACTAGTTAAGATGTTTAAAGTCATAAAATTGTTTATTAAACGTTAGAACAACATCTACAATTGTAACTTTATATTTATATTTATATTTATATTTATTCATTTATGAAACCAATATGATGGGTAGAATAGTATTTGTGTGTTACCTTGACCAACCCAAACATATTATAAGGATTAGATGTTTCATTAATTACACATATTGCGTATCATGATAAGTTTATAATCACATTCAGTCTTTTATCAATTAACTCATGACATTTATCACAAACTTTATGTTAATGCTTATATAGTCACTAACTATAAAAGTATAAACATGTTAATGCATATAGTCACTAATTATAAAAGTATAAACATTTGATACAAGCCTAAAAGGTAAGTCTTCATCTGTCCATATATGGAATTCTCAAATTGTTCACAAGGATGTTCAAAAGACAAATTAACCGAAGCATGTCAATCCGAAATATTTGGTCAACGATTTACTATCGATGCACATATTAATGCGAATTGGTTGTTCCAAATCTGGTCTGCTTAAAGCAAATCAAAAGTTGAAAGAAGACATGTAGTGATTGCATTGCCGACCATGAATCAATAGTTCAAAAAGTTACACAAACTTTAACATAATGAGCAATCGAACAACCACGATTGCCACCCATTTCAGAAGCTCCTGATGTTTTCATGGGCATGTAGTATTAGCCTAATGTTTTCCTATAGTCGATGTGATCGTATACTTATTAAAAGTCATGCGTGTCATTCTTAATTGAATTATAGAAAATGATGAGAACATCTATTATCATAAGCGGAACATTTCCTACAATAATATAAAGAAAAATAACTTTACCAATGTTTAATGACAAATATACAAATATTATGTGATTTTTATAGTATATTTACCTTTATAAAAATCTTGAAAACAAAAATTATGTTTGTGTTATCTAGAGATGTAAACGAACTTATATATTCACGAGTTACTCGAAATTGGCTAAAAAAAAGCTTGAAACGAGCCCTGACCCAAACCCAAACTTAAAGATAATCTTGTTTAGAAAATGAGTCCAATCCCAAAATTCACTTTGAAAACAAAGCTCAAGCAGACTGACT
This sequence comes from Scalesia atractyloides, assembly GCA_947069175.1. NCBI lineage: Eukaryota > Viridiplantae > Streptophyta > Magnoliopsida > Asterales > Asteraceae > Scalesia > Scalesia atractyloides. The sequence goes on along the minus strand of CAMTDV010000028.1, from coordinate 89,222,428 downwards.
CCCAAACCTAACACTAGTTGGATGGAGGGGTAGATGTACTTCATAATTAGGGGTAGCCTCCGCTACCCCTTGACGTTTCGGCGGTGTGTAAATTTTGAAAAAATGTAACATTTTTTTTATTCCGTTACCTATTTCTGTTAAAACGTTACCCTATGAAAGTTTTCTAGATCTACCACTGGTTAGATGTTGACTAGAGTCACTAAAATATATAATCCAATACCCAAGAGGATAAGACTAGGTTGTTCTTTTATTAATAAGAACAAATTATACAACATGCTTGCTAAAAGCCACATAAAAGAAGGGATGATAGCAATCACAACTTGTGGCTAGCAACCATCAAACAGATTTCACATTCTACCTCTTTCAACTCACTTCATCTCTCCCCTCTCTCAAGTCTCTCCCTCCAATGGCAAACTCCTTCAATCTCCCAACTCTTCACCTCCACAAACCCCACTTTCTTGGCCACACTCAACTCAAACCCCCCTCTTCATTCCCAACACCAAAACAACCACCACACCATCTCACAACCCCACATGCAAAATTCAATCTTTATGAAATATTGGGTGGCAGAGGCTTATGTAACGGTGAAGAAGGCCTTCAACAAGAGTTAAAGAAACCACCACCAGAACAACCACCACCGGAACAACCACCATCTTCCACCACCAGTCAAGAAGAACCGGCCACATTAACCGTACCGGAAGATGGTTTTGAAAAAGAGTTGTTAGGATTAACCGGTGGATTCCCGGGTGGCGAAAAGGGTCTTAAAGATTTTATTCAGAAGAACCCACCTCCTAAAAAACAACCACCATCGTCTCCATCATCATCAATGGCCAATGAGAGCTTGACACGTAAGCCGAAAGCGCCTGAGCTGCCATTGCTGATGCCTGGAATGATTGCTATTGTGAAGAATCCAAACAGTCCTTATCATATGTATTGTGGGATTGTGCAGAGGATTACTGATGGGAAGGCTGGGGTGTTGTTTGAAGGTGGGAATTGGGATCGGTTGATTACGTTTAAGTTGAATGAGCTCGAACGAAGGGAGAAGGGGCCGCCGATGGTTAGCCCGCGGTCGGTTGTGCTTGAAGAACAGATGAAGAATAGTGGTTGAAGTGTGTTTTGAGGTTGTGTAGGTATGGAAGTTTGTGTGTACAAATTGTGTTTGTGGTACTGCTTTTTTTAATTATCATGTATAGAGTTCTGTATATGATAACTGAATAAGGTTAAATCAAAGTAAGGTTATGTATATGTGTTAGGGTCGTTTGCTTCGCGGAATCAATTTAACTAGCTTTGATGCAATGACTTAGGTGGTTGTATGCTAAGGCTACGAGGTATGGTTGCAGCCCCAAGAGCTCCAGTGCGACACATCGTCGACACGTTATGGGTTAAATTCCCCAATACCCCCCCCCCACACACACACACAATTTATCTTTAGGTTTTAAATTTGAAGTGGGGCCCATAATTCCATCTTTTATTGCTCGTTATTGTAATCGCTGGCCATTAATAGCCCCCCATCAATGGCGCCCCTGGTATGGAAGGTGGTTGGCACCCCATACCATGCAGCCTAATATCTGATATGTAGAAGTGCCAAAAAGAGTAGGATAGGGGCGGGTTAGAGGTGTACAAAAAACCGGTTTTAGAACCGAAACCGGTTTTTCTATAACCTGTTTTAGAACCGAACCGGCGGTTATAGACCGGTTAGTGATCTTTATCTTCGAAACTGGTTACCGGTCATAACTGGTTGGACCGGTTATTGTTTTGAGTAAAAAACCAGTTAGTAACCAGAACCGGTTATGAAAAAAACCGGTTATTCTTTTGAAGAGAAAAACCGATTTATACACCTCTAGGGCGAGTTGGGTTGATGTTATTAACAGAAACAAAATTATTGGACCTATGAACTTATCTGGGTTAAATTGTTCAACTAGTCAACGTGAAACTCATCGATGGTCAACCTGTTCGTTAAGGATGATATTCGAGAAGTAAAGGAAGTCTTTGCAAACGATGTAGTTATGCGTTTGATAAATTATCAGTAATCGAGGAAGGGTTCTTTGTTACTATGCCAAACAACATCTGATCATATGGTAACTCTACGACTTGTTTCATGTTGTTTGATACTATTGTGTATTCTCAAACATGTTGAATACCAGATTCTTTGTAACAAAAATGAAAATAAAATGTGCCATTTGTAAAGGATGTTCAAAACCACCTAAGATGGCATGTGACTGATGAAAATCTCCAAGACTCCCAAGTATACTAAAAAAAAAGAATATAGCAAAATCTCTAAAAAGTTGAAATGGAGGCCCAATAAAAACATCAAAATTGGGCCAACATGGGCCAAGTACGAGTAATGGTCCATTAAACATTTGAAGAACCGGTGCCGGAACCTTCTCCCGTCTCATTTTTCTTTGCCTTCGTCACTGGGCAATGCCGCTCAGTGTGTTTCTTAAGGGTTGAGTTGGCTGCGGCCTTCATAAATTTTCCGCAAGCTTTGCATCTAGCCATCTCGTGGCTGTCGGACATTAAACAGATATCAAAATTCTTCCATATAGCTGGGTTTCTTTTCGTCTCTAAGACCGTAACAACTTCTTCGTTGCATGCCATAGGTATTTTGCAAGATTTTAGAAGATGATTGAGTTTGTAAGTTGATGATGGTGAGTGTTAAGTTTTGAAATGGTAAGTAGGGAGGGGTTTATATAAAAAAAACCGATTTCGACTGCCAGGAACCGGTTCCCAACGGTAACATTTATCAAGAACCGGTTCTGAACAGTAAAAAAGTCAGGTTTTACTGTCAGGAACCGGTTCTGAACAGTAGAAGTCAGGTTTTCGACTGTCAGGAACCGGTTCTGAACAGTAAAAAGTCGGGTTTTACTGTCAGGAACCGGTTCCACACCATTCCCGGTTCCACACCATACCCGGTTCCATAATACCCGTACCCGGTTCTACACGGTTCCATATTCTTGGGTGTGAACCCGGGTAGGAACTGGACCCGGTTCCACACCATACCCGGTTCCAATGACATCCAAGCAGAACCGGGTCCGGGTTGGAACCGGTTCCGGGTAATAATAAAACCCGATTATGCCCATCTCTAGTAATGGAGTAAGTTTGAACCGGTCAAATTTGCATCAATAGAATATTCAGTCTTTTTTTTTCTTGATAATCACAAATTGACATGATAGAGTTGAAGAAAGTGTAAAAGAATCCTACTATGGACTGTCTCAAGTGTCATGTTCCACTACCACCATTACACAAATCTGGTTTTTTTAGAACCTAAAACCGGGTAGGATTCGGTTATGGGTTTGGTCAACAAAGTCAAGAACCAGGTAGGGTAGGAACCGGTTCCAGGTACATTCGGATTTTTGACGATTTGGCCTGGTTTTTTCGGGGTTTGGCCGGTTCGGGTCCGGGTATTGATCGGGTAGAGGTGAAACCGAGTCTGGAGGTTCCAGTTGGGTTCCTATTTCTACACCCGAGTCTGGAACTGGTGTGAACCCACGGCTCAGGTAAGGTAGGAACCAGTTTCGAATCACGTCTAAAAACTGGTTTTTTTTGTGCATCTCTAACCACCATCACAGGCCATACAATAATAATTCTGTTAAGGTATACCCACCTAGATCTTTTTGTGTGTTAGTGGGCTCCAAAGCTAATCTTTATACATAACTAGGTTAAAATCTCTTGTATTATATGGGTTAAATAAATATTTTCCTGTCTTTAAAAAACATGATAGGAGTTGAATAAAGCTATATGTTATAAGGATTGAATAAAATATGTATACACATATAATCATGTGTATATTTCTTTAAAATGAACATTGATATGTCATATTTATGTTATGTTAATTTTAAAACTTTTATAAATTATGTTATGTTAATTTTAAAACTTTTTTTTTTCAACCAACATTGATATGTCATTTATGTTATGTTAATTTTAAAACTTTTATAAATTATGTTATGTTAATTTTAAAACTTTTTTTTTCAACCGTGTATTAACTTTTGTATGTAATTGATAAATGTTAGTTTAACGAAAATATACTTGATAAATGTTAGTTTGACGAAAATATACTTACTCCTTTAAATATCATATTGCTAAGGGAAAAGTTGTGAAAAAAGTTATGCTCATCAACCCAATATCAATGCCTAGGCCTGAAAATGAGTGTTCCTTTTGAACAAACGAATGAACATAGAAATTTAAACGGTTGGATTGTTTTGGTCGTGTTTGTTTATTAAAAAATTAAACGTGCTCGATTATGTTCACTCATTAATATTATAAACAAGCATAACAAATATAAACGAAACCAAAATGGTCGTAACACAAACGAATACAAACAAACACTAGTTAAAAGTAAACAATAAGAGCACCCACAATATGGTGTTTTTTGCTCGTTTGGTTTGTTTCAAGTCCGGATTGCCAGACCTCCCACGGACTTCTTTTGTGGGACCCCACTCGGACACACACATAATAACTTTTTAATGGGTTTTGTACAGTATGGATAAAGTTAAGGTTTTTGAGGAGAGTTTCTAAATCTGATGTGCCGCTAAAGTGACGTTTTATAAGATGTTTTATAAGGTTTTTGAGGTTTTTACATTATAGGTGCTCTAATATCTGAAATAGAATCATACATTAAATAACATAAAACATGACTTGTATCATGTTGTTTGATACTATTACGTTTTCTCAAACATGTCCAAGCCTAAATTCTAACTCGAAAAAAGTAAGATCGTGTCCAGCGACTTCATATCAAAATTTGAACCAAGGAAACTAAAAAGTTTCATTTTTTAATAACCAATGAATACTATACAAGCCTGGCCACTCGAGCAAACGCATTGGCGAAATGCTATCCACGCCCTAGGTACGCAGACAACACTAGTGACCTGGCTCGTCCACCATTCCAGGGGAAACCTACCATACAAATGGTACTCCTACCCATAACCTTTACATTGGAAGGTCATGGGGTTACCTTCTCCAAAACGTTTCATCTCCAAGTATACTCCAAAATAAATAAAGAAAATAGCAAAAATCTCTAAAATCCAAGAAAAATTAAAATAGGACCCGAAAATCACATCGGATTTGGGCATAAGTCTGGGCTATCATGGTCGAAATACGAGTATGTTGATCTTTCAACAGTTCGAACTGGTCAAATTTGTATCAATAGGGTATTCTTTTTTCACAATCACAAATTGACATGAAAGAGACATAGAGTTGAAAGTGTAAAGAATTCTCCTATGGGGCCATACGATAATAATTCTACAAAAGTGTACCGGTCCTACACCTTTTTGTATGATCTGTATGATCTGGGTTAGTGGCGAATCTAGAAGAAAAGTTAAAAGATAGTGTAGACTAACACGGGCAGCCGATACTTAAAACGAAGAAGAAATTAGAATTTACACTAGAAATGTAATTCCTCAATAAAGTTGAGAGGTAGCACAGGCTACCCCTCAGGGTATATGTAGCTCATCTTTTATACATGTATGCATGCATGTTTGTATTCATGCATGTATGTGTATGTGTATGTGTATGCGTATCCTATCTAGGTGCATTTGTATGTGTATATGGGCAACTAAACCTATTTTGGAGTCTCGGATGAAATATTAATGTCATGTTCTTCATAAACAAAATTTCTGATCAACTTCTTCTAATATTTTTATAAATTGTTACTCACGTTGATGAAAAAGGAACAAAAGTCAGTGGCGGAGCTAGCCCAAAAAATTAGAGGCATCCCAATTTGTTTATTTTTAAAAATCAGAAATATCCTTTATATAAAATCATATTTCTTTTTACACTACGAAAACGGTACGAAGACGGGAATGAGGGATAGCCCGTGCTACCCTTGTAAGTATTAGAAAGAAAATATTTGCCATCTCTAATGAGGCAGAAATTCTTGTAATAAGATGTTTACAAAATAAATAATCATAAATAAATACGTCACACATTCATATTATTAAGGGAAAAGTTGTGAAGAAAATTATGCTCATCAATATAATATCAATGCTTAGGCCAGAAAATGAACACGAAGAACACTTGTTCATGTTTCTTTTATTAACTTTAACTAAACAAACAAATGAATATTAAGGATTAAGCGATTGAATTTTTTTGTTCGTTAAGAAATTAAAATATTCGTTTATATTCACTCGCCAATATTATAAACAAACATAACAAATATAAATGAAATCAAGATAAACACAAATGAACATAAACAAACACAAAGGAATATAAACAAACAATAAAGTACACAATAATATCCAAAATAAAATTATCATCACATTAAATAATATAAAGCACTTTAAAAGTCCACATCAATATTTACAGAATTTTAATAATCTAAACTATTAGTTGTTGACCGGCAACAGTCCCAACTTAAAAAATGACCATTGGTGATCCAACATTTTCACATATTGTAAACGAATGGACATTTACTAACAGAACCTTAATTTCTTATTGTACTCTTATCCTTTTTCGGTTTAGTAAAGGTCCATTAATTTACAATATATGAAAATGTGTGACCACCACTGCTATTTTTGAAGTTAGAATCGGTACCGGTCAACGGCTAATAATTAAGATTATGAAAATCCATTGTTCTATATTTAAATAAAAGTCTAAGTAATATTATTAAAAAAATACAAGCTTTAAAAACAAACATAAACGAACAATTTTTTAAATGAAAGGTCAATTAGTATTAGTTATAACTAATAAGTTAATTAATATTTTGGAAAAAAATACAAGCTTTAAAAACAACGTAAAACGAACAAATTTTCAAATGAAGTCAATTAGTATCGGTTATAACTAATAAATTAATTTTAAATGAATATAACGAAATTTAAAATTTGAATATAAACAAACGTAGAAGGAAAAAAATACAAGCTTTAAAAAAACGTAAACGAACAATTTTTTAAATGGAAGGTCAATTAGTATTATTTATAACTAATAAATTAATTTATAATGTTAGGTCAATTAGTATTAGTTATAACTAATAATAAATTAATTTATAAATGAGTAAAACGGAATTTAAAACATGAATATAAACAAATGTAAAAGGATATATACAAATGACAAGCATATATAGACACGCAAAGGAACAAATGTTCACGAACCAAACATGTGCTCAAGTCGGCATTCATGTAATTAAATGAATTTCATGTTTGTTTGTGTATTACTTAATAAACGAATTTTTAGCTAAACAATTCACGAACGGTTAAGTGAAACTTCGATTTGCTTACATGAGCATCATCCATTTGACATTCATGTAATTAAATGAACGAAAAAATTATTATACTTGTATGCTTATCATATAAATGAACTCTTAGCCGAACAATTCACAAATGGTTAACTAAAATTTCGATTTGTTTACTTGAGTATCATCCTAATGCATCTTATTACACTTGCAAGCAAGGGCGGACCTATCTTAGGGGAAGAGGTAGCCTCCGTTACTTTTGGTGCTCCGCCGGTAGAGTAAATTTTGAAAAAAATGAACCTTTTTGAGTTTTTCGATTTCATTACCCATTTTTTATAAAACGTTACCTCTACAAAGATTTTCTAGATGCGCCACTGCTTGCTGGCTGTCACCCTAAGTATACATACATATTTCAAAATGCACAAGTTTAAGCTTATAAAGACAAAAACAATACACAAAATTCAAACTTAAGAGCCATTGAAAATCCAAAGATATCATAAAAAAAAAAACTAAAAATTGCAGCTAACAAAGACTCATGCTTTTGTAAGTATCCGTTCGCATAAAATAAATAAAACTTTATTTAACTGAATTACACAAGCAGAAAAATAAAGAAAGCAGAAAATTTACAATACGGATTACAACTGAAATAATGGAAATACAAGAACAAATTTAAACAGAAAAAACGTCCTTGGCCGAGGATCGTGTTAGACACGGGTCCCTTAAAACAAATTTCGAGTCTCCCAGGAGAACTCGTTTGTTTCCAGGATACAACAGCCCAAGCAGTTGCACTGCCGGAGATGACCACAACCCGAAGGTGTACCTTGCTGCAAGAAAGGAGAAGAAATGTTTTTTCTGTAGAGAATTCGTTGATGTTTTTGTGTCTTTGGTGTTGAGGCGATGCTGTATTTATAGTGCATCTGGGTTGAAACAGTCAAAAGGGAAATTAACTTAACCAATTAAATTGCATTAAACGTCTTTAATGCACTTTAATTCGTAGTTACATTCCTGGTCAAGACCCTTGACTCGTCTGTTTCAACTGCTGAAGTGTAACTGATCTGTCATTAACTCTGGAAGCAGCTGGTCGCGCGCGCGCGCGCCTCCATACGCCAGCCTGCTAGTGCGCGCGCCAGTGTGCCTCACAACCCTGCGCGAGCTTACTGGTAGCACAACCCCTTGCGCGAGCATCTGTGAGCAAGTATGGCTCACATCCTTGCGCGAGCCTACTATTGCGTCAGCCCTTGCGCGCGCATCCTTGCTCCATAGTCCTATTGCGTGTGCGCCAGTATGGCTCACATCATTGCGCGAGCCTACTGATGCGCAAGCCCTTGCGCGCGCATCCTTGCTCCACATCCTTGCGCGAGCCTAATAGTGGCCAGCCCTTGCGCGTGCACGCCACGTCACCAGGGAACCCATCTGGTCACGCCACACAGTCGCGCCATACTGGTTCACTTTGGTGTGTTGCGCGCGCGCACGTCAGGCATCTGCTACGCAACCTGGACTGCCTGCACCATGCGCCATTACCTGTGTACCTGCTCGCCCTTGCCACGTTTCCTTCCAGGGTCTGCGCCACCTAGTCCTTGCAGCCTTTGCTGAGTCATCGCGCGCGCGGTAAAAAATACAAAGGCGGCTCTCAAGCGACTCGCGGCCTTGCGAGCGTGCAAAGTGCGCCATCAAAGCGCCACATTGCGCCCATCGCCCACGCCACGCGCGCGCACGAGTGCGAGTTAGGGTGCTCCCACCCTTCGCGAGTACACTTAGTGTGTGCTTCCATGAAACAATAAGGAAGGAGTGTTCCCACTTAAATACCCATTTAAGTTTCATCACTCCTCCTATGTGGGACAAGATGCTACTTTCCCATTTATTTCAGCATTTAATGTTTAAACACCAAACTTTGAGCATCGATATCTCATTCATCTTAGCTCCGTTTTGGACGTGGTTTAGTTCGTTGCGAAGCTCTTCCAACAAGAACACAAACCCGGAAATAAATATCTATGTAAACCTCAGTTTATAATATTTATTTATCGTCCAAAATTAGGAAATACCCATTTCCTATATTTGTGAAAAATGCTATTTTCACTAAATTTCCAACAATCCCCCACATGAATGGAAATCGATCTTTCCCCTTTCAAGTTTCAACGATACAAATTCAACAGTCAAGTATTGCAAGATAGGTAGGCGTAACCTTTAACCCTCTTTTGTGAAGCATACTTAGCATCCTAGGGTCTTGTAGACGCGGTGTCTCTGAACAATCCCCATTTTTGTAGGCGACAATATACATTCACAACAATACTCTCCCTAGTTTTGTCATCTCCTTATGGTTGTGTCCGTTCATGGTCATGGAACCCCTTTCCTGGTTCTGCCAGAGCTCTAGGATTTGCGTCTCCCCACAAATCCATTCGAAGCGACCCCACTTCTCTCTAACATAGGTGATTCGTCGAATCATTAAAAGCATCATGGTTAATTTGATTTCCTCAAATCCTTAACCTCAACATGCTTAACCTTACTTCATGTCACTGATTGGAATTGACTAGGAAGTATATAACTCCCTTTATGAATCTTTTGGGGCACCCCCCACAGTGACTCCCTTTGGGTTTATGATTAAGTTTGCCTATTGAACCTAGATCTTGGGATCTCCAGTCAACTAGGTTAGGTTTCCCTCATATTCCCTTCATCCATGGGCTTTAGTCCCATTCCTCTTAACGTCGTATAAACTAAATCTTTGCTTAAGCCTTTCGTTAACGGGTCTGCAATATTCTCTTTTGACTTCACATAGTCAACCGAGATAATACCCGTTGAGATTAGTTGACGTACTGTGTTGTGCCTACGTCGAATGTGCCTTGATCTGCCATTGTACATAGAGCTTTGTGCTCTCACAAGTGCTGATGTATTGTCACAATGTATGCAAATCGCCGTCAACGGCTTTGACCATCTTGGAATATCTTCCACAAATTGACGTAGCCACTCCGCCTCTTCACTGCTTTTATCTAAAGCGACGAATTCGGATTCCATCTGGATCTAGTTATAACAATTTGCTTGGACGACTTCCAAGCTATAGCTGCTCCCGCAAGTGTAAATACATATCCACTTGTCGATCTATGATCCTTTATATCCGAAATCCAGTTCGCATCAGTGTATCCTTCGATCACTGCTGGATGACAGGTATAATGTAATCCGTAATCTCTCGTGTATCTTATGTATCTCAGCACCCGTGTGATAGCTTTCCAATGATTATCATTTGGATTACTAGTGTATCTACTTAGCCTGCTTACTGCATATGCTAAGTCGGGTCTAGTACATGTCATTAGATACATGAGACTACCAATGATCCTTGAGTACTCTAACTGAGCGACTCCTTCGCCTCTATTTTTCCTTAGACGTTGAGTATTATCAATCGGAGTTCGAGCTATACTCGTATCTTCCGAATTGAATTTCCCAAAGATCTTGTCCACGTAGTGAGTTTGACTTAAGATAAGACCATCTTGCGTTCTAGTGATTTTTACACCAAGAATCACATCCGCTAACCCCATGTCTTTCATGTCAAACCTCGCTTTCAACATGTCTTTAGTTGAGTTGATCATATGATCGTTACTCCCAATGATAAGCATATCATCTACATAAAGACATAAAATCACATAACCTCTTGGTGTGTCCTTATAGTAAACACATTTGTCACACTCATTTATTTTGAAACCATTGTCAGTCATGACATGATCACACTTTTGGTGCCATTGTTTTGGAGCTTGCTTCAAGCGTACAAAGACTTGACCAATTTACATACTTTGCCCTCTTTTCCTGGGGCGGAAAAACCCTCGGGTTGTTCCATGTAAATCTCTTCTTCTAAATCGCCGTTTAGAAATGCGATTTTTACATCCATTTGGTGAACTTCCAAATTTCTTAAAGCCGCATGTGTAAGAACCAATCTTATAGAGGTTATTCATGTCACATGTGATTAAGTATCAAAATAATCTAGACCTTGTTTTATCTAAACCCTTTTATTACTAGCCTCGCGTTGTATTTATCAATACTTCCATCAGCTTTCATCTTCCTTTTGAATATCCAACGATATCCAAGTGGTTTACAACCAGGTGGAAGATCTACTAACTCCCAAGTATGATTTTGCAATATAGAATCAATTTCATTCTTAATTGCTTCTTTCATTGAGGTCCTTCCGCGGAAGAAACCGCTTCACGATAGGTATTGGGCTCACCCTCACAATAGCTCATATTCAATGATTTGCATCCTTGGCCAATACTTCGTCTAAGGTCACCTTGGTCGACCTCTGGTCGATCATGTGTTTCATCTAACCACGTAGATGAACTTGGACCTGCTTCATCAACCATTGTTGGTGAGGTTTCATGTGGTTCTCCTAGCATAGGAAACACATTTTCAAAGTATGAGACGATGTTAGGATTTGCCTCCATGATAGTGTTTACGTGGACATCGGGATTCTTGGACTCATGTACAAGAAAACGATGTGCACTACTTTGATGTGCATATCCTATGAATACACAATCAACAGTTTTGGGTCCTATACTAAGAGTCTTAGGAGGTGGTACAATCACCTTTGCTAGGGACCCCACACTCTCAAGTATTTGTATGAAGGCTTACTTTTTCTCCATAACTCATATGGAGTTTCGTCCCTATTTTTAAGTGGATAATTCCCTGAGAGAATCGCGTCCCCCCACATTTCTCGGTTTACACCCGAACTGATCAACATGGTACAAGAAAACGATGTGCACTACTTTGATGTGCATATCCTATGAATACACAATCAACAGTTTTGGGTCCTATACTAAGAGTCTTAGGAGGTGGTACAATCACCTTTGCTAGGGACCCCACACTCTCAAGTATTTGTATGAAGGCTTACTTTTTCTCCATAACTCATATGGAGTTTCGTCCCTATTTTTAAGTGGATAATTCCCTGAGAGAATCGTGTCCCCCCACATTTCTCGGTTTACACCCGAACTGATCAACATGGCGTTCATCATTTCTTTTAATGTACGGTTCTTACGTTCCGCAACGCCATTTGATTGTGGAGAATAAGGAGGTGTACACTCATGTACAATGCCACTTTTTGCGCATAAATCCACAAAAGGTGCGACATATTCACCTCCTCGGTCGCTTCTAACCGCTTTTATATTCTTTTTAAGTTGATTCTCAACTTCGTTTTTGTACAAGATAAACTTTTCTATTGCTTCATCTTTACTTTTAAGTAAATATACATAGCAATATTTAGTACAGTCATCAATAAACGTGATAAAGTACTTATTTCCTCCACGTGTGGGAACCGCTTTTAAATCACACACATTGGTATTAATTAAATCAAGGGGTTCGGTTATTCTTTCAACCGATTTAAACGATGATCTTGTAAGTTTGGATTCTACACATGTTTCACATTTGTAATCGGAATCAATATGGAATGTTGGTATCATATTTAATTTAATTAAACGTCGTAATGAATTAAAATTTACATGTCCTAATCTACCATGCCAAACATTTGAAGGCTCAATCATGTAAGTAGAAGTAGAAATTTCATTCATGTTTTTCTTAGTGTTAACCACCGTTACATTCATTTTGAACATACCATTTCTAACATACATTCCACGTCTGGATAAAACAAATTTGTCCGATTCAAACACTAGACGAAAACCAAACTTGTTAAGCATCCAACCCGATACGAGATTCTTCCGTATATCCGGGACATAGAGGACTTTGCTCAACGTGAGCTCCTTGCCAGAAGTCATCTTCAAGATCACTGTGCCTTCACACTTGATGTCGGCGGTAGCTTTATTTCCCATATAAAGCTTTTCTTCACCCATTGCTTCCTTGAATGTTGAGAAAAGAGCCTTATCTCCACAAACATGGCGGGTTGCACCCGTGTCAACGAACCATCCTGGTGGGTTGGCGCCCACCACGTTGACTTCTTCAATCATAGCCGCTTCCTCGGTTATCATTGCAATTAGAGGCATACCATCCTCATTAACCATATGCGCACGCTCACGCTTGGGCTTCTTGCATTCGTTAGCACGATGCTCCGTCTCGTTACAATTGTAACAAGTACCTTGGAAAGGCGCAGACTTCTTTTTCACAGCCCCCTTTCTTGGTCCAAGGTTGTTAACTTTTGCTTTACCCTTGTCCTTTTTCATTGGTTTGCCCCTTTTGTGTTTGGAAGATTCACCAACTTCCACCATGTTTGCTTTAGCCGCAGATTGCGCAATGGTGCCTTATAGGGCGACCTTGTTGTCCTCTTCGATTCGAAGACGGACCATAAGTTCCTCCACCGTAATTTCCTTTCGCTTATGCTTTAGGTAGTTTTTGAATTCTACCCACGAAGGAGGCAATTTTTCAATTATTGCTGCCACTTGAAATGTCTTGCTAAGAACCATGCCCTCAGTGTGGATGTCATGAAGTATAATCTGCAACTCTTGGACTTGGTTCATAACAGTCTTGTTATCGACCATTTTATAGTCCAAGAAACGGGCGACAACAAATTTCTTTGTTCCCGCATCCTCCGCTTTGTACTTTTTGTCCAAGAGATCTCATAATTCTTTGGAAGTCTTGACATTGTAGTACACATTATACAACGCATCCGAAAGGCCATTAAGCACATAGCCTCGACATATGAAATCCGTATGCTTCCAAGCATCAACCGCGCACTAAGCTTGAGCGTCGGTCTCCTTTTCCGCAGGTTGGGGAGCGGTTTCAGTCAAGAACCTCGCAAGATTCATGGTGGTCAAGTAGAAGAACATCTTCTGTTGCCACCTCTTGAAGTGGAGACCCGAGAACTTCTCAGGTTGTTCAGCATGGTTTGCCATTGTGGTCGCTCCCACAGTGTTGGCAGGTGTTCCAACGACAAGGTTGTTAACATTCGTGTTCACATTGGTATTGTTTTCAGTCGACATTCTGGAAATTAAAAAAAAATAAAGTTTAGTCCGAAATTCTGTTTTAACCAACTAAAACCAGAAGTAAACTCCAATTTTTTAATTACACGAATTTAATGTTTGGCTTCTAAGTCCAACTTTGAAGACCAAAAACATAAAATTCTTATAATTTTTAGCGCACACTTATGTTGGCTTCTAAGTCCCAACTTTGAAGACCAAAACATAAAGTTTTTAAGTAATGTTAAGAACGAAACGAAGTAATCCGAAATCGTTTTCAACCAAAGTCGCTCCTTTGAAGATGAAAACGAAAAAAATATGTTTTTAAAAACACAAACTGCCAAAACAGAATGGTTTTGATTCTACACGAACAGTGTTTTTAAAAATTTGTTTTAAGATTGTAAGTATCCGTTCGCATAAAATAAATAAAACTTTATTTAACTGAATTACACAAGCAGAAAAATAAAGAAAGCAGAAAATTTACAATACGGATTACAATTGAAATAATGAAAATACAAGAACAAAATTTAAACAGAAAAAACGTCATTGGCTGAGGATCGTGTTAGACACGGGTCCCTTAAAAATTTCGAGTCTTCCAGAAGAACTCGTTTGTTTCCAGGATACAACAGCCCAAGCAGTTGCACTACCGGAGATGACCACAACCCGAAGGTGTACCTTGCTGCAAGTAAGGAGAAGAAAATGTTTTTTCTGTAGAGAATTCGTTGATGTTTCTGTGTCTTCTGGTGTTGAGGTGATGCTGTATTTATACTGCATCTGGGTTGAAACAGTCAAAAGGAATTAACTTAACCAATTAAATTGCATTAAACGTCTTTAATGCACTTTAATTCGTCAGTTACATTCCTGGTCAAGACCCTTGACTCGTCTGTTTCAACTGCTGAAGTGAAACTGATCTGTCATTAACTCTGGAAGCAGCAGGTCGCGCGGGGGCGCCTCTATACGCCAGCCTGCTGGTGCGCGCGCCAGTATGCTCACATCCTTGCGCGAGCATCCATGCGCCACTACTGTGTACCTGCGCGCCCCTTGCCACGTTTCCTTCCAGGGTCTGCGCCACCTGGTCGTTGCAACCTTTGCTGAGTCACGCGCGTGCGGTAAAAAATACAAAGGCGGCTCTCAAGCGGCTCGCGGCGTTGCAAGCGTGCGCTATCAAAGCGCCACATTGAGCCCACGCCACCGCGCACGCGTGGTGCGAGTTAGGGTTTCGCGAGTACACTTAGTGTGTGCTTCCATGAAACAATAAGGAAGGAGTGTTCCCACTTAAATACCCATTTAAGTTTCATCACTCCTCCTGTGGGACAAGATGCTACTTTCCCATTTATTTCAGCATTTAATGTTTCAAACACCAAACTTTGAGCATCGATATCTCATTCATCTTAGCTCCGTTTTGGACGTGGTTTAGTTCGTTGCGAAGCTCTTCCAACATAGAACACAAACCCGGAAATAAATATCTATATAAACCTCAGTTTATAATATTTATTTATCGTCCAAAATTAAGAAATACCCATTTCCTATATTTGTGAAAAATGTTATTTTCACTAAATTTCCAATAGATTTAACAAAGCTTTGACAAAAAGAGCCCAAGAAACAAGACATATAATTACAAATCTGCGCATGACCAAAGGAAAGCATATAGAAAAAAAAAGATGATTCAAGAGGGGTAAAACAGTAATTTTGAATTCATCATGATGATCTATCCATGTGATGTTGAACCTCAGGACTCTCCATGATGCTTTCTAAACAAGGTTTCCACTTTGCAACACTTTCTCCTCTTATTCTACTTGTTTCAATCTCCTGCAACACTTGTTCCAGTTTCTTCCCTTGGTCTTTCTTCATTTGTAGCAATAGCCACTCTAGCTCATCTTTTGTTAATACCAATTTTACCCTCAGTGTACTACTTTCTTTGCTGAAAGTACCACTTGTTTTCCCATGTTGTGTTGTTGTAAGGTTTCTTGTTGTGAAGGTTGTCTTTGAATGCATGTTTCCATATAGTTTCCCATTTCTTGTTGTCAAGTGTTGCAAGAAAATGGAAACCAATCTTCTCTTTGGTTAATGCTTTTAGAACACTTAACTTATGGTCTTATGAGAGAAAACTGGGGGTTGTTACAACCTTTCAACTAATGCATGTGAAGGGTGGGGACTGGCTTGTAGCATATGGGGTATGGTGTATATATAGGTGACAAAGTGACAATATATAATATTATTTTTTAGATATTCATAATCATGCATGTTGTGTGGAAATTTCAAAAAGTTTATTTTAATATACAAAATTATATGATTAATAATAATAATAATAAAATAGATATGAGGTTTTTTCTTTAAAAAGAAGATGAATATATTTGAGTGTTAATGCTGGCCAGTAAAGAACCAATGAATTGATGGTGGAGTGATAAGGGAGAGACCTAGTGTTTGTTCTAAGCAACCTAGGTTCGATTCCTCCCTTCTATTAGTTTCTGCAGCACTTGTTGTGATGGGAGATTAGGCGGAGATCGCTAGTTCGCTCCTTGAATTGAGTGGGTTTTACGTTACAGGCTTCGGCCCTAGGTGAGGGTTTTTCTCCGTTTGTAGACGAATGTATCTTGATGTGTTTAATTTTGTCAGTAACATATTTGGAGGATTCGTTAACCGTTCGAAAAAATGCTAGTCGGTAAAGAAGGTAACTTTATTTTGACTCACACTAACAAAACCAACTTCGCCATTGACAACTAATATTGTCCAAATGGACGTTGTAGCTGATAGAGAAGACATATTTGTGCTTAACATCGACTAAAAAGTTTAGTTTTCGTCCCTGAAAGCTAATATTGATCAAACATAACTAGTTGATAGAAAAGACATATTGTGCTTAATTATTGACTAAAAGGTCTAGTTTCCTCCACTTATATTTTCATTAGTTATTAGTGCTTAACTTTGGTTGAAAAAATAAAATTAATATACAAGATATTTAGATTTCAACAATTAAATATGTAATATAAAATTTGGGAGTGATATAACAATGTTGAAAATATTAATAATTTAGACATGCATAATGGAGTGTCCATCGACTGCACTATCATTTATTTATCCATTTGATGGTACTTACAAGGCATCTTCTTACAAATCATATTCTAGCTCATTACGTCTCTATTGTGAATTGTACCCTACCTATCAAAACTTGTACTATGTGGATTCTAAATTATACATATATTTTTTTAGCGGCAAAGAAACCCACGTGTAAACGTATCCTGCTCTAGGTTATGTCTAAGATTGACCTCCTCGACCACCATGAGACAGTGCCCCCGGATGCGTGGGAATCAGAAGGAATCCGTAAACCCTCATCACCGCCAGGTTTGATCTCTGGATTAAAGCCCTAATTCGTCCATTCACTCAGATTTTCCTTCGAAAATGGCCTAAGCAGTATCGACCTTATGTCTCCACTAAGAAGAGCAGGCATTTTGACTAATGTAACAAGATACCAAAACATAAATTTTTATTCTTAAGTATGTGCAAAGGTTAATGTACGCAGTGGCGGATCCAAGATTTTTTTCAATGGGTTCAATTTTTTAGATACTCTAATATGATAGGACCGGATGTAAAAAAATCGGGTCGGTCTGACGGTTCGGGTCGGGTCAAATTCGGGTCGGTCCGACGTTTCGTCTCATTTAAATTAACACTACTAATTTGAAACCGAGTGGGTTCATGCAGCTTGATAAATTAACACATAGAAATATTTAAGGTTTAATAAAAAATAAAAAAAACAAAAAATCGCAAAAATAGACTCTAACAGGAGTCAAACCGGTGACATGCACTTGAAACAAGGCGCCTTAACCACCAGGCCATCCCTTAAGTTCTATAATGGGTTCATCGCGAATTTATTTTATAGGTTCATTGGATTTTTTTCTATTAATATTAGCACTACTAATTTGAAACCGAGTGAGTTCGTACAACCCGTAAGTTTCAATGTGGATCCGTCCCTGAATGTACGGGATACATGGCACATGCAATCATGATATGTAGTCCCACAATGTCATGTCCATCTACTGCACAAATTAATGTTTAATTGCAACAACTACTTTTTATATGATTAATTGGCATAATAAAGACATGAAAATTAATTAAAAACTTATTTACTATATTAATTTCAATATGTAGTTTATAAATAATTTATATATAATGAATGTTAATTCGTGTACCTACTCGTCCTGTTTTTATGGGTTCACATGAGGGGCTTTTTGTCTCTATGGCACTTGTTTATCTATTTGTTATATGGTGGTTGGCCATACCATCGATTCCATAAGCTAAGCTATAGTACACATATATATGTTGTGGTATTGTACAACTCATCAATGCATGTGTAGCAGACAATATTTAGTTATAAAGTCAATTGATCCAAAACAAAACATTATTATATAAGCAATTTGTTTTTATTTTTTTATAAACAGTTCAAACTATTATTTGATAACAAAAAACAAGAGCGGAACCAAAGGGATGTCAAGGGGTCTATTGATCTCTTGTCATTAAAATTTATATGGTCTTTTAGAGTTAATTGTTATTTTCATCCTTGTGATTTGTCTAATTATGCAAGTCTAGACCAAATTTCAAATTTATATTATTTTCGTCCTTGACATTCTTGAAACATTTTGGTTCCATCCGAAAAAACTAACGCCTGTTAAAACCTACTGTTTAATGAAGTGTAAAAACATCATTTTCCTTTTTACCCCCCACCCTCACCCACCCCTCTTTAAACTGTATTAATAGGGTTTATTTAAACAAATGACGATTTTGCCCTTCTTTAAAACGGCTGATTTTAACATACGATAAGTTTTTGGATGGAACTAACATGTTTCAAGAATGTCAGGACAGAAGTCGTACAAATT
Organism: Scalesia atractyloides; assembly: GCA_947069175.1. NCBI lineage: Eukaryota > Viridiplantae > Streptophyta > Magnoliopsida > Asterales > Asteraceae > Scalesia > Scalesia atractyloides. The sequence continues at coordinate 89,203,520 of CAMTDV010000028.1, read as the reverse complement.
TAAAATTTGACCTCAACTGTCATAACTGCAAAAACCACAGGATCGAAATGGCAGTTAAGTTAAAACTTTATGTAACCCATAAACCATCCATGCGCGTTGTGGAATATACCATCCATGTTTTATATATTTTGACTTGTTCTTCAAGAGGCCGGATTGGTTTATTAGTTTGATTGAGAGTGGATAAATTATTTAGATGTTGACTAGTTGAAGTTTTATATACGTACTCTTATCACTCTCAAGTGTCCATTTATAAAGTATTCTACAAGTTGTTTAGTAATGAGGTTCAACTTTAAAATGATTCCTAATCTTGAACTTGTCATTAAAAGTACCTTTTCTTGCTTTAGAAAGATAAAAAGGGTTTAAATTAATTATGAAAATAGTCATGTAGTACGAGCATACGATGTGTACACGACACCTGGTCAAGAATCCACCTTGACTCGCGTACGATGTTAAAGTAACCTTAAAGTGCATTTTATGTTCTACGTGAATTATATTAGAGAAAACCATATGCATAATTGTATCCATATATCACTTATGCTTGTTTGCTATCGTTTTTGTGGTAATACATTGGTTGTTATAGGTATGAGTGTATCAGACCGAAAATTGTTTTTGTTAAACGTGTCTCAACAATCCTTTTAGTTGGATATATATATATATATATATAGGTGAGGTTATTGTGAGAATATTTAAAAGTGTGAGAAAGATAAGAAAGAATCTAAACCATTAGATATTTAATCTAATGGTTGAGATCATAGTGGCAATTTTGTAAATAATGTTATTTAAACTAACTAATTTTTAGATTAAGGGTATAAGAGTAAATTTAATATTTTTAAATTAAGAAACTAACATTAATACAATGCAAATTCCCCTTCTTTTTTAAACATCAATAACTTTTTATACGTAACTTTTTTTTTAAAAAAAAATTACACCATAATAACGAGTGTTTTTTTTATCTTTAATATGAGTACCATACTGATTTATTTATGTAGAATTATTTCTGTTTTTATATATTTAGGGTGTTATTTCTGTTTTGATTCTGATTAAAGTGTTGACTGGTGTTATATTAGGGTGTTATTTCTGTTACATTCAATGTTAAGGTGTTCTTTATAAGATGTGTGCCTTCAATATAACTGTTGTGGTGTTTTTATGAGTTATGGTGTTATTTTTGTTATATTTATGTTCTTTATAAGATGTATGCCTTCAATATACATGCTGTGGTGTTTTTATGAGTTAGGGTGTTATTTCAAATTCGAAAATCCCTACAATAACTGCCAAAATGGGTTGCATATATTCATTCCATAATTAGATTTTATTAGTTAAATTGCATTTATACCCTTAAACTACCAAAGTAAAAAGGGACACATGTCACCTCCGTAATCTTTCTTATCATTCTTACACTTTTAAATTTTCTCACATAAACCTTTACCTTATATATATATTTGTTAATACCATATAATGCATTGTTAAAAATACGAGGAACTATGATACATGACGGTGACAAATGTTGATGATATGTGAATTATCAAGAAGTGCATTACATCTTTTTAGTTATCATAATGTTACGGAGTTATCTTTCGATCCCTGTGTGGCATTCTTAGTTGCGCGGGATAAGGTATTCCACTCTTGATCTGGGTCACTGGTTTTATCAGAAGAGCGGGCTTGGGACTGGAATTTATAAACCAAAAAAATTATAGTTGGAATAGTTATTTTTTAAGCTATATGTTGTGTGTACAAATATAATATATGATTAGATCAAATTTATTGATGGAATTGTTTAATGAGGTCATGAGAAATGAGGATAGAAGCGGAGGATGCGTTGAAGGTAGACAACAGTGTTAAAGCGAAAAAGGATCTCAACCATTAATTTGTTAAGTTTTGAGCCTTGATGTTTTACATGTTTAGGTAATTATGTATTTACTTATTTGTTTGTCTATTTGAGCCAAATACACATACACATGTAATATATATAAACTAAAAATAAAATTTTGAGGCTCATTTTTTTTAAAGGCCTAAGCCTTTACCTAACCCGCTAAACCTAAAAATGAAGTGACGTCTTTAAAAAAAAGGATAATACTAATATATGTATAATATAGGTCGATAGAATTATACACTTTTTATTTATTCTTTTCTAATTCATCATTAAAGAGATTAAAACAAGCGTCAAGATCAAGATATAAGACGCGTGGAAATAAAGATACAAAGACACATGTCATCATCAACTTGTTAGAAACGAATAAAAGACAGTTACAAATAATAATCATAATAAGCTAAGAATTTTCTTTGGTTATAAGTTACAAACAGAAGCACCCAGTGGTCTTTAAAACACCTCTTATCTGGAACATGACTTGGTCCAGACAATCAATTGATGTTTTTGATTGTTAGTCAAAGACCTAGTCAAATAAGAGAATAGTACACACTTGATTATTGGACTAATAGTAGTCTTGGTATGCACTAACAATTTTAATTTTTTTTAAATTCCATGAATCATGTATGTCTTGTCTAGAAACGGTGAGCTATCAAAGTTAGGTTTGCCCAGCAAATCAAAATTTTTTTTTTTCATATCTATGAAACATAAAATTCTTTGCCTTTGTTTGAAATTGAAACAAAATATTGTGGGATTTGCATAAACATAATCAATAGGTTATTCAGTTTGACCCCTTTATGTTTACTAATCAATATGTTTTGTTACACCTGCGAATTCAGGGGCGGACTTACCTTAGAGGAAGGGTAGCCTCCGCTACCCCTTGGCGCTCTGGCGGTAATGTAAATATTGGAAAAAATTGACCTTTTCTGACGTTTTTTTCGATTTCGTTACCCTTTTTTTATAAAACGTTACCCGTACGAAGATTTTCTAAATCCGCCACTATGCGATGGTACAAAAAAATGAGCATATGCCCCTAAAGGTCTAATCTATTCTTAATTCTTTTTGACATGTAATTATACGACTAGATTGTATTTTTGGAGCTTTCTATTTATGACTAAACTATATACGAGTAAATTGTACAAAAAATAAGCATATGCCTTTAAAGGTCTAATCTATTTATGACAAAACTATGCGTATCGTAACGGAATCGGGCCAAGAAACAAAACTCGATCCATGATTCATTGTTTGTTATAATGCAAGTTATTCAAATATGAGTGAATGTAGCAAGTAATGAACTTGTAAATGTTAGATTACCCAAACGAAAAATATAAATTGATGTAAGGTTGCAATCCAAACACCTCTGTATCGAAAAGTGTCACTAAGTAACTATATATTTAGGGGGTGGCCTCTACATTTATACTAACAAAATTGTTATGAACTCCAAGATGAAGAAGAACACAATGAATATAGTGTTGGGATGTAAAATTTGTGCAGTTTATGAAATGATAAAGTAAATGTGATATTTGTATTAGGGTGTATAGCAACCTCCAATGACATCCTCGCTTCACTGACCACCTGAACGTCTGATGCGTGCCGTATATTGTCGACTTCGCAGTAACACACGAGTTTCCTACTGTAAACTAAAAATTATCCATTAACTCTTTAAAACTTCTTTAGCCGCTTCACAAATTCAACCCTTTAGCTCACACAACTTATCGAGATTAACAAAGGGAATCTTCTGGTAGCCATTAATTAGGTAAGCAAATAAATAATTAGTGGTTAATGATGCAAAAGTACAAATGTATGTTTATACTTTTTTAAATATAGAAAATGCTACAATTGAATTGGATGATGTTGTTTACCAATAAAACCGAATGCAAAGTAACACAAAAGTTTTTTTTTTCAACGAGACAGCCCATATGTCAGATTCATTTAGGTAGTGTTTGTTTTTTTAAAAAAGAATTACGCAGTTTTTTATGTCTGCGCAGCGTGGACCACGCGTAGATATTGCCATCTGCAGACTATTTGTTTTTCCAAAAAAGTTTCATTAAAAAACGTCTGTGCAATCTCTTTTTGGTGCAGACTTGGCTCAACCACTTCTAAGATCTTCTGATGTCTGCAGAAGGTTAAACACCACCACCACCACTGTCCATCACCACCAGCGCCCACCACCACCGTGCACCACCCACCACCGTCCATCACCACCATCGTTCGCACCATCCACCACCACCGTCCACGTCCACGTCCACCACCCACCACTATCGTCCGTACACCACCACCAATATATTTTAGGAGTCCACATATGTTAAAAAACAAACAGTCTTGTTCTTACAGACTGCAGAGGTTTGATCCACCTCTTTTTCTACAAATGTCTGCACACGTGGTCCGCAAACTGCATACATTTTAGCTCTTAAAAAACAAACAACACCTTAATCAGTTAAGAGGCTTAAAAGAAAAAGGGAAAAAAAATGGATTTCAAGTAGAGTGTGTAAAACCCGGTTTGGGCATAAATTGGTTTGGGTTATAAACCAGATCCCTTTTCTTTGTTTGGTACAAACCAGTTTGGCCCAAACCAATTTGGGTTAAGAACCAATTTTAGCGTTGAAAATCTCCACCTAAACTGATTTCGATCGAGTTTAAAACTCGCTTTAAGCATGTAAACCGGTTTTAAATCCGTTTTCTTTAGCTTGACCCAAACCAATTCGAGTCGGAACCGATTCTCAACACAAAAAATCCTAAACCTGTCAAATCGTCAACTCAAGTTGGACCCGAACCGTGTTTTCTACCGTGTCGAGGCTGGGTCAATTTCGGGTAGAGATGGGCATAATCGGGTTTTATTATTACCCGGAACCGGTTCCAACCCGAAACCGGTTCTGCTTGGACGTTCATGGAACCGGGTATGGTGTGGAACCGGGTCCAGGTCCTACCCGGGTTCACACCCAAGAATATGGAACCGTGTAGAACCGGGTATGGGTATTATGGAACCGGGTATGGTGTGGAACCGGTTCGTGACAGTAAAACCCGACTTTTTACTGTTCAGAACCGGTTCTGACAGTAAAAAACCTGACTTTTACTGTTCAGAACCGGTTCCTGACAGTGAAAAATCTGACTTTTACTGTTCAGAAGTTCGGTTCCTGAATAAAAATTGTTACGTTAGAACCGTTTCCTGATAAAAATGTTACCGTAGAACCGGTTCCTGATAAAAAATGTTACCGTTGGGAACCGGTTCCTGGCAGTCGAAATCGGTTTTTTTTATATAAAACCCCTCCCTACTTACCATTTCAAAACTTAACACTCACCATCATCAACTTACAAACTCAATCATCTTCTCAAAAATCTTGCAAAATACCTATGGCATGCAACGAAGAAGTTGTTACTGTCTTAGAGACGAAAAGAAACCCATCTATATGGAAGAATTTTGATCTCTGTTTAATGTCCGACAGCCACGAGATGGCTAGATGCAAAGCTTGCGGAAAATTTATGAAGGCCGCAGCCAACTCAACCCTTAAGAAACACACTGAGCGGCATTGCCCAGTGACGAAGGCAAAGAAAAATGAGACGGGAGAAGGTTCCGGCACCGGTTCTTCAAATGTTTGATGTAACCCGTTTGGTTTGGTGTTTTAATAAAGTTTGTGTAATGTTTCTTTCTATTGTGTTTGTTATTTTTGTGTTTCTTTCTATCGTTAGTCTCCACTTTTTCGGCTATAACCGGTTCCAAAGGTAACATTTTAACGGTATAACCGGTTCCTTCTAGAACTGCATTTCCGGGTACTGATGGAACCGAGTACTAGTGAAACCGGGTACGGGTAGGAACCGGTTACTACCGATTCAAATGGTAAAATTGTGGAACCGGGTTGGAACCAACGGGTATTTTGAACCCGGAACCGGTTCTACTTAATGTCGGGTAGGAACTGGAACCGGTTCCAGTTCGGTTCTACCGGTTCGGGTTCGGAACCGGTTTTTATGCCCATCTCTAATTTCGGGTCACTGGCCCAAAGATCTTATTAGTACTTTTCTCAGCCACAGCCCAAAAGGCCTACCTTGTTTTCTAACCGGAAAATGTTTCTTTCCCTAACTAAACCCTAACCCCTTTACATCAAATCACTCGTGCATCACCAGTTTCTTCGTGATTTTGATCTGAATTCGACACTTTTGATCCAGAAACAACACTCAATCAATGGCGTACAGGCGTAGTCTCACTACAAAAGCGAGACTTTTCGCTCAACAACGATTCACCCCTTCAATATCTCACATTAATCACGAACAAGACCGTCAAGATCGTGAAAATCATCATCCAGATTCGAAATTAAACACCTTTTTTCAAAGCAGATCATACAGTGGCTTCGGTGGCAATAACAGTTCATTAGGGTTAGGGTTTGGAAGTGGTGGTGTGAGGTTTAAAGATCCAAGATGGGGCTATTTGAATCATGTGCCATTGGCTGCTAGTGGGGTTTTGTTGGGTAGAAATATGTCTACTACTGTTGGTGATGCTGATGAAGGTAATAAGATTGATTTGATGTATGATATGGCTGATGTTTTGGCTGATAAGACTGTGGAAGTTGTGAGTACTCAAGCTCCTGCTGTTAGTGAAGTGGCTGTTGCTGCTGCTGATTCTTGGATACCTGTTGCTGCTTTGCAGTATGCTATTGATGGGATTCATAGCTTTACTGGATCGAATTGGTAAGAAATGGTTTAAAGTTTGTTTTTTTATGGTTTTTGTTTGTTGTAGGGTTATGGGTCAGTGGGTTAGGTTAAGAGGTGGAATGTTTTGAGTTGAAATGATAGGAAATGTGTGAACTTTAGACATGTTGATGAAGTTTAATTAGGTGTAAACAAGCCCAGAGTCTCAAGAGCTACTCGTTATTGGCTCAGTTAAAAGCTCGAACTAGCTGAGCATTAACGAGCTCGATCTTGAAATACAAAGCTCGTTTAGGCTCACGAGCCCAAACAAAAATATATTTATTTTATATATAATAATAATAATGATTATAACATTGGCAAGCCGAGCTCGAGCAGAGCTTTGGCTCTTTTAAGCGATATTGAAGCGAGCTCGAGCCAAGCTTTTAGCTCGTTTGAGGTTGTTCTCAAAATAGCTCGAGCTGAGCTTGAGCTTTGGGTTTTACCCGTGAGCCGAGCTCGAGCTCAAGTAAGTAGGCTCGAACCAAGCCGAGCTCCAGCTCGAGCTTCCTAAAAATATGACGAGCGGAGCTCGAGCTCGACCTGGCTCGTTTACACGCCTAGATAGAAGTAAACTGCTACTTGAGGGTGAAATGAATGTATGAAACAGAAAACAGAAAACTGCAATGGTAGAGATTAATCAATACAGGTAACAGGTGGTTAAACTGATATAAATTATTGAACTTAAATACATAAAACAAAATTCAACAACAAATTAATGGTTTAATACAGTGAACATTAATATAGAAAACATAATCCAACAGCAAATAAGTACAAACACAGGTGCTGTTCTTTAAAAAACAAAGTTTGGTAAGCAGCAATTCGAGTGAATAGCAAATTAGTCAATCATTTATAATTATATATACAGTGATCATATTTTCCAGTGGGTTCACTTTTTAAGATGCTCAAATTCTAAAGAACCATACATAAATCGTTTTGACGTTTCGGGTCGGGTATGGCTTGTCGTATAATAAAAGAACATTGTCATTATTAGAAATTAGAACACTTATAATAATATATACTATGGTCTTTGCGAATAAAGAAACTACATATAATTGTTCCATACAAATTTTAATCGACTAACACGACCCGTTTAGAAAACAGGTCGGGTTCTGGTTGACCTGTATTAAAAACAGGTTGGGTTTTGGTTGACCCATATAAAAATCGCAGAAATGGAAAATTAAACGCAGGATGATGTAGTTCAATGATTCCCCTAAATCAGCTGTGAGTCCTTGCAGTAAATAGAATGAAGAGAAGACTGAGTGTATTATAAGAAGTAAACACAGTGACAACAGTTATCTTACAATCAAAATGAGGTTTTATGTCAAGCATAGTGGTCATCTACAATTCTACATGTGTAACAGCATGCACTATCATATATTAAATAAAGCAATAAAATCAAGCAGTATATTCAAGCCTCAATGATATAATAGTATGAAAATTTCCATAGATATAACATTAACTAAAACAAGTTAGTATATAAATCAAAAGGTATGCCATCATTTCCTAACGACCAAGTTCAGCAGGCGTCCTTGTCGTAGAAATACAGGTCAAACCGAACCTGACTCGTTTTTAAACGGGTTGTGTTAGTCGACCCGAACCTGTATATTTCATGTCGGGTCAAGAATTGCTGCCCCTAGTTGGTGGTGGGGTGGGTTTATATAAATAAATAAAAACATTTTTTTTAATTGCCAATATGGCCTCTGAGGTGAGAAATGACATATTTACCCGTGAGTTAATAGACCTCAGTTAACACCGTCTGAAAAAAGAGGGTTAAAATGGCAATAAAAAACATGCCAGGGGGCCCGGTGATAAAAAATCTGTCTAGTGGCATATGTGGCCAAACGTCAGGGGCCATTTTCGCAGTTTACTTTAGTACGTAACTACATGCATGACATATTAATCAAATTGACAAACAAAAAGGCATTGTCTTGAAGAAAATGTATTAACATGCCATGTGATTCACCATTTAGCATACAAAGTTGGTACATGTTGGCAGTTTTTTTATTACAGGCACTATCATTTATGTATTATATTTTCTGTAATCCTCTTTCGGCTTTTCGGGTACATATATTCAGTGAGCAATAATATTCTGTCTTGTGTCAGGTGGGCAAGCATTGTAATAACAACTCTCGTTATTAGAACCTTGACGGTTCCAATCATGATAAACCAGCTGAAGGCTACCACAAAGTTAACTGTGAGTTTTTTTACTCTCTTTATTTTTCATTTGCTGATTAATTATATGCATTACATGTTTTCAGTTTCACGTTGCGCAAGTCAGCAATATATTTACTTATCTGTTTTACCTTTCTTATATCTGGTTTTTAGCTAGTGAATTTTAATTAAATTTCAGTACTTATGTAATATATATTCTTATTCAATTTTGCATTTTTTACACAGATACTGAGACCACAATTGGAGGAAATCAAACAGGAGATGCAAGATAAAGTATGAACATCGAATATTTTTATGCTAATATAACTTTTGTTCATGATTAGTTAATCATTCATGTATATTGAGTTGTTGTCAATTCATATCTTATAAATTAAAGAAAGTATGCTTAACCGTTTAAGAAAGTGAACTTCTGACTTATTTATGTTATTACAATAATACCCTTTTCAGGGTATGAGTCCATCAGCTGTTGCTGAAGGTCAGGAGAAAATGAAAAGGGTATTCTCACAGTAAGCACCTTTCCTTGTTATTAGGACAGTCCATTAGCTGCTTTTAGGGGTGCAAACGAGCTGAGCGGCTCAAGAAAAAGCTCGATACGAGCCGAGCCTTATCGAGCCCGAGCCTAGCTTGAGCTAAAAATAAAGCTCGTTTATTTATCGTGCCTAAGCTTGAGCTTGGCATGTGAAGCTCGTCAGTCTCGTCGAGCCTTATCGAGCTTTAATGTAATATTAGTTTCTATTGAGCTTGAGAAACTACCAACAAGCCGAGCTCGAGCTTGGGCTCGTCTCGTTTGCACCCCTAGCTGCTTTACATGATTACATAGATTTTGGAATAATTTTAACGTTATTGGAAATTAATATTTCTACAGGCACGGTGTTAGTACCTTTACACCTTTAAAGGGTCTCCTCATCCAAGGCCCTGTCTTTGTCAGCTTCTTTCTTGCTGTAAGTTATAAATATTGTGTTTGATGGTACACTTCATTTTGAGTAATAGTACCGATCTTTTAGAAGTAAATCTATACAGTGTGTTTCAATCTTTTACACATTGTATTTGCAGATTCAAAACATGGTGGAAAAGGTTCCGTCGTTTAAAACTGGTGGGACCTCTTGGTTCCTCGATCTTACAACCGCGGATCCTTTCTATATGCTTCCTTGTTTGACTGCTTTTACATTCTGGATAACCGTAGAGGTAAACCTTTATCCACTTATAGAAAATAAAACTTTTAATGTTCACATAGAAACTTATTTAGTTGTGTTATTCAGTTTAACATGCAAGAAGGTTTGGAAGGTAATTCTGCTGCTGGCACCATGAAAAACGTTTCACGTGCTTTTGCAGCTCTAACTGTTCCCCTTACCGCGTCTTTCCCAAAGGTAACATGTCACGATATATTAAAAAAAGTCTTCTGTATTTGGATATAATTATCATAATGTTTATGTTTTATGTGGAAAATTTGAGTTACATTCACTATACTTTCGCATATGCAGGCTCTCTTTTGTTATTGGATCACCTCCAACTTGTTCTCCCTTGTATATGGAGCAAGTAAGTTGAGAATATTGTTCATTTACATTGTTGTATCTCTATATATAGTAGTTTTGGATCAATTATAGTTCATTTTTATCGTATAATTTATTTTATTTTTTACCCAAATTAACATCTCATTTTGCAAATATTGTTGTTAAGGTATAGGTCTGTATATATATATATATATATAGGTCTGCTATTTTCGTTCCTGAAGTTTGGCCAGTTTTGTCCAAAGGTTTGGTTTTTCGGATCTGGATCCAAAAGGTTTGAAATCTTGCTATTTTTGTCTGGCTCGTTGACTCCATTCATTTATCTCTGTTAGTTCAGGGGTATTTTCGTCTTTTTTGTTAACTTAAAGGACAATTCGGTTTTTTCAATATATGTACAGGCATTTAGATTAATGTACAAGTATTCACTTAAAGGGCAATTCGGTCTTTTTCACTTTATGTACGATAATAGCACTGACTTAACTGAGAAAAATGGATGGAGTTAACGTGCCAATGAAAATGGCAAGATTTCAAACCTATGGACGAAAATCCCAAAACTAGCCAAACCTTAGGCGACGGAAGTATGGCATTTACTCACATATATTTATAGAAGTGGTTTTGGGCCAATTTAAATGAACTTTGAAAACATTATATGTACACTCATCTCTGGTTAACAATTAATATTCTTGCTTTCAGTAATTAAAAAACCGAGTGTGAAGAAGATGTTGAACATACCGATTATAGTACCTCCACCCCCATCGCCTGCCGGTGAATCAAAACCGGCTTTCTCCTTCTTTGAGGGACTGAAAAAGTACGCAGCGGCACAAGCTCATAAACAACATCAAGAAAGTCAAAGAAATCTAACAACCACGAGTCAAAAGTCAACTTCAGAAGACCAGAAATCTTCAAATCAAAGAGAATCGCGAGCATCGGTTCTGAGCCAGAGGATCAAAAGACTAGAGAAAGAAGTTAAAGGAAGAAAGAAGAACCACAGGCGGTGAGCGTTTGGTATTAATCTTTATCGTGATGATGATGGGCGGCAACGTTATACGGCCCATTGAATAAATGTAATAAGGTATTCATCATATTCTTTTTGGTCAATTTTGACATTATATATCTACTGTTTGGCTGGTTAGAGGGAAGCGGGAGTCTTTGTTTTGGCAGAGGAAATTAGAGGGAGTATTGACGGGTCTATATATTACTTGTTGGAATAGTTTTGTTATTTTGTATTTCGCGTGTAATACGTTAGTTATGAAGATGCATTATCGTTGACGTTTTTCTAGTCTTTTGTATACTAGCCAGGATAGTGTTACAAACTTTATAACTGCAACATCAAACAGAAATTCAACCACTCGTGATTTTTTTTGTTCCATGATAGAGGAAAAAACATCACATGCATACAGCAGATGATGTAGATAGGGGTGTTCTTCGTGTTGTTTTTCGGGTTTTTTGCTGGGAAAAAGGTGACCTGATAACCGACCCATTTAAAATTCGGGTTATTTGTGCTCGGGTTAGTTAAGGTCGGGTTGTGAAATATCATGAATTTATGAAAATTTAAACGTCATTTGACAAATATGAATGATAATGTTCAAAAGTCCCAAAATTTAATGTTCTGAATACCAGATACTCATTTTTTTGGGTTTATTGGGTTCGGTTGTTAGGGTTTTTTAGTTGAGAAAAGGTGATCCGATAACCAACCCATATAAGGTTCGTGTTGGTCGGGTTTGGGTTTTTAGGTTGTCTAATTCGGGTTTGAGTGGCTTCAAATTCGGGTCGGGTTCTATTTCAAACCGGAAAAAGAAAAACGCTGAAAACCCAAACTGATAAAGATCTTTATTAGTAGTCAACACATAACAAAAACGCGATTAGTATAACAAAAGGTGTTGTCCAAATCTATATTCATATTCCAAATCCACAATAAGAAAATGGTAGCCAAATTTACACATAAACACTTCAAACCTGTTTTGAAGTAAAAAGTAAAATATAAAAAAAGAAAAAAAAAAGTAAGAAAAAAGAAAAGGATTCTTCTAATCTCTTTTGTATTAGAAGTATGCCATTTTCTTGTATTTGCTCTCAGAAGACCTAATAGGAGGATGAGCACTATGTTAAAACTCCCTTCACTCCTTTCTTCCTCTGTCCTTCAGACCTTATTTGTAGAAAAATCACAAAGAATGGACTTTCCTAAATAACTCTTGTATATCTTTTGGTATACTTTTGACTTTTCAAGTCAATGTGTAGCTTGAAACCGACACCTGAGCCTGAGAAGCAGTATGGATGTACACAAACTCGACGCTTTTTCCAGCTGGTATTGAGCTAGCCCATGTTGGGAGCCCATATGAACCGCCTAACGTCTTGGTGAGACCCCATAGAGGTCCGTAGAGCTTTGAGACCGAAATGTTAACTTTCTTGATGGTTTTGTTTGATTTGTTAGTCAATGTAACCGAGTATCTGTAGTATTTTTTACCCTTAGCTATCCATGAACTTGTAGCCTTTTGTGTAATGGCAATCAAACCTAAAGACAGAAAATCATTAGTCATAAAGCTAAGATTTTTTTTAAATAAATACATATATTTATCATCAAGATTTTACCCGAAGATGGAGCCCCTTTAGGCTTCGGTTGAACCGCAGTGGGCTTAAGAAGAGGGATATCAACTGCAAAAAAAATCAAACAAAGATTAAGAAATGATATAAGCATACAACACACTAGAGCAACTTTAAGTTAAATTAGTTGATTATATACCCGGAAGCAGCTGGTTATAACCACCATGACCAGCGTGTAGTCTAGCCAATACTCCGAGAAGAGGTGCATTGTTATACTGGCGGGTTCGGTCTGCTGATAATTGTCTCTTTGGTCAGCAAAATTGTCATATGCATCGGGCCCACCAACAATAGCGCCGGTTAGGAGATTTGGGTCGCTTGCTTTTCTGGTATACCATGTAGCATAACCACCTCTGCAGCTAATGAACGTAGGATTAACCTTAATTGACACGATCGATGAACCTCTATGGTGTACTTGTTGCGGGTAGCGCCTCCCGTATCCAACCATGTAACTTGTTGCTCTCGGGTTGTCTCCAAGTATATAATCCACCTACAAAACCAAAAACCAATCCAAAAGTTTAGATTTTGATTAGAGTAAAGAACACTGGTGGTCCCTATGGTTTATCAGAATTTCGGATTTGGTCTGTAGCTTTCCAAAAGTACACAGATAGTCCCTGTGGTTTGCACTTTATAACACATTTAGTCCCCAGCTTTTTCCAAAAGTACATTGATGGTCCCTGTGGTTTGCATTTTGTAACGCATTTGCTCGCTAACTTGGACATGCTATAACCTCAAGATTTGTTGGCTGTGGACTAAATACCTTACAAAGTGCAAACCACAAGGACCTTCCGTGTACTTTTGGAAAGCTAGGGACCAAATCTAAAATTTTGGTAAACCACATGGACCATTCGTGTACTTTATTCTTTTGACTTGTAGTTTACTACCCTATTGTTTTCTACCACTTTTCTTCATGGCTATTTCCTATCTTGGCCAAAATTTCATTTTAACATGTTCTTTGAAAAACTACAGTAGCTGCACCCTGCACTGCAGCAGTTGACTTTTGTGAAGTCAAAGTGCATATTATAACTTCGGGTTACCTGAGATTTGGCGAATGCTAGCAGCTCAGGAGGGGTGACAGTGCCGGAAGAACACCGTAGGTTCCTCTGGGCCGAAGTCAAGTAGTCGGAATAAACGGTAAGTAGGAAAGATGCACTTGTGACAAACTGTAAGTTGTTCCATCTTTGCCGAAATATTAATCCTCCGGGAGTCTTTTGAACATTTCGACTACTTTTGCCAAGGCATGCACACATGAAATTCTCTGCCTTTTCTTGGTACTTCCCGAACACTGCGCGATTCCCACGGGCTTTGCCTCCCATCAAGAACTGCATAACATCAACCCGCCGAATATAGAACCGCTTAAGAACTGACCAATATTTTTAATAACTGTACTTTAAAAATTTTAATAAACGTACCTTAGCGACAAGGGTCTGAACACCGGCATACTTAACATCCCAACCGAACTCGGTCATGGACCAGCCGGTCCCACCGAGGGCGTCCCCGTTTCTACCTAGGTAATTTAAGTAGTATCTGTTGCCTGAAGCCTTGAACAACCAAGCAGCTGCCCATAGCAATTCATCCTAAAAAGATAGATTTACACTATTAACAAAATATAAAATTTTGAACATTTGGTAAATAAATTAGTAATGAATCAATAAATCTAATTTGAAACCAAAAATATTAAATATTAAGTCTGATTTAGTAAATAAATTAGTAAGAGTAATGAATCAATAATATTAATATGCAACCAAAAATATTAAAAACAAAATGAAATTCGGTTCGTTAAAAGGTAATAAATACGTGTAATTAATTTGAACAAAATGTGAAAAGATAGATTTATAGTATTACCCAAATAAAAAAAAAATCCAAAATAAACAAAGCATAGCTTTTGAATTAGTAAATAAATCAGTAACTATAATTTGAAACGAAAAAGTATATAAAAAAAATTAAAATTCGGTGCGATCCAATAGTTACAAGAGATTGTGATCACATACCGCGTATCCACTAACAGATCGGTAGTACTTCTGGGCAACGGTTATGCTACTGTCATATTTACCCCTGTATTTGTCCGCAAATTCGAATAGCTGAAAAAGGTAATGACATCAATTAGTGTCACGTATAATATTATATAATATATATATATATATATATATATATATATAAGATTAGGATCATTTGTGAATAACTTTTGAAATGAACTTAATGAACTAATCTTGACCATTGATTATTTTTTAGATTAAAGGGTAAGATTGACATTATCGCGCTCTCTCTCTTAATTAAATCCCTTAATTTTCTCATCTATTAATTATTCTCTCTCATACACATTTTTAATTACTTCTCCATTATATGAAACTCCTAACCAAACTAGGTACTGGACACCAACTGTCCCTCCCGGATTCAAACCGTACATGGAACTCCTAACGGAACTAGGTCGTCGCCTACAAAATACACAGATGTATCAAAAGTATGTACACATCTGTCTAAACTAACAACTGTGTATCTTGTATAAACTGATAGTTAGCGAGACTGTACACATGTGTATAAACTAACAGCGGTGTATCTTGTAATTGGCAAGACTGTACATATGTGTATAAACTAACATCTTTGTATCTTGTATAAACCGATACTATCGAGACTATACACATATGTATACACTAAAAGCTATGTATCTTGTATATACGGAAACTAGTAAGATTTTAGGAATTTGATTATATTGTTTAATAAATGCAATTTACAAAAGACGCAAATACCCTTCTGTCAATTAATTTAAATAGAAGTTATAACATTATAATTACGATCTTGCCATTATTTAAAAATCTTTAGATGATATAATCCAATGGCTCAGATTAGTTTACACAATTCACTATATATATATATATATATATATATATATATATATAAGTAGAGGTTCATGTGAGAAAATTTAAAAGTGTGAGAAGGATAAGAAAGATTATGGAAGTAACATGTGTCCCTTTTATTTTGGTAGTTTAAGGGTATAAGTGTAATTTAACTAATAAAATCTAATTATGGAATGAATATATGCAACCGATTTTTGATAGTTATTGTAGGGATTTTCGAATTTGAAATAACACCCTAACTCATAAAAACACCACAGCATGTATATTGAAGGCATACATCTTATAAAGAACAGAAATATAACTCATAAAACACCTAATCATAAAAACACCACGACATATATATTGAAGGCATACATCTTATAAATAATAGAAATATAACAAAAATAACACCATAACTCGTAAAAACACCACAGCAGTTATATTGAAGGCACACATCTTATAAAGAACACCTTAACATTGAATGTAACAGAAATAACACTCTAATATAACACCAGTTAACACTTTAATCAGAATCAAAACAGAAATAACACCATAAATATATAAAAACAGAAATAACTCTACATAAGTATATCAATATGGTGCTCATATTAAAGATAAAAAAACACTCGTTATTATGGTATAATTTTTTTTAAAAGAGTTACCTATAAAAAGTTATTGATGTTTAAAAAAGAAGAGGGGAACTTTGCATATGTATTAATGTTAGTTTCTTAATTTAAAAATATTAAATTTACTTTATACCCTTAATCTAGAAAATTAGTTAGTTTAATGGTCAACATTATTTACAGAATTGTCATTATGATCTCAATCATTAGATTAAATATCTAATGATTTAGATTCTTTTTTATTCTTCTCACACTTTTAAATTTTCTCACAATAACCCATCCTTATATATATATATATATATATCGGTTCCATTTATATGCTATAGAAGTTTCTACGTTAAAAAAATCAAATTAGTGAACGTGGTAGGGGCACAATGGGAATTAAGTGTTGAGACTCTAGAGTGTGTGTATGCATTGGTGTCATGGGCCATATGTGTGTTCAGCAACAGTCAACCAGATTGATCCGACGGTTTAGATCTAATACCCACAAAATTTCTACGGTGGATGCATGTTATCCGTGATCCACCATGTGCGTCAACATAACTTTATGGATCAAACAGACATACCATAGTGAGTGGTGGTCCTGTGCTTTGTCTGTTTGTACTTAATGCATTGGTGTTTGTACTTTTAGAAGGATCTCTTTTGTTCAATGTGGAAACGTGAATGTACTTTGGCATATTTTTAGGGTGACATCCTAAGTTGATTGTGGAGAGTGCATTGGGAATTGTACCTTAGTATAAGACAAAATAATAACACAACCATAGTTACCTCTAGAGGAGTTAAACTATTATAATAACTAGTGAAATTATTTTACATTTGTCTGTAAACTTTTAAATGGTTAAGTGTTAAATTAGTAAAAGGTATAAATTGTTAACAGTCAGTATAATATTTAACTGTTTAGAAAAAAATTTATGACCAATTTAGATAAGAGGTCTTAATCATTCAGACTTAGTATGATGGTTAACCAATTAGAGTCAAATGTCTGAACTATTCAGACATCTTTCCACGAAACAAACAGTTGAAGTATTAAGCGTTGAACCAATAAGATGTCTGAATCATTAAGAATTGTTTGTCGTTAATAACCAGTAGCAGAGTGATAAGAATTTAATTATATGCGCAATTACGCATTATAAATGGTGTCAAATCTGTTGCTGACTTAGACCGCGGGGTGTGGGCTTAGATTAATGGCGTGGGTAGCCAAGCAACGCCGTTTTAGACACACTGGGCTAGTGTGGGTAGGGGCGTTGCCCTGTTAGCGTGGCTATGAAGCCTGGCGTGATGCGGGTTGGTGCGACGATGTGGCGGGCTAGGACTGGCTTGCAAAATCAGAACGTTTGGGCTAGCCGTTGGGCATGGCAATTTCCACTAACCACTCAAACTTTTTAAAAAAATTACTATTTTTTACCTACAAATACTCACCCAAAAATAAAAAAAATTCACATCTACTTTCTTCAAACAAAAATCTTCATTCAAAACCAACCAAAAAAACGAAAACGGTTACTTGGACCGATGAGAGGAGGAGATAACGCTGGTGACGTCAATCGTTGACGCACAACATACGCTACGTCATGGTCAAACCGCGTACTGGACACAAGCGTTTCAGCAATACCAAGAACATGTTGGAAACTCGCGTCACAACTTGAACGCGTGTCAACATAAGTGGCGTGAGTTAAAACGAAGCTGGATCGGTTTAAAGCAGCTTCAACCATATACCTGCAGGCGACCTTAGCCACGACGATCGAGTGGAGATCGCCAAAATCGAGTATAGGCACGATGGCAATCCAAATTTCGTTGGTTTCCCACTTTGTATTTATCGTACTTTGTATTTTTTTTAATTTTTTAAGATTTATGAAGTTTTTCTAATTTTTTAAGATTTATTAAGTTGTTTTTTCAATTTATTAGGATTTTATGTAACTTTTTTTAGTAATATAGTGGTTTGTTTTATTTCGTAAAAGTTAAAATATAAAAAAAATAATATATATCCACATGGGTCACCCATGCCGGCTAGCTCACGCCGCTCCCACACCCCACTTTTTTTTGGGAATGGTATCCGTCAACCCTAGCCCGCCACAGCCCGCGGTCTTACACCTGAAAGTAACCATCCTGACACTAAAACCAGAAAGACTTAAGTGTGTATATTTACTTCAACTGTCTTGCTAATATACGCCCAAATATTTAATGAGATTCAATTTTTGTCTAAAAAAAGGTGACAGGGTGACACGTTACGAGTGTATGAAAAGACCCTAACTGTATTCACATCAACTACTTTGCTAACATGCGCCGTATTGACCATAAAGTAGTGATGATTTATATTTCCACTAATTAAGGACCATTGTACAATTTCAACAAATCAAAATGTGTTAACTTACCTGGTAAGCATGAGTGAGGAGCTTTTTGGAGTAAGCAGGGTTATATCTGCGGAACACGATGGCTGCGGCAGCCATTGCGGCAGCTGTTTCTCCGGCGAGGTCCGAGCCAGGGTTATTTTGGTCAATTCTGTAAGCATTTCTTGAAGTAGTCATATCCTCTGGCCTTTGCCAACAGTAATGGTCAGTATTTCCATCTCCAACCTATAACAACCCAAACCATCCAATCAACATCCTTAAAAAACATTCATATGTCACATATATATCTTAAAACATGCAACTAAAAGTTGTAACCATTCTTTAAGCACAATTAGCCAGTGACAACATAAGTGGGTCCCACTATATATATTACATGAATACATTGAAGTAAGGCTACTCGGTGTTGGGGGTCGTCCAGGCCTTGCGACGCCCCCAACACCATTTCCGGTGGTCCGGCGGCGTCGAGAGTCTGCCCCCAGACGTCGGAGACGGTCCACAAGCTCTTCTTCTCTACACACACCTATACATACATACATACATATACATATACAATTACAATATAATATATATATATATATATATTTAGCCCGTCCTCCATTTCCTAGGTACATCCCCTTTAGGCCCGTCCTCACACCCATCCTACGTGGTGCTAACGTGGCGGGTCGTCTCAGGGAGGCCATCACCCACACCGTAGCCTAATCTAAGATTGTATTTGTACAATTGTACCTCTCCATAAAGAACATGGGGTTGAGGGTGAGCTTTTATGAGATAATCAGTGCCCCATTTGACAGCATCCATTGCATGACCAAGCTCACCACTTGTAGCCATTTGCTTCCCATATTCTATTATGCTCCATGACATCATTGTCACTGTAAACGCCATTGGCAGCCCAAACTTCACATTGTCCCCTGCATCATAGTACCCTCCCACAAGATCCACCTTCATTCCAAAATTTAAACATCAAGATTTCATCTTTTTTCAAAACAATTTCTGGGTTTTGTCTTAAACCAAGTTTAAACAAATACCCATCTGCACCTTTTTATTTTTATTTTTGAAATGAAGGGTTTTGAAATTTGAAGAGTGAAAAGACAGTTTTACCCCGTTGACTTTGCCATCCATGAGACCAGAATGGCCTCTCCATTTGACTCTTTGGTTACCAGGAAGATAACCAGATCTTTGAGCTTCAAAAAAGAGAATGCTCTTGGTGAGAGCTTGACGGTAGTCATGTACACTTGCTAAAGCCAAAGGTACAAGCCCAATAAGCAGGAACAAAGTGGCTGCAGTTGAACAGGTCTCATAACAACTTCCATTCCAAATCAAACAAATTTGATGTTTAAAATGGCAATGTTGGTCCGCTTATCAGTTATATGCCAGTTTTAGAGAGAGAGAATGGGAGAGAGAGAGAGAGAGAGAGAGAGGGGACGGAGAAAGAGGGTGGTGCAAAGGGAGGGTATATATGGAGGTGATGAAAGGGATGGTGACAAAAGCCCAGAAATCAAAAAATGGGCAGATAGTAATAAATGCTGGTTTTTACATTAATGTTTTCATACTTACGCTATTTTAATATAAACAATTATGAAAAAATGGTGTGTTTGTGTGTGGTTTTTTTTTTTTTTTTTGAAGGTTGAGAATTGGGAGAGCACATGTGAATTACTTGGAAGGATCCTAGTTTGAAGGAGATGACCTTTTTTTTATATTTTAAAAATTAAAACACAAAATGTTAAATTGTAATTTCTTTATTTAACGTATATGTTATAAGTGGAGAGTTTAAATGAGAAGAAAAATTTGTAATAATATAAAGAATAACTTTTAAAATTTTGTAAAATATAAAAAAATAACTTTTAAATCAATAGAAATTCTCCATTTACTTCATTTAATGTGTATATTTAATATTATGAAAAAGGGGATATAGGTAAATCTATAATTGTCATTAATTAGTTAATTAATTAAACTTGTAACTCATTTTTTAATATACGTTTTCAAGATAAAATAATTTATGGTGAAGAACAATTTTGACTGTGTAGATAAATTTTAGTATGTGTAGGATAAATTTTGAATGTAGGGGTAAATTTACATGTGTGTAGGTAAATTCAATAAGTATAAGATATGTGTATGATAATTTGAATGTGTAGGATATAATGTTTTTTTAATTAATAAGAGATAACATAATTAATCAGAGGAATTATAAACTATTTAATTTTTTACCATTATGCCCTTTCTATTTTTTCTTCTCACATAAAATTTCTTTATAAATGAACCTTACCTATGTTATAATGTCCTCTTAATGTATTAATACATGGGTTAGCATTATTGAAGTAACTCTTGTTCTTATGTAAAACTTAAAAAACACCCGTAAATACTTTGTGAATATAGTAACTCTTGTTCTTAGGTAAAATTTTAAAAACACCCGTAAATACTTTGTGAATATGGGTGTTGCATTTTTTGATTGATTGACGTTATTATAACAAGAATTATTAAGGAGATGGATTCTCAAAAAATTCTTAAGGGCATGATAGACCTGATCCTTAACGCTTTTGTAGACACCAATTACGTCGTTAGTAATGTGGCTTAAGTCGAATAGGTTTTTCAAACAGTTTGTGCATTGTAGCTCCCATGAGAAAAAAAAAAACTCACTCAAAATCTGCTCAAAAGTTTTTGGAGTTAAGCTAATCTGGCTCCTTTAAAATCCGAGTCGTTGTAACCTTGCTCGAATAAAAACTTCTATAAAAAAATGAAATGCAGCTAGCCTAGCCAAAATAAAAAAAAAAGAGTGAATTGTAAATTTTGTCCTTTATCTTTATACCCCTTTTCAGGCGGTGTCCTTTATCTTTAAAACTGACGAGTTTTATACTTTATGTTTTCAAATCTTGCATGTTACGTCCTTTGAGCCTAACCCAGTTAGTTTTTTCTGTTTAATTTGATCATGTGCCACATGAGGGAAATTTTGTCATTTCAGCTTTTCAGAGACTAATTATGTAAAAACCAAAAAATATAAAATAAATAACCATCTACCACTCCACCACCACCCACCCACCCTTTTACCACCAGCAACCATCACCCTCTGCAACCACCTGCCAAACCACCACCACCCTTTGCACCACTACCAAACACCACCACCCTTTGCACACTCCCAAACCACCACCACCACCCCTTTACCTCTAACAACACAACATTTATCAAACTCTTCCTATCATGTATTACATCAACTACACCATCAACATTCATCACAAAATCCTTTTCAGTGACCTGTTCATAAATTAAAATGCGTGTTGGTTGATAAAGATTCCATTGAGAAATAAGCTCCTGGTTGTGGGCATATTGAGATATTAGTTGTAGGACTTGTTTCGATCCCAAACCAGTGCAACAACAGCTCGAGCACGAACAACATATCGATTACAACCATTATAGAGAGAGGAAAACGTGGTGGGCGTCTGTTGGATTAAACCAGAATTAGATCTTGAGCGACCTTTACTAGTCCTTTTACCTTGTGCCGCCACTTCATCCATGGCCGAACCAGAGGTTTCATGGGAGACGCTGTGATTGAACCAGCTGAGCATCTTCAAGCCCAAATTGGTGTTGGTTGTAGTGACTGAAGGTGCGACACTGTTTCTAGGGTGGAGATTGTGAGCCGTCACATCCAATTTTGGGTTACGGTTGAAATTGGGGCGAGGGGGGTTGATTTGTGGGTTTTGAAATTGGGAAGAGGGTGTGGGCTGTGGGTTGTGTTGTGTTGTTCGGCTAGTGACGTTGAACCGGTGGTGGTGATGGTCGAATGGTGGTGGGTGGTTGTAAGGTGCGGGTGGTGGTGGTGGTGGTGGCGGCAGGTGAGAATGGTGGTTGAGATGGGAAAGAAGAGATGAGAGAGTATTTCTAATATATATTAATATTAGTTTTTAAATTTATTTTTGTTTTATTTATTAACTTATTTGTAAAGTAACTGGTAGAAAGACTAAGTTACCCTTAGTGATCAGATTAATAGAAAAAAATTAACTGAGTTAGGCTTAAAGGACATAACGTGCGAGATTTGAAAACATAATCTATAGAACTTGTCAATTTTAAAGTCAAAGGACACCGTCTGAAAATGAGTATAAAGATAAAGGACAAAATTTGCAATTCACTCGAAAAAAAACTATAAAGGTGTCAATCATGTCAAGTTGATGGGTTAACTCATCAACCTGAACACAATTCATATTTTTAGTCGTGTAAAAAACATCAACCCTAACCCAAATACACTTATAATTGGGTAACTTGAATACGACTCATTTAACCTATTTATTTAAATGTGCCAAACAATATACCTGGTGGGGGGGGGGGGTAGTAATCAAGTTTGAAAGCGTGTTAATCGGATCGATGGGTTGTAAAAATGAGTTAAATTGGTTAGCGGTTTGATTTATCTAGTTAGATAGATTGGAGAGGTCGGTGTATTTAATTAAATAGATTGGGTGGGTCGGCATGTTTAACTAAATAGATTGGGCGGGTCGGCATGTTTAAACAAATTGAATTAAATAGGTCAATCCGAACACAAATTATTTTCATAAATGGGTTAGATACAACAATCCAAACCTTGATTATTTTCGTGTCGGGTTGAAAATTGCCACACCTAATTCTTCCGTCTCCTTTCCCCCTTAAAGTCCCTAAATGTGTTTTCTTCATAATCCTTTTTGGCCCGAAAAATTGTGGTTCTTCTTCTTTGCTCTTCATCTGTGGAAGAGCTTGAATGTAAACTTAGCGGGGTATGACTCTCAAAATCAAAATCGATGGAGTCGGACTCTTAAAAATCCAATTACGAGCGAAAAATCGATGCTCCTGCTTTTCATTATGTTACCATTAACCGGCAAGATAACCCTTAAAATATAGTAAAAACCACCAATTTCAAGAGGAAGTAAAACAAACATGTTCGACCTTTGCGTGTTAAAAGATTTTCACAGATTGGCTCTTTTCATTGTTACTGTCATCAATAGAGTTTTTCTATCTCCTTCGCAGCTGCGAGTGCTCCTCTCCTATCGTTATTCTTCACTATATTTCCTCGTTAACATTACCGTCATTGATCATGTCTCCCATAGACTATTAAGCGAACCCTTTGTAGCCTTTTCTCATTCTACTTCTCATGGGTCATTGCGATTGGAAGAAGGACCCAATATACCACTTGAGCTGAGTAAATACATGTCCAAGGACTCTTTCATCGACAATTTCTTCTTCATTGTTACCACCATCTCTATCTACCATATCTCACCATCTTTGATTTCAAGTTGACTCATCAAGCCACAACTAGCCTGGTTTATAAACACGTCGAATTCAAGCTTACGTTTTCTATTCAGTAGAATATTTGAGCTGAGTCTAGCTTACTCTTTGAAATTAAATCGAGTCTGAGTTCATCTTAGCTGTGAATTTCATTATCAAATTTAGTTCATCTTAGCTAACTTTTATATATGATATTAACAAGTGTTAACAAAATTTGTACATTTTCTAAACATACATAAACATCATTACTAAGAAAATGTAAAATATTCCACATATTATTTTAAAATTTTTAATATATCTATTATAAAATCATTTTTGACATAAAATAGTATATCATTTTATCCACGTATCATAATCCTTCACATAATAGTGACAAAATTTTCTTTTACAAAAAGTAACGTGCATATAAACTAGTTTTTTTTATGTTTATACGAGGACAAATTTACCGATTAAAAATACAAAAATGACTTAATTAGTTATGTGATGATTTGTCATATATGACACGTGTCAACGGCCAGTGGAAAAACGACGTCAGGCTTTTCGAAGAAACTGTAAAACGTTAATTTGGTGCCGACAACCCGACAATTCTCCCTACCACCCATTTATTTACTATTTTTACCCACCATCTTTTGCTTTTTATTTATTTTCACCCTGACACTTTGACCAATGGACTCTATGCTCTTTATTTTTTTGCTTCATGTTACCTCATGCCTTTAGCTTGATGTATAATTTATGACGGCACAATTAGTGTGCTAAAGAGCAAGAGTGTGTTTGCTTCGCAGGAATTAAATGGTATTTAAGGTGATTTGAATCTGAATTTCATCTGTTAAGATGTTTGTTTTATAGAATTTAATGAAATTGAAATCTCAATTTCAATATTTATGTGTTTGGTTGATAATGAAATTAGAATTGGAATTAGGCATGAATTACTTCAAATACCTTTAATTAAAGAATTCAAAATCATTCATGTATGTGAAGGAATTAAAGTAAATTCATTGGAATCTTCGATCATTTCGACCCGTACCGTTTCAAATCGAACCGTTTCACCCCGTACGTTTCGAATCGAACCGTTTCGACCCGAACGGTTTCGACGCGAACCGTTTCAACGCGAACCTTTTCGAATCGAACTGTTTCGACGTTAATGGTTTCAACCCGTACCGTTCGACCCGAACTAGGGGCTGTGAGTGCCAGGGTGATGGATTCAATTCATTTGACAAACAAACACAACAAAAATGGAATTGAAATTCCAATTCCAATTCCAACAATATCCAATTCCGTGTTTAAATTCAAATCCAATTCCTTCAAATTCTAATTCCTAACAAATTCCAATTCCAATTACAAAACATTTCGCGAACCAAACGCCCAGTGTTAAAAACTGTACGATATAAATTTAGGGGTGTAAACAATCTCAGATGCTCGAGAGCTACTCGTGATTAGTCAGGTTTAAAAGCTTGAACAAATCGATCCTTAACGAGCCCGAGCCTGAAATAGAGCTTGTTTAGTTATCGAGCTCAGGCTCGAGCCTGAAATACAAAGCTCGTCTAGGCTTCCAAGCCCTAACGAGCCCAATACAATTTTTTTTTCAATAAGACAATAATAATAATATTAATAATAATTAATATATAATAATAATAATAATAATAATAATAATAATAAATAATAAGATAATAATAATAATAATAATGATAACATTGGTGAACTAAGCTCGATCGAGCTTTGGCTCGTTTAAGGGATATTGAAGCGAGCTCGAGCCGATGGTCTTACTGGAAACAACCTCTCAATTCCTATGGGGTATAGGTAAGGTTGTCTACATCTTACCTCCTCAGACCCTACCTTAGTTTTGCTATTGGTGGGATTTGCTGAGTATGATGATGATGATGCAGCGAGCTCGAGCCGAGCTCTTCGCACGTTTGAGGTTATTCTCAAAATAGCTCGAGCCGAGCTTGAGCTTTTGGGTTTTACTCGTGAGCCGAGCTCGAGCTCAAATTAGTAGGCTCGAACCGAGCCATGCTCGAGCTCGAGTTTTTATGACGAGCCAAGCTCGAGCCTATTAGGGCTCGAGTTCGGCCCAGCTCACGGCTTGTTTACACTCCTAGGTATAATATTAATTTAGCCTTAACTTAGAACTTAGAATGTGTAACAAAATGATATTGTATGGCTTGGTTTAAGACTTTTAGCAAAAATGACTTTGTTTAGTAAACTTAGAAGAAACATTTCGATTTGTACAACATGACACATGTATGAAAATGGTCACGTTATATCTTGCATATTGTGACGACTCCAATGCTATTTTGCTTCATGTTACCACTTAGCAGCCTGGTCTTCCTTAATAGCTTGCTCTATAGTTTATGATGGCACAAAACCACACTATATACTACATATAAGTACCATACTAAAGATGATACAAGTGTTAAGAACCATGCTATATAATAGCGGTTTGGTATTTGTATGATATCAATTCAGGCCTAAGTTAAAATGCGTAACAAAATCATACTGCAGGCCTGATTTAGCCAAAATGACTTTGCTAAGTCAAAGTAGAAGACATAAACCGATTTGGGCAACACTATACATGTAAGAAAATGGTCACATAATAACCTGCATCATACCAAGAATTGATATTTCACTATAATATACAATTTTGATTCATTTTTATGGTTATTTCTAAAGCTAACACCAAGTTTTTCAAAGTTGAAATAATTTTTCTAAACTAAGCATAAAGCAAGTTTTAATAAGACCATCTATAGTAGGCATGTGGTTGGTCAAACCACATGTCATTTGAGTTAAGGTGTTCCTCTGCTTGAGGTAAGGGTTTGAGTCATGTCAAAGCAAATTTGGTGTGACTTTAGCCGTTAAAAAAGTGCAACCACATGCTTAACACCACCCCCTCCTCATGTGGTTTGATTTTTTTTTTGGGGGGGGGGGGGGGGGGGGTTGGTTGTATGTGGTTTGAACTACGAAGTGTAACGGAGAAAGGAGAGATGTTGATTGGTTGGACTTTGTCTTGACCAATCAAAATAGTTTTTTTTTTTAAATTCTAAACCCACTACTTTCATCAGTCTTCCCACTAATCCATTTAACCTAATTTTCAGGCCATGATGACATGGATGTCACGTGTCAAGAAAAACCAAACCATATAACTCACCAGTATACAGGTGAAGATTAGCAATACAATTATGACTCAGCATTATGGACTTATGGTTATTTCTAGAGTTTTGTCCATATTTTTTGTTCTTTTGTTTCTATGTGTGTCGGCACTCGTTAGTATATTGTAAATGGTTACATCAAAGCATACATTTTTAATCCAAAAATGTTATGTTTTATAAACTTAAAAGATACTAATAATCATTGATGGGACTAAAGTAGAAAATGGTCAAAAATGTGGACCTCTCTAAAAGCTTTATTCTAACCGCAATTAACCGTTTCCCCAAGAAAAGAACAAACACTCAAGGGCCTCAATGTGCATTCTTAATTCTCGTTACACTTTACTAAAGGTTAAAACTATTACAACATAGACAATCCACCCCCTTCACTTTCTTCTTCTTACCTTTCTAACCCCTCTAACTAGTGTTTATTTCAAACAGACTCTATTGACTTGAAAAAAAGGAATCGATCAGTCATACTTTGATCCTCTTTTAAAAACCTCTACGATGGCCGACAATTGCAAAGTTGATACCGATAGAATTTGATTCTTCCAATCGTTTTCATGTTAGAATATTGAGAGTTCATTCATTTTGTGAGAGTTAGGTTGGGCTGTTTGGCAACTTTTGAATAACTAAATGCTGAACTAGTAAGAGGTCTGAACAATAAAGTGTTAAACTAGTAATAAATCTGCACCATTAAAAGACGTATAATGTTTAACCATTCAGAGCCAAATTTCTGACCAATTTCGATAAGAGGTATTAAGCATTCAGAGGCAAATGTCTGAACCATTCAACATCTGCTCGGGAAACAAACAATGTGAACCATTAAGTGCTGAACCAGTAATATGTTTGAACCATTAAGAGCGAAAAAAAAACAGACCCTTACTCTTATATTTTTAGTCAAGTTGTGTAAAAGTAGAAAACATTGCTTGAGTTGGGAGAAAGTAGATAATGCCCAAATGGTTGACTAAAAAAGTTCAACTTCAAGATGGGTTTATAATGTAGGTACACCATTTGATTCAATAGTACAAACTGAAAAGCAATGACAACATTAATTTGGTCTTGTAATTGAAGTTATATTACAAACTTTCTCCTTTCAAATTGCCTTATTTTAGACACAATTTCTGAATATAATTCTTAAAAAAATACATATGTGTTAATATAATTTTGTATTGCTGGCAAATTAAATCACCGCCAATACCACACTCTGTGATGTTTTTTAAGTCAAATTTAATTTTATAAGCTATATATATATATATATATATATATATAAATGATTAAATATCATATCATATATCATATATTATTAATAAAACAACATAATAAAATTATGATCATCTCTAAATAACACGTTAAAGCATAATATAATAAGTATCTTTAAAATCACTTTCTAATAATTACTTGTAACATGTTATTTAAAAAAAATATGTATTAAAGATTGTGAAATATGCCCTAATCTAAAAATGTTTGTACAAACATTTGTTTACACCTCAAGGTGAATCATCGTAACTTTTGTTTATGTTTTTATACCACTATTACTTAGCTCGACTATCTTAAAACTATTAATCTTTAGGTCTATATAATTTTTTTTTAATACGAGTCATTCAATATCGTCATTTTCTTATAACTTGGTTTTTTACGATAGGAGACAAATGTAAAATTACACACCCATATATAACCTCAGTTAAACAGTTCCTTACTAAAGCCAAAGTTGAATTCAATAATATCACTTTAAACATTGACAAACATTAGCAATATATCATAGCTCAATGTTTATAACACACAAAGTTAACCTTTTTGTGCAAAATATGAACATTAGAAACATTAAAAAGAAGAAAATGAATTGTTAGGGGGTAGAGGCGCTCCACTAGTGATGAAATTCCATCACTCACAACATCCAATCAAGTTCCGCCACGTCATCGAGCTTTATTCCATCACTAGTGATAGATTTTAGTGGAAATGTCCATCACTCACCACACCCAACAATTCTTCGCAACCCAACAATTTCCTTCAAATCAACACGTGTGATAGTTGCCTGGCGTGCTCAAATCCACGAATATTGAGAAGCAGTGGCAGTGGTGTATCACTTGTTATAACTCGTGATGAATTTTGTATAACGAGGCGTCCCGACCCCCCTTATGGGCAGGAAGATGGTAACGTGTGGAAGGAAATAAAAGGGTGTAAATGTAATCTTATCTCCTGTGTGGTATCTTGGAACTAGACGCCATATATTTTGGATACGCCAAATCTCTTCCTATCAGACTTACCCAATAAACTATTAACATTTTGTCAAGTGCAAAATATGAACGGCAACTAACATATCACTTTATTAACTCAAAACCAAAACACATCAAGGTGCTACGACTCACAACTTACAAAAACCACACATAAAACATCAAACCAAACTACATAAACATTGTTTTTCTCCTAACCAATTACTTCAAAATTTCTCCATTTGTCCCAAGCTATATTCGAGACTTTAGCCCTCTTCGTCACCCACTAAAATGACTGTTCTTTGATGTCTTTCGCCATTTTATACGTGCCCACTTCGTTCCCATTGAAAAATTTCACGTTCCTCGCATTCCAGATGCTCCATAATGTTAGTGAAAATACAACGTGTGCTATCATTTTTCCATTGATCGACATTCCTAGACCATTGATGCTTTGCATGATTTCTTTTACATTATCTAGCCTATGATTTGTTGATATCTTCATCCACCAAAAAGTTTGAGTCTCATGATGGACCTTTTTGTACATTCTAGAGTAGGTTTACAGGGTGATGTAAAGCCCTCAAAACTAGGTACCTTATCGTCGGGTTACATTACAATACACTATTTTAAAATAAGTTTTTTTTCTCAAAATACGAAATGGAACCTTCAACTAAATACGATAAATGATTAATTAAAATGCTTTGAACAAAAGAGTCTTTACATAAACCAAAGAAAAAAAGTTAATAACTAAGTAAAAATATAAATATTTATTTTAATAATAATAGAAAAATAATCTGACCTTTATCCATATCATAGTGGTGTAACATCTTACCGATTACTAGCGACGCCGCTCGATACAAATGTTAAAATTGATTTATTTACAATTAAATCCATCACAACGACGTTGAGAGTCTCTTTCATTAGCGTTGACGTCTTAAAAGATTACTTAGACATGGTATCAGAATCACTATGTCTGAAATGTCAAAATTCGTGTCGTAGTCCAACATACGGTAAAAAAATAAATCAAATTCTATGTATATATATTAAGAACTCAATGTTAAATGACTTTTTTAAACTAGTTCTATATTAATCATTAATGCATGGCTCAGTAACTTCAACGTAATCATTAATACCTGAACATAAATTCATGTGTTTTTAATAATTCATTTATAAAATTCAAAAGAAATAGATTGGAAAAATGCCTTTTGAGGCAAACCAACCCAACACATAAAGGAAAACTACACTTTGTGGTGAATTAGATATCTAACCTGAGTAATTCAATCATGCTAGGGGCGGACCTACCTTGTTGGTAGGGGTAGCGGCGGTAGTGTAAATTTTTGAAAAATTTGACATTTTTTTTAATTTCATTACTTTTTTTCTATAAAACGTTATCCCTACGAAGATTTTCTGGATCCGCCACTGATCTATGCGTTCCTATATCCGGTGTAGCACGTTTGCCCTACGAGTGTTGCTACAACAGGTAAAACATATATCGTGGTCACCTTTCGTATGATGTTTGCCCCTCCAGTTGTTGCAACCGATTTTAAAGATGTTATTTCTGTGATGCATATCATAGATCACAACTAAAAACTAATACATAAAAAACTATATATAAAAAGTATATCGCCGGAATGGTATCAATTAATTTAGATGATGATTGTGATAAACTATGATACAGATCTAGAATATCTTTTAAATTTTATAAATTGTTATATTTAAAAAACCGGTATGTAATTGACATGTCTGTTTTAACTGCATACAAATTTAATTGTATTTCAAATTATTTTTGTTTTAAAATGTTTTTATAAATAAATAGGTGAAAAGACTAAACTACCCTCATGTTCAATGAACATGATCATACTTAAACGGTAAATTTGAGACCTCGTTAGTGAAAAGGACGAAATGTGTAAACAAATTTGAATATAAAGTATATTTCTTTACATTTTTAAAGACAAAGGACTAAAAATTAGTATAAACATAAGGAAAAACCTATAAGAATTATTAATTAATTTAAGATACATGGATGATTTTAATGTACATATTATCATGTAATCATGTATTTTACATGATATATATCCCGTCCTTAGTTGGGTATTTTATTTATTAAATATCAATGTTTTTTTTATGGCAAAGTAGTTTTACGTGTAAAAGAAAGCACTTTAACATAATTCCACAAAAAATGGTTTTCATTTACAATGTTATGGCTTTCGAATGTAAAATAGTTTTATATGATTTTTATAAGACGGGTCTTTGATAGCAATTTTGTTTCAAGTAAAAATATCAGTTTAATATGTTATAGCAAGTAATTACTCCATCACATATAATTACACATAAAATCCACAAGTTCTAAAAAATGTCCACATTTCAAATTGTGTAAAGAAAAATTAAAAGTGGAATAAAGAAACTTATAATTTTGTGTAGAAAACTTATAAACATAACTTTTTATATAATAAACATAAGAATTTGCGGAAATATTCATAATGTAGTTTTAACATAACACTAACCTAACGATCATAAACCATATAATTGCACGTATAAAACATATATAAATAGTGTAAGGTTTGACTGGTACATTAATATTGACTCCTTTGTTTTTTTTTCTTTATTGCATATTAGATATTTTAATATACAATTTAATAATCACTTTTTAACTTATCATTAAATATTTCGTATTATTATATATATATATTTTCCGGTTTTTATTTTCCTTGATGATTGTAAAACTCCTTCGTCACCAGTAAAATGGTGTCTAATAATAACATCACATCTGTAACACTTTAGCCAATTCGATTGCGTGTTACTTATACAAGAATTTTAAATCATAATCGTTGTGTAAACATTTATATGGTTACTATATATTAAAGAACTTACACAATTAATTAAACTAGTAAAATTTAACCGCGTGTTGCGTGAGAGTATGATTGCCTATTACTAATAAAAACAATCTAAAAATAAAATAAAAAATGCTAAAAAATAGTAATATATATTAAGATGAAACCCAAATTCAAAATAATGATATCGGGCATGTACTATTATAGGACATTGTTTAAATATAATATATTATATATTTGGTCCTCTGTTTTTATTAAAAGTTAGGTTGAAAAGTAAAGAAAAATTAACAGATTTCAACTACATGCTCATACTTTTATAAAACATTATATTTTACAAGTTCTAAAAGAAAAACAAGATTTTGGCAAATTAATTAGATTATTATAAATAATAATAAAACTAATTTAAAAATAAAACAACACAATTTACAACAAATCAATGCATAAAACACCATGTTAACAAATAGTACAATACGATAATGCTAAAACTAATGTAAATTAATAGTATATAAATTAGAATGTAAAAATATAGTATTTTTGTAGCTCTCATAATACTTTTCCACTTTTCCTTGGTGGCTTTCTTTATTTGTAGGCGGTGGCGGATATAGAAAACTTTCATAGAGGTAACGTTTTAAAAGAAAGGGGAACGAAATCGAAAAAACGTCAAATTTTTCCAAAATTTACACTACCGCGAAGCGTCAAGGGGTAGCGGAGGCTATCCCTAATTATGAGTACATCCGCCCCTGTTTGTAGGTGTGGGTTGTGTTTGGGTGGTTTGGAAGCCGTTGGGTGCCGGCTGTTAATTGATGAGAGCAATAATAAAGAGATGAAAAATCCTCACATAAAGATCTGCCAGAGAGAGGAGGGAACAGTGGCGTATCTAGAAAACTTTCATAAAAGTAACGTTTAATGTCAATTTTTTTCCAAAATTTACACTACCTGCCCCTTATACAATGGTACATCCGCCTCTGGAAGGGAATCAATGTAACCAATAGTGAGATTTGGTTCGTCAATCTGGCTAATAAACATGGGTAAAAAATAAAGACGGCTTCAAACATAGAAAGTGAGAAAGGTTTATTTATTAGTCTTTTTTGACTTGGTCAAAACTCATTTAAACTCCTTAACGTATTTTATAATTCTTATTATGAGTTTAAAAGTTAAGAACTATTTTTAGGAATATTACGATAAAAATTTAGACAGGAAACACGAAAAACTATAAAACAATTTACAAAATTGTTCGAAATAAATCAAGTTGAATAGTTGATTACCAAATAAACAACAATATGAAATATCAGCAACAAAATAAACCAACGACCTTTGTCCCCATAGCTCTAGCATCTCTCCATATAATCCAGACATGGAAGCAAATAACCCGTAACCCAGAACTAACAACTTTTAGGGGTACGGCGTTTCACTAGTGATGAAATTACATCACTCACAACATCCAATCAAGTTCCGCCATGCGATCGAGCTTTATTCCATCACTAGTGATGGATTTTAGTGAAAATACCCTACTCATCACAACCAACAATTTCTCTCAAATCAACACGCCTGATAGTGACTACGCGTGCTCAAATCCACGAGTGATGAGAAGCAGTGGTGATAGTGTATCACTTGTGATCACTCATGATGGATTTTGTATAACGGGAAGTCCCGACCCCCTTATTCTAATATAAATTATTATTATTATTATTATTATTCAAGTTAACCTCAATAACCAACAACCCATATGAGTCCTGTTGAAGTAGAAATCCATATACAAAAAACGTATCATTATGAACCAACGTATGAGATGCTTAGTAATGAGGAGTTGGTGACAACTCAAAATCCTTATGACTAAATTGACATTTAAAGAACAGATAACAAAACTTATTTAGGTGAAAAAAGCCAAAAAATCTGAAGGTAAAAAGCAACCACAATTTGTACTTATGTATTTCTAGTTGCAAATCAGTATACACCCGTTGGTAAAGCAGGGGCGGACCTATCTTAGTAGAAGGGGTAGCCTCCGCTACCCCTTGGCGTTCCGGCGTAGTGTAAATTTTGAAAATATTTGACGTTTTTTCGATTTCGTTACCCTTTTTTTGTAAAACGTTACCCATACGAAAATTTTCTAGATCCGCCACTGTGGTAAAGATTCTTCTAGTTTTTACTTATGTTAAACGTTTTTATTATATGGTTTGAAATGGATTCGAATACTCTTAGCAAATATAATAAAAATAATAAAATATCATTTACATACAATGCACAATCTCAACATTTCTTTTTCATGTCCTCTGTTAGAAGTTTTAAACTGCACATTAGATATTATTCTGCCTTAAAGTAGATTTTGTCATAAACAAAGATGGCCTAATGTCCTTTCTATATTCCCCCTTCTATTATGCGTTTTTGACCCTTTCAAACCCAAACTTATCCTATCAAACACATGCTACAACATAACCCTTTTCCTCTCGGATTACAATCTTTATAACCAGGGGCGGACCTACCTTATTGGTAGGGGTAGCCTCCGCTATCTCTTAGCGCTCCGACAGTAGTGCAAATTTTGAAAAAATTTTGACATTTTTTTTTCCTACGAAGATTTTAGGATCAGCCACTGTTATAACCCATTACTAACTACAACTAAATATATAGAACATTGATACTATCCGCCACTATTTAACCCTCATCCTCTTTGATTACTGACTACAACTAAATATATAGAACATTGGTACTTGAACCTATAATGGCCACGTTATGCTTATTTTGGGAAGGCGTATGGATTAGTATTAGAATACTTACCATATATGTATTATATGATGCACAAGCATAAGGGTAGCTACTATGTATGTGTTAGTTATGTATTTTTCGTACTTGGCTTTGCATACATCCACATATTTCACAATTTAAATCTCGATCAAGGTCGGCCTTGGGAGGAGCAAAGTAGGGACTGCCCAGAGCTCACTCTCCCAGGAGGCCTAAATGGGCCTAACATTTTTTACTTAATTTTTAAAACCCAATTTATTTGTAAAACCCATTAACTTTTGATTCAGGTTTTGGCTTATTAAACAATAATTTTTTTTACCCACTAAACTCGTCATCTTAGCATTGCTTTAAATTACACATTTAAACCTAATTAAAATAAGTTGGCCAGTGCACCAACAAAAAGAGCCATGGTTAATGAATGGGCAAAGGGCTATGGGATAGGGCTGTTTAACGCAATTTTTAAATACCGATATGAATAGGCTAGTTAAACCGGATATTAGACACGGCTCGATACGAATATAGGCCGATAAAACTAGAATACGGTATGTCTTATGTATCTGCGGTAAACCCGGTTTTACCGGTTCAAACCATTGAACCGGTTTGCATTATCTTTAATTTGATTTTTAATATTTAACAAACTACGATATTAAAGTAATATTGAACTTCCATGTTTCCGGTAATTAATCTAGTGCCTTCCATTGCAATATTACTCACCTCGTTAAATGTAATATTATTTACAAATAATAAAAATTACTCATAAAATGCTTAATAATTTACAAAAAAAATACTTTTAAAAAAAAAAATAAAACCATGATCTGTTACATAAATCGTAATTGAGTTGAATTCGTTTTTAGATGAAATTTGTATCTTATGGAATTATAGGGTTAACTATTAACCGGCTGAAAATTCCGGTACAACCTGGTTCAACCATTTCAGAACCTAATTCAGTATGATTTAAAAACTGGTTTTTAAAACATTGGATCGACGTTAAGAACTGTCGATTGAGAAAAAGAAACTGGCCCATTTTTTCTATTCGCTAGGGTATCATGAGGTTATCATTGATGCATTGTTTTCAAGCTAAATGTTACATAATCCGTTGATATTTATGATACCCGAAGTTGGGTCCGTTAACCCGCTGGCGGAAATAAACGGTGGATGCGGGGAACAAGAAGAACGTGCGGGTGGGGCTGTCGACGGCGAACGTTGCAAGGTGTTGGTGGTCATGTGTCGGCACGTGCGTGACTGACAACTTAACAACCAAAGTATGTGGTGTTGCCCATGTGACTCCCCCACCAAATAGGAAGAAGCCACGAGGCACTTTCTCCTTCATTTATTACTTGTGGGCCCATTTAAATCTTCGTATCTCTCCTAAATATGCATGCAAAACACCACAAAATACAGATTAAAATGCATACGTGTGTTAAAGACAGATTGAATGCTACGTGTTAATGATATGATTCAATGAATTAAGACACTAATAATCTTATTTTAAATAAGGGAAAGCAAGAATGTTTATTTGGTTATTTAACAAATTATAGAATATTTAGAAATGACATTGGAATGTTAATCGAGCAAATTGATTATAGAGGAATGAGACGATACATTTTGTTTGTAGTTTTTAATTAAAGGCTAAATAAATAATTAATATAATGTACGACTTTGTTTTTTTTATTTAGGAGTTATTTGGTAACTTATGAATGGGTAAGTAAGAGGTCTGAATTGTTTAACTCTTAATGGTTCAGACCTCTTATTGGTTTATTACTTATTGTTCAGACTGTTGTTTCGCGAGCAGATGTCTGACCATTTGCCTCTGAATGGTTAAACATTTATGCTAAGTATAAATGGTTAAGACCTTTTATCTGAATTAGTCAAACATTTGCCTTTGAATAGTTAATATTATAATGGCTCTTAATGGTTCAGATTGTTACTGGTTCAGCACTTACCCATTCAGACGTTGCCAAACAGCCCCTAAGTGCTGAACAAGTAAGAGGTTTGAACCATTAAGAGCCAATATAATGCTTAACCATTGAGAGACAAATGTCTAAACCAAGTGTTGAACCAGTAAGAGATGTCTGAACTATTAAAAGCTCATTAAGAGCTAAAACATGCAACCCCTTACTCGAGTATAAACTTTCTAGGTGGTTATCGATTAATCCTGAATTGTTAATGTTTTACTGTGAAGTTACATACGCTGTCATCAGTAGCCATGCCCTGTAAACTTGTGAATGAGACGATGTGGGATTGTCTAGGTTGTTACACCGGAAACATTGAGACTGAATTAAGCTTGCAAATACCATAGTACATTGCGTCAAAAATTGTAATCAAGCTATCTAAGATCCACAATTAGAATAAAACAAAAAAAGTCAGACTTTTATCATAGAAGTCTTGTAGTTTTTCTATCGAAAAAAGTACAAAACATTGATTATTTTTCTAATCTTTCAAGTTTGAGGCATGGACAGAGTAATATTGTAGGGATGGGATAGTTTATGTCTTATTGTAATATCCATATAATTTTGAAATACAAATTCTAAAAAGTTAGTGAGTAGTTGATTACTCTATTACCCAAACATAAAAGAAAATTTTACAAGTAAAAGATTTAGAGGTATGGTTCATGTAAGTGGGTATGTATGTCTCTTGTAATCAGGTCGAGTATCATTTAATACATTACCCGTCTTATATTTATGATTTTTTTAAATTAACCTCATGTTGAAGAAACCGTGGGTTTAACTTTGAAGGGATGGTCTCATCAAGAAGGTTAATCCTTATCTTTCCTCGATCTATGCTTGGAAATGTGATCTACAAAACAATAACACCATGAAGCTCTTTATAAGAAGGAGAGGTGTTGTCCTTGTAACCACCGTCCGGCGTAAGAATGAGTATCATTTAAGAACAATAAACAAGTGTGTGTTACGAGTGAGAGAGCCGATACCTAAACCTTTGGAAGAAGTCTCGTATTTATAGCCGAAGGTGGTAGAGGGGAATGGTGGGCTGATCAGCCTTGATACGGTGTCGTTGTTGAGGAATATCCCTCTGGTCCCTTCTGCTAGGACATGTATTATCTGTAGGAATGGGTTTGACGAGGCGCCATGTGATTGGCTGCCTGCCACTACCTAGGTTTACCTAGGCGTACCGTCTGTCGGGCTGCCATCAACCGTTAGCGGGGATCATGTGGCAGCGTCTGGTGACGTCTTGTTGGTGCCACGTGTCCGTCATTTGTAACTATTGTCCCCTACACAATCATTCTAACAACATAGGTGTAATTGCAGGTTTGGCTGCCCGGTGTCACCAAAAGTATTGTCTGTCGTTCATGTGAGTTGTAACTACGCCGCGCGCAAATGCTCTCATGCAGGGTCACTCTCAAGCAAGTGTTGTTTGTTTTGATTGCGGGTATGGTCATACACACACATGGCTAGATACGTTATTTGGAACCATACCCCTTCACATGCCCATCTTAAATCTCTGTGTTTCGAAGTTACCCATCGGGTTTGGAGTTTTGTTTAAACACTCCTAAGTATTTACTTAGTGTTCTAATCCCATCCATATATTTGATGAAAATTTTATGAACTTGACAATTTCAGCCTCCTATTTTATAACATGGATAACGGGCCAGACCAGCCCACTTATTTTTACATGAACTTGTGATATGGGCTTCTGAGTCTGTCTTGTCCCTTTCATTAATTTTTG
Organism: Scalesia atractyloides; assembly: GCA_947069175.1. Classification (NCBI taxonomy): domain Eukaryota; kingdom Viridiplantae; phylum Streptophyta; class Magnoliopsida; order Asterales; family Asteraceae; genus Scalesia; species Scalesia atractyloides. The sequence continues at coordinate 89,165,057 of CAMTDV010000028.1, read as the reverse complement.
TAATATTATGATATCCACACATTTTCATAAACATGTCAGATACTAGAGATGGGCATAAAAACCGGTTCCGAACCCGAACCGGTAGAACCGAACTGGAACCGGTTCGGTTCCTACCCGACATTAAGTAGAACCGGTTCCGGGTTCAAAATACCCGTTGGTTCCAACCTGGTTCCACAATTTTACCATTTGAATCGGGTAGTAACCGGTTCCTAACCGTACCCGGTTCCTACCCGTACCCGGTTCCTACGTGGAACCGGTTCCTGACCGTTATAATATTACCGTTAGAACCGGTTATAGCCGTTAAAATGTTACCGTTGGAACCGGTTATAGCCGTTAAAAGTGTTCAACATAAAACTAGTCTAGAAGATGAAGTTGAGTTAGAGCATAAAATTGTTGACGAAGAGGAGGACGAAGAAGTGGAGACTAACGATTCGGACGACGATTGTACCGAGATACCCGCACCTAAGAGAAACTCGTCGGAAAGTGTTGCACCTGCCGCTAGTAAACGATCAAAGAAATAAAATCTTACTAGAACCGGTTCTGAGTAATTTTTTATTTTTTTTTGTAACCGGTTAATTTTTTTTATATATTGTAACCGATTAATTTGTTTTTTAATTTTAACCGATTATTGTTACTATTTTTATTTATCAATGTAACTAATAATAAAAATCAAACATAACAAACACAATAGAAAGAAACATTACACAAACTTTATTAAAACACCAACGATAACATTTATCAGGAACCGGTAAGTAGGAAGGGGTCTATAAAAAAAAAAAACGATTTTTTAATCAGGAACCGGTTCCACCGGTAACATTTTATCAGGAACCGGTTCTGAACAGTAAAAGTCAGCTTTTTACTGTCAGGAACCGGTTCTGAACACTATCAGGAACCGGTTCCGCACCATACCCGGTTCCACACCATACCCGGTTCCATAATACCCGTACCCGGTTCTACACGGTTCCATATTCTTGGGTGTGAACCTGGGTAGGAACCGGACCCGGTTCCACACCATACCCGGTTCCAATGACATCCAAGCAGAACCGGTTCCGGGTTGGAACCGGTTTCGGGTAATAATAAAACCCGATTATGCCCATCTCTATCAGATACTACCATACTACCATTTGTAACAAAAAATATGAGTTTGGCCCAAAAGCTTTGAAAGTCCAATGGGCAATGGCCCATTCTAACAATTTTTTGGCCCCAAAAAAGCCACACTGAAAATAAATATAAGAGGTTGTATTTGATTATTTTAAATGCTTTATGATAACACAAACCAACCCAAGATCAACCAATCTGGGAAAATTCCCATCGCCCTCTAATGTACACACAATGATTGTTGGACATGTTAACCGAAAGTTTTTGAACAACCAACTAAATCATCGGATAAGCATCCTGGAATGCCCTCAGTCGATCAAATGCATCCTCTCTCCATAACGGTTAGAGTTGGATGCATACCCGAGCCACCAGTTCCGAGGAAAACCCGCCGCCCGAAAGCCCACTGATTTTTTCACCTTTGACTAAAATAGAACAAAATACTGATTTTGTCCAAATTAGCAAAATGACACTTATTTTATTTGAACGGCCAACCAAATAAAAGCCTGGCTACTCAGGGTAACCCAATGGCAAAGGCAACACCATACGCCCGCGAATGTAGACAACGCTGGATAGCTAAAACCCACCATCTCCAGGTGCAAGAAAAAACCGTCACCCCATTGCTAGTAAAACCTGGTTGGTATCATATTTGAACTTGAGACATCTAGTTTCAGATCCAAATCTTTATTTTCACTCCAATGTCAATTGAGCTATAGCTCATTGTGGATACTTACTCTTTTGACCAATTAATAAAAACTAACAAAAGTTGCAACGCCCGATTCCACTCCAACAAAACCAAGGGTACAACACCGCGTAACATAAACCACTTACTAATTACCATATTATAAATGAGGTATGACTCTATGGCAAGCTAAAAGTTTGCGATAAATTACGAAAAAAACGTTTACAATGAATATAATAAATTAAAAGATTCGTTGATTCTTCACTGGTAATTAGTTAAAGAAAGTATAATGACAAAAATTATTCGATCGATCTGTTCAACTATGTGATGTTTAAATTTTTGTTTAGTGTTTTTAATAAAACTTGTGATGATATTAAGATATTTATCAAAAAAAAATTTAAAAAGTAATACAATCTGGAAAATGAAAGCATGGGAAGAGAAAAGGTGTAAAGGAAAAAGGTGGATGGTTTGACTTTAAGATTTCACATGGAAGATGTCCGAAATCTAACCTCGCTTTCTTCCTTCTTTTCAATTAGTTTTTGTGATCCATATGTTGCGGGACACTAAACCAAATATTTATGTTGCAGGGCACTAAATCAAATATTTATTTCTAATAATATGTAAGTTTTGCTTTGGTTACTTGTACATACTATTTATTACACGACCTAAAAAAAATTATATCGAGTCAACCAATTAAAACAAAAAACTACCTTAGTTTTGCTACATAAAACTAAAATGATGGAAATACTATAATTTTAAACTAGGGCAAAATTGTAATTTTTCAGGACAAATGAGCACAAAAATTACACCAATTCAACCAACTAAAACAAAACACTACCATAATTTTATAATAAAAACTAAAACGATGACATGACTGTAATTTTACACTGGGGTCAAAAGCGTAATATCACAGGGGAAAAAACAAAAAGGATGGCAAAAATGTAAATTTAAGTGAGGGCAAAATCGTAATTTTGCTAGGATGAAAAAACAAAACCAATGACAAAACTATAAATTTAAAGGGGTAAAAGGGTAACTTAGCTTAACCAATATGCAAATGCCAGCGTAGTAACTGGCCTCCCATTTTGACTAATGATAGGAAAACATCATTCCCTATCATGGTTATTGTTATTCTACGTAATACGCCCATTACCATCCTACTTTTTAAGTTTAATGTAGCTTACTATCAACTCCCGTTTATATCCCATAACTAAACACATTTTAAGTTGATACCTAAAATAGCTAGGTTTTTACACTTCTATCTTATGGTATGAATGATTACCCCAATACCACTTAGAAATATCTTGTACATCTACAAGCTTAAAATGACTATTTAAGAGTAAAAGATTTTGTTATAAAAAAATCTAAATCACATTTTAACTCCTATTGTACCAGGAGAGACATGAGACTAAACCCTCTTCACTTGAAGAAAATACATTTATTAAACTTCACCATTGAAGTATAATCCCTTTAGTATCTAAACACTTTTAGAAAAAAATACAAAAACTTTGAATGATTAAATACATGCCATTATCTTGTGACCAAATATACTTTTACGTTGCAAGGTATGGTTTGAAGGTGGTAGAAGCTCCATTGCGTCACGTACATGCCACGTCAACAAGAGAGACTCCATTGCATCACGTACATGCCACGTCAACAAGAGGGCTCTATTGCCTCTTCTCGATAGGTAGCATGGTATAAAATGGATCCCCTCACCCCCACGCACTAGCACCCCCTTTGTTTGTAAATTTTAGTCTCTTTAATGTTATATATCTTTGTAGTAATGTATTATATATCTTTGTAGACATGTGTATAGAAATTCTCTAAAAGAAACATCAAATAAAAATAAGGCACTACAATTTATTTAAACATCGCAACATAAATACATTTTTTTTTAATTCTACAAAAGTTTTATGAGTATCATATGATGGTAAAGGATCTTCAGAACCTTTAAGTGGTATGATTTTCAAAGTTGTCAGTTTCTTCTGTCTCGACATTTATGTGAAAGTTGAAGTATGATTCCGTTACTAACTACCATCAGTCCATCACACCATGCTTTGAAGTTTGGTTTAGCCTTTGAATTTAGCTCAAATATCATGTGTTATGTTTAGATCGCCATGTCATAAATTAAATTTACCACTTGTTTCTATAGTCTGTCGTCTAGAGGTTTTTTAGAAACCGATAAATAGCGACACTAATACTTGTTTGTCGGAGGGTAACGATAAAATTTTATAACTTACCGATTACAACCAGAAAGTCAAACTCATCATAAAAAAGAGTAAAATGCCCAGATAGTCCTTGTGGTTTTGTAAAGTAAGACCTATAGTCCTCAACTTTTGGAAATTACACAGTGTTTCCTTTGGTTTACTTTTTGTTACTCGGATGGTTCCTCGAGTGGATGGGGGTTAGTTTTCTCCGTTAAGTCCATCTTAAATTACTTATTTACCCTTTGCTTTTATTAGAATATAAAAATCACACAAAAACACACACTCTGACTCTCTCTCTCTCTCTCTATATATATATATATATGTGTGTGTGTATATATATATGTATCTCTCTCTTTCTCTCTAAAAGAACCATCTCAACCAACCTGCCTCTGACCACCAGCCGCCACCGCACCCGCCTAAGACAACCACGGATCCCCTTCATCTGAAATCGAACGCCGACCACAAATCCATCAACACCCACCAATCGAACGATGATCCCCTTCAATTTCCGGTTCGTCGTCTTCATCTCCCGCCTCACCCTCTTCCACTCCAACCTCGTCCCCTTAACATGTCTTCTCAATCATCCCTGTTCCACCACCAAATCTATTAACAACCATCAAAACGGTGAGTCAAATCTCCCTCTAATTCATCCAATTAACGTCAATTCGTAACCCATTTGTTATTGTTGATGGTTGTTAACTGACCGCAGGTGAAGGTGGAGATTAAGGGGAGAGTACAGGGGGTATTCATACTTTTAATAATTCATATTTTTTTACTTTTTAAAGGGAGGGGTAAATAACTAATTTCATATGGACTTAACGGAGAAAACTAATTGACATCCACTCCAAAGACTATCCGAGTATCAAAAAGTAAACCATAGAGCGCATCGGTGTAATTTCCAAAAGGTAAAAACTATAAGAGTTACTTTACAATACCACATGAACTATCTAGGCATTTTACTTTAAAAAAAACTTAAAACAAATTCCTATAAGTGGACCCCTAGTTCTACCCTTCCTCTCGTGTATCCAGTTCTCAAATTCAAGGCTCTCTTTCATGTTTTGAAGTAGGGAATTTTATTCATTTTTTACCTATAACTTTTGTTTGTTCCTTTATTTTTTCAAAGCTAAATATGTAGTTGCGTTAAATTTATTTCTTTATATTTTAATATAAATTTTATTTAAAAAGAAGTTGTGTTCAACGTTTTATTTAAAATGGAGTTGTATTCCGAATGATGATATGGCGAATTACTGAGTCGGTACTAACCATCAACATCGGTATATCGGTGCTATCGTAATTGATATGGGTATTCATTTCTATGATTTTCAATTGATGCAAAACACGACTTTATTTGTTGAGTTACATCATACAACTTTTGTGTAATAAAAGTATTGTAAATATTACTATACCGACTCAGTTCGTCGTCGTACCGTCGTTTTGAATACAACTCCTTTTTAATTAAAATTTACATCGCAATGTCGAGAAAAAATCTAAACGCATCCACGTATCACGAGTTTAATCTATATGAGTGTCGGTACCGATATTATAGCTTTCGGTCGATATAAAACAAGTTTCAACGTCTTTTTGGGCTGATTTCAGTTTTTATGTTTTCTTTTTTGGTTACCATAACCAGTACTGGTATCATAATAAACCAAACCAATATTGTGTGAATTTCCATGCAACGCACGGAATTATCCACTAGTTTTAAGACATTTTTGAAGATGATTAAAGAGGTATGCTTGTTTAACATATACAATATACAAATAGTGATTATTTGTGTTATATAGGAGAAAGAATCTTCTATGGAACCTAAACTTTATGAAATACATGAAGCATTCAAACTTGTACATAGCTCCAAAACATAATTTCAGACTCCTTAACATTTAATATGTCAGCTTTAGGGAAAGATTGATGAGAAAGTAATGGAAGCAAATTTCCCCATACCACCCTATGATAAAAGTATATGGAGACCACAACTACGCGTGGGTGTGTCACTCTTCTAATAAGAAGGTTCACATTTTTGCACAATGGACAATTGTGAATGCAAAGACCACCATTTGACCTTGAGATGATTTTTATATAGAGTCAAGAGTTGACCAAAGATTTTGTAGCCTTGACTTCAAAAGGATGTTGAATACTTGAATGACTTGTTTCATACAAACGGTTATATCTAGCTTCACTCACAAATAAATATTGTAAAGTAAATCTAGTGTTATTTCGAACTTATGTTAATATTGTAATTGCCACTCTTCACAACTAGTTTAGAAAATCTTGAGTAATAAAATCACGACTAAAAGCATACATTAAGTTTTCAATCATGGTCCACGAGTATGCGATTTAACTTATATTTAGGGGTGATTGGTTGTTACGTTTTGGCTCCACTACAACACGGGGGGCACAACTATGCGATATGGAATTGCATGCTAGTGTTCATTGCACCAGGCTTCAAGTAGGGGTGTTAAAAAAATCTAAATCCGAAATATCCAAAATTTTGGATTTATCCGAATTATCAAACTCGGATAATATCCATTTAAATTTCTAACTCCGTATCCGAAAATTCAGATACGGATTCAGATATGAATATTCACTATCCGAAAACCGGATAATCCAATCTTTAACATCCCTAGCTTCAAGTAAACCTATTTTAACTTTATACGATATTAATTTACGTGTTTTCACAACAATAGCATTTTTAGCTTAAATGAACAAGTGAAATAAGTACACATACACTCCATACAACATAACTATAGTGTTAAAACAATAACTCTCATTGTTAAGAGAGTGAAGATCATTGTTTTCCTTGAAAACCATAATTTTGATAATTTTTACGACATTTTGAGATCTTAGTCTTAATCGTAAAAGTTCATTGATTTCAACATGTATATATGATTTTCCACGATTTCCTTTTATTGATGGGGTGAATGGTATCTGACTGGTGAAGGGTTTCACTGATCGAGTGTTGATCTAATCGAAAGTACAACTCCCTTTAATCACATTTCCTTTAAATTATTTTTCCTATAACTCATTTAATTTAAATTCCTTTAAATTGATAAAAGTAACATATACATTCCTAATTATTTTAATTCAATTAATTATAAAATGACATAGAATATATGTGCATATTTGGCTAAGCTTTTTGAAAGAACTTATTGGCTTTTTAAAAACCAATAAGTTAAAATAATGTTTGAGTAATTGAAAAGAACTTTTTGAAACAACTTTTTGTATAGGAAGAAAAAGTTATTTTTAAAAGCTAGTATTTTGTGACTTTTTGAAACTTCTTAATAACTTTTCAACTTATTGGTTTTTCTCACCCCATAAGCTAATACAAACATTTTTTTAAAAACTTCTTTTCAAAAAATCATAAGTCAATAAGTTCTTTCAATAAAAAGTCATTTTTAAGTTAAATAAGCTTAGCCAAACAAGCCCTACAACTCTGATTTTTATTCAAATAACTTCTATAAAACTATACACTAGGGTGGAACTTGGAAGGGGCACCATGGGGTGACCCCTTCGGTGAGCCTCTTTCCCGATTGGCAAGGTGCCGCCAAGTATTAATCGGTGAACAGTGTCAGTGATGAGTTGAAACGGTGAGTAGTCATCGATGAGAGAGTGGAGAGAGGGGGTAATGATGGGCCCCACTCTATTCCAACCACTGACACGTCTATTTTTTTGTTATCACAAAACATCTCATGTTTTGCCGTTATAAATACACCAACAAGGAATCACCAAACTCAAAAAACCTTTATACCACTTGCCATATTCATATTCATACATCATGCAACCTCACAATGACATTGGATCTTCTCTTTCAAACCTTATTTTAAGCAGCAGCAATGGTGGCAACATAGATTCAATCTTCACTCACTATCCACCCTCATCATCATCATCACCGTCGGTTCGCCAGCCACTGGGCTCATCTGTCTACCTAATACAGCGAGACCAGCTCCAGAAATTATCCGAACAAACACATGTCGACATCAAATACCATAACGAAAACCGGGTTTGGTCAGGTTTCATGCCATTGCACCAACCCGAACAAGAAAAAGCTCTACAGAGGAGTGAGGCAAAGGCATTGGGGAAAATGGGTTGGTGAGATCAGACTCCCTCAAAACAGAATGAGGGTGTGACTCGGGACTTATGAGACTGCTGAAGCTGCGGCTTATGCGTATGATCCGGCCGCTTATAAGCTACGTGGTGAGTATGCCAAGTTGAATTTTCCGAACCTTCAGGACCCGAGTCAGCTCGGGTTAATTGGTGATACGGATAAGCTCAATGCTCTTAAAAGTGTCGTGGATGCAAAGATTCAGGCTATTTGTGAAAAGGTGAGAGAGAGGAAGAATAATAAGAAGAATAATAATAAGAAGAAGAAGAAGAAGAGAGAGAGTGAAAATGTTGTGAAAAGTGAATTGATGTCATTGAGTGTGTCTGAAGATGGGTTTTGGAGGGAAAAGAGTTCGGTTTCTGGCGAGTCGCGGGTGGCGGTTGGGGCGGAGAACGGTGAGTCGGAGGTTGAAGGGTGGTGTCTTGCTCGTTTGCCTTCTTATGATCCGGAGTTGATTTGGGAAGTGTTGGCAAATTGAGTTTTTTAGTAGTGGCGGATCTAGAAAACTTTCATAGGGGTAACGTTTTAAAAGAAAGGGGTAACGAAATCGAAAAAAACGTCAAATTTTACCTAAAATTTACACTACTGCCGGAGCTCCAAGGGGTAGCGGAGGCTACCCCTACCAATAAGGTAGGTCCGCCCCTGGTTTTTAGCATGTGTTAGCAACTTTTCCCCTAAAAAGTGTTATCTGTTGTTCTATATTTGTACCTCATTAAGCAAAATGAATTGCATAATTTTAAGTTATGTAGCTAGTAGTGGCGAATCTAGAAAAAAAAAATCAGAAGACAACGTTTCAAAAATTCTTTTCCTATATGGGCAGCGAAATCGAAAAAATGTCAAATTTTTCTAAAATTCACTACCGCCGAAGCGTCAAAGGGTAGCGGGGGCTACCCCTTGTCTCAAGCTATATCCGCCCCAGGTAGCTAGAATATTAATAAAAAAAAAGAATTGAATAGTGTATCAACTCTAACTTGTGATGGGAGATATATTGGGCCTCTATCGTAACAAATTGACGACAGACATAAATCTAGCGTTTGTCAAAAAGTGTTTGTCCTTCAACTCAAGCAAACCAACCCAATCCGTTTTGGCCGTTTATACAGCCTGAGTAGTCCGTTTTGTGACCTTTAGTGACTATCATGAAAAGGTCGGCAAGGCCCGAAGAAAAGGAAAGTGCCATCGACATACATGAACATGATTCACCCGTGATGTAAACACCTTCAATAGCATAGACTAGACAAGTCCATGTGTGAAGAAATATGAAAGATCACATACGTTTTGTTCACTACATCTTTTACCATTTATCTTCAAATTGAAAGTGATGAAATTTTCATGGGCCAGAGTGAGGGCCATTCTACTTTGTACTAAAGGGGTCAATGGACCCTTCTTAGGCCCAAAGGTTGAAGAGTAGGTATATAAACTTATAGTTGGACCTAGAGATAGGCATAATAACCGGTTTCAAACCCGACCCGGTGGAACCTACATGGGACCGGTTTCGGTTCCTACCCGACATATAGTAGAACCGGTTCTGGGTTCAAAATACCCGATGGTTCCTACCCGGTTCCACATTTTTGGAAAAAAATAAGTTCCGGAACCGGTTCCAACTCGTACCCGGGTTGTACCCATAACCGGTTCTTATCATACCCGGTTCCTACAGTAACCTTCCAGACCCGACGCCAATATATTTTTAATGTGAGTTTTTTTTATAAGTCTTTGCTTGAACAAGGTATAATACATAAACATAAAACTATTTATTACAAGAAACAAGTACCCGGTTACACAAACAACCTAAACATGAAACGTTAAACAAAACACATAAAACACTAAACATACTAATCATAAAACACAAATGGGTTTACAATACATAAAACAAACTAAACTTTCGATGACCCGGTCCCGGATGCTTCACCATTTTCATTGTTTTTCGCCTTTGTCACCGGACAATGGCGATCGGTGTGTTTCTTGAGCGTCGAGTTGGCCGACGCCTTCATGAACTTCCCGCACCCCTTGCATCTAGCCATTTCATGGCTATCCGACATCAAGCACAAGTCAAAGTACTTCCAAATAGTGGGGTTTCTTTTGGTTTCCAAAACATCCACGACCTCATCGTTGCAAGCCATCGTTATCTCTTTGATAGTACTAGATTTGAAGTGGTTAAAGTGTTGATTTTTTTGTAGTAAGTAAATGAAATTAGAAGTGGTGTAGAGAATGAGGTTTAAATACAAGAAAAAACCGATTTTAAGAGTAATATTAAGTTTCAATTATTAGGAACCGGTTCCTAATAGTAAATGCAGCCTTTTCTGACAGAACCGGTTCCACACAGAAGCTTGCAGCCTTTTCTTCACATATACGACAGAACCGGTTCCTACCCGTACCCGGTTCCTACCATACCCGGTTCCAAATTACCCGAACCGGTTCCACATTTAAAAACTTATACCCGGGTACGAACTGGAACCGGTTCCACAGAGGAACCGGAACCGGCTCTACTGACTAGCATGAGGAACCGGGTCCGGGTTGGAACTGGGTCCGGGTATTCAAAAGACCCGATTTTGCCCATCTCTAGTTGGACCCTTGTTAGTTTTTATGGACCCTATTGGTATAATTAATCACATAGCAAGTCATGGATATATGTATGTGTATGGTGACTGGGAAGGCGAAAACCAATCCTAACAAGTTCATAACTCAAATTACTAAACTCGTGTGGGTCATCAGGAATAAAAGTGAAAATATATTAATTTTAACGTTATATTACTAATTCCGTGAAAATAACGTTAAAAGCGGCGGTCGACTAATCATGCATCATGTGGTGGTGGTGTTGATAGCCGAAAGACAAGGGGGAACATACATAAATTGGACTTGGTCCCGATTGCTAAGTGTTATGTGCCTTATGTCTAAGACTTGATACAAAACTACGATCCTTGAAGCTTTGTGCCTCACACACTATCTTAGTTTTGCTATTAGTTAGGATTTACTGAGTATGATAATAATGAAAGTTGGGGCCCATAGTCTTTTAACCCTTCTCACAAGTCCTAATCACTCAAACAGGAAATCTGCATCCATGCACATTATTGTGCTATATGTTTTTTATTTGACAAACTGAAAAAAACCAAACCAAAGTGATGAATTCGATTACCATGGGCATGGCTCAAACTAATAATAAAAAAATAATGAAAAAAAAATAAATGTTAACAACAACCCACACACCAATAATGGTTCGGAAATACTGGTTATCAAACAGTTCGGTTTGCTAGTTGACTGACTAGTGTGACAAGGCTGAACTATCATGAACAGTTTCCTAAAAAACTTACGTTAGTTATGACTGAACAATCGAGCCCTGAATCAAACCACATCCAAATGTTACTCTTTTGCACCGAGTGTCTAGTCACAACCCTCGGAACCAACGCCTACCCAACCCATAGTCCAATTGATGCGAATGATATCAGACCGTTTTGTGAGAAGTGGGCTGACTTTCCGTAACCAAATCTATACTCTTTGCGTAGTAATTTTTTGCTGATGAATTTTATGAGAGTTGGGCCCATTTTTGCTAACCAAAATTGTACTCTTTACGTAATTGGGACGATTTTCCATAGCCAAAGTTTTACTCTTTATCTAGACCGATTTTCTGTAACCGAATTTGTATTAATTCTTGAGTAAACTTCTATTTTGCTCCATGTGGTTTGGTTGTTTTAATGGTTTTGCCCAAATCCTTTAAAACTAGCCATTTTGCTCGAATAGTTTACTATGTTTTTCCCATTTTGCTCCCCGCCTTTAACTCCATCCAAATTGTTTTTTAACTAAAAGGGCATTTCAGTAATTTTGTAAATGTAAATATTAATTTATTAAAATCATTTTTGTATTTACACACATACATACATATAAACAATTACTTATCTCTCTCTCTATTCCCTCTCTTTACCCTTTCTCTCTACCTACTTCCACCACCATCCTCTACCAGCCACCACAACCTACCGACCTCCACCCATGACCACCATCACCTGCCGACTGTAAAATCTTTTGTATGGCTATTGTGAAATCTTTTGTATTCGCCCCTATCTCTGGTTTCCCCAAAATTTCGAACTATCTGTCGAATTAACTTTTTTTTGAAAGGGGGATTTAGGGTTAGGGGTTTATCGTAACTTATTCAGAATATATGCTGATCGTGTGGAGAATGCGCCAAAGAGTTCTATCAAAGACCGTCTCAACGACAGAACCCTAGATAATTCCGGCCGCCGTGGACAACTTACCGGCAAAAGGTTTCTTTAATTCTCATTCTTTATGTAAAATCGTGCGTCTTTTCGATTAACTGTGTATAGGTCATGTATGTTTGCTTGATTGTATATATTTTGCTTGTTGATTTGAAATATAGAAGTAGATTTTCTGCTAATTGGGAGACTATTTGGATTTGGGGCTTACGGTGTTGCGGGAGTGGTGGGCTATGGGTGCAAATGATGGCAATAAACAAGGGATGTGTGAGGATTTGCGATGGAGGTTAGTGTAACATCCGTAAAAAAACCGGATTTACCAAACCCGCTTCGTTTATTAACCGAACAACCAGTTAAAAATTTCGTTGCGTATTTAATGCTCAAATTAATTTTAAACGATACATAATTAACAAGTATATTAGAATATAAAATTTATATTTGAAAATGTATTAAAAATAGTGAAATAAAAATAAAACAAGGCTGCCGGGATTCGAACCCGGGTCAGCCGGGTCAACCGAGTCAGCCAAGCCTTAACTCTTATTCACCAAACCACTCTGCCACTTGTGTTCTTTAGTAATGTATCAAAACAATTAATTCAAATATCAAAATCTCGATTTCAAATCGACGCGCCCAATTCGCAGTCGTCGGAAATCCCGACGATTTCGCCTTTCTCTGTCGGTTTCTTGTGTCTTAACGCGTAAATAACTATTGCATCGGTTATAACCGATGTCCAGTCTGCGACATCAGTCATAACCGCCGGAAAAATTATTGACCGACGAATCAAGACGGTAATCGGACTAAATTCATCGATGTTCTTCCCTATAAATACACCCACAAGCTTCTGATAACCTTTTCGCTCACAATCACACAAATTCTCGACGTAATTTTACTCGCCGGAAAATCTCTGCAAGTCGCCGGAAAACCGAGATTTCATCTACACGGTAAATACCTCGACTCTTTCCGTTTCAATCCGTTGTTAGACTGATACTAACTTCAATCCAACCATCAGAATCAATCCCAGACGACGTAGCCGGAATATTCAGCTCTCGCCGGAAAACCTCTGAAATTTCTGATCTTACGCTGGGAATCGGTATAATCATCCAAACTTCTGTAAATCCTTATTTATGTACCTCAATATCATATCTAATCGAACAGAACTGTTAATTGATTCTAACAGGCGAAGTTCACAAACAGAGCCGACGAGTCTTCGCCGGAGTTCTGTGAAAGACGCTGGTCGGTACATCCTTCCCCCAAACTCTCTCCATTCATTACCTTTCAATTACTTATAAAGCTTGCTAATCGGATTAGACATAAATCAGTTGAATTATCATAATCAGTAATCTTAAGCGAAGAAGACGAAGTTCATATATATTATAAGATTAATTAAAATTAGTATATTGAACGGGTTAGACACACAGTCCAGTGGTGGACTGTGTGCAAACAATATGCACACGACGCGAGTTCGATTCCTATCACACACACATTCGCTGTAATAAAATACCTTTTTTTTTAAACCGAACCGGGTTAACTCAGTAAGATGTTAAGTATAATAAAAATCAGAATATTTACCAAGTTAGACACACAGTCCAGCGGTGGACTGTGTGCCAAACTAAACCACAGGTCCCCGGTTCGAGACCTGTGGAGAGCACCGAGTCATTAAATCTTTATTTTAAAATAAGTGATTTTCGGATTATTTTAATTAGTATATAAATATAATTAAAAACAGAAATATTTCGGGTTAGACACGTAGCTCAGTTGGTAGAGCTGCGTGCACGCGTACGGGAGGTCTCGGGTTCGAGTCCTGCCCGGCGCATACATACACACAATAAAACCGGTCAACAAGTCAACGGTCAACAGTCAATGCTTATGGTCAACGGTCAAAAGTCAACATTTTTTTATTATTTTTATTTATTTATTTAAATTAAAAATCAATTAAAAATACTTAAAAATAACATTTTTAAAGTTAGAAAATAGCCTTAAACTCACAGAAATATATCCAATAATCCTACTAAAATTGATTAATAAAATCCGCTTATTTACCGAACCATTATGTTATTATCTAGGTTAGTTTCACTCGTGGTTAAATCCAACTTCGTGCGCATTCAACATCATCAACCGAACGCACCCAATGTGAGTGAATCTTACAACTCCCCTTTTTAATTACACGTTTTGGGGTGTATCATGTGTCACTAAAACTAATTCGTTTATTCAAACTCGTGCCATATCATATTATGATTTAAACTTAGAATGTAAATATTGTTTGTAGTTATGTATTACATATTGTCAAGTTGTATGCAAATTATTTGTTAGGCCGATCAGTTCCTCGTGGGAGACGAGTTGAACAACGCGTGCCTTAAAACTCATTCATTAGGCCCATCAGTTCGTAGAACAACGCGTGCCTCAAAACTCATTCATTAGGCCCATCAGTTCCTCGTGGGAGACGAGTTGAGCAACGCGTGCCTCAAAACAACCTATTATTGTATGTGTGTGCATTATTTAATATTAAGTGATTTGTGAATAAGTTTACATCTATATTTTCTCATATGTGGTTACGCACTTTATTTATAATCAATTCAATAAACTTGTTTAAATGTTTTTCATAGGATTCACTCGCCAACTTTTTGTTGATCCAAAAACCATTTTACACATGATACAGGTGAACAGGATGAAGCAAGGAAAACATAGGAAATGCCTTAGAAGAAAATAATGAAGTCTAGAAAGATGTGTAGAACATGTTGTAATTATGATTGTATGATTTCCCTTTAAATTGTAATAATAAATATGAAACGTTATAATAAATGTCATGAGCTTTGATGAAAACCCAATCATGCCCCGATCACCTTTTCCGCTGCGGGTCGGGGTGTGACAGTTAGGGTTTTCTAGTGAAGATGTAGATGGTGGTGAGGGTAGAAATGACGGCTGTGAGGTTTTGCGGTTTGTTGCGGTGGTGTTTCAGGTGGCACGGCGTAGATATACGAGATCTAATAATGACAAGAAGTCAACAACTAATCGAGCTACATTCTGATGAAGAATACCTGATTGAGCCTTACGAAATAGAAGAATCCGACGAAGAACACCTGTGGTGGTGGTGCTTATTGGCGGTGTTGAGTTGGTGGGGATGGTGGTTGGTGGTCCATGCGGGGGGTGGTAGTGGTGGTGGTGGTTACTGGCGGTGTTGAGTTGGTGAGGATGGTGGTTGTTGGTGGTCGCTGGTGATTAAGAAGAGAGAGAAGATAGATGAGAGAGTGTATGTATATGAGTGTGTTATTATTGTATGCATATATTATAAATTAAAATATTTTTATAGATAAATTATCAAAATATCTTCATGTGTCAAGTTACCAAAATACCATTTCTAATAGAGTTAGAGGCCGGAAGTAAAATGGAAAAAACATAGTAAATTATTGAAACAAAATGACTATTTTTAAAGGATGGGGTACAACCGTTAAAACGACTAAATCACAGAGATCAAAACGAAAGTTTAGTCATAATGAATTACTTAGGATTCATTTTAAAGTTCCATAGCGTTACGGATTTTTTTTTCCAAAAAAGTAGTAGATATTTGGCAAAGGTTAACCCTTATTTTTTAGCGGTACTCATGAAGATTTTTGAAATAAATTGAAATGGGAAAACACGAGTGGCAAGACAACTTTGAATTCTTATATTAATAAGTATAAAATATTGTTTTATAAAAGTTTAATATTATATAAGTATTTATTATATATGTATGTCGACCCGTCAACCTGTTTAATTAAGCATGTCGATCGCTAGCCCGTTTATGACCTATTTAATCTAACCATTTGACATGTTTAGATATATGAGTTACACGATTTGATTTTGTGATGTTATTGTTGATAATTTTTATATGAATATAAATATGGGCTGTGTTGGGGTTGAGCAATTCAACCTCCAATCCAAAATCCATCACCTTATCAACGGATACGATTGACACCCTAATGAAAGTAGGTGGTTGATTTTATTTACACCAAAATTCAGCTAAATGGATGTCTAATGACGAAAAAGAACCTTTAAAAAGTTTGAAACTATATTAAAATATCGGTATCTAGCTAATAAGGGTATAGATGTATGATGCTTTATCATTCCATATTCAAATCTATGGCTTTCTTGTTCTTGGATCATCTCTCAAAGACTCACACGACTTAAGGTCTTGCAACCTTATCTAGAAAATTTTGAAGTTCAATGAATGACACAATATGTTACTCCAAACCTTCTTATTTGGATATTAAGTTTTAACCATAAAAGTTGTTTTCTTTATATAACCCTTATTTTGATAGGTGGTTAAAAATAAAACTGAAATTATTATGTTAACTATCCCTCCTCTCTCCCCTCTCATCCTTAGGTTGAAAGGTGTGAGGGGCGTGAGTTGTGCCAACAATTATGAATCAAATGCTATACCACCCCTCTCAAGCATCCACCATGGTTCGCGTGGATTAAACCACGGCAACCACAAGCCTTCTTTTTTTCCAAATTTTATGCATGTGCATGTTTATTAATTAGGGTAGTGGTTTTGGGAAAGGAGGATTAGAGGTGGGTGACAACCGTGACATGACTCTGACGTAACGAGTCATTATGGTCCTGAAGGGTTATGATCACACCCTATAGGCTTATAAGATTCCAATAACATATTTTCCGGCCGCATGTACATTAACTACCTAGCATGTATATCATCAATAATATAATAGTTATTTACTATATAATTAATATCTCCATGACAAAAAGAAACACATGGTATGCATATATACATACAAATTAGGTTTAGAGTGAACAATATATCTAAATGGCTTGACGTAAATATAAAAGTTGGAGACTATTGAAGGTTAGTTATATGGAAGGTTATTACTAAATATTTTATTTTAAAAATGTCACTTGTAGTTTTAACTGTTATCTAAATATTTATATTAGTTTTTCAAACACTCATAAAAATATATAAGTTCTGAAAAGTTGTCTCCTCTGTTATGACAATCTCCTGATTTTTATTATAATTTTTAATGAAATTATAGCACACATTTGCTTATTAAATATTAAATAAATAAATACAAAGCTCTGACTTATATTTTTATTAAAGATTCGAAGTGTAGCATGTGCTAACACACTCGTGAGTTTACGAAGTGTAACAAAGGTCGAAACGATGTTAATTAAACAATAATAATAAAATAATAATAATAATAATAATAATTAAAAAAAGAAATGGGGGTAATAATAGTGAAATTCGATTCGTGCAAAATATCTACGGGAGAAAAGACAAAAATGACACAAAGATCAAGAAGTGAAGAGGAGAATAAAGACAAAAGAAGGGTCTAGAACCTTACCGTGCGGTCGCTAACACTGAATTAAAGACGAAAAAGTAAAAGGAAAACCTTAAAGTGGAAAGAGAGAGAAGGGGTCAAATGCAACGTATTTGCACAAAAATCCAACACTGCTTTTACCTTCTCCTTTTAGCCAATCAGATCACTTTGTTTCTCATAATATCCTCAACTAGCCATAACTTCTCCCCTCTACTTATCAACTTTGTTCATTTCACCCCCTTTGTAGGCACATGAACAACGAATCAAATCATTTAAATCTTTATATATTTCTAGATTTTATACATCCATTTCATGTTTTATACTTCCATTTTGGTATGTCTACACCTCCATTTTATTTATTTGTACATCCAAATCATGTATGTATACCTCTATTTAGGGGGCGGATCTACATTGAATGGTACGGGTTCACACGAACCCACGGCGTTTCGGAAATTTAGTGGAGATTATATATAAAAAAAGCAATGAACCCATAAATATTATTGGAGATGAACCCACAGACAAAAACAATCTACAGTTCAGTGGTTAAGGCTCGTTTTAACTAAACAAAGGATAACGGGTTCGTGACCCACTTGCATCACTTTTTTGCAAATATAGTGTTGGGATTGATAATGGCATTTGTAGAAACAAGTGTACTAGTGTTGGGAATGCCATTTGTAGAAACATGGGACCAAATTGTACATACTAGTAACTACTTAGAGTTAAAATTAGCTAAATGTTCTTTCTGCTCTTCTTTTTTATGTTCCTTCTTTCTAAGTATTGGTTTCCTTTTTCTTAATTTGCTAATGGAATCATTAATTAAGTAAATTTTCAATTTATTAATTTTCCTATTAGGTTACAAATTGTGAATATGATTATATGAGTACTATTAAATTACTAATACATAATGGAATGATTATGTGATGAACCTTACCCGACCTGATCCGAATCGTCAAACGACCTGAAAATTTTCATGTCCGGTTATATAAAATTTGCGCATCTAAAAATAGTGAACCTACCGGAAAAAAAATCCTGAATCCGCCACTGCCTCTATTACATGTATTTCTAAACAAAAAAAAATAGTCAATGTCTGGTTTGGTTATTAACCGAACCAAAAACCGACACTTTAACCGAATAAACCGAA
Organism: Scalesia atractyloides; assembly: GCA_947069175.1. Taxonomy (NCBI): domain Eukaryota; kingdom Viridiplantae; phylum Streptophyta; class Magnoliopsida; order Asterales; family Asteraceae; genus Scalesia; species Scalesia atractyloides. Next base: position 89,146,331 of record CAMTDV010000028.1, on the reverse strand, counting down.
CCTATAACCGATAACTTCGGTTACAGATAATGCTAATCACCGAACTGAACCGTGCACACCAGCAAATACAATGTAAAAAAAATTATCAACAAGCGGGGACTAATAAGACAATTTGGAGTAGTGCAGGGACCATACACATACTGCAACTAATATAATATCACATGAAAATGGTGAAGTGAGAGAAACCAGATGTGGATGAGAAAGAACCAAAAGCCAATAGAGGCACACAGAAAACCCCAATTGCTGATGTGATTATTCTCTCTCGAGTTCCTCAACGGATCCACCGGACTTTCAACACCAAATCTATCGCATCGATCATTCAGTGACGGATTCTTCGACGATCGTTACTGTTATCCATAATTACCGATGGTGATCAACGGACACGATGACGCTACAGATTCGTCGGAGTACAGCCACATTAGGAGACACCATAAGCATGAGGTTAGAGGCAATCAGTGCACTTCGTCTCTCGTTAAACATATCAAAGCGCCTGTTCATCTTGTAAGATCTCAAATTTCTATGTATATATATGTTATTCATCATCTTAGCTATATAATTTGTTCAGTTATTATTTTGTGGATCTCAGCTGAAGTTTTTTGCACTTTTGATAACATGAATGCGTGATTAGGTTAAATAGAAGTGTATGTTATTATATTATAATCGGAGATGTTGTAGATTTAGTTCGTTATGTAATTACTGATAACGAAGAATATATAATTGCTAGGTTTACTCGTTAGTTATGTATGGATTTAATCGGCGTTTGTGCCGTTAAGATGCATCGATCTATCATCTATTCATTGTTTTGAGTAAAGTTATTCGAAATGGTAACATAAGCGAATACGTGTTTTGTTAAGAGCATAATGCATTTGTGTTTAATAAGAACATGCTTGTTAGTTGTGTGTGGATTCAATAGGCGTTTGTGCTGCTAAGTTGGATCGATCTCTTCTGTGTTTCGAGTAGAAGCGTTAGAAATCGTAACAAAAGGCTAGTATGTGTTTAGTAAGAAGTTAATGCAGTTTGTGTCAATTTGCTATATCTATTTGATTTGATGCATAGTATTACATCTATGATCGTATTTTCTGTTTGTTTTTGTGTTGTTAAACATGTTATTTTGAAGCAAATCTAATTAGGTTACAAAAATCTACCGTACAGTTATTTTTGACCGAATAAAGGTATCATAGCGACACCATATCGGTACTGACCGAACATATATGGTACAACATTCGGTTTTATTTTTAGCTCAAGTTTGGTAATGATTCTATGTGTACGGTATGGGTTTGGGAATTTTAACTGTACCATACGATGCCGGTACTGACCAAACATATACGTCACAGTATTTTTTTTTTAACTAAATTCTAGTGTCTGTACCAAAAGGTATGCTAGCAATTCGGTATAATCACAACCAAAATGCATTAGGCACTTGTACGGTACAGTTAATGAAGCATTCATGAAGTTCTGGCTGTTTCCAGGTACTAGAAAAATCTAAGTAATTTTGGAGTGGCCGGAATATGCCAAAATTGTTTAGGAATCAGAGGTTGTACACACAGGACAATATTTATAGAGGTGCGTCTGTGACAATAAAGCAACCCGTTTGGTCCCCCTCATGGACTAAAAGACAGACATATCCAAAATGGCCATTAAATTATGTTTCAAAAGGTCACTGCATTATAATGATATAGAACGGTAGTTGCTTAATTTAATTTAGCATTTATTATTGTAGCATATAAATCAGCTCTAATAAGATCTACTACCTTCATATTAGTGGGCTGTCACCCATATCCACCTCAGTATGATCAGACGTCAAACACCCCCTTAGAGGGTGCTGCCAGGACACCATTGGCTCGTGCATGATGGTGGTAACGGGCACGGAGGCGGGGATTGTGAAAGAGAGTGAAAATTCTTTTATTTTGAGCCAATCACATCAAGTCACATCATCAACTTTTTTTAGTTAAAGTATTACACGCTTTTAAGGGAATAATTAGTGGGAGTCTCTTTAGTTAAACCACTACACAGTCTTTTAGTTAAAAGAACGAAAGGGCTTGTAGCCTAATGGTATCAAGATGTGTACATAGTGGTATTTCTCCCTAACTGGTTGATTGGTTGAGGGTTTTATTCCCATATGGACGCAGGGACAGGATATCTAAATTTAAGACTGGATTATGATTGGTGCTAATATTTAAATTTTTGGTGATGATCTTACAGTTTGATGATTACTAATCCAGATATTTTTTGAAGGTATGGTCTTTGGTGAGGAGGTTTGATCAACCACAAAAGTACAAACCCTTTGTGAGCGGGTGTTATGTGCAAGGTAACCTTGGAATCGGGAGCGTGAGAGAAGTGTGTGTTCGATCTGGGCTTCCCGCTACCACGAGTATGGAGAGGTTAGAGCTTCTCGACGAAGAGGAACATATCTTGGGCATAAAAATAGTTGGTGGTGACCACAGGCTTCGGGTATGTCTAATACAACTAACGTGGTTTTATGTGTTTTACTTATGGACTATCATTTTAATTGGTTTTCTTATTGTTAACACGTACAGAACTACTCGTCCATTATGACACTTCATCCAGAGATTATCGATGGGAGGCCAGGGACTTTAGTGATTGAATCGTTTGTGGTGGACGTGCCAGATGGCAACACGAAAGATGAGACATGCTACTTTGTGGAGGCTCTCATTAAATGCAACCTTAAGTCGTTAGCTGATGTATCGGAGCGTTTGGCTGTGCAGGACAGAACAGAATCCATAGTTGGAGTGTGATTCTAGTGGAAGTACAAGTTAGTTGTAGACTGGTCAAAGTCCGTGTTTGTGCATATAACATCAGAGACTTTCTTCGTATATTAATGGTTGTGTTGCGTAAATCATGTTTCTGTTTTTGAACATCATGTTTGACACTCGCTGTCGTGTTCATTGTCTTTGTACTTGTTGTTAAGCCGGTTTTTTTTGTGTGAATACAAATAAATAGAATAGGAAGTTTTGCAAATTCTTTTTTGTAAAAACTGTTCAGTTACTGTTTCATTATGTGGGTTGGTATGACTTATGTAGGGCCGTAAGGTACTTGTCAGGTCAAAACCGGACCGGACCAGACCAAATCCAAAACTGAGATATCTTAAAAATCAAAATCAACTATTAACAATACAAAATACTCGTCTAAATAAAGAAGTGAACACAAGACTCGTTATAAGGCAGTGTGCTCAATCGGCAACAAGAGGGGCGTGAAACCCACAAAAGGGGGGCGCCGTATAGGGCGCGTGGTGGGTGCTTGGTGGGGATGGTGTACGAAGGGAAGAGAGGTGTTGGTTGGTCATTGAACTGTAGCTTCAAGGGGAAGGAGGCACCAATGGGCGTGTTGACCATTACACGGTTTGGAGATTTTTTTTTTTTTTTGCAACGGCTACAGGGTTTGGAGATGGTGGCCGAGTTGAGATAATAGATTTGATTATAAAACTTTCCCCCCACGTGACACTTTTTTTCACCTTGAAGCCCCTTTGAAACTCGTTGTAACACATAGGCTAATGTCTATTCAACAAAACTTAATTAAAAAAAATTGAATTCGACCCCTGAAAGGCTCACTATGAACACATGTTAGATTTGTTTGGCAGATATGAATTTTAACAGGAGACAAACTGGAAATTATCTGTTTCGAAGACGTTAATTCACACAAACGTTAGCCCAGCAGTTGTCCATTTGTGCGACATTGTTCATGGGTGGTATTGTAGGCCCCATTTTTATTATCATACATATTAAAATACCAATATTCATTTATTTAGTTAACATATGTATTAAGCTTTTACCATATCACTTTTAACAATTTTCAAAAGTTAAATGTTTAAGCTTTATAACCTTTTTCTAAATATGTAATATTCACATATATTTAATTAATTAATTTGTTTATAATAATAAATAAATAAATATTTATTAAAAAGTAAATAGTAAGGTAAGATGACAAATGCATGTGCAGAGAGAACTCTCATCTCTTCTTCCACAACCACCAGATTCCACCTTCTCACAGCATCTGCCATCCTGCTTCAAGAACACCTTCAACTTCTTACGGTTAGATTCTCTTCCTAAATGTTTGTTTGTTATACCAAAACATGTTATCAACTTTTTACTTATTATTCATTGAAATCGGTAGCCACGTATTCGAAATAATCGAACCGTAACCGAAATGAAAAAACTGAACCGAAACAAAAACCGATAAGTTACAATAGCGGGTGTAGTCCATATATTTTTATGTTTAATTTGTTTAAGTGTTTAACCCATGTTAGGAGAAATTATTAATTTTATTCTTGAATGTTAAATGTTTATAGTAAAAACATTGCATAATTTATATTTATTTATAATTGAAATGAGTTATTTATTACCTACACGAAAAAACAAAGTTTAATGTACAAATTAAAATTAAATAATCTTCAAACTATTATAAAAGACAATGTGTTAGTAAAAACTTTGGAGAAACATAGAAATAGATTAGAAGGTTAGATTTATTTGAACAAATTAATTAAAAAGGTTAACTATAATAACTTAAATGCAAACATATACGAAATAGATTAGAAGGTCAGGTTTATTTAAAAAATATTAATTTAAAAGGCTAACTATAATAAGTTAAATTTAAATATATAAGACAAACTTTTATATTTTAAATTATACTTTTTATTTGAAATCTTACGTAATTTGTTTCTAATATCGAAATAACCGAAAAACCGAATCGAACTGACGTAAAACTGAAACCGAACGGTTTTAAAAAAACCAAAAACCGACATTTCAATTGCGGTTTTGCCCAAAAACCGAACCGAACCGCACATACTTACCACAAATATCGTTTCAGTTTACACATTATCACCAATTTTGTTTACGTATTATCCCGATTTGCATGCATCAATTTAGGTAGAACAAAAAAATACATATTACAATTTAGGGGTTGGTTACGGTACAAACCATATCTTATCCTACAAACCGTGAGAACAGATACTCACTCTTAAAAAAAGTTAAATTAGCACATATTAAAACAATATATACATAAAAGTAGCACTTCTGAATTATATTAGCACATGAAAATTAATCAAGATAACTGATTTTAGCACATATGTGAATGATATCAACACTTTTCTTTATCAGCACGTTGAAACAAAAGGAGTATCCAAATAAAGAATCAATTGCTTGTTAGCATAATTATAAGGAATTCAAGATAATTGATATTATTTAGGTTATCATTTTACCATGACACTTTTTAAATGGTTTTATATACGAACTGTGGTTTGTATTTGATCCTACTCCTTGCAATTTAATCGCTCGTAACATTTTAACTTAATTTTAGAAAATGAGGCGTCGATGTGTTCGCGAAACGTTGGTTTACTTAACATCTGCGATAATCGTCCTGAACTGCTGTATGGTGGCTGCTGAAGCGGTTACGTGTTCTGGAATCGTGCCAATGGTGTACCGGAAAGATAAGATATCGATAACGGATTTCGGTGGAAGAGGAGATGGAAGAAGGTTGAACAGAAGGCTTTCGAAGAGGCTATTTACAGGATTAAGCATTTGAGAGGAGAGGAGGAACATTGTTGTATATACCTCCTGGTGTTTATTTGACAGAGAGTTTTAATCTTACTAGTAGGATGACTCTGTATTTGGCTAGAGGTGCTGTTATTAAAGCTACACAGGTATTTTTCGGTTTCCAAATTCGATGTAATTGTCATGAATTTACTTATTTAGCTAAACGGGTCAGGTTCGGGTCAACCTGTTCGGGTTGGCGGGTTGACCCGTTTAACCTAGTTATATTATATTATATTTTTTTTACCATATGACTTACATCATAAAATAAATTAAATGGCGTGTGTATTTTATGCCATAATTATATCTTAAAAAAAGAGTTTGACATAGTTTATAATTTAATGCAGTTGTATTATATACATTTGTGTTTTTTTGTAGTAAATAAAAAAAATCGGGTTGAACGGGTCATATTCTGGTCAACCCGTGAACATTCGGGTCGTATTCGGGTTCATATGTATGGCACGATTTTCGGGTTCGGGTCGGGTTGAACCCGCCAACCCATGAACACGACCCGTTTAGCACCATTAGGTGAGGAGGGTATCTTATATTTTAGTGTTTAAAAGTAGACAGATTAAAATATCCATCTACAAATATTTTTTTAGCATTTGCAGTAACAAATGCCTCGCATACGTGATGTGTGCGCTTCATGTATCACGCATCACACATTGGCTTTTGGGAATAAAACGCATGGGATTGCCACACGCTGACTAAAACCAAGTTGAATGTTTAATTTTGCCCAGAATACTAGAAACTGGTCTTTGTTATTTCGAACGCCTCTTGACCTTCCTACGGAAGAGGGCGAGAGCGGCCTGGAGGAAGATATATGAGCTTTATCAACGGAGAAGGACTTCATGATGTAATTATTACTGGTATGTAAGAATGAATATCCATACATCAAGCACATTATAACTTGCATCTTTGACTTTGACTTTTTACTTTGACCTGATGAGACTGAAAATGAACTGTTTTGTTAGGTAAGAATGGGACAATCGACGGCCAGGGTGGGGTTTGGTGGAACATGTGGAGACAAAGAACCTTGCGATTCACTAGACCGAACCTTATCGAGTTCAAGGATTCTAAAGGCATCATTATATCTAATGTGATTTTTAAGAACTCCCCTTTTTGGAACATTCATCCTGTATACTGCAGGTACTTTGACACTACAATGTTTGTAAATAAAACTTCATTTAGATGTGTATCTAGGTAACATAATCTTTCACCTTATGTGTTTATATGAAAACAGCCATGTTGTTATCAGGCATGTCACCATCTTGGCTCCACATGACTCTCCAAACACAGATGGAATTGATCCAGGTATTCAATATTATGGAAAGAGTAAAATGCCATTTTCGTCCTTAAGGTTTGGACAATTTTGCGACTTTCGTCCAAAGGTTTGTATTTTCGCATCTGGATCTAAAAGGTTTGAAATCTTGCCATTTTCTTCCGGCTCGTTAACTCCATCCATTTTTCTTCGTTAAGTCAGAGTTATTTCCGTCTTTATTGCTTGCTTAAAGGGCCGGTCTTTTTAGGGTATTCGGTCTGGTGAAAAGACCGAATTAGCCTTTAAGTTAGCAAAAAAGACGGAAATACCATGACTTAACAAAGAAAAATGTATGAAGTTAACGAGCCGGATAAAAATGGCAAGATTTTAAACATTTTGGATCCAAATGCGGAAAAACAAACCTTTCGATGGAAGTCTTAAAAACTGACCAAACCTCTGGGACGAAAATGGCATTTTACTCATTATGGAATTACCAACTCACTTGTTTTCATTGTTGCAGATTCAAGTTCCCATGTTTGCATTGAAGACTGCTTCATTTCCACAGGTGATGACCTGGTGGCAGTTAAAAGTGGTTGGGATGAGTACGGGATTAGATACGGTCATCCTAGCACCGACATTACAATCCGCCGCATCGTCGGATCGTCCCCATTCGCTGGAATCGCTGTCGGAAGTGAAACATCCGGCAGCATATACAACGTATTAGCAGAGCATATAACTCTAAGAAACATGGGAGTTGGAATCCACCTAAAAACAAACATCGGTAGGGGCGGAATCATCAAAAACATCAACATTTCTGACGTTTACATGGTGAATGTTCGTAAAGGGATCAAGATCGCTGCGGATGTTGGTGACCATCCTGACAAAAACTACAACCCGAACGCCTTACCATTTCTAAAGCAAGTGAGGATTCGAAACGTGAGGGGCAAAAAGGTCCAGCAGGCGGGTTTAATAATCGGCTTGAAGAACTCACCCTTCACTGATGTCTGTCTATCTGATATCAATCTCTATGGCTATTCTCGTCCGAGATATGTCCCATGGAAGTGCTCTTATGTTAGTGGCGGTGCGATACAAGTTAGACCGGCACCATGTTCGAATCTTATCCATAGCGGTTCATGCCCAAAATAGAGCGTTGACCACCATTCTCATGGACGTTGACTAAGGTATAATGAGAGAGTTAGATGGATATATAGATGAATTGATGCCAAATGTTAGTATTTATTTGCCTTAATATGATACAGATAAAACATCACAGGCTAATATACTGAAATGCTGATAATTCAAACATGCTTAAACATAAATAGCATATATTACTTTCTATGGATTCATAAAATGCTCAAACCATATAAATCTGCATACGTTCATCAATCAAAAGTGTGCTTCAAAAACTTGCGAACGCGCCTCATGAAACCGCCTTTATGTTCTCTCTTTTTCTCCTTATTGTGGGCTGTCATACTGTTCAGTCTCTCCCCATTGAACTCATTCTTCATCTCGAGTTTCTCGTCTTTGTGCTTGGACTCGACCAACTTTGTCGGAATCTGATCACCAATTGTTTTCACATCAACACTCGTGGCTTTGTCCAATAAGTTCATGTCGTTCCGTAGAACATCTTGGCAGGGTTCATGAACATCTTCTTAAACTTGCGGCAAGGATGATGCCGCACGAACCTGAGTGGATCCCGAGTAGTTCTATCAAAAGAGTTACGCTTGATTGGATGTGATCTGGAAATTATCAGACTTGGTGCTGGATTGATCGTGCTAACCTCAAAGGTTCGAGTCCTTTCAGATTCTGGCAACCGATGGTTAATGGTAGTGATAACAACATCTGAACCGGGGAGGTCTGGATCTAACGTGATGGTGGAGACGGCGAATAACAGAAATGTTAAGATGGTGAGCTTTATCACCATTGTTAACCAAGGCTGGTTTTAGTGTCTGCGTGTGTATTGAGAATGAAATGAAAGTCGTATATAATGAAAAAAGATGAACGGTAAACAAGATATATACGGCTATGAGAAGGATGGATCAACGGTCAACGTGATACATCATCATACATAATTAATTATTTTATTAATAAAAGAAAGGTGTTTATTATGCTATATGTGTTGTGTTTCGTGTGAAATTTAAAGGAAAAGACACCACATAGATATCGGGGCTTTCATATTCACCCAAGCAGCATACACGAGCTCGGCTGAGCTTGAGTCCGACTAGGCTCAATAATGATGTCGACACCGATGTTTTTTTGGTTGAAATCAGTTCGGCTCGTCACAGATTCAATACAGTACCGACACTCGTATAGCTTCCGATACTAAAGAAACAGTCTATTTTGAACGCAACTTCGTGTTTAAAAAAATTTACACCAGAACGCCAAGAAAAAAAAATCCAACAAACCATCGTATTATGTTTCTGTAGAAAAGTTAACAAAGGGGTTAATTCGTTCGGCATCTACTCGGTTCGTAAAGACATATGCACGCAAACCAAAATAGAAAGCGAAAAATAAAGTCATAGTATGCGCATAACGATGTCAACACGTGTTTACACCGATAAACAACTATAAATATCAAATACCGGTACTTATATATATATGTACAAACTTCAACATTGATTGATAGATAAATTGATGCCAAATGTTTAAACTTTATTCACCTTAATATGATACAGATCAAGCATCTCTCATGGATGCAACTCTAATTATACAAGAAACGATAGCAAAATCAAAAGAGATTACACATAGCATATAAATACCATATATCTATAGATTCAAGAAATACTAAAATCAGACACACATCCATACATTCATCAATCAAAAGTATGCTTCAAAAACTTACGAACACGCCTCATGAACCCGCCTTTATGATCTCTCTTCTTCTCCTTATGATCCTTCATCTCATATTTCTCATCTTTATCATGATGATAACGGTGATGACGATGCCCATACTTACGCTTAAACTCCAGCCACTTCACCGGAACCCGATCACCGATCGTTTCCAGATCAACACTAACTGTTTTAACCGTTTTATCCGATAAAATCATGTCGTTTCCGTACGATCTCTTGTTCGGAACCATGAACATCTTCTTAAACTTACGGCATGGATGACGGTTAACAATCTGAGTGGAATCCGAGTAGATCTATCGAAAAACTGACGCTGGACCGGAATTTCCGGTTCAATCTGCCTGACGTTGAAGATTTGATCGAGTTAACTTCCGGCAACCGTTCGTTAGCGGTGGTTGGGTTCTCGGTTGGGAGAACCGGCAAAACGACATCTGAACCGGGCTGGTGGACCGATCTGGGGTGGTGAAAGCGGTGGAACCGGTGAATAAGAGGAAGGTGAAGATTGTGAAGGCGGGGATCTGTTTCGCCATTGTTGTTATTGTGTGTTTTACTGTGTGTTTGAGAGGAAGATGGATGATAAAGAGGGTGCGAGTACGAGAGTTACGGATCAACCGTCCACGTGTTAATATTTGTTTGGCGAGAAGAAGTGTGGGCCGTTGGATTCATGTACAAATAGTTTGTTGTGTTGATGACTTTTAACTGCAGGTCGCTTTCGCACCTTTCTTACGCAACCTGTTTAAAATTGATTAATTTGTTATTTTATTATCTGATGAAAACTAATGCATTATGACCAACTTCATAAAATTGATTAATTTGTTATTTTATTACCTGATGAAAACTAATACATTATGATCAACTTCATTCATGGCAAATCTAGAAAATCTTTGTAGGGGTAACGTTTTATTAAAAAGAGGTAACGAAATCGAAAAAACGTCAAGAAAATATCAAAATTTACACTATCATCAGACCCGTGACTTCATTATCTACATGTTCAACTAAACACTAATTGTCCAGATTCAACTATTGTGTCCAATCGGTCATGTTTAGCAAAAAAAAAAGTGAGTTTCAACCCAATTCTTTCCGCAGCGCGGGTAGAAATTAACGTCACTACTACACATAAGTTAATATAACCCGATGAAAATAACTAATACAACCAGAAAAAAATACTCTAGGCTTGCTAATTAAACATCATACAACCATTTTTACAACTTTTGTTGAGCTACAAAAGGCAAATTGTTATTAAAACATAGAAAATCCACTCTACTCACATGGATTTACCATCTTCTAGTTTGTCATCTTCATCAAGTTCCGATTCATGGTTAAGACACGAACATTCATATTTTGTAATCTCTAGTTGGTGTTGCTCAATCCGCAAGAGTCTGCAAGAAAAATGATTTCACAAAGGTTGCTCAAGTTGGGTATGTCCCATCTGCAAGATAGTATCCATGCTTGTATTGCACTCGGTTTACTTGAGTCTGCAAGATGAAAAATGCTTGTTATCCAAAATGAAAAATGTTCAAAGCGACGCAAGAGTCTGCAAGAAAGGATGTCAAACGAGTGTTCGGTAAGTTACAGAGTCATTGAGCTATAGCTCGACTTCCGACACAACCAATTTCGCTATCCAGGATTAGAAACATAATACATGTGTGTATCATATTACACAATATATGAGACTAAAGAATGAAGGGATGGCGATATCAACGGAGTACAAGCCCTATCCTCTAATAAATGAGGAGATGAATGACCATATCCTTGAGCGGATCTCGTGTAACGCACTGCAAGCTTCAAGTTACTACATACTGATAATGACAACAACAACAACAGTAACTAGTATTATAGACACGAGTGTGTTGTTGCGTGCTAAACCGCCAAAAAAATAACGTACTCAAAACTTAATTAATAAAATCAACTTCTACTAGGACAGCTCGTTCGCACCCTACACCACATGATTTTTTTATAAGTCCGCCCCTGCTGACAGCTAGATTTTTCGAGCATGATGGGTTCGGAGGTTGGCTTTTAGCACTTACCGACTAAGATGAGTGTAGCTTATTGGGCCGATTTGATGTATGACGGTGTTTTATGCGGTGTTCTCTGGCGACGCTCAGGTGATTACGGAGTAACAGAAGCAGGTGACAATATCCAGCAATAGTGGTTCGTGATGGTGTTCATGGTGTTCGAGTCAGGATCAACCATGGTTAGACCTACTCAACCAAGTCAAAGTCGGACAACAGTAGTCAGTAGGTCAAGCATGGTCAACGGAGAGGTACAGTCGAACCCGACAACTTAATTAATTATTTAACTTGATGTTTTTATTGTAACACGTATATCTATGGGACAAACCGAGCATAAGACGACACGACCCCGATTAGCCATTGCTAACACATTAAAAGCGATCGAGTTAGAGTTATACTGGTATTGTACCAACCCGTTATCGTACTGTGTAGTACCAATACTTTAATCTAGTTAAAACTAAAAACGTACCGTATATGTTCGTTTGGTATGGTACCGTTAAAAGTCTCCGGCCAGCACCGGATCACATAGTACTAATATCGAAATCAAGCTAAATTAAAAAAAAGATGATTTAGAATAATTCAAAACCGAATACTGGTATGTATATCTTTGGTTTGTAATTATAATTTCCATTTCTTCAGTGACAATAATCAGGCCAACTTTATTCATCTAAAAGGATCACACTATTCTTCAAGAAAACAATGAAGCCCAAGTGAGTAGTACTGGCCGCACTTCTAGTTTAAACAATTAAGTACAACCATATACCTCACCCATTGTAACTAACTAAAAATTGACTTATTGGACTTAAAAAAAAACAAATAACTTAAGAAAAGTGTTTGTCACTGATATAAGTGGTTTTTAATTTGGCCTTGTAAAAAATGTTAAAAGTTATTTTTTAAAAGTTAAAAAATCTGGCTTTTTAATTAGTTTTTGGTTTTTTTGAATATAAAATTACCAATCTACTCTCACTCTTTAAAATAGTAACCAAACATGTAAAGGTACCCCATCATTTTTGTCATTTTATTTTTTCTACCACAAAAGTTAATCAAAACATTTTTTTAAATACTCATTTTAAAAAAGTTATTATTAATAAAGCACTTTTGAAAAAAAAAACACTTTTGGAGCTAAATAAGCAAATCCCAACCACCCTCTAATTGTTGTGTGCCTAGCCCCTATATGGCCCCCAATTTCGAATGCCTGCTACCATATGTCGTCAATTTCCATACTAGACTACCCTTCGACCACCCCTTACTCTCCCGTCCACGACACCATTATCCTAGGTCTCGAATCGATTATGAAAAGGATGATAATCCTCATTCACCTGTTTTGTGCAAGTGGGATCTTAGGCTGCCTGGTGTGGGCGTGAGCCCACCAACAACCAACTCACCTCCGACGTGGAGGCCTTCTTCAAAAAAAGGCGCCAAACACCAATACCCGGGTGTTAGCGAGGCGCCATGGTGTTCCCGGTAGCTAAGACACAGGTTTCAGTAACATGGCTTACTCGGATGCAAAGATTGTGGAGATGATCATCTCTCATTAATTTGGTTGGGTATAACTAAGGTCCAACACCAAAGACTTGGTCTAGGTGATAAGGTTCACTGTTGACTTGAACGTAGCTGTATGGACTTTGTCATGGGTTGATTTCTATTCATATTCAAGCCTTCATCTTCGTTTCTAAAATTTAATTAAAACATTGTTCTCAAAATGTTGTTTATTTTTCAATTACCTGTGATATTCAACTATCAATCTCTATCTTACTCACAAACATTTATTCTGTTATTGCATTTTTCTTTTTAATACACTCACATAGAGTAATATAGAGGTTGAATATGAACCTCAATACATCGATGTGTACTTTTTATATACAAGTCTCTCTTTATAGGATGTTTTAAAAGTTTTCTCTATTTATTACTTCTATTAGAGCATTCACATTGAATGCTCCATCTTCATCTGTGTAATTCAACTAAAACCACGCTTTCCTCTATATTTTGTTTATTTTACAAAAACTTCCCACATCCAACAATCTGTTTCTATATTTACTATACTCACAAACACTTATTTTATTATTTTTTTCTTTTTCTTATATACTCACAACAAAAATATAGAGGGTTAATATGAGCATCTAAATATAGAGGTTGTACTTTGCTTTATGTAAATCTTTTTTACTATAGAGACTCTAATGTAAGAGTGTTTTTATGTTTTCTCTATTTTTTACTATATATTATATAGAATATGTGAGTAAAGAGTTTCCAATGTGAATGCGAGCATTCACATCTCATTCTCCTTCTCTATTTACATAAGTTAACTATTTTTTAAAACCCCACACATACCATTCTCCATCTCTATTTTTATCTTACTCACAAATACTAATTTTACTGTTTTTACAAATTATATAGACTTAGATTTGTGCCACGAAATATAAAAGTTTGCTTTTGTTTTATATCTAAAGTTGTTCTTGGATGCATTTTAAAACCTAGAGAAAAAGAGTATATAGAAGGCTATTAGGGTGGAAGGGACACTCCCCAAATGGGGAATGATAAACTTTTTTTACCCAATAATATCATGCCATGTCAATTCACCACTCTACTCCCCATTTTGCATTCAATCACTAGGGGTGCTCAAATACATGGGGTGTTTGATTATTTTTTGTATTTTTTATTTCTAGAAAATATGCATCAATAAATAAAACATATTTTAAACAAAACATTAAAATATAAAAATAAATTTTAAAACTAAAACTAATTTAACTAATTGCCGTCGGAATCCGCCAAAAGGTGGGGTAAAAAAAAACTAAACTACCATCGCTTGAAGAAGAATCGTCGTTTTCACTGATATCAAATGGAATGAATAGCGGGGGTATGTCATCCGCCATTATAACGGGGTTAATTTTTTGGAATATACAAGAAAGGATTTTGTGGAATAGAGGTGAAAAATTGGTGTTGGAGATGAGTGAAATGTATGGGTTTTAAATAAATAAAGAAATTTTTTTAAGCAACGGTCTAAACTCAAACAGTCAAGGCTCGGTGAATACTCAACGAATTGGGGAGTCCCCGCATCGCCGCAAGGGGGTGGCGGCATTGTCACCGATCGGTGAACCCACTCACCGATTACACCCCTACCACCCTTAATCTATTTTATAGAAATTATGTGTAGAAAAGTTGAAATCTGATTGCTGTCCAATGGGTTGCTGTAGAGAGGCTATTGGCTTTTGTCCAGCTCTCTATTGTTGTATTTTGTTTTGTTACTTCAAGTTCTTGTTTGTATGCTTTATATGCCCCACTGCCCACTGGATTTTTTTCTTAATAAGTTGGTGTTCAGAAAAATAAACAAGCTAGAATTCAATAAAATATTCCCATATTTGGACAACAAGTAAATAACAGACAAACCCATCACTATTTTCTTCGACAGAATCTAGGGATCACATCGTAGTTTACGAACCTTGTTTAAACCAATTAAAACAACTCTAGTTCTATCAAAAAGGCTCACATATTCACACCAACATCTCATGTTCCTTCAACCTGTCAAGTCTACAGACTACAATGTTGTCAAGAGCCTTAAACACCACAAAATCTAGACATAGTGTCATGAGGTGGTAATCCAATATTCCTCTTTAGTTTTCTTTAATTAACTTTTGAAATATTCAAAAAGTTTTGTTTACATTGTTGGTTAGGTATGGTGAAGAAAACCAACGATCATCGTTGTCTCTATGTGAATGTGACGACATCTTTATCGGATGTGTGGATGATATGCCGTTGATGCCATGTCGTGATGATGTTTATGACGTAGGAGATAGTGGGTTACGGTGGACCATGAAGGATGTGATGAGGGCGTCGGTTGGTGTATTGGGAGAGAGTGCATTGGGAGTGACCGAAAAAGTGGTTTTCTTAGATGGCAAGTGTTGCGTGTTGAAGAGGTTCAGGATGGTCCGTGTTGGGAGGAAGGAGTTTGGGAGACGTGTAGCTCGACTAGCATCAATCGGTCAACAATGTGACTATCTTGTTCCACTAAATGCCTATCTTTACTCGAAAAGGTTCAAGTTTGTTGTTTGCGACTATTACCCCATGGGTAGTCTTCAAGATTTGCTTCTTGGTATGTATTTTATAGTCTTATCAATTACTTTTATACACCAATGGGGTTTGGTGGTCGTCAAGACAAAGTCTTTTAATACACTAAGTGTGATGTGAATTCAAGTCTCACAAGTAGCAATAAATTCGCCGCTCAAAAAAATTTACCTTTATACATTAATGAGATAACGAATTATTGGTCGTTTATCTTTTTTTAACGGCAAATTTAGATCACTGACGGACTACTGGAGCGTCATCGTTTATTATTGGTTGTTTATATCTTAGACAGTTTCTTTTGTTCATTTTAGTGGGATGTTGTTCATATCTTTTGATTTCATTGTCTCTATACATTGAGGTTTACAAAATGAATTCAAATCATGAACAAAAACGACGATTCGCTTGTTTGCTTATGTTCACAAACATCTTTAAAAGGTAGTTTGCGAACAAAAGCAAATAAACAAATATTGGTTTATGTTCGTGATTTCTAAAATAAAAACTATCCTTCGGTTATTCTATGACGCTTCTATAATAAATAAGTATCGATTTTCTTGTGAATACATCTAACAAAACTCCACGGGTTCGCTATAATTTTACAGGCGCAAAGAAACATGGTCACACACCTCTAAACTGGAAGCAAAGGTTCATTATAATCTTGCAAATAGCAAAAGCCATTGCTTTCATTCATTCCCAACCTCCACAAGACAAACACATAGTCACCAATGTCCATGGCAACCTCAAAGCCTCCAACATCATGATAAGTGCTGATTTTAGTATACGTCTTGCTAATTACGGTTTCACCCAACTTGCAACTAACATACCTGAAATCGGTCCCTTGTCACCATCATCGCCACTACCACCAGAAAATACCAGTACCAAAGTATTGTCACATAAACACGACATATACCACTTTGGATTGCTACTCTTGGACATGCTTGGAGGACCAAATGCCTTATACTCGTCGCATAGGGTTTTCGAAAGAAAAGAACGAGTTTATGATCATAAATTAGGGTTTTTTGAGTTTCCTTTTGAAGGGAAGACAGTAAGCATGTATTCAAGGTTTTAGACATTGCCTTAGCATGTATACATAGGCTACCTCAAGTTCGACCAACCATTGACAACATACTTTTATATTTACGTAAGAAATAACAATAACAATGCTATACAACTAACAATGTCGTGCATGGATCTAAATAATGGAATAAGTTTGGGCCATAGCCTCATATGTATTTGTAGGCGTAAGACTTCACATATCAAAAGTAAATTCATTACATAAATAAAATTGATGTAAGACGTTAATCATGTATAATAACTAGGGAATATTCATCTTAATAATATAATATTCGTCCATATTATTTTTCAAAGACCAAGTCAATCCTGGATAATAATGAAATCTGTATCCGGGACATTTTGAATGTATATATAGGATTAGGATCGTGTAAGAAATCACTTGGGTAATTGAGAACCGTAAGAAGTAATGTGGATCACTCACTTTCTTTAATATATTTTTTTTTGTTTTTGCTAAACAATTTCACTCTGGTTTTATTTTTGAATTTGTACATATAGGTATATATAGAGAAAATTATGGTTTTAACATGTTTTTGTTAATGTACATATATTATACGTGTTTAAAATTTAAACAATAAGTATCGTACATATATGTCTCTTAATATACTTATCACAACTAGAAAAAGAATTTTAATGACACGCATTAATTGCGTAACATAAATAGTATATATGACACGTAAAAGCTGTCAAGGAAGCCAATGTCGTAAAATGAAGATGACATACATTTGTGTGTCAATCTTTTTAGGACACGTATTTACAACGTTCATTTATGTGTGAAAAACTTGTGCATCGTAAAATAATAATTATTACAATACATATAGTTTATAGATATTTTGTGATGGTATCATCAAATCAAACTATTATTATGGATCCGAAAGAAATATTAATTATGTTTATCTGGCTATAGATTCAAGAGAATCTTTTGACTTTTTTTTTTATCACTTCTTCCATTTTTACTAACACCCATCTACCTTTCATGCATGATTTAAGGAAACATATCCTTACTTGTAATTTAATAATTACTCTTAAGTTAAAGGTTATTACTTTGTAGTTTGTATCTAATCTAGCTACTCACATTGACCAATTCTCGTGTCCCTTAGATGTCACTAAATGATGATAAATAGATGTGCCGGGTCGTCTACATTATTGATATTAAGGTTGATCTTATAGTAACAATGTTGTACGAAAAAAAGATCGTTAGAGCCGTCCCTTTGCAACATATATAGATATATAATGAGTTTCTATGATAAAGATTTGCAACATATATATACATATATATAATGAGTTTCTAAGTTAAGGTACTTAAAAATTTATTGGAAGTGATTTGTAATACATCCTATAACTAGTATTAAGCCCTTGCGTTGCAGCGGTTGTCGTAAAACCGCGTCAAGTAGTGCCAATACTATACCACTGTCAGCGACCAACAACACAAAAAAGCTCGTTTTTAATAAAAAACGGAAAAAAATAACGCTGAGCGAAAAGCAGACGTAAAATCTTTTCAATCACGCGTGCTCGTTGCAGAGAAATTAAACCGAAACGTAAAACATAGAAAAATGTAACTAAGTCAATCCAGGACCCTCGGGTTGTGACGAACTTGTTAAACGGAGAAAAATAGATGTGTTACGACGGGACAGTCAAACGGGAAAAATATTCGAAAAAATGTTGAACCCCACACGCACGTTGCAGTGAAAAACTTACAAAATTTAGAACGAAACGAAAACTTAGGAAACATGAAAAGTATTACGGACCAAAATTGAAAATAAAAAAGAGTTGGGATTAAATTGTAAAAGATGTATAGTTTTGGGTTAAAAGTAAAAAAACAAAGGGTCTAAATTGAAAAAGAAGAAAAATTTTGGATTAGAAATGAAAAAAGAAAAAAAAAACTCTATACATGAAAGGTAGAAAACCATAAAATACAAAAAAAGTTAAAAATTTTATTTTTGTAAAACTTAATACATGAGATGTACAACACCATAAATGACAAAAAAGTTAAAAAAAATAAAACTTAATAAACTATTATTACTATACATTAACAGAGTAAACTCTAGTTGATAGTTAAATACTTATTTATTATCTACATAAAACACGATATGGTTTAATTTATTTATTATTCTTTGATTAGTTTAATATTTGTGAATTGATTTTTTTCACATTATTTTAAAAGATATTAATAATTTATTAGATATTGGATTTAGATATTAATAATATTATTAAAAGATTAAAGGAGAACAATGTCATCTGGTATTAATTGAATTATATATTAAATGTTAGAGAAAGATAACGATAAAGATAAGTGATATCTATATATTAGTTATTAATTTTAAATGAAACATGTTAAACTTATATAAATAAAATTTATGATGTGGAAGAAGAAAATGTCATGTTACATTATTTAGAGTCTTTAATTATAAGTTAGATTATAGCTTCAAATTTGAACAAATAGTGCATAAACTTACCCATTATTAAGATCATAGATAGTTACAACCAATGAAAATCAAATGAATAAATATTAATGCCAAAAAGAACTAAATGGTTGTTTCCTTGCTTTTAAAAAATAGACATATTAGATTTAAATAACCTTAACTTTTACCAATTGGTCGATATACACTTTTGACTTTCGATTTGTATCGCATCGCTCTCAACTTTCAACTTATTAGCCAATAGCATTCTCAAACTAACCCACCCTTACCAAGTTTGCTGGCATCAGCTACCACATCACCAAACTAGTGCCACATCAGCTGCCACATAATCAAAAAGCTAAATCAGATGCCACGTAATCAAAAAATTCCACGTCAATACACAAGTGCCACATCAGCAAAAAACTTACTGGGTTAGGGTTCAGTTAGCCTGGAAATGCTATCGGCCAATAAGTTGAAAGTTGGGGGTGGTATGATATAAATCAAAAGTTAAGAATCTTATCGACCAAGTGATGAAAGTTACGTTATTTAAATCCAATATCCTTAATAACTAATGCTCATTTTTCATCCATGTCATCCATTTAAATATATAATGAAAAAAAACTTATCTTCTTTTGTAAAGAATATTAGATCCATCAAGGTTTGACAGAGTCAAAGTGATTTGGTTTGGTGGAGATGACAATGACCAATGGATCTTATGATCACTCAAAGCTGCCAACAACTCAAGAATGGATGACAGAACAAAACACTGCATTATGTGTTCATGAATTATGATCTTCAATATGATCGCCTTCAATCTGATAGGTCAGTTTTGTAATTTCACCACCACCACCACCTTCACATTCATCCTTACTTTCATCATTGGTGTTATAACTATATATGTGTGCGTAATATGTATATTGCAGGACAAAGAAAGGGGCAAGAAAGGTGGAAATATACTTGAGCAAGAAGCATGATGACTTGTTGGCTAAGAAACTTGAGCCTGGAACCTACAACAAGACTTTGTCTTTGTTCATTGTTGATGCTTTTGCTGTTCAAATCACTAACGCTCAGGGGAGCACCAAAACACAGGGACTCAAAACGTTATAAATGAACGGTTAGGGACTCAGGGTGTTAAACTTTTTGATTTTGGATTCAAGTGGTTAAAACTACTAAAACACGGGGACTCAAAACATTATAAAATGAACGGTTAGGGACTCAGGGCGTTAAACTTTTTGATTTTGGATTCAAGTGGTTAAAACCACTAAAACACAGGGACTCAAAACGTTATAAAATGAACGGTTAGGGACTCGGGGCGTTAAACTTTTTGATTTTGGATTTAAGTAGTTAAAATCACTAAAACACAGGGACCCAAAAAGTAATTTACTCTGATGGCAACTTATTAAGTTTGTGTTTGTGGTGTTTTCAGGCCAATGTGCTTAGAAGAACCAAGAGCTTGCTTGACATTATATTGTTTATGTGGTTGGTTCAACCATTATTGTTTTTCTTAAAGATCTAGTTCTGCATAAAGACTTGTGGCTGCTACATTTGCGTAGCATAAGGCGGCGTTATCGCTTGACAAATTGAATTGAATGGGTTTATATATGGATGCCAAAGATTTATGAACATGATCGGGCCGACTTGTATTTATATATTATTTATGTCGCGGAGGCTTTTGGACTTCATCAAATGCGAATCGATTTTTTTTTTTTTTTTCGTTATCTGATTTACATGATAAAAAAGAGAAGGTAGAGATGTGTTACAGACTCTTAAAAAAAACCTTTTTTAGTTATAGTGTAATATTTAATAAAATAAAATATAAAGGCTATTTTCTTATGATGCTTCAGTTAGAGAATAAGAATCATCATCAGTTCAATTATGATTTTGTTATTTGGTTTCTACTTATTTAAGATTATCTGTGTATGTGTTTACAATTGATGACGATGCATATTTATATTTATATTTATTTATATATATTACAAAAGGAATAGTGCCAGACAACAATATATACTACAAAAGCTATGTGGGAGAATAGTGTCAGGTTGCTCAAAATACAATTTTACCTCAGTTCAAAATTACGAATTTGCCCGGTTCAAAATTACAATATTGTCATCGCTTTAGCTTTTGAAAAATTATGATTTTATTCCCAGCTCAAAGTTACAATTTTGCCCACAGTTCAAAATACATTCTTGTCTTCTTTTTAGAAAAACTATGGAAGTGTTTTGTTGTTGACTTCATTTAACTTTTGTTCGTGTCAGCCGCCTAACACTCGTTCATTGGTCTCGACAAAATTACAGTTTTGCCCCCAGCTCTAAATTACAGTGTTGTCATCGTTTTAAGTATTTTTCTAGCAAAACTATGGTAGTCTTTTTAATTAGTTGAGAAATATTCGACTTAGCGTCCCGCAACGCGCGAACGGCACATAAAACTAACTGGGCCATGTTAACCCGTCACAAAGGCCCAAACAATAATCTATAAGCCCAAGTAAAACTCTAACGAGTCACAAACTCACAATCCCCCGCGCCAGCCGATGTCATTTGGCGCGAGAAACTCAGCCAACAACACCACCAACAACTTAGGGTTTCATAAATCTCCCAAGAAAACCGAATCCTGAACAAGTTATTGAACTCAATCTCTGATTCCGATCACGATAATGAGTTCGAAGCGGTCACGAACGCCGGAAAGTGAGTACGAACAAGCTATACAACTATATGCTCCGTTGATCAAAAGACCTGATCCTTTGTCGGCAGTGAGGGGTATTAATCGTAATTCTCCGGTCGTTTTTTTTGCTCATGGAGCCGCTGCTCCTTCTACTTCCGAGTGGATGATTAGGTTTCCTTTTTTACCCTCCACTTTCTCCAATTTTTACCCTAAAAGGCCTGAATTTATTAACGTAGGACTCTTAAACTCTTGAAGTTATTGAAATTAGATATCTTGTTGACTTTTAGAGGCATAAAGTGTGCTTTTTCTGTATAATGTGCCTCAAATAGTAAGATTGCTGGGTGGTTTGACAATAAAGTTAGATTTTTTTTGTTTTGT
This sequence comes from Scalesia atractyloides, assembly GCA_947069175.1. Lineage (NCBI taxonomy): Eukaryota > Viridiplantae > Streptophyta > Magnoliopsida > Asterales > Asteraceae > Scalesia > Scalesia atractyloides. Next base: position 89,124,103 of record CAMTDV010000028.1, on the reverse strand, counting down.
ATTTGGTATTGGGCTTATTGATTAAATTCCTTAAATGATCCATCTGCATTAGGTCTGGTAAAAGAGTGGTCGGGTCTGGTCGGGTCGGGCGGGTACTAGGTCAGAACGGGTTCGGGTCAGAACGGGCTGATTTAAAAAGGGTCATTCTGGTTCGGGTTAGGATCGGTCTGGGCCAGAACAGATAGGGGGTGTTTTTGTTTGTTGGATTTATAGAAAAGAAGGTGGTGTGTTACCAACGGCTATTTTTGTGAATTCAAAAAATTTTAGTTTCTAAAAGTTTGAAAACTTTACCGTTAAGACCGGTTAGGTAATTTCAGATCTGCCTTAAAAATTTTTGGATAATTCTCTGACTTCTTAATTTATTTACTGTATGAATAAGTTTCTATCTTCAATTTTCAGCCCAATCAATATCAATAAAAGAACTTAATTATTGCAATGTTATGCACAAAAAATGTGTCAATTTGGAATAATCCAAAATCGACATATTTTAAATTGATTGATCAAATTTATTTTTTGTTTCAAATTGATAAAAGCAGAAAGAATGACAATATAAGTAAAGATCAATCGTTTCCTCCTCACCAAGGAACCACTAGCGGCTTTGTTCCATTTCCACCTGACCATTTTGCCTAAAAAGATTCAACCATAAAACCGACAAATGAAGTTTCCTACAGGAATATGAATAATGCCCCTTTTGATCAAAATCTTGCACAATTTCATTTTTCTTGTTTAATTTTACAATTTTCTTAATACTTTATTTTAGCTATTCCACTAGGCAAAAAATAAACAGGGGGTTTGCAAAATTTGCAAGAAAAAAATAGAAAGTCATCAACGGAAACGGAAGGAGAGGGATTCGAACCCTCGGTACGAATAACTCGTACAACGGATTAGCAATCCGCCGCTTTCGTCCACTCAGCCATCTCTCCTAATTGAAAAAGAAAGATAATTCACGGGGATATATGCTTTTAAAGAGCGTATATATGGTAATTAAATTTGAGTTTGATACCAGATAAATATCTCAAATTGTTGTCGCTCTATTTTATTTCATTTCTGTATGCTCATTTTTTTTCAATGTATGTCCAAAGCTTCGATGGATTTACAAATTTTGTGCTGTAATGCCAATATCATATGTTTACAAAAGTAGGGGTAAAGTTCTCGCAAATGAAGTTAACCTGCTAAACATACAAATAACTAGAGTAAGTATTATTATCCTGCTTCATTTACTTTAGTTGAAAACCGTAGAACAATCATAATTATTCTAGTTATTTGTATGCTTAGCACGTTAAATCTATTTGTATTTGATCATAACACTACAAAGTAAAATGTAAAGTACCAACAAGATGACAATGTGGGTAAAAAAAATTGGTGGGGGGGGGGGGGGGGGGGGGGGTTAGAGATGGTGATGGTATCAAGAAAAAAAGGGGGCGCTAAAGGGCTTAAACTAACACACTTTTAGTGGCTTAGTAAAAGCCCCGCTGTCTATATGCGAGTGAGGTGTTCGATTAAACAACTAGATAGTCTTAAAACCAATATTTCTCTTATCCAGAAGTAAGAATTTCTACGGTAGTTAAATAGCTAACAAAAGAAAGTGATTTCAACACGTTCAATGGTCTGGCCCAAATTGCTTTTTGTGACTCCATATCAGAAATTCCCAAACTTTTTCTTATCAAAAATAGAAAGGTCCTGACTCCTGACATAACCGAAGTTTATATGCCAGTTACCTAATTTAACAGAAAAATTAACTGGGTCAGGCCTAAAGGACATAACGTGCATGATTTTAAAACATAAAGTACAAAACTCATCGCCTGAAAAAGGGTATAAAGATAAAGGACAATTTTTGAAATTCACTATTTTTTAAAACAAAATTGTTATCAATTTTTCATCATATATACCATACCCTCAAGAATGTTATCAATTTCTAAAAGATATATAGATAATATTTAGTTTTTTTATTAAAGTATCTCAAATGAATTAAAATTGAAAACATACTATGTATTGCTAAAAGTGAAGCCCTCGAGTAAATCCAGAACTTAATGAAAGGATAAATGATTTATGGTGATGGCGGGGGTTATTAGGGAGTTAAAGGGTGCGTCGTTTTGGTTATCATCTTTAAATTATGACGGCTTTTGAATGTTGTCGGTTTTATTAACACCAGTAGGGTTTGAGAGTAGAAGCATATATATTTCACATTGTTGTTGGTTGTTCTAAACTGATCATGTTGTGTTTAGGAAGTTTGTATAGACGGTTTAATTTTAATGGTCGCGTCTGATTACGGAGGTGTCCGGTGTTATAAGGGTAGTTATTTTATTCTATATATAATACATGAATGAAACGTTGTCAATGAAGGGATGCACTGGGTAATATCAAAGGGTGTATGTGTTAATTAAAAGGATGCATGTTGCTTTTTGTATAACGGTATAATATAAGGTAAAGTAGAAACCGTTCAGTGGTTGTCGCACATGTATAACTAACGTTAGGGGGCGTTCAATTTCATTTCTCACCGCTTCCATTCTTTTTTGTTATTTTTATTTTATCATCACTTTTTTATAGTAGGAACTGCCGCATCAAATTGATTCCAAAGCCCTTTCTTAATCCAAACACAACCCACAAACAAACATCGCCGTCAAAGTTAAACCTTCAAATTGCGTTCAATCGGTCCAGTCATAGGATTCTTGCATATTTCAAATTCTGTTTTAACATTTATAATTGATTCAGTCATATGATTCTTCATATTTAACATTGCAATTTGATTAAATCATGTTCGAAACAACCATAGGCAAGAAATTCGAATATGTTGTTCTTGATTCTTTAGAATTCTGTTGCTTTTGAATCGAAAGTTTTCATTGTTGTTTTTGGAACAGAGATCTTCCAACTTTTAAAAAATACATATGAATCTTATTATTTGCAAAAGAACTATTCTGATACGTTCGAAAATCAGAGTTTATCAACAATCTGTGATTACCAAATTTAAAACAACGATTTTGTACTCGATTAATAGTATAAGAGTAAGGGACAGTGATTAAAGACCGTTAATATGTGATTTCGTAGTTCAGCGTGTGCATTTTTTGTTGCAGAATTTTTCGCCTGAATCAGTAATCCCCGATGAAGTCTTAATAACGGTTTCCGCGGCTTAATTAATCGATAGTTTCTGATTGTTTGATCTCGCTAATGATTTCAGACCAATCAGAGACCCTTGATACCAGTTTAGTTTTCGTTTATGACGGCAACTTATTATCAAAACAGGGAATTGAATATTCACTTTGTTCTTCGTTTGAAATCTTGGAACCATTGGGTAATCCTGTGCTCTAATGCCTGTAGGATCGTGAAGAATCAGCAACAACATATTTAATTTGATGTGCCTATGTAGATTTGTTATCAACATCGCAAAGGTTATGTAGATTTAATGTTCATAATGCATGTGGCCGTTTGTTCAAGAACATAACCTTTGCGATGTTGATAACAGTAAGTTTGAACCAAAGTGATGTATATTTATTTCATATCAAAACAAGAAGAACAATGCCTAACATGCGTATATTTATTTAATTCCAACAATGCCATACAGAAAAAGAAAAGAAATGTGATGTTAAAGAAACCGCCCAAATTTAAGATAGTATATAATAAGTATTTATAATCTAATAATTAATCTGAAGTAAGGTTTGTCTAAAATGAACCAATCAATCGGTTGCATGCAACATTTTCGTAGTTATTACATGGATTAATAATAATCACATAAGCAAGGTTCTTTTTTGGATAACTAAGATGTTCGTATATGTAAAAAAAGCAGCCGAGGAATCCCTTAAGTCCTTTATGTCATGGACATGTGTGATTTAATGTGTAAGATGCAAATAAAAAGAGGGTGTCCCATCGTATATTAGGATATCCTCTTTTCTTTTCTTTTTAATACCCTAACCGTCTCAATTGTTTCAAATTAAAATGGCGGTGTTTTTCATGTTTTACTTTAACAGGTGTGTGGTGGCTTGAAAGGATATTGTGCAATAAGTGTCTTTTCGACACATGATTATCATATACAGATACTAAAGTTATTAGTAATCAATATCCCGTCGCTAACGCACGGGTTAACGTCAACTTGTTTCTTTACATTATTATATTCTAATATAAACAATACTTTTCTGATTTGTTTGATAAAGTAATTTGATTTATCATATAAAGACACAATGTATTATTAAAGTTTGAGGATATTTGTCTAGATAATATAATAAAGATTCTTGAATAGTACTTAATTCACAAATTATGATATTTCATAACCTTAAACATTCCTTACGGCTTCTACTATTTTCACACCCTAAAATTTAATTTTGACATCTTTTTTCACTCTATTTGTCTCTCTCTATATATATATAAAGAGATATAGGAGAGGAACGTGTGAATATTAGTTGCTCTAACTTTCTTAATCCTTAGTTAATTACAAAATAGAGTAAATTGGAATTTTGGTCCCTGAGGTTTGGTCAGTTTTACCACTTTAGTCCAAATTTTAAATCTTTTGCCATTTTGGTCCCTGTGGTTTTGTTTTGTTGCCGTTTTAGTCCAAATTTCAAATTTGGCCAGATTCCCCAACTCAAAACCTGGTTTTTTGTCTTTATCCTCAAGGGCATTTTGGTCATTTACGTTTTATTATAACTGATATCAATTATAACCTAACCCCTACCACCGTCTTTCTCAGTCTGCTCCCTCTCTCTGAACTAGCACCACCACACCATAACCACCCCCACCACCACCATCACCATCTGAATAACACCACAACCATTGAAAAAGTAAATGACCAAAATGCCTCTGATGATAAAGACAAAAAACCAGGTTTAAAGTTGAGGAATCTGGCCAAATCTGAAATTTGGACCAAAATGACAACAAAATGAAACCACAGGAACTAAAATAACAAAATGTTTGAAATTTGGACTAAAGTGACAAAACAGGCCAAACCTCAATGACCAAAATGGTAGTTTACTCTACAAAATATAACTTAAAATCAAACACCGTATAACACTCACTCACTTTGCTTTGGGCTCCCAAAGAAGCATAAAACCACATAAAGCACTTCACCCCTTTTCTACTTTAGCTTTTGCTTTATCAAAGCAACTTTCATTCAAACAAAAATAAACAATTTACTAAACCAAACGTCGTCGTTTTCACCATTTGTAACATACCACCCCAGATGCTTTTATTCGACTTTGATCAAATGAAGCAATGGTACCAGATAACGGGCCCCGATGTGATTCCAATTCCCTCCAAACTTTCTCTTTTCTTGGAACAATCAACACTCACTTTTCACCCACTCACTCTCAATCCCACACAAGAACAACAACTTTTTTGTTTTATTTCTCTGTTTTTTTTCAGAATAATAAACCCCACGAGAAAAAGAGTCAATCTTGTTTCACTTTTTTTTATTTATTGCAGTCTTTTGTTGATTACAATGGGTTTTCAACCAGTCTTCCATCTGGGTTTCTTGTAATTTGTTTATTTTCACTTGGGTTTTAGTTAATTTGAAGTGGGTCTGTTGGTAAAAAGAAAAAAAAGATTCAATCTTGTTTCACATTTTGTTGGTTATAATGGGTTTTAAGCAGTCTGTCATGTGGGTTTCTTACTTTCTTGTAATATGTTTAGTTTCACTTGGGTTTTGGTTAATTTGAAGTGGTAAAAATAAAAAAAGAAAAAGAAGACTCAATCTTGTTTCACATATTTTTGTTTATTGCAGTCATTTGTTGATTACAATGGGTTTTCAACCAGTCTTTCATGTGGGTTTCTTGAATTCTTGTAAGTTTAGGTAAATTTGAAGTGGGTCTGTTTGTAAATTAAAAAAAAAAAGATTTTGGTTGGAAAAAATGGAGGAAAAAGGTTCAGTCTTTTGTTGATTACAATGAGTTTTCAACCAGTTTTCCATGTGGGTTTCTTGTATTTTGTCTAATTTCACTTGGGTTTTGGTGAATTTGAAGTTGGTCGGTTTGTAAAGAAAAAAAAAAAAAAAAAATTGGGTTGGAGAAAATGGAGGAAGAAGGTTCAGCAGTGAGGTTAGTTCGTTGTCCTAAATGTGAGAATCTGCTTCCTGAGCTTCCTGAGTACTCTGTTTACCAGTGTGGAGGTTGTGGTGCTGTTCTTAGAGGTATTTTTCTTTATTAAATTCCCATTTTGTTTGAATTAAAATGTGTAAGAATTGTGTTGGTTGTTGAAAGAAAGTTGGAAGTTGCATTGATTGTGTAGAAAATGCTGCATGTTAGAATAGTATAAAAAATTATGAGATGAATTAATGAGGATTTTGAGTTGGGAAAGTAGCAGATTTGACTTGTGCAAAGTCAAAGGTGAAATCTATTAGCACATTGATATGATTTAGATGTATCATGAATGTTTATGATTTATCACTGTGAAAAGTCACCCCTTGCTTGTTTTGCCTGTTTGTGTGTGTGTAGTTTCTTTTGGTTCTTGCAATATTAACTGCTGATAATGGAGTTGGTGATGTTATTTACCTTGATTTTTTCCGATTATATGATCTATACGCGCTATTACAGACTGTTTCTGAATAGAAATATGAATATATGACATATATGTGATGATGCATGTTACATTTTTTAATGCAATTCAGGAAAACAATCCACTCCAACCAGTGAAATAAGACCATTAGATAGCGAGAATGGTACAAGGGTAGAACCGTCCACGAAAGTAAAAGTTAGTTTAGAGTCTAGCTCTCTAGCCGAGAGAGAGAAACTGACGAATTCGAGGTTGGTAGCAGGCAGGGTAGAATCGTCCACGAAAAAGTTCCAAACTTGACCCCTAACTCTTCTGCAAGAAAAGAGAAACGTGGGATCGTAACGGATTCTGATCAAAGTAGGAGAAGAAGACTCGACTACAAATACGGTATGTCAAGTGAGTCTCAGGAACTTAGACAACCGTTTGGACCTATTAGATCACGGCCCGTTGGATTTCATAGGAATGCTAGTACAGTCGAAAAGGATAGATTTGGGAATTTACCATATTCAAACAAAGCCCCTTCGAGTTCTCACTCAAGTAGTTTTAACGGCTTCGGTGACAACATTACTAACCATGGTAGTGGTTTACATGAACACTCAAGGGTTCAAGACTTAGAAAACGATAGAGCTGAACTTCTTAAGAAACTTGACGATTTACGAACCCAACTTAGCCGATCATGCAATGTAGCTGAAAACACAAACGGAAGATTAAACGGTCCATATCCTTGGACACGTCAGCCTCCACCCCTGCCACATCAGCTGCCACATCATTATCTACCTCCAACATACCATGACCCGTTTCTCGGTTACAATCAACACGACACCCTTCTTCACCGCCCCTCTTGTTCTTGTTCACAATGTTACAACATGAACTGGCTGCCCATTCCTCCAAAGACCCGTCCTTTTTCGTCTTTTACCAGCCGAGAAACCAGCTACCAGTTACCAGAACCTCTGGGTTACGGTCCATGTCAGCTGCCACGTCATCACACAGGTTCTTTTGATTTCGGAAATGACGGTTTTGGTACACGATATCCAAGACGACGGATTATTCTAAGTCATGGAGGTGAACGCATATCTCAGCCTGTATACGGTGGGGCCCCATTTATAAGCTGTTGTGACTGCTTCGAGTTGCTGAAAATTCCTAAAAAGGTTACATTGGTGGAAAAGAATAATCAAACGACAATAAAATGTGCAGTTTGTTCCGCATTAATATCGTTGAGACTCGAGGATAACAAAATTGTCGCTTCGGCTGTTTCACCTATGACACAACAAAAAGTCAACAAAAGAAAGTCAAACATAAGCTCTCAGAACTCTCTTGATTACGATAAATGCGATTATAATTTCCAGTTAACAGATACCGAACCGAATGTATCAACCAGTGGAGCCGAAAAGAGCGAAGATCAAAGCCCTGACAGTGTAATAGATAGGCCGTCTTCTCCAGTTCTGATTTTAGAAAGTCGAAACGATGAGTTGACCAAAAGTCAAAGAACCAATCAGGAAAAAGTGACTGTTGATCATAATAACAAGAAATCTTTAAAAGATGCATTGGTTGCAACTGAGATAGACGTGCCTTTAACCGAGTATTTAAACTGTGACGTTGTTAGTAAAGAAGATGATCAATTAAAGAACAGGAGAGTAGGGAATGAATCGTTTTTTGGGGGTCTGATAAAAAAGAGACTTAAAGATTTCTCAAGATCGAGTAGCGCTGTCGAAAAAGGACGGTCAGATGTTTCCGTTAATGGTAAAGTTTTAACCGATTGTGCGGTTTAAAAAGGCTGAGAAGTTAGCAGGACCTATTCATCCTGGAGACTACTGGTTAGTATATACATTTTTGTATGACATATTTACTTTGACTTTTATGTTCAAACATGTTCCCTTTTTAGAATTAAATTCGGTAAGGATTTTCTTAATAAACTAACACCATCATTCTTTTGTTCGAGTTTTATATGTTTTAAAGCATATCTGACCATCACATTTTCCTCTCAGTTTTCAAGAGAATGTGGAAAACTTAAACTTAGAAACTAGTGTGTCTGACCTCGAAAGTCAAATCGAAACTCTTTGACTTTGCGTTCAAACCTGTTTTCTATGTTTTTTGTAATATTTACACCGCCATTGTTCTGTTCAGAATAACATAATATGTAGACAGTTACATTTTCTCGATCTTACACGAGATTGTCAGATTTTATACCAAAAAATCTGCCCTTTTGACCTTAAAAGTCAAACCATAATGTTCTTCTTCAACCAGGTATGATTCATTAGCAGGATTCTGGGGTGTGATGAACCAGCCGTGCCTTGGCATTATCCCAGTAAGATCAGTATTTCTTGACCTTTTCGGTGCAGATTCATTCCATTGATCCGTTTGACCTGAAAAGTCAATCCGATTGTTACCATTTTGCAGCCATTTATAGAGGAATTTGACCATCCAATGCCGAAATCATGTGCTGCTGGAAACACTCGAGTTTTTGTTAACGGTAGAGAACTTAACCAAAAAGATTTAGATCTTCTTGCTGGCAGAGGTCTACCAACAACAAAAGATAGATCTTATATCATTGACATTTCGGGGAAAGTTGTTGACGAAGACACCAGTGAAGAGCTAGATGCTCTTGGCAAGCTCGCTCCAACGTAAACTTTGACTTTTTATTCGTTTACGTTGACTGTTGACTTTTCTTTGGTTTAACATGGTTTTGTTGGTCATATGAACAGGGTTGAAAGAGTAAAGCATGGATTTGGCATGAAAGTCCCAAAAGTTGTTGCTAAATGAATCTAGTTTTTTATGTTGATGCGGTTTCGGTTTTTTCGCAAGTAAATGGCGGTACAAGTGAACAAATGTTAGTATGTATGGTTATTATGTTTATGATATATATTTTACATAAATGTTTATGTCTTGGGCACATTGGCATATCTTTGTTTCTTTTCGATCCATAATTTGAAAATATGTGCTTTGTGTTCAGTGACTGGATCTAGAAAATCTTCAAAGGATAACATTTTATAAAAAAAAAGGAATGAAATTGAAAAAATGTCAAAAACACATCAACCAAAATTTACGCTGCCGCCGAAGTGTCAAGGTGTAACAGATGCTACTCCTTTCCCTAAGGTAGGTCCGCCCCTATTCATGTTGGTAGAGAAAATGAGATGTGAAATGGACTTTCCAATTCTATTTATTTGGTGTTGTGATTCTTGTGAATATAATTAATTTATACCTACTACAATTAATGGAGCATGGAATTTATTTTATATTTTTACAAATTCTGACAATTGTGTAGTGTTCCAGAAATAAAAAGAAAAATCTCTTTCTGAAAATTATATTTTATTCTCATATTGTTGATTTTATACTGACTAATAAGTCTACCGCCTACTGTGACAGGAGTTTGATTATATATACAATATTAGCACTTGATATAGTAACCAAAATGAATAACGTAAAACCATAGGAAAGAACATGATAACGTCAACGTATGTACCAGTAAAATACAAAAGATGTAATACTATAAGCAAAAAAACATACTGGTTCTGATAATACCAGTAACAATATTTTTCGGGTGGAGTGAGTTTGGTTCGACATGTTAGCGAGAAAAAAACACTAAAAGACGAAATACCAAACATAATAAAAGTAGATGGACTAAACATGTACATTAGGAAAGTTAAAGTAGAAGAACTAAATACATAAATTTAAAAAGTCATTAAAAACTCTTGTGGCAAACCATAAGGTGACACGTGGCTATGTCTCATCAACCCACCAACATAGTCTATTTAGTATATATATAATTTTAGAATATGCATGTGAAAAATTGTAAAATTATAATATATGATTAAACAACGTGTGTATGTAATTATGTATAAACTAGCGGGTATCAACTTGCACTTCGCCATGGGGTGACTATTCGAGTGGCTTTGCTTTACGCATGAAACATAACCACGCGTGTTGTGGCGGAGACGTAAAACCGTGAAAAAACTAATAACATCGAAACGTTGCCGGGAGGCCGCACATTGTTAAACATATGTAACTTTATATATAGAAAAATGAAACCTTAACATTAGTGATAACATTTGAAACCTTATATACAAAATTAAACAAAACCATGGTTAACCCGTGTGTTAGACCGATAAAAAAATAACGCAGTTACGTTGGTAAAAATAATCACATAGCAACGAAGAAAACAACTAATTACGAAGCAGCAAAAGACACGACACTAAATGCCAACGTCTCCAAATTTATTTTATTGGAATGGTTAGCTATAAAGTACTTTTAAAGGCCATTGTAACTTAAATGAACTTTTCCAAAAATTAAGAAACAGTTCGTGTATTTATATATTTTCAAATCACAATTTGAATATGAAAAGTATTTTCCCAGCCCCATTTTATTACAGGGAAAAATAAGTTATAAAATTATGTATCACATCTGAAAGTTAATAAAAAACATGAGACTAAATTGAATATATATATGTTTTTAGAAAATAAAAGTGAGGAAGAAAGCATTTTAAGATACCTGTCTTTCACTAATCATTTACTACTAAATTAAAAAAAATAAAATGTTTGTTTTATTGTGTAATTTAAATACACACATATACATATATATTATATAGAGTGAATTGCAAATCTTGTCCTTTATCTTTATGCCCAATTTAAAGCGGTGTCCTTTGTCTTTAAATTGACTAGTTTTGTACTTAATGTTTTAAAATTTTGCACGTTATATCTTTTAACCCTAACCCAGTTATATTTTTCTGTTAAATCTGGTCATATGACTTGCACATAAGGACATACTTGTCTTTTTATCAGTACAAGGACTATTATGCAAATATTTAATATCTTCGTATTATTGTATAAAATAAAGAAATATATATATATATATATATATATATATATATATATATTATATATATATATATATATATATATAAACTAAATAAATCTCTACGCTCTCTCCTCTCTCTCTTTCTAAGCTACACTTCTTCTCTAACCTATAGATTCAATCACTAGTTGACCACCACATATTTATCTTTTATGATTACAAGTTCAATTTCATTATAGATTCAATCTTAGAACACCACATCAACTTTAAAGACAAAGCACAACGCCTGAAATTGGATATAAAAATAAAAATCAAAATTTGTAATTCACTCTATATATATATATATAAACTAACTAGTTATGACCGTTCAAAAATCGTGAGGATGATTAGTTTTTTATAAGGGGGATAAAGTATAAAAAACTAACTATTATGTTAAAGATGAGGGAACTAAAGTGTAATTAAAATGAGAAGATTAAAGGGTAATTAGTGTTTAAAAGACTAAAAAAAATTCATAATTTTTGGGTATCTTAAAATGCACTTCTATAGGAAATGATGTCGTTAATAGTGGGAGATGACAAAATGAAAACGACGAAAAAAACATTATAACTTTATTTTTTGAACGGCCAACTAAATTACCGGATAAACATTATGTAACACCCCAACCGATGGCGGAAACATCGGGATGAGACGAAAACGAGATTGCTCATTGCTCACAACATTATTAAGTGACAATAATTAATTAAACCATATTTCATTTCATAAGAATTGTCAAATACATCAATGTAACAAAACAAAGATCAATCTAATATTTGCAAAGTCATAACAAAATTGATATGTCGACATTAAACCTAACGTCTAATTTGTGTGTATCTAGTCCTTGCTATATTGTTTTTATAGCGTCATCTCCTTCAACCTGTAACATGTTTTAAAATAAAGTCAATGCAAAAGCAAAGGCGAGTACACAAGTTTAAGCATAGCATACGTATACGAATAAAGTTTGAACAATCCTCATGGCAACTAAATCTATACAAGAGCAATATCAAGGCATGCAATGCTAATAATCAAACCGTAACGCAATCACGTTGTTTTAACATGACCTCACGTGTAAATCGATGGAGGTGGATGCGTGAATTCCTATAGCGCTAAGCATGTCAAACAAGGCTAAAAATAGTTAATGACTAAAGCACAGCACAACGTTTATCCCCAGACAAGCAACAAGTATACGATTCAAGTAGTCATGTGTATAGGATTGTTTGTGCGTTTCATAAAGTTTAAGTGTTTGTGATTTTTGTATATGGAAAACATGTTACACCCAAAAAGTGATATAAAACAAATGTGGGTCGAGTGTACTCACAGAATTGCTAAGTCTTCTTTGGAAATTCCACGACGAATTGATGAGTGGGAGAAAGGGGACATCGAGGTCACCTTAAAAAATGGCAAACGAATGTACATGAATAATAGAAGCTACGACGAAGGATTCGAATTGGAGTTGAAAGTACGTATATAGTTAACATCGTTTAAGAAAGGAATTTCTAAGTTAAATTCATCAAAAGGGTTGTAGGAGTGTTGTCGAATAATTAATATATATATTTGACGAAAAGCATATTGGGTATATATATATTTATATTCCAACGAATTGTATGAGATATATATGTATATTGTCGAATGGTGTACAAATATATTTGTCGAAAGTAAAATAAATATGTTTTGTCGAAAGTAAAATAAATAAGTATATTTGTCGAGAGACATGATAAATATATCTATATCTTGTCGATGAACATAATAAGTAAACATGTTTTGTCAAAAGTGTAGTAAATAAGTATGTTTGTCGAGTATTGTGATAAATAAATTTATATTTTGTCGATGAATATAATAAGTAAATATGCTTTGTCAAAAGTATAGTAAATAAGTATATTAGTCGAGAATTGTAATAAATGGATTTATGCTCTTGTCGAAAAGCATAATAAGGAAAATAAGTATATTTTGTCGACAAAAAAACTAATATCGATAAATATATTCCGTCGAATAGTTCAAATAATAAATGCATTTTATCGAATAGTTTAATAAATATATCTTGTCGAATAGTTTAATAAATATATTACTTGTAGAAAATCGGGCAGAGTTTCCTCTTGTTTTTGGACGATCCCGACACACAAGTGTCGATATTATTTGCCAAAACGCAATAATTACGAAACAATATATATATTTATGTCTACAAATTTTTATAAGGTTCGGTTACGTGATTATAACACTAATTAAATACAAAACAATATAAATAATAACATAAAAATTTGCGGCGTTAAAAGTATACCGTGACGTGTTTTGATTGGGTGGACTAAAGCATTGACTGAACTTGGCCCCGAACACCGAACCGAACATCGAATCTGACTGGTTTGACTGACGTTGACTGTTTGACCAGGTTTGACTTTCGTTGACCAAGTTGACCAGGTTTGACTTTCGTTGACCAAGTTGACCAGGTTTGACCGAACACCAAACGAGACCCGAACCGAACTAAGACTTTCACTGACTCACTGCTGACCCGAACCTCTGCACCGAGACCCGAACCCGCTGAACATGAGCCGTGATCTTGACTGAACCGAGATTCGACCCGGAGCTGACCCGAGTTGACCGGCAGTTGACTGAGTTGACCGGGACGCCCAACTAAGTCGGTTGACTGTTCTTGACCGAAACCCGAGCCAAATAGGAACTAAAATCCGAGCCGAGACCGAACCGAATCTGAAACAATAACCACTGAACTTGAATCGAAAAATACACAAACAAAACTTGAACCAAGAAACCGAAACCTGAACCGAGATTGAGAGAACCGAACCGAGACTGAGAGAGTTAACCCGAAACTGGGTCATCACCACTGCCATGACCGCCTCTGTCGTGACCACCATTTCCGAACCCGAGTCCGATCCCAACTCGAGCCAAACTCACCACCATCGCCGCCGTGAGCGGCGTTTTGGCTGACAGAACCGCCGTTGGCGGTCGACATTGTCCTCGAACACCATCATACCGCCGTCTCTCTCTCTATTCTGTCTCTGCAGCCGCATGCCCTTGAGATGGTACTGCCGCTGTTGTTGTCACCGCGAATCGCGGCTTCTGCCGCCGATGCCGCCGCTTAAACACGGCTTTTGCTTGTTGTTACGCCGGTAGTTCAGAGAGGAGGGACAAGGGGGGCTAGGGAGATGAGTGTGTGTGCGGCTGTAGAGGTGAAAAGGGGGTGTGCGAGTGTGAGGGGTGTGCGGCGGGAAGAAGAAGGGGGTTGAAGGGTTGTGCGCAGGAAGATGATCGAGGGAGTGAAATGTGTGAGGGTGGGGGGGGTTTTATTTGAAATTAGGTTTAGGTTTTAGTTAGGTTTAGGTGGTGTGTTGGGCCAAGGCCTGTTAACCCGATCTAACGTTTTTTAGTGGCCCGAACGTACCGACGAGATCCGATTTCAAGTACAAGTTTCATAAAACGTCGAATTTATTTTGTTTATTATTATTATTATTATTACTAGAAAATAATAAAAAATACGAGGCGTTACAGTCTCCCCTCCTTTAGGAAATTTCGTCCCGAAATTTATTCAAGAGGAAGACTTGAAAGGAATTGGTTAAGGAATTGAGGGTTAACGGTCAAGACTTGAAGTTCTGGATACGTGAGGGTAAGCATGGAGTTTAGAGCAACGAAGAGCTAGGTTTGCAACAAGAAGTCGTTTGACTAGGATGATTTGAGGCATTAAGCTTAAGTAAAACGTATAAATATGCGTATAGGAGTGTGGTTTAAACGAGCTTTGAATAACTCAAATGATATGCCATCTGAGCAGAAAAGCTCTCGTGAGAAGTGGTATGCAGTTTAATGGTGAGTGTAGTCGAACCGTAGGTTGCTAGAAAGTTCACTCGACTTTGAAGAGCATTACTAAATCTCGGTTTTGTAGAGAGTTGCTTGATGATGGAAAACGAGAAGATTAGGTATTTAAAATCAGCTAGTTGTCGAGGTAGAGGCCAATTAAGTGCGTTGCCCTCAACGAGAATGGGAGATAACTTTAGAGTAAGATGGCATTTAGGGTTTGAATGCTTACACGGTTGATTGTAAACAAGGTTGTATAAAAGACAAGGTTAACGGGAGTAACGGAGGCATAAGAGCGGACGATTGATTCGATTAACGATTACTCGTGTAAGGATGGCATATGTATACGAACAAACGAAAATGTTACGTTAGGGATTAAGACTCGTCGTGGATAATCGGGTAGCGCGCACTTAGCAATGCAGTTGTGAGTTGTTTTAAGCTGGCGTGTTAGGTCATATTATGGTCTGTAAATCACCGAATTTCTCATGGCACGTATTACGAAAGTTTGGCAGCATGGTGAAAACACTTATGTATAGGGATTACCAGTGGCGTATCCACCATGTTTTGACCACGTTGCGACCGTTTCGTTACTCGATGCAATGTTACGTTCCGTGTGTTACCATACGCGGTAGTACACTCTATGGTTCTCATGTGCTTATCGCTATAATCCCGTGTGCACCCGCGATTATACCGATCATCACATGATCCGTATAGCTTGTACTAGCAGCGCATGAATAAAGGTGTACGTAAATTCTGAAAATAAGTTTGCGTGCGTGTAAGAATGTAGTGCGTAGGCATGTTTACGTGCAAATAGCTTGTGGCCCACGTAAGCGAATCCCTCGGGTTTCGCTCGCGCATAGGCGCGAATATGAATACGAGTACCAGTATAGGTATGTGTATGAGTATAAGCATAAGCATGGAAATAAGTATAAGCATGGATATAAGACGTATATGCATGAATGCGATGATAAGTATAAGTGTAATACCCCTGTAACACCCCTGCCCCTCGTTATCACCAATATTGTCCGCTTTGCCCTTGATGGGTGGCCCATCCAGGAACTCACGACTTTGTTTTTGGTTGCCCTGGTGGAGACTTCCCAGGAGGTCACCCATCCTAGTACTACTCCCACTTGAGCACGCTTAACTGTGGAGTTCTCCTCTCATCCACTAGCATTAAGCCCAAAACGCGTTGGTGATTTTAGAGGTAGGGCATTACTTACGAGCCAGGAATCTCTCCTGTCCACGGGCGATGTTGGGAGGTATGCCATTTGGTGTTATAATAAGCATGAAAAAAATGACACGTTATTTTCATGAACATGAATATGTGTATAATCATGAACGTCAACAAGTGTAACAGACGATAATGGTGCGTATGATATGAATTGAATGCTACGAATTTATTTACATAAAATAGTCGAGAAATCAGGGTATGTAAAACGAATGATACGTTTAAAATGTCATGCAACAGTTGACTAAAACATGTACGAGGATACGCATGTATTGTCGTTTGAGCAAAACCTTGAGGTTATCGCTTCTAAAATAGGCTTAAGTTTAACTTAGAATATAGGACCTAGTGTGCGAATATAAAGGAATATAAGGTACTTATTGATTATGCGTTACGTTCTTTGTAATGGACGGGAGTGCTACCATTTGTTTTAAAAGAATTTAAGTAGGTCGAAAATGGTTGGTCCTCATAAAGTTTTCTTGCCCACGTGTTTTGAAATTTACGTGACATTTCGGGAGGTGTATGATAAGGTATTAAAATAGTAAGTTCGCATTGTTTTCAAAGGATTAAAAGATTTGAAATTTAGTGGTGCTTGGGAAACGTTGACTCTTGAGAGGAAATCCGTGTTAATTGATTTAATGACCGTTGAAAAACGTTTAGCAAAATGTTTTCTTAATCGCGATGAGAGATTTAGAGGGTGCTTGGGGTTGAGTTTTGAAAATAGATTATGCGTTCTGAATAATCAAAGTCAGATAATTAGTTGTAACAAAACATACTATAGGAAGATAGTGTTTGGATTTGATTATGTTATTTGATATCACAATAATCAGGTAATCAACTATTTGAGTGTTTGAAAAACATATATACATGTACATATAAAGTTGTAAATAGACGAGCTTTGATCTCTAAAATACGTAAAACAAATCAGTTTTTTTTTTTTTTTTTTTTCTATATATATATATATATATATATATATATATATATATATATATATTTTTTCCAAACACTAATAAAAATAGATTTTTATTTATTTATTTATTTAATATTTGTGCTTCCAAACACAAAACAAAATATTAGGTTGCAAAACAATCCCAAACACACCTTTAGTACAACGATCCCATAATGCCTATAAGATATGGTTTTTTTTTTTTTTTTTTTTTTTTTACGAAAATCTTTAACGTAAAGTTATTGCGTGAGCGTGTTTTAGTGATTAAGTTAAACATAAGACTTGTGGGCAAGGTATTCGTTAGGCCGATTAGTTGGTAGGTAGCATTCTGTCGAGTTTTGAAAATCGTTAAAACAAAACGTTTCATGTGGTGACCAAGTATATGCGTGTGGGATTTATATGAAATAGATTACCGGATGGGAAATACGTTTGATAAAATAGTACGTTTTGAAATTCGTCTAAGTAAGAATTTTGACAACATGGTAAAAGGTTTAGGTATACAATTTAGACATGTGGTTTGTGTAATAAAGTCTCCAAGAAGAAGGGTTGGTAACGATCACCGAGGTGTGGGAATCACCCCTAATCCGTTGGTGAGGTCGTTTTAAGGAAGGAAGGAAACGAAGTTTGATCGTCTAGGTAAGGAATTCACTCCTCGACGGTCTCCATTTCGGACTTCTTAAGAAATATAAGTCTAATTGATGACGTTTTGAAATCATGTATGCAAATAATGTATAATTGGATGGAAAGGTTTAATATGAATTGCGTAAAAACCTTAAAATAAATTAGAAACTTGAAAGAAAGGGTAACAAGTATATAAAAAGTCATGCATAAATTGAAATGGTATAAAAGAGAGTCTCAGAAAACATTAGACTGTTTCGGGTAGAGAAACGCCGACTATTCCAAAGTGAATCGAAGATCCTTTCGAATTAGAGAAACGTGCTTTGGCCTATAGGTAAAACGCTCTCGTCGAGAAGCGATTAACGGCATTTTACCCTTCCAGTTATTACACGTCTCTAATCGATTGGAAAATCGAAACTTTGGCGAGATTGAAAATCGAGGAATTGGACTTAATCGACAAGGTGCGGGTTTCACCCCTAACTTGACGATTTCGTACCCTAAGTGTGGTTGGCACTCTTCGGGTCAAAATTAATTTCGACACTTTGACGAGAGTCCACTAGAGTTTGAATGGGAAGTTTTCCATCAAGGTGTGGATGTCACTCCTAACTTGATGGTGTAACCTCGTAAAAATATAAAGAATAAGCGTAATGAGAATCGTTCACCAAATTGTGGATATCACGCCTATTTCGGTGAAGTCGTCTCACTTATGTAATACGAGTGTTTTCGAGTTTAGTATAATCGAGTAAAATGCATTAGGGAAGGCGTATGATTGAAATAATGTAACGAGTAAGAACACGTAAAGCGTTGCATAAATTTAACATATAGAAGACGTCTTAAGAAATTAGCATGCGAATCACGTATGGTCAAGTATGGTACTTAACTATAGACTAGGTCAAAAGCATAGCAATTTGCCTAATTCCCTATAGTTATGGCTCTGATACCAATCTGTAACACCCCAACCGATGGCGGAAACATCGGGATGAGACGAAAACGAGATTGCTCATTGCTCACAACATTATTAAGTGACAATAATTAATTAAACCATATTTCATTTCATAAGAATTGTCAAATACATCAATGTAACAAAACAAAGATCAATCTAATATTTGCAAAGTCATAACAAAATTGATATGTCGACATTAAACCTAACGTCTAATTTGTGTGTATCTAGTCCTTGCTATATTGTTTTTATAGCGTCATCTCCTTCAACCTGTAACATGTTTTAAAATAAAGTCAATGCAAAAGCAAAGGCGAGTACACAAGTTTAAGCATAGCATACGTATACGAATAAAGTTTGAACAATCCTCATGGCAACTAAATCTATACAAGAGCAATATCAAGGCATGCAATGCTAATAATCAAACCGTAACGCAATCACGTTGTTTTAACATGACCTCACGTGTAAATCGATGGAGGTGGATGCGTGAATTCCTATAGCGCTAAGCATGTCAAACAAGGCTAAAAATAGTTAATGACTAAAGCACAGCACAACGTTTATCCCCAGACAAGCAACAAGTATACGATTCAAGTAGTCATGTGTATAGGATTGTTTGTGCGTTTCATAAAGTTTAAGTGTTTGTGATTTTTGTATATGGAAAACATGTTACACCCAAAAAGTGATATAAAACAAATGTGGGTCGAGTGTACTCACAGAATTGCTAAGTCTTCTTTGGAAATTCCACGACGAATTGATGAGTGGGAGAAAGGGGACATCGAGGTCACCTTAAAAAATGGCAAACGAATGTACATGAATAATAGAAGCTACGACGAAGGATTCGAATTGGAGTTGAAAGTACGTATATAGTTAACATCGTTTAAGAAAGGAATTTCTAAGTTAAATTCATCAAAAGGGTTGTAGGAGTGTTGTCGAATAATTAATATATATATTTGACGAAAAGCATATTGGGTATATATATATTTATATTCCAACGAATTGTATGAGATATATATGTATATTGTCGAATGGTGTACAAATATATTTGTCGAAAGTAAAATAAATATGTTTTGTCGAAAGTAAAATAAATAAGTATATTTGTCGAGAGACATGATAAATATATCTATATCTTGTCGATGAACATAATAAGTAAACATGTTTTGTCAAAAGTGTAGTAAATAAGTATGTTTGTCGAGTATTGTGATAAATAAATTTATATTTTGTCGATGAATATAATAAGTAAATATGCTTTGTCAAAAGTATAGTAAATAAGTATATTAGTCGAGAATTGTAATAAATGGATTTATGCTCTTGTCGAAAAGCATAATAAGGAAAATAAGTATATTTTGTCGACAAAAAAACTAATATCGATAAATATATTCCGTCGAATAGTTCAAATAATAAATGCATTTTATCGAATAGTTTAATAAATATATCTTGTCGAATAGTTTAATAAATATATTACTTGTAGAAAATCGGGCAGAGTTTCCTCTTGTTTTTGGACGATCCCGACACACAAGTGTCGATATTATTTGCCAAAACGCAATAATTACGAAACAATATATATATTTATGTCTACAAATTTTTATAAGGTTCGGTTACGTGATTATAACACTAATTAAATACAAAACAATATAAATAATAACATAAAAATTTGCGGCGTTAAAAGTATACCGTGACGTGTTTTGATTGGGTGGACTAAAGCATTGACTGAACTTGGCCCCGAACACCGAACCGAACATCGAATCTGACTGGTTTGACTGACGTTGACTGTTTGACCAGGTTTGACTTTCGTTGACCAAGTTGACCAGGTTTGACCGAACACCAAACGAGACCCGAACCGAACTAAGACTTTCACTGACTCACTGCTGACCCGAACCTCTGCACCGAGACCCGAACCCGCTGAACATGAGCCGTGATCTTGACTGAACCGAGATTCGACCCGGAGCTGACCCGAGTTGACCGGCAGTTGACTGAGTTGACCGGGACGCCCAACTAAGTCGGTTGACTGTTCTTGACCGAAACCCGAGCCAAATAGGAACTAAAATCCGAGCCGAGACCGAACCGAATCTGAAACAATAACCACTGAACTTGAATCGAAAAATACACAAACAAAACTTGAACCAAGAAACCGAAACCTGAACCGAGATTGAGAGAACCGAACCGAGACTGAGAGAGTTAACCCGAAACTGGGTCATCACCACTGCCATGACCGCCTCTGTCGTGACCACCATTTCCGAACCCGAGTCCGATCCCAACTCGAGCCAAACTCACCACCATCGCCGCCGTGAGCGGCGTTTTGGCTGACAGAACCGCCGTTGGCGGTCGACATTGTCCTCGAACACCATCATACCGCCGTCTCTCTCTCTATTCTGTCTCTGCAGCCGCATGCCCTTGAGATGGTACTGCCGCTGTTGTTGTCACCGCGAATCGCGGCTTCTGCCGCCGATGCCGCCGCTTAAACACGGCTTTTGCTTGTTGTTACGCCGGTAGTTCAGAGAGGAGGGACAAGGGGGGCTAGGGAGATGAGTGTGTGTGCGGCTGTAGAGGTGAAAAGGGGGTGTGCGAGTGTGAGGGGTGTGCGGCGGGAAGAAGAAGGGGGTTGAAGGGTTGTGCGCAGGAAGATGATCGAGGGAGTGAAATGTGTGAGGGTGGGGGGGGTTTTATTTGAAATTAGGTTTAGGTTTTAGTTAGGTTTAGGTGGTGTGTTGGGCCAAGGCCTGTTAACCCGATCTAACGTTTTTTAGTGGCCCGAACGTACCGACGAGATCCGATTTCAAGTACAAGTTTCATAAAACGTCGAATTTATTTTGTTTATTATTATTATTATTATTACTAGAAAATAATAAAAAATACGAGGCGTTACAGTCTCCCCTCCTTTAGGAAATTTCGTCCCGAAATTTATTCAAGAGGAAGACTTGAAAGGAATTGGTTAAGGAATTGAGGGTTAACGGTCAAGACTTGAAGTTCTGGATACGTGAGGGTAAGCATGGAGTTTAGAGCAACGAAGAGCTAGGTTTGCAACAAGAAGTCGTTTGACTAGGATGATTTGAGGCATTAAGCTTAAGTAAAACGTATAAATATGCGTATAGGAGTGTGGTTTAAACGAGCTTTGAATAACTCAAATGATATGCCATCTGAGCAGAAAAGCTCTCGTGAGAAGTGGTATGCAGTTTAATGGTGAGTGTAGTCGAACCGTAGGTTGCTAGAAAGTTCACTCGACTTTGAAGAGCATTACTAAATCTCGGTTTTGTAGAGAGTTGCTTGATGATGGAAAACGAGAAGATTAGGTATTTAAAATCAGCTAGTTGTCGAGGTAGCGGCCAATTAAGTGCGTTGCCCTCAACGAGAATGGGAGATAACTTTAGAGTAAGATGGCATTTAGGGTTTGAATGCTTACACGGTTGATTGTAAACAAGGTTGTATAAAAGACAAGGTTAACGGGAGTAACGGAGGCATAAGAGCGGACGATTGATTCGATTAACGATTACTCGTGTAAGGATGGCATATGTATACGAACAAACGAAAATGTTACGTTAGGGATTAAGACTCGTCGTGGATAATCGGGTAGCGCGCACTTAGCAATGCAGTTGTGAGTTGTTTTAAGCTGGCGTGTTAGGTCATATTATGGTCTGTAAATCACCGAATTTCTCATGGCACGTATTACGAAAGTTTGGCAGCATGGTGAAAACACTTATGTATAGGGATTACCAGTGGCGTATCCACCATGTTTTGACCACGTTGCGACCGTTTCGTTACTCGATGCAATGTTACGTTCCGGTGTTACCATACGCGGTAGTACACTCTATGGTTCTCATGTGCTTATCGCTATAATCCCGTGTGCACCCGCGATTATACCGATCATCACATGATCCGTATAGCTTGTACTAGCAGCGCATGAATAAAGGTGTACGTAAATTCTGAAAATAAGTTTGCGTGCGTGTAAGAATGTAGTGCGTAGGCATGTTTACGTGCAAATAGCTTGTGGCCCACGTAAGCGAATCCCTCGGGTTTCGCTCGCGCATAGGCGCGAATATGAATACGAGTACCAGTATAGGTATGTGTATGAGTATAAGCATAAGCATGGAAATAAGTATAAGCATGGATATAAGACGTATATGCATGAATGCGATGATAAGTATAAGTGTAATACCCCTGTAACACCCCTGCCCCTCGTTATCACCAATATTGTCCGCTTTGCCCTTGATGGGTGGCCCATCCAGGAACTCACGACTTTGTTTTTGGTTGCCCTGGTGGAGACTTCCCAGGAGGTCACCCATCCTAGTACTACTCCCACTTGAGCACGCTTAACTGTGGAGTTCTCCTCTCATCCACTAGCATTAAGCCCAAAACGCGTTGGTGATTTTAGAGGTAGGGCATTACTTACGAGCCAGGAATCTCTCCTGTCCACGGGCGATGTTGGGAGGTATGCCATTTGGTGTTATAATAAGCATGAAAAAAATGACACGTTATTTTCATGAACATGAATATGTGTATAATCATGAACGTCAACAAGTGTAACAGACGATAATGGTGCGTATGATATGAATTGAATGCTACGAATTTATTTACATAAAATAGTCGAGAAATCAGGGTATGTAAAACGAATGATACGTTTAAAATGTCATGCAACAGTTGACTAAAACATGTACGAGGATACGCATGTATTGTCGTTTGAGCAAAACCTTGAGGTTATCGCTTCTAAAATAGGCTTAAGTTTAACTTAGAATATAGGACCTAGTGTGCGAATATAAAGGAATATAAGGTACTTATTGATTATGCGTTACGTTCTTTGTAATGGACGGGAGTGCTACCATTTGTTTTAAAAGAATTTAAGTAGGTCGAAAATGGTTGGTCCTCATAAAGTTTTCTTGCCCACGTGTTTTGAAATTTACGTGACATTTCGGGAGGTGTATGATAAGGTATTAAAATAGTAAGTTCGCATTGTTTTCAAAGGATTAAAAGATTTGAAATTTAGTGGTGCTTGGGAAACGTTGACTCTTGAGAGGAAATCCGTGTTAATTGATTTAATGACCGTTGAAAAACGTTTAGCAAAATGTTTTCTTAATCGCGATGAGAGATTTAGAGGGTGCTTGGGGTTGAGTTTTGAAAATAGATTATGCGTTCTGAATAATCAAAGTCAGATAATTAGTTGTAACAAAACATACTATAGGAAGATAGTGTTTGGATTTGATTATGTTATTTGATATCACAATAATCAGGTAATCAACTATTTGAGTGTTTGAAAAACATATATACATGTACATATAAAGTTGTAAATAGACGAGCTTTGATCTCTAAAATACGTAAAACAAATCAGTTTTTTTTTTTTTTTCTATATATATATATATATATATATATATATATATATATATATATATATTTTTTTTTTTCCAAACACTAATAAAAATAGATTTTTATTTATTTATTTATTTAATATTTGTGCTTCCAAACACAAAACAAAATATTAGGTTGCAAAACAATCCCAAACACACCTTTAGTACAACGATCCCATAATGCCTATAAGATATGGTTTTTTTTTTTTTTTTTTTTTTTTTTTACGAAAATCTTTAACGTAAAGTTATTGCGTGAGCGTGTTTTAGTGATTAAGTTAAACATAAGACTTGTGGGCAAGGTATTCGTTAGGCCGATTAGTTGGTAGGTAGCATTCTGTCGAGTTTTGAAAATCGTAAAACAAAACGTTTCATGTGGTGACCAAGTATATGCGTGTGGGATTTATATGAAATAGATTACCGGATGGGAAATACGTTTGATAAAATAGTACGTTTTGAAATTCGTCTAAGTAAGAATTTTGACAACATGGTAAAAGGTTTAGGTATACAATTTAGACATGTGGTTTGTGTAATAAAGTCTCCAAGAAGAAGGGTTGGTAACGATCACCGAGGTGTGGGAATCACCCCTAATCCGTTGGTGAGGTCGTTTTAAGGAAGGAAGGAAACGAAGTTTGATCGTCTAGGTAAGGAATTCACTCCTCGACGGTCTCCATTTCGGACTTCTTAAGAAATATAAGTCTAATTGATGACGTTTTGAAATCATGTATGCAAATAATGTATAATTGGATGGAAAGGTTTAATATGAATTGCGTAAAAACCTTAAAATAAATTAGAAACTTGAAAGAAAGGGTAACAAGTATATAAAAAGTCATGCATAAATTGAAATGGTATAAAAGAGAGTCTCAGAAAACATTAGACTGTTTCGGGTAGAGAAACGCCGACTATTCCAAAGTGAATCGAAGATCCTTTCGAATTAGAGAAACGTGCTTTGGCCTATAGGTAAAACGCTCTCGTCGAGAAGCGATTAACGGCATTTTACCCTTCCAGTTATTACACGTCTCTAATCGATTGGAAAATCGAAACTTTGGCGAGATTGAAAATCGAGGAATTGGACTTAATCGACAAGGTGCGGGTTTCACCCCTAACTTGACGATTTCGTACCCTAAGTGTGGTTGGCACTCTTCGGGTCAAAATTAATTTCGACACTTTGACGAGAGTCCACTAGAGTTTGAATGGGAAGTTTTCCATCAAGGTGTGGATGTCACTCCTAACTTGATGGTGTAACCTCGTAAAAATATAAAGAATAAGCGTAATGAGAATCGTTCACCAAATTGTGGATATCACGCCTATTTCGGTGAAGTCGTCTCACTTATGTAATACGAGTGTTTTCGAGTTTAGTATAATCGAGTAAAATGCATTAGGGAAGGCGTATGATTGAAATAATGTAACGAGTAAGAACACGTAAAGCGTTGCATAAATTTAACATATAGAAGACGTCTTAAGAAATTAGCATGCGAATCACGTATGGTCAAGTATGGTACTTAACTATAGACTAGGTCAAAAGCATAGCAATTTGCCTAATTCCCTATAGTTATGGCTCTGATACCAATCTGTAACACCCCAACCGATGGCGGAAACATCGGGATGAGACGAAAACGAGATTGCTCATTGCTCACAACATTATTAAGTGACAATAATTAATTAAACCATATTTCATTTCATAAGAATTGTCAAATACATCAATGTAACAAAACAAAGATCAATCTAATATTTGCAAAGTCATAACAAAATTGATATGTCGACATTAAACCTAACGTCTAATTTGTGTGTATCTAGTCCTTGCTATATTGTTTTTATAGCGTCATCTCCTTCAACCTGTAACATGTTTTAAAATAAAGTCAATGCAAAAGCAAAGGCGAGTACACAAGTTTAAGCATAGCATACGTATACGAATAAAGTTTGAACAATCCTCATGGCAACTAAATCTATACAAGAGCAATATCAAGGCATGCAATGCTAATAATCAAACCGTAACGCAATCACGTTGTTTTAACATGACCTCACGTGTAAATCGATGGAGGTGGATGCGTGAATTCCTATAGCGCTAAGCATGTCAAACAAGGCTAAAAATAGTTAATGACTAAAGCACAGCACAACGTTTATCCCCAGACAAGCAACAAGTATACGATTCAAGTAGTCATGTGTATAGGATTGTTTGTGCGTTTCATAAAGTTTAAGTGTTTGTGATTTTTGTATATGGAAAACATGTTACACCCAAAAAGTGATATAAAACAAATGTGGGTCGAGTGTACTCACAGAATTGCTAAGTCTTCTTTGGAAATTCCACGACGAATTGATGAGTGGGAGAAAGGGGACATCGAGGTCACCTTAAAAAATGGCAAACGAATGTACATGAATAATAGAAGCTACGACGAAGGATTCGAATTGGAGTTGAAAGTACGTATATAGTTAACATCGTTTAAGAAAGGAATTTCTAAGTTAAATTCATCAAAAGGGTTGTAGGAGTGTTGTCGAATAATTAATATATATATTTGACGAAAAGCATATTGGGTATATATATATTTATATTCCAACGAATTGTATGAGATATATATGTATATTGTCGAATGGTGTACAAATATATTTGTCGAAAGTAAAATAAATATGTTTTGTCGAAAGTAAAATAAATAAGTATATTTGTCGAGAGACATGATAAATATATCTATATCTTGTCGATGAACATAATAAGTAAACATGTTTTGTCAAAAGTGTAGTAAATAAGTATGTTTGTCGAGTATTGTGATAAATAAATTTATATTTTGTCGATGAATATAATAAGTAAATATGCTTTGTCAAAAGTATAGTAAATAAGTATATTAGTCGAGAATTGTAATAAATGGATTTATGCTCTTGTCGAAAAGCATAATAAGGAAAATAAGTATATTTTGTCGACAAAAAAACTAATATCGATAAATATATTCCGTCGAATAGTTCAAATAATAAATGCATTTTATCGAATAGTTTAATAAATATATCTTGTCGAATAGTTTAATAAATATATTACTTGTAGAAAATCGGGCAGAGTTTCCTCTTGTTTTTGGACGATCCCGACACACAAGTGTCGATATTATTTGCCAAAACGCAATAATTACGAAACAATATATATATTTATGTCTACAAATTTTTATAAGGTTCGGTTACGTGATTATAACACTAATTAAATACAAAACAATATAAATAATAACATAAAAATTTGCGGCGTTAAAAGTATACCGTGACGTGTTTTGATTGGGTGGACTAAAGCATTGACTGAACTTGGCCCCGAACACCGAACCGAACATCGAATCTGACTGGTTTGACTGACGTTGACTGTTTGACCAGGTTTGACTTTCGTTGACCAAGTTGACCAGGTTTGACTTTCGTTGACCAAGTTGACCAGGTTTGACCGAACACCAAACGAGACCCGAACCGAACTAAGACTTTCACTGACTCACTGCTGACCCGAACCTCTGCACCGAGACCCGAACCCGCTGAACATGAGCCGTGATCTTGACTGAACCGAGATTCGACCCGGAGCTGACCCGAGTTGACCGGCAGTTGACTGAGTTGACCGGGACGCCCAACTAAGTCGGTTGACTGTTCTTGACCGAAACCCGAGCCAAATAGGAACTAAAATCCGAGCCGAGACCGAACCGAATCTGAAACAATAACCACTGAACTTGAATCGAAAAATACACAAACAAAACTTGAACCAAGAAACCGAAACCTGAACCGAGATTGAGAGAACCGAACCGAGACTGAGAGAGTTAACCCGAAACTGGGTCATCACCACTGCCATGACCGCCTCTGTCGTGACCACCATTTCCGAACCCGAGTCCGATCCCAACTCGAGCCAAACTCACCACCATCGCCGCCGTGAGCGGCGTTTTGGCTGACAGAACCGCCGTTGGCGGTCGACATTGTCCTCGAACACCATCATACCGCCGTCTCTCTCTCTATTCTGTCTCTGCAGCCGCATGCCCTTGAGATGGTACTGCCGCTGTTGTTGTCACCGCGAATCGCGGCTTCTGCCGCCGATGCCGCCGCTTAAACACGGCTTTTGCTTGTTGTTACGCCGGTAGTTCAGAGAGGAGGGACAAGGGGGGCTAGGGAGATGAGTGTGTGTGCGGCTGTAGAGGTGAAAAGGGGGTGTGCGAGTGTGAGGGGTGTGCGGCGGGAAGAAGAAGGGGGTTGAAGGGTTGTGCGCAGGAAGATGATCGAGGGAGTGAAATGTGTGAGGGTGGGGGGGGGTTTTATTTGAAATTAGGTTTAGGTTTTAGTTAGGTTTAGGTGGTGTGTTGGGCCAAGGCCTGTTAACCCGATCTAACGTTTTTTAGTGGCCCGAACGTACCGACGAGATCCGATTTCAAGTACAAGTTTCATAAAACGTCGAATTTATTTTGTTTATTATTATTATTATTATTACTAGAAAATAATAAAAAATACGAGGCGTTACACATTACATGATGCCCTCAATCGAGCAAATGCATTCCCTCCCCCATAACGGTCAGAGTTGGATGCATATCCGAGCCACCAGTTCCGAGGAAAACCTATCGCCTGAAGGCCCGCTGCGGTAGACCCGGTTCGGCTCAGCTTGGAACTGGCGACCTCTAGAGAGGGCTAGTTCTAAACTTTATTACCACCATCAATGTCCTTTAAAGTGATGCTAATGGGAGTTGAACTTGAAACCTCAAGTAGAAAAACCAAGTGACTAACCGTTAGACCATCTTGTCAGGACAACTTAAACATTATAACTTAAACCCTTTGGACGGGTATGAGATTAACAAAAAGAACTCACTGGTTTGGGTGTGGGTAAGGAAATGCGTATAAAATTGGCTTATTAGGTGTGAAAAACCAATAAGTTGAAAAGTTAAAAAAAGTTTCAAAAATTCATAAAATACTAGCTTTTCAAAATGACTTTTTCTTCCTATACAAAAAGTTGTTCCAAAAAGTTCTTTTCAATTACCGAAGCGTTATTTTGACTAATTGTCTTTTTGAAAAAGCTAATAAGTCAATAAAAGCATTCACATGCTATCCACCATTTTCTATCATATAATTACACTAAAAACAACTAAATTTTCTCTCTCCTTTTAATTAAAAAAAATAGTTTGTACCTTTGTTGTTACATTTTCTCTCACCCCCACTCACAACCCTTTTCAAAATATATTAAAAAATTATAAAAGGTGAACAATGTCCCATCAAATATACAGATGAACAGTAATATTTTCTCTCTCCTCCACTTACAACTTTTTTTATAATATAAGAATCTCTCTCTCAGAATTTGATGGATAAGATGTGAATGCTCTAAGCTGTTTCAAAAAAGCTTAGTCAAACATGCCCTGATTGAGTTTTACCGATTCACGATCAGGAGTGTGAATGCTCCTAGTTAGCACGATGTGGCACCATTTTTGTAGGATTTGGGGCATGAAGGGGCGTGTCAGTGGGGGCATGTAGGGGTTGCACATTAGCCTAGTAACGCTTGGAGGGATAGAGGGGAAGACGTGAATGGGAGGTGTTGGGTTTGGTCGGAGCCGGCTGCCAGGTGGTAACACATGCCTTGAGGGTGAGTCGGGTGCCTTGAGGGTGAATCGGTTACACGTTGTTCGATAAGAAAATAAATTAAGACGATGTAAAAATTTAATCAAATGAATGATAAAATATTTTAGTGGTATGTCAATTAAATTCTATGTATTAGACTTCTAAACTGATTTATTAGGTTATATATCGCTAAATTTTGACAGTCTTTATTGTTTGAACGGACAACCTGGCTACTCGAGGTAATCCAAAGGCAAAAAAAGACCCCCCATACACCCACAATTGCAGATAGCGTTGGTAGCCCTAGCTCATCATCTCTAGTTTCGGGGAAAACCCAGATGTCCAAATACCCATTGCAATACAACCCGATTGGAATCAGATTAAACTTGAGACCTATAATCTTTACTTCCCTCCGAAAACCAGTTGAGCTAAACTACATTGATTGAATTTTGACTATATCTTAGCGAGCGAATAGTATACATACAAAAGTTTTCACACATTAATTGTTAACACCTGGGTAGCGTTTGGTATGAATGAATAGAAGGTAGAATGGAATGGTTCATTATGATGGAATGAAAAGAAACATGTTTGGTTATCATGTGGTAATAGAATGGAGCATTCCAAAGGAATGTAACTCCTTTCAAATATATAAATTTTCTTTCCTTGGTAAAAGGGTGTTTTTTTCATTCCTTTAAGAAATGGAAAGAAATATATTAATATTATTATTATTATTATCATTATTATATTTATATACTTAATTTTTTACCATTAATAAATTATTATTAAGATAATTATATTTTTATCGTTTTTAATACAATTGTGTTTCGTTACTTCGTATTTTTTTGTTTATCAAATTGTACAAAGTAATAATTCATTCTATTAACATATGAGTAAACAAACATAACAATGGAATAAAATAATTCATTTAATTCTGTTGTCAATTCTATTACATTATTCATTTTATTTCTTCATGTATTCAAATACCTCATACTAAACAAACCCTTGGTTTTATAAACAAAAGTTTTAAACACTTGGTTAACAAAAGTTTTAAACACAATATTAATTTTTTTTCGATATTGTAATTATAAAATAGTAAATTGAGTTTTCTATTGACTTCTGAACAGTTTTCGAAAACACTTCTAATTTTCTACGATTACACAAACCAATGTTAACTTTATTTTTTTCCTTTTTTTTCAAAATACTAATCATGTTAACTAATAAATTAATAATATTGTAAAAAATGCATTAAAAAAGCCAGAAATCTTTCCAACAGTTTAATTATTAATACAGAAATATTTGCATTGGATGTAGCAGAGTGGGTCAAGATTAAGTCAGAAGCATGTGCATTTTATATTTAATTAATAGTTATTATTATTATAGCTTCGGGCCTTTTTTATTTCTGACTCGTGTTTTCTTTAAATAAAATCATGATTAAATATAAGAACTCTAAATATGATTAGTTAATGAAATAACTATTTATTGTGTTGTTAAATAACATTTGAAATATGTGTAGTTCGAGATATACAATGAAAGAACAAAGCATCATTGTTGAACTTAAATAAGAATGTACAAAAAGAAACTTCATAAAAATGAATGTTGGTGGCGTATAGATACGCTAGGCCTATCAGTATTTTTTTAGGTATTCTGTGATACGTTTGGTACGCATAAACAAATGTAAGAAGGGAGTGGTGTAAACATACACCACACGATGTAAGCATATCGATATGCTAGGCTTACTAGTAATTTTTATGTCTTCCGTTATACGACTGGTATGCATAAAAGATGTGCAAAAAAATGAAAGAAGAGAGTGGTACAAGTGTATACATACACCACATGACGTAAGCGTAAGCCATTGCGAAAGTTCACTTTGGTGTTTGGTTTATGTTAAGACGTCATACAACATGAGTGTGTAAGCTCACTTAACTTTACTAATATGTGAAGGTAAAAATTAAAAAGCATCAATAGATGATAAAGCTTAATCAAGTCTTGAAACGTGATTATTGAATAAGTTTTTGTTAAAATCGTTTGGTGTAAATAATCGTTGTTTTAAAACCTGGTACTAAAATGCATCAATAGATGATAAAGCTTAATCAAGTATTGAAACGTGATTATTGAATAAGTTTTGTTAAAATCGTTTGATGTAAATAATCGTTGTTTTAAAATCTGGTGTAGTTTTATAATAATATTTTTTTATGCACATGACTTTTGTATAAACATTATTCTAAATTACAAATTGATGTCATATACGATGTGATAACTTTTTAGAAATTTTTACGACTATGAAATAAATTATTAGACTACTCAGTATGGGAGGAGGGTAGTCCTTGGAAGATGATCCTTTATGTCAGTGTCACGTATGATGAGTGTAAGAATATGGAATAAAGGGGATGGACCTAGAAAATGAAGAATGTGGCTCTATATATATATTATATATGTATGTATGTATGTATAGGTGTATGTGTGTGTAGAGAAGAAGAGAGAGGACCGGCAATAACGTCTTGGAGAAGACGTTCACGACCCAACACAGCCTCATAAATGGTGTTGAAAGACATCACCAGACTAGACCGGGTCTGAACGACCCCACACCAAGTAGCCTTAAAAGAGCTTTAGAACGGACATTAGATTATACACCAACATAGTAGGATTAGTAGCTACTGTTTTATTCGAGAAAATGGCATCATCAATTTATTTAAGTCTTATATAGAATTATTGAATGAATAATAGAAGCTCTGGTGGTTTCAGGTCACTGACTTGTGAGTGGTGAGTGCCATAATTGACGTTAAATCTAAAATGATTATAAATATAGACTGAACTTTCATTTTGCTCTCTATGGTTTGATCACTTTAACGGTTTTGCTCTAATCCTTTAAAATTAGCCAGTTTACTCCCTGATCTATTAAGTCTTTCATGATTTTACTCCCCACCCTAAACGTCATCAATTTTAATGGTTAAATGCTGTCACGTGCAAAACACATGATGGGCAATTATGTCTTTTACAATCAATCCTTTACCCTTCCAGTTTGAAACCCTAAATACCCATTATTTTAATCTTCATAACCCATGTTTCGATACATTATCACCCAAATCAAAACCTTTTCTCAAACCCTAAACACTCTCTTACATCAAACGCATACAAGATCATCGCCGATTGAAGTGCAATGTCAATGTGGTTCGTTCGTCCAAGGGGACAAGAGGATGATGTAGAGAATATGTATGGTAAGTTTTGTAAACCCTAACATTGATCATGTATGCAACAATTTCCTCATTATAATACTGATAAACTGACAATGGTGGCGTTTTTAATGTTTTTTCAGATAATCCTATATTTTTCTCACTCAAGATTCATCATGGGGGCTCTTTCACAAAGTTTCCTAACAGGAAGTATGTAAAAGGTCAGGTAGACTATGTTGATTTTGTAGATAAGGATGAATTTTCAGTTCATGAAGTAAGTTATATGATGTTAGAACTAGGATACTCTGAAAAGGAGTTGATTTTTTACCATTTCAAAGTGTTTGATGAAGATTTGAACTTTGGGTTAAGGGCTTTAGGAAATGACTCTGATGTGATTAGCTTTTTGACTTGTGTGGGAGATCATAAGTTAATGGAATTATACACTGAGCATGGTCAAACTGGAGTTGAGACATATTTTATGTCTCCTAATTGTAAACTTAGGATTGAGGAGATACATGATGATGTGGAGAATGATTTACTTGTTAGGAATACACAACAAATATTGGCAAGGGCTTCTAGGAGACTAGCATTAGAGTATAATGTAGGTGATGCTGGAACTAGTCAAACTGAGATGCTAATTAATCAAGTTGATGTAGGACTTAGCCAACCTGATTTAGATCAGAGTCAGGTATTGGATGCTGGAATTACTCAAACTGAGGTGCTGGATAATCAATATGAAGTGGGAACTAGCCAAGTTGGATTAGACCAGAGTCAGGTGGTTAATCCTGGTCAGGATAATGCAAATGAGGGTAGTGAGGCTGATGGTGAGGGAAGTGATAGTGAGGATAGTGATTATGTAAATGAGGGAGATGGTGAGGATAATGAAGATGATGATCAAGAGGGAGATGGTGAGGATAATGTAGATGATGATCAGGAGCCTGCAAATAGTGATGAAGATGATTCTGATGATTCAGATTACATAGTTGATGAAGATAACATGATTTCTGATGTAGTGGTTGATATGCATAATTTTAGTAGTTATGTGGATCATGGCATAGAGGAAGAGCCCTTAGAATACAATCAGTTAAGTGAGTCAGATGGCATGGGAATAGATGCACATTTAGAGGATTTTGAAGCTAAACTGATGAGGAAAATGACTCACCTATGAAGATACAACTGAGAAGGGAAAGAAGGAAACAAAAAAGGAGGAATGATCCTGTGGCTGACCCATTCTATCTTGGTCAAGTATTTGCAGAAAGGAAAGACATTAAGGCTCTTGTCAAGAAGTTGGATGCCAACAACAAAAGGCAATTGAAGATTATTAGGAATGATCCTGTGAGGTTTAGGGTGATTTAATAAGGGTTTAAACCCGAATTTGGTCAGGGTAAAAATGTCAAAACTGCTGGTGCTAGTAAGGGTAAAAAGGGCAATTCTGAAACAAGTAAGGGTAAAAATGTCAAAACTGCACCAAGTGCCTCTAAAGGGGAATCTTCATGCAAAAGTGGTGGTCCCAAGGGTGTGGGTCCCAAGAGTAAAGCTGCTTTATTGCACAAACCTACCACAAGATCACAAAGTAAATCCAAAAAACATGCAACCACATGTCCATGGGTACTTTATCTCTCCAATGTGAACAGAGAAGGTTCTTGGATAGTGAGAACCTACATAAATGAACACAAGTGCTTTCAAACAAGATCTGTTAAGCTGTGTACTGTTTCATGGTTAGCAAGGGAGATAGAACCTACAGTTGCAGTGAATCCTTCTATTCCTCTAAAAGCACTGCAAGAAAATTTCCAAAGGAAGCATCAGATCTCAATATCTTTGCAAAAGATGTTCAAGGCAAAAAGCATTGCAAGACAGAAGATAGAGGGAGACTACAGGGCTCAGTATGCAATTCTAAGGGACTACTGTGAAGAACTCATGAGGTCAAACCCAGGAACAACAGTTACAATCGATGTAGAGAGTGAACCTAATCCTAACAGCCCAACAAGACAGTTTAAAAGGATCTACATATGTTTAGGTGGTTTGAAGGCAGGCTTTAAGGTTTGTGGAAGGCCACTGTTGGGTTTGGATGGAGCCTTCATGAAAGGTCCATTCCCAAGACAAGTGTTAACAACAGTGGGCCTAGACTCCAACAATGGAATATATCCCGTGGCCTATGCCTTGGTTGAAGCTGAAACAAAAAGTTCATGGGTTTGGTTCTTGCAATGTTTGGGACATGACTTAGATCTTCACAATGATTCATACTTCACATTTATCACAGACAGGCAGAAGGTAACTTTAATTGTCATTATGTAACATTGGTTGTCATTTTGCAAGTTAACACTCATGATTAACAAAAACTATCTTTGTTCATTTTAGGGTATCATTCCAGCCATACACCACGTGTTTCCATTAGCAGAACACAAGTACTGTTTGAGGCATGTGCATGAAAACATGAAGCCTAGGTGGAGTGGTGAGTTGTTTAAGAATTTGTTATGGAAATGTGCATCTTCAACTACTGTAGCTTACTTTGAACAAGCAATGAAGGAGGTTCTAGCAATTGATGAGGGTTTATATCAACGGCTAAGGGCGATTCCACCTGTGCACTGGACCAGAGCTTACTTTAGTGGTATGTTTATAATAACTTCAGCTATTAATGTAGTAGTTCGTAACTTCTGTTTGTAATCTATGTCATTTGTAACTTCAGTTTGTAATCTATGTAATTTTGTAACTTGTATGATGCAGGTAGAGCTATAAGTGATGTGCTTTTAACAACTTGTGTGAAGTCTTCAATAGACAGTTGGTTGAAGGAAGGGACAAGCCAGTTATAACATGCTTAGAGTACATCAGAGAGTATCTGATGAGGAGGAATGTTGCTGTGCACATCATGATTTCAAAGAGTGAAGGTCACTTAACACCAAAGGCTACTGAGATTTTTGAGAAGATAAAGCAGAAAGCTGCAGATATGAGTGTCCAGTGGAACTCTGTGGACAAGTATCAGGTTAAAGGGAATTCAATTGAACAATATGTTGTTAACATGGCTGACAAAACATGCTCTTGCAGAAGGTGGGAACTAACTGGTATGCCTTGTAAGCATGCTGTGGCAGT
This sequence comes from Scalesia atractyloides, assembly GCA_947069175.1. Taxonomy (NCBI): domain Eukaryota; kingdom Viridiplantae; phylum Streptophyta; class Magnoliopsida; order Asterales; family Asteraceae; genus Scalesia; species Scalesia atractyloides. The sequence continues at coordinate 89,088,159 of CAMTDV010000028.1, read as the reverse complement.
TATATGGGATATGGCTGCACATGGAATAGAAGTGGATGTTCCAGAGAAATGGGTTTCAAAAGTCTATTGGTTGGAGACTTGGAAGCAGGTCTATGCAAACACAGTGGACCCAATCAATGGCAGGAACATGTGGTTACCTTCTGCTTGTCCTACAGCCCTTGTACCACCCAAGCACCATAAGCAAGTTGGCAGGCCAAGAAAGAAAAGGAAGAAAACTGTAGAAGAGCTGAATGGCCAAGCATCTAAGCAAGGGAAGCTGTCTAGAGTTGGTCAAACTGTGACCTGCAAAAAGTGTGGTGGGAAGGGGCATAATCAAAGGTCTTGCAAGGGAAATGCAGAAGGGTCCAAGGCCAATGCTTAAGTTCTGGGTGTTTGTGGTTAGGTTTATAAGAATGAAGTATGTATGTCATGACAATGATCGTCTTTTGTGAGTTTATGACTCACTTTTGATGTTTGTTATGGGTTAGGGCCTGAATTTTGATGTTTGTTATGGGTTGGGGCCAACTTATTAAGTCAATGACAATGTTTATGGTTGGTTTTTAAGTTATTAACTATTAACTTTTCAGTTATCTTTTGGTCTTGTTTATGTTATGCTTCTAGATTTCATGTTTTGGTTTGTTTATGTCATGTAGATTTCATGTACCAGGTTTGTTATTGTCTTCTTTATGTCATGTGACAGGTTGGTTTTGGTCTTCTTTTAATAGGTCTGTGGGTTTTGGTCTTATTTTAATAGGTCTTGTTTATGTTATGCTGCTGATTTCATGTACCAGCTTTGTTATGGTCGTCTTTGATTTTCTGACAAACGGCTACGAACAAAAGGTGTCAAATGGTCATAGTGTTTTGGTCTTGTTTTAATAGGTCTATTGTGGTTTGTTGTAGTGATGTTGTTTATAATATACTGTTGCTTTGTTATGGTCACTTTTGATTTGCTGACAATCGGCTACAAACAAAAGGTGTCAAATGGTATAGTGTACAAAGTGGCCGTAATTTTGTCGTCGTCAAAATGTAAATTCAATGGGTGTCTGAACCAAACATATCAAACCACTCTCAACGTTTTCCAAACAACTAAACTTATTTTCATTACAGTTCCAACAGACATTCTTCCATACATAATCTTTCAAAACATACATTTTTCCAGTTCCAACATACATTCTTCCATACATAATCGTTCAAAACATACATTTTTCCATACAAGGTCATTTGTTAAGAAAAAAGAAGATAATAAACACCCATGTCAACCCTAACAGAACTTTCGGCTTCATGTTTTCTCTTGCAGCAGCAAGCTTCGTTCCTGTTACATCTCTCCAACAAACCAGGTATGATCTCGGTCGATCGACGACACATGGGCGGATCTGACCATTTCACGAAGCCATGTAGAGCACATCGATAGAACCTCCTTCCTGGATTAGCTCGAGTCCATGATGTCACATACGAGTTTGGAGATCCACAACCACAATGGAAGTCTGCCATGGAGTTGTTAGGGTTTTTTTTGAGAATAATGGGGAAGAAGATAGAATGGGGAAAGCAGATAGTTTGGGTTTTAAAAGGTTATTCATTAAGGATTGATTGGAAAAGACAGAATTGCCCATCATGTGCTTTGCACGTGACAACATTTAACCATTAAAATGGATGACGTTTAGGAGCGGGGAGTAAAATCATGAAAGGCTTAATAGATCAGGGAGTAAACTGGCTATTTTTAAAGGATTTGGGCAAAACCGTTAAAGTGACCAAACCACAGTGAGCAAAATGGAAGTTTACTCATAAATATATCTAATCCCCTTTGTAATGTTCTGTCGTATTAGCATAAAGTAATACTTCTTGATCGGAAAGGGGTTGAATTTATCAAGCATAACCACATTAATTAGTGAAAAACTAGAACGCCCTAATAGTTTGAGATGGGTACTCGGAATATGACAACCGTTATAAGATTGCTTCATAACCTTTTTACGGGTTTGAGACATGCATTGTAATATACTAATATAGTATATTACATAATGCATGATCGATACCCTGTAAATGATCTCATACCAATGTATCGGTGTTAAAACCAAATATATAAATTTATATCATAATATTTAAAATGTAATAGATGGTATCTTGAGGTTTGTAGAAAATGACTTGTAAAAGTATGGAATCTAATGTACGTTTTGGTCATATCTATTCATAAATAGGATTCTAATACCTGTCGAAAATCAACAACCCAGACAGATAAATTAATCGTATACTTATCCTTAGTTTTTAGACTACCTGTGGTGAATGTTAAGCCCCTTCTACATCACCAATTTCTAGCGCCAAACACCAAAACGAGGGCGATAACATGGGGCGCCAAGGGGCCTTTTGCTAAGCCTCTACCGGGCATCATCTTCAAGTCAGAGAGAGGGTGTGAAACTTTATTTATTTATTTTTCTTTTAAGCCAATCACAACTTAACACATCACCCATATTTTTTAGTATTTTCTTTCTTTAATCAGTTTGTTTAAATTGACCCTTATAATTGTCTACGTAACAACTCAATACTAACTTTTATACTTTTTAGTCAACCCACGCTATTTGACAAGTTTGAATAAGTAAGTGCTAAACCAATAAGAGGTCTAAACCATTAAGAACCTATATAATGCTTAACCATTCAGAGACAAATATATGACCAATTCAGATTAGAGGTCTTAACCAGTCAGGCTCAGTTAGGGCTGTTTTTTTTATCCGAAACCCGAAAACCGACCCGAATTCAAAGTCACCCGAACCCGAATTAGAGAATAACTGGAAAACCCGAACCCGACCAAACCGAACCTTAAATGGGTCGGTTATCGGGTCACTTTTCCCAGCTAAAAACCCGAATAACCCGAAACTTGAAACTCGAATAAAAAGCCCGAACATTAGTTGTCTTTTTTTATAGATGTGATTTGATTTGGAGTGTTTTGTATTTGAAACATTAAGTTTCAAACTTTTGAATATTATCATATCATATTGGATATAAACCCGAAAATCAAACAACCCGAACCCGAATAACCTGAACTTTAAATGAGTTGGTTATGGGGTCACTTTTTCCTAGCAAAAAACCCGAACAAACCGACCCGAAAAACCTGAAACCCGAAAAAATAACCAATAGAACTCCCCTAGGCTCACTATAATGCTTAACCATTCAGAAGCAAATATCTGAACCGTTCAAAGATCTGCTCATGAAACAAACAGTATAAACCAACATCCAATCCCATTCTCATACACACTCCGTAAGTCATTAATTACATCAAATCCTAAATTATTGCCTAATGAGGAATCTTTACGACATTACAAACCAATTAAAGCCCTAATAAATCTTCGACACATGTCACAAACGCCCATCCCCCTTTTCATAAATCACTCCAATCTCCCCATTAATCGATCAACAAAACCCATATCGTCATTTGTCGGTGTGTACCCACTCTCACATTCTGATCTATTTCACAAACTTTCAACCTCACATTTACAGCCAAATACAATCTTATCGATTGAGACTGTAACCTTACAAAAGATGAAGCAAAATTCGTGGAGATCGGCTTCTTATTTTAAGCAGAATCATTTCGTTTTCAAGTTGGGTCTTTCGATTTTGCTCGTGGGGTTTGGGTTCAGGCTTCTGTTTTCACAATCTTCCGATGTTATCCCTAATGAAACTGTTAATAATATTAATAATATTAATATTGATGATTTGGACAACGATGTGAAGGAGAAACCTTTGGATTTTGTTGAATCCCCAAAAGATATTAATCAATTTCAACCTGAAGGTACTTTTTTTAGTTGGGTTTTTTTCTTATAGTATGAAATTGTGTTAATTTTTGGTTATTGATATGCTTTTATAATTTATCTGTGTTTCAGTTTGATAATTGAGTAAATTGGTGCACATTTGTTACTTTTACTGTAAAAAGACTTGATTTTAAGCATCTGGTACAAGATTTGATGCTTGTTATGCACTGAAAATGAATATATATATATATATATTACATATACAAAAGATATTAATCAATTTCAACCTGAAGGTACTTTTTTAGTTGGGTTTTTTTCTTATAGTATGAAATTGTGTTAATTTTTGGTTATTGATCTGTTTTTATAATTTATCTGTGTTTCAGTTTGATAATTGAGTAAATTGTTGTAATTTGTTGCAAATTTGTTATTATACTGTAAAAAGAGTTGCTTTTTGTGCATCTTGCACAAGATTTGATGCTTGTTATTGATAACATTATGTATTGAAACTGAATGCATTGTTATGCAAATTGTTGTGAAGATAATGAATCAGAAAAGTGTGATATCACTGATGGTGAATGGATACCGAATTCGGGCGGTCCGGCTTACACAAATCATACGTGTAGATGGATTGAAAGTCATCAAGACTGTATGGGAAATGGGAGGCTGGACACCGGGTATATGTACTGGAAATGGAGTCCGAAAGCTTGTGAATTACCTCGTTTTGATGCGAAAAAGTTTCTTGAAATGATGCGGGATAAATCATGGGCATTTGTTGGTGATTCGATCACTCGGAATCATCTTCAATCGTTTCTTTGTCAGTTATCTCAGGTAATGTTGCCCGCTTTTATGTTTTTCTGTGGTATGTTTAGGGCTGCAAACGAACCGAACGGACACGAACAAGACCTTGTTCTTGTTCGTTTGTTAAGGAAATATATGTGTTCACGAACTGTTCATGAACACTTACTGAACGAGATTTTATGTTCGTGTTCATTTGTTAATTTTAAGCAATGAACACAATGAACGTTCATGAACATAAACTAACTAATGTTAATGAACCGAAATGGAAACAAACGAACACAAACAAGCGTTCATCAACAGAATATACAGAATATATAATACATTGATACTAAATATTTTATTTGTCGGAATTTTGAAGTATTTCAATAAAATATAAAAACGAAAAACACTGATGAACTATAGAACACAAATGAACGTAAACAAACACGTTACCGAACGTTCACGAACATAAATGAACAAACGCGGCCTCTGTTCACGAAACGAACGAGATTTCGTGTTCGTGTTCGTTCATTTATTAAATGAACGAACACATTCGAACTTCCCGCCGAAATGTTCACGAATTGTTCACTGAACGTTCAGATCGTTTGCAGCCCTAGGTACGTTTCTTGATACTTAGTTTTCTATGCATCTTTAGTGTTCTTGTTTCTTTAAAAGTCTTTGAATGATAAATTTCAAAACTTTTAAATTATTTTTTTCCTTTGTCTTCTTTAGGTAGAAGATGCAGTTGAACTTTACCATGATAAAGATTACAAGAACAGAAAATGGCATTTTCCTTCCTACAATCTTACGGTTTCGGTTATGTGGTCACCTTTTCTCTCAAAAGCCGACATTTTCGAAGACGTAGACGGCGTTTCATCTTCCGAAATCCAACTCCACATCGATATTCTCGACAAAACATGGACCGAAAAATTCGACTCGTGGGATTACGTCTTGTTTTCCTCCGGTAAATGGTTCATCAAAAGCGCAATCTACTATGAAAACAATTCCGTTTTAGGATGTCACGGCTGCACCGGAAAGAACTACACAGATCTCGGTTTCAATTTCGCGTACCGAAAAATCTTAAAGAATCTATTCGAATTCATTATGAAGTCCAACTCTAAAAGTATGGTCATCTACCGAACTTCGACCCCAGATCACTTCGAAAACGGAACATGGTCAACTGGCGGGAGTTGCGATAGAACGGTTCCCGCTAAAGAAGGTGATTTCGAGTTAAGTGAGTTGAACAGACTTCTTAGAGAGATTGAATTACCGGAAGTTTCGAAAGCCGAAGCACAGGCTTCTGAAAAGGGAATGAAGGTGAAGCTTCTTGACGTGATGCCGCTCTCATTGGTGAGACCAGACGGTCATCCGGGCCCATATAGACATTTTTACCCTTTTGCGAAAGATAAGAATGCGAAAGTTCAGTATGATTGTTTGCATTGGTGTTTGCCTGGGCCGATCGACAGCTGGAATGATATGCTGATGAACTTAGTGGTAAACGGTTGAGGCAATGGCTTGTGAATAGTGTGTTAAGAAGTCGATTGGTATGTATACATGTCTCTTGAAAGCGTATGTTGTTTCGACCATTGTTTAGGGTCTAGACGACTGACTAGATGTTTGTTTTCGGGGATGTGATATTGTGATGTTGTGGACTTTGTTACTGGTTTTTGGTAGAGAGATTTAATGGTTATATAGACTTAAGAGACATATATAACATCAGTTGGATCAAGTATTTGTAGGTTTTGTTTCTTTATTATGCTTTTGGCATGTTTGGCTAAGGAATGGTCTTGTTTATCTTGTTTTCAGATTTTCTTCTTTATGAAATGCAACCAACTCTTTTAACACACACTTTTAGAGTAAAATTATACATTTTTTTTTCTGGCATATAAACAAAAATATATATATATATAATATAGGTGATTTATTGTGAGAGAAAATTTAAAAGTGTGAGAAAGATAAGAAAAAATTTAAACCCTTAGATATTTAATCTAATGGTTGAGATCATAGTGACAATTCTGTAAATAATGCTGACTATTAAACTAACTAATTTTCTAAATTAAGGGTATAAAGGTAAATTTAATATTTTAAATTAAGAAACTAACATTAATACACATGCAAAGTTTCCCTTTTTTTTTAAACATCAATAACTTTTTATACGTAACTCTTTTTAAAAAAAAATTACACCATAAACGAGTATTTTTTTATCTTTAATATGAGTACCATATTGATATACTTATATAGAGCTATTTCTGTTTTTATATATTTAGGGTGTTATTTCTGTTTTGGTTCTGATTAAAGTGTTGACTTATGTTATATTAGGGTGTTATTTCTGTTATACTCAATGTTAGGGTGTTTTTTATAAGATGTGTGACTTCAATATAACTGTTGTGGTGTTTTTATGAGTTATTGGTGTTATTTTTGTTATATTTCTGTTCTTTACAAGATGTATGTCTTTAATATACATGTTGTGGTGTTTTTATGAGTTAGGGTATTTTTATTAGTTAGGGTGTTTTTATTAGTTATATTTCTGTTCTTTATAAGATGTATGCCTTCAATATACATGTTGTGGGGTTTTTATGAGTTAGGGTGTTATTTTAAATTCGAAAATACCTACAATAACTGTCAAAAATTGGTTGCATATATTCATTCCATAATTATATTTTATTAGTGACACATGTCATCTCCATAATCTTTCTTATCCTTCTCACACTTTTAAATTTTCTCACATGAACCTCTACCTATATATATATATATATATATAGGTTTAGCATCCTGTAAAAAGGACTATGTGAGAAGGATAAGAAAGACTCTTGTGATGACAAATGTTCCTATCTATTTTATTAGTTTAAGGGTAAATGGTAATTTAACCCATAATCCTAATTAAAGACATAATCTTGTAAACGAATTCATCAGTTATTTTAGGAATTCATCATCAGTTCGTATATAACACCATACGAATTCCAAAAAACATCACAACTTTAATCGTAATACAGCCATGGTGTTCTAACATGTGTAATGATTTTTGTTATTTTGCAGGTATAAAACACCATACAAATTCTAAAAACACATGAATTGAATCATAATACAATCGTGATGTTTTAACATTTAGAATGAGGGCAGTTTAGTCTTTTCACATACCCTTTTCACTTCCCCCAATTTATATAACAACTCACCCTCCTGCCACCATCCTCTCTACCCTATCTCCATCGCCACACTGACCCTCTCTCTATCTATTTCTCTTGCTCCGGTCACCATCTCCGGCGAGACCCCACCGCATCTCCGGTTAAATCCATAGCAACCACCACCACATCTTCGCCTCATCCTCTTCCTTAGATAATCACGTTTTAACTTAAGGTCGCCACCACATCTCCGGTCAAATCCACAACAATCACAATCAGTTTGTTGGAAAAAACCCATCATAAGTTCATCATAATCTAATCCTCGCCGCCGCCCCCGGTTCAATCCACAACAACCACCACCACATATTCGTCGTTAGTTAGAATCGTTAGTCAATCCGAGAACCTCGGTGAGCCTAAGCCTAATTGTAGCACCAGTGGTCGATAATTCGAAGCTTCAGTTGTTTTAAGAGATTCGCCATATTAAAGAGGTGCCTCTGACTATTCATTTTGATTTCTGATTTCTTTAATGGTGGATTTAGTATCTTCTACGGAGTTCCTTCCATTGTGTAGTGAAGACATCAAGATTTATGGTGGTTTCAGTTGTTTTAGACTTTTTGTTCATTTGGTGGTTTTGAGTTGTTAATTTGGTGGATTGGTGTCTGTTTAATTTCAATTTATGAAAATTTCTGAAACGTATTTCTTATTTTGCTAAGGAATCATTGAATGCGCGAAAGGTTAAGGTGTTGAATCTTGATATGTTGTGTTTCTCTAGACATGGTGGTGGTGGATGGTTGTGGTGGCGGTAGCAGGAGGCTGAGTGTTAATATAAATTGGGGGAAGTGAAAAAGGGTATGTGAAAAGACTAAACTGCCCTCATGTGTCTTGCATATGACCTAATTTAACAGAAAAAATTAACTGGGTTAGGCCTAAAGGACATAACGTGCAGAATTTTAAAACATAAAGTACAAAACTCATCAACTTTAAACATAAAAGACACCGCCTGAAAAAGAGTATAAAGATAAAGGACAATTTTTGAAGTTTACTCTTTAAAAAATGTTATGATAAACTCACAAATTGTTTAGCTATGTAAAATTGAATATTTTGCCGCATTTTGTTTTGTTTATTGTTTTACAATTACGTCGAATTAATAATCTTAAATATTACAGGTCCGTTTTTAACTGTCGCAAGGTACGAGTTTTATGTAACGTTTTGCGAGGCGTGCGCGTGCGTGGTTTACTGTTTTTTTTTTGTTTGGTTACTAAAGACATTCATAAGCAATATCCCGCAGCAACGCGCGGGTTAACGTCAACTCATTATACATCATTTTCAATTCTTATAAACAGACGCGCGTTAGGAGGGTATATATATAATATATAATGAAAGGGTGTGACTAAAATTAAGTAAGGGTCGTGACTTTTAAACAAATGAAACATAACTCAAGTTGCTAATTGTATAAGGGTATAATATGTTTTAAACTTGTTTTTTTAAACATGTTTGTACTCTAACGTAGATGTGCATAAAGTATTGTTTTATGTCGATCGAAAAACTGTAAAACGATGTTGATATACTAATTTCAATCACGTTGATACTGATAATAATGTTATGTGCTTCAAGTGAAAGAGAAAAACTTTGGTGACCAAACTAGAAAACCGAAACATTGTGTAAAACATTGATGGCCAAATTAGGAATAGAAAAACTTTACTTTTAAAGTTGATGGCCAATTTATAAAAATAAAAGTTTACTATTCTTAAAGTTAGTTTTCAATACTTAACATATAAGTTAAGTATTTAGAAACATACATAATAATTTGAGTTATTTACACAAATGGTTGTATGAAATGTACATTAGGGAGTGGGGGCGTTCCATGGTGGACTGTTGTGGCCGGTGGTCACGCGTGGAACACCGCCGCTGCTCAAGGTGATCACGCATAGTGGCCAAAACGTGTCGTCTGGATCACGTGTGAAGAAGAGGAGGTTATCGTTGGGAATGTGACCGTTGGGGAGAGGGACTTTTGATGATTGAGTGTGGTGAGTGATAGCTAGTGGTGGACATCCCTACTAAAATCCATCACTAGTGATGGAACCAAGCTCGGTGACATGGCGTTTGATGATTGGGTATGGTGAGTGATGGCTAGTGCAGCACCCTTATACACCTTTGGTCGTTTTTTTAGTTATCCTCCTTCGCTAACACTACAATCTCATGCCATCGTTCACAATTAATAGATCAACCACACCTCCAACGAAAGCTTTTACAATAGGAGTCGGTCTTGAATTTAGGGTTTTGATTTGCATAGGGATTTGAAAGTGAAAATGGTGGATGGATGGTGGTCTATGTTCAATAAAGGCATCATCAATTTTATGGAGTCTTACGATTTGTTGGGAATTCGTTATGTGTAGGTCCGATCAAATAAATAGTGGATTTTGCATGAGAAGTGTACGTTATGTGTTGGACCATTGATCAATCTATATTTATTGTTAAGGTTGAGTCACTCACACTCATAATTAATAATAAAGTTCCACGGGACTAAAAGGGCAAAAACAGAAGTCTTGACCTACCGGCCAGTGTTGTAAAAATCGCGATTAATCGATCAATAACTAAGTAATATTTTGTTAATTAGTCCATTAATAGCTAGTCGTACCTAGTCGGCCGGCCAAAAATCTTCGATTCCAGCAAAAAAACTTGTACATTCTGGCCAAAACTTGTAAATTAGGCAGTTTCCAACCAAACTGATGTGAATTCCAACAATTAATCTTGTATACTTAAAAAAATGAGTTGAGGAAAATTTAAAATATTTACCTATAAAAATGTGTATATGTACACATAAAACTGAAAATTACATATAAAAAGACCGATCCAATAAAAATGTGTATATGTATACATATATAACAAGAAAATTTCATTCTTGTTTGGTTTAAGTTCCCTCCGGCATATGAATAAATATTTATTATTTGAAACAGAAAGTTGCACCAAATAAAAAAATATGAGTGAGGATACTAATGAGCGAATGAACGTGTTACCTCATCATAAAGTATTTATATTTTGCGAAGTTAGGTTTTGCGTCACTATTAAAGGGTGGTGGATCAAAAGACATAACCGTCACCATCGTCACAATAGTGACGTCTTCACTCTTATTGGTATGTTGTAAACATTATCTTTGTAATATTGTACCTTTTTGCCATGCAGGCCTAGTTGAGTTCGAGTCCACACAACCCGAGTTTGCTAGACTTATTTTGATATTGTAGGTTTATAGGTTAAATTTGGATCATACATCTTTAGTTACAAACCTTCTGTATACGCAAGTGCGGTCGGTACCTCTTGTGATGATACGGTATGAACATAACAACTTGTGAAGAGACATTGCATGTATTTTTCCTATGAATGTGTATGTGTATGAAAGCAAAGAAACTACAATTATTAATGTAATAAACTAGGGGAATTCCCATGCGTTGCAATGGGGCATTCAGTTGATATCGGTTTGGTTAGTATAGCAACCAAAAGACATATGACCAAGAAAATATCGACACGTGTTTTGTAATGTTCGAAAACATAGGAAAGAATACCGGTATTGGCTCACATAATATCGATACTGGTACGGATGTCATTCAATCAGATTTGGTTCCATTTGGTATAACCCCGGATAGTCTCGGCTCGGTTTGTCAACGTAAAGAAAAAAAGCAACATTTATCGAAGCATAATATTCGAAGTTTAATAAAGCATTATATTAAATTATTAAAATAACAAAAAGGGTTAATGAAATGTACGCTTGTGCATCGATCACTTATACATTACTATTCACAACTTGATTTTGAGTAAATTCGTATCGATATGTAAATAAAAATAAGCACATCGGGACGACACAATTTTATTTTAAAAGTTATGACAAAAACAAAATAAACTGAAACGAAATTGTAACATAAAATAATAAAAAAAATGCATATAATGTAAAAGAAATAATTAACTATATCATAAAGAATAAAAAATAGTTTTAATCTTACTTTATTTAGTTTTTGCTTTGTAAGTTTGTATATATAAAATTATAAGAATTAATTAAATATAGAAAATGGTCTTCGTTTGCAAAAAAAAATAAGTGGAAAAAAATGATAAATATAAACAAAATCCCATGCAATTGACCAATAGAAACATGTCTTGCACATCCACTTTGAAAATGTAAAGATATATAATATAATAGAGTAAATTGCACAAAACATCCTTTATGTTTTCTTAAACTTGCAGGTTCCAGCCTTAATGTTTAAAAGTTGCTAAAAAACAACTTTTAAGTTTATTTTTGTTGCGGGTTCAATCCTTTACAGCTAACCACGTTATTTTCTTCAGTTAAGTTCCCTCACATGATCAACCAAAATGACGAATATACCCTCACATGTTATGCATGTGAGGGAACTTAACTGAGGAAAATAACGTGGTTAGCTGTAAAGGATTGAACCCACAACAAAAATAAACTTAAAGGTTGTTTTTAGCAACTTTTAAACATTAAGGCTGGAACCTGCAAGTTTGAGGAAACATAAAGGATGTTTTGTGCAATTTACTCAATATATTAATCAATTTGAATTAAATAATCCAGATTGACAGCTCTTATTAATTTACTCACTATTTTTTTTAGTTTTGAAATTGAAATTGAAATTTATATAGAAAGTGGAATTTGAAGAAATTGTATTTGAAATTTAAATATTGCAATAAGAATTGAAAATTGTTAGAACTGAAATCTCATTTCCATATTGAAAATTGTTAGAACTGAAATCTCATTTCCATATTTGATGTGTTTGGTTGACAAGTGAATAAGACCACACTACCGACCAGCCTTGTTAGCCAGAACCAAACTCTGACCGCATCATTGACCTGAGCCGCCGTCCTAGACCTGCACTGCTGGCCCGAATCGACTTGGTTTGCAAGCTAGACCCGCACTGCCAACCCAAACCGGCTTTGCTTGCGGAACCGGCCCGACCCGGCTACAACTCGAATTGGGTTAGACTGCCAAACCCGGCCAGACCCAATCCCGGTGCGGACCTCTGCCCATACGAGTAAAAAAAACCCAAGGGTAAATTTACAACTGCAGTGAATTTACTTGAATCGCGTTCGAATTCGATTGGCAACAAATAAAACTTAAACATATTTCAATACAAAGAATATTAAGTGATATAATAAATCAGATAAAAGTAAGTTAAGATCAAAGCAAAATAAGGCAAATACATAAATTTTCATTTTAATTCAAACTTCACATCTAAGAATTTATAAAGTAAAGCTCCTGACATTTAATAAAAAAGCCGAACCATTTCTTTCATTTCATTTGTAGAAGACGATGTGCGTATTACTAGTCGAAAGATTTGTAAAAAACTGGGAGCGGCTGAGCGAGGTTGTTATAAATATAAATAGTTAAATATATGAAATATTAAAAAAAATAAACTATACCAAAAATTTTTGGTCCGGTCCGGTTCAGTTTTATACAACTCGCTTTGTATACAAACCGTAAACTAAACCGTTCACAATAACCAGTTTAAATAATTTCACAGTTTATACCCATAGTAACCCCTATTAAGTAGTAAGTAGTAAACACTCAACTCTCATCACAGGTGAAAAGTGTGAAACCAGCATACATCATAGGCCATCAGCCCATCACCAATAGGCCCAAAGCTTAAGGGGCCATCTGGGTTACATAGTCCAATACATAAATATATTGGAACTAGAGATGGGCATAAAAACCGGTTCCGAACCCGAACCGGTAGAACCGAACTGGAACCGGTTCCAGTTCCTACCCGACATTAAGTAGAACCGGTTCCGGGTTCAAAATACCCGTTGGTTCCAACCCGGTTCCACAATTTTACCATTTGAATCGGGTAGTAACCGGTTCCTACCCGTACCCGGTTTCACTAGTACCCGGTTCCATCAGTACCCGGAAATGCAGTTCTAGAAGGAACCGGTTATACCGTTAAAATGTTACCTTTGGAACCGGTTATAGCCGAAAAAGTGGAGACTAACGATAGAAAGAAACACAAAAATAACAAACACAATAGAAAGAAACATTACACAAACTTTATTAAAACACCAAACCAAACGGGTTACATCAAACATTTGAAGAACCGGTGCCGGAACCTTCTCCCGTCTCATTTTTCTTTGCCTTCGTCACTGGGCAATGCCGCTCAATGTGTTTCTTAAGGGTTGAGTTGGCTGCGGCCTTCATAAATTTTCCGCAAGCTTTGCATCTAGCCATCTCGTGGCTGTCGGACATTAAACAGAGATCAAAATTCTTCCATATAGCTGGGTTTCTTTTCGTCTCTAAGACAGTAACAACTTGTTCGTTGCTTGCCATAGGTATTTTGCAAGATTTTTGAGAAGATGATTGAGTTTGTAAGTTGATGATGGTGAGATTGTAAGTTGATGATGGTGAGTTTGTAAGTTGAAATGGTAAGTAGGGAGGGGTTTTATATAAAAAAACCGATTTCGACGAACAGGAACCGGTTCCCAACGGTAACTTTTTTAATCAGGAACCGGTTCTACGGTAACATTTTTATCAGGAACCGGTTATAACGGTAACATTTTTATCAGGAACCGGTTCTGAACAGTAAAAGTCAGATTTTTCGACTGTCAGGAACCGGTTCTGAACAGTAAAAGTCAGGATTTACTGTTAGGAACCGGTTCTAAACAGTAAAAGTCAGATTTTCGACTGTCAGGAACCGGTTCTAAACAGTAAAAATCAGATTTTCGACTGTCAGGAACCGGTTCCACACAGGAACCGGTTCCACACAGGAACCGGTTCCACACCATACCCGGTTCCATAATACCTGTACCCGGTTCTACACGGTTCCATATTCTTGGGTGTGAACCCGGGTAGGAACTGGACCCGGTTCCACACCATACCCGGTTCCAATGACATCCGAGCAGAACCGGTTCCGGGTTGGAACCGGTTCCGGGTAATAATAAAACCCGATTATGCCCATCTCTAATTGGAACGGAGTCATGCACGTTGGCCTATTATAAAAAAAATTGGAAGCCTAAGACTAGAAATGAGCATTTCAGTACCGGTATAAAAAATACTAGTACAAATGGTACCGTACCGATCATATTTCAGTATCCATTTTCTGGTGTTTTTAAGATTGATATTTTCGGTTTGGTACGGATACCCACTTTTAGGTATTTTGGGATCGTTATTTTTAGTACTGAGCTCATCCGTGTCGAAGACCACAAAACATCACTCAAACCACTGCATCACCAGTAAACATCACAGCCATCATTAATAATAATAATAATAATAATAATAATAACAATAACAATAACAATAATAATAATAATATGCACAAAATCATGCTTCCAAACTACACAAATCACTCAAACATTGCTTCATTCATTAGACAAAGTCCCAACAACTCGACCTAAAAAACACATCCATGGCTTATAACTCATTAAAACACACGTATTTGCATACACACATAAACATCCACATGAGGAAACCCTTAAAATCGTTATAATGAGAAGTATTGGATGAGGAAAGACATTTTGATTGGGGTGGTTTACGTAAGAGATGAGACCGAATCGTTGTTTATGTGGTTGTGCCTGTTTGATTACAATGTTGAGAGCGAAATAGAAACGCGGGGAATAAGAAAATGGAAAATTAAATTTAACGAACCTCATATATGGATGTAATTCATTACTTAAAATTTGATTACAATGTTGAGAGCGAAATAGATATGTAGGGAACCAGAAAATGGAACATTTAGTATAATAGACCTTATATGTGAGGAACGAGAAAATGGAAAATTAAATATAATAGACCTTACATACGGATATAGTTCGTTACTTAAAATTGGTTTTTTGTTGAAAAATGGGAACGAGAAAATGGAAAATTAAATATAATAGACTTTATATGTAGGGAACAAGAAAATGAAAAATTAAATATAGTAGACCTTACGTATGAATATAATTCGTTACTTAAAATTGGTTTTCTGTTGAAAGATGCAAAGATTTTTAACATGCCACATCACATGATGCGGTAATAATTAATTTTAGGTTGACTAATATAACCTGTTTATTAATCAGCTTGACTTGAGCATAATTTGTTTAATAATCAAAATATGGTTCGTTTAATAAATTAGTTGACATGATAACCATTTATAATAAGGGTTTTTTTATAAAAGTCTCTAGTTAAACTTTAAAGTAGGGGTGTTAAACGGGCCGTGTTCGCGGGTTGGCGGGTTTAACCCGACCCGAACCCGAAAATTTTACACAAACCGAACCCGACCCGAACCCGAAAATTGTATCATATATATGAACCCGAACACGACCCGAAGTTTTGTGGGTTGACCCGAACACGACCCGTTTAACCCGAATTTTTTAATTTTTTTTCTAAAACTAATATATTAAAATTAAAAATTACTTAAAAAACACAAATGTATATAATAATATCATATTTAAATTATAAAAGCTATGTTAATTTCTCCTTTTAAGTTATAATCATGGCATAAAATACACGCCCCATTTAATTTATGAGATAAAATATATTGTAAAAAAATATAATATAGTTACTATATTATATTTTTTTTACAATATATTTTATCTCATAAATTAAATGTGGCGTGTATTTTATACCCCTAGTCGTATTTTGTTTAAGGTTTTTCGACGTATTTTATGTATGATGGGCCCTCACTTCTTTCACTATTTCAACCAACCATTGGAGAATGGATGGAATAAATAAATGGTAGTTCAAATGTGAAATGACATATGTAAGTTTCACTATGACGACGAGCATATTAACGATTGGGTATAGGAACAACACAAAATATAACCAGTAGCCAGATAACCATATATATCTACTTACTTGCAACAAACCTTCAATGAGTTAAAATTAGGGTGCAACCCAAGTCTACTTATGCTTAATGCTAATGAGGTAGACGAATAATCAATCGAAGAAGAACAAGATGCATATGTCATAGTCTTATGTTGCCCGAAAGAACAAGATGCATATGTCTTAGTCTTATGTTGCTAAGAAGGACAAGTATATGTTGTTTGTGAGTTGTTTTTGACCCTTCAACACCAAAACTCATGGGGCCAAGTCTCATCATTGGGGCATATTCACCCCAATCACACAACTAGTGTTTGTACACATGTCAATGTCGGTTGTTACTTTTTTGTTAGTCCTGCATCACCACTCATGCCTCAAGGTAGTGGTCAGGCATCATATTCTTGAAGAAACAAGTACCTCTTTCCACACCTTACATCTATTTACAACACAATCCTACTAGGGTCCAACCAACACATACATAATAATATGGTGTGATCTAATGTGGTACCGAAGTATGAAACCCAATCTCCACCTCTTATCAAACTTATATGGAGCATTGAGTACGAAAAGTACATGCATTTACTCAATTACTCCTCAATATAATCCAAAAAAATGATTTATATGAACCTACTAGACTAATTAAGTTATCAATTAATCAATTCGAAAATGAGATTTTAAGAACGCCTAAACCAAAATTATAACTTACTATAACCGTTAAATTTTAAATCCAAACATCATAGAAAATTTTAATTTTAATGCCCATGACTTTATAGCCTAGTGGTATCTTAGAGGCGAGATAAGACTTTAGGACCAATAGGTCATGGGTTCGATTCCTACAAAGGGGTTTTCCCATATATATTAGGTTTCATCCAGAATTTGTGTAAGGCATTATGGTTAGTGGAGATTGATATGATCGGGTGGTTCCGCTGGTGGCACGATGATACTCTAGCGATCCGTAAGTGATCCAAATTTGCCGTTAAAAACATATTAAAAACGTTGGGATCATAATAATAACAATAATAATAATAATAAATAAATAATATTTATTATTATTGTAATTTTCAATATCACTCTTATACTTTAAAAAACGTTGTGATAATAATAATAATAAATAAATAAATAATATTTATTATTATTATCATTATCAATATCACTCTTATACTTTAAATAATACACGTCTTTAACCTATTTAGTTTAAATTTTATAGTAATAGCTTGTATTCGTTAATTTTATTAAAAAACAAAATACGATTTAGTTTTTCCCTTGACAGTCATCCATATAAATTTTGTCAAAAACAAAGTTATATTCAAAGCCGATTATTTTTGTTAATCATAAACAACAACGGTATCGTGACCAACCGAACCGAACCAGTACGTATTATTGGAACTTGTACTGATATTCATGTTTATCGTTTTTAATTTATGTAACACATGTGTCAATAGCCTTTTAAGACTTTTTTTTTAATTTCTCTTTCGATTCACCGATACCATACCGAAACACGAACCGAATCAATAAAATACAAATAGTGAACTTTGGACTTGAATTTGGGGCATCCATGGGGTTAAAAGAAATGCCATAGGGACGCTTATTATACACCATAAATATAAATAACCCACTACGCGCGCGCGTACCCTTTCATTTATTTAGTTATTTCTTCTCATTTCGCTCTATTTATTTTAATAATATTTATTATATTTTCTTATAATTATTATACATACAATCCACTGAGATCGCCGGAGGTATAACAACGGCGGATCTTTATTTAATTACAGTTAGGGTTCCGCCTCAATTCACACTTTCCATTTCTAGGGTTTAGGCCGCTCACATGGCGTCAGAGGATGTGGTAGGTAAAACCAGCGCTACGATCGCTAATCTCGCTGAAGAAGCTAAGATCGCTAGTGAAGGTGTCAAGGCTCCCAGCCGCCACGCTCTACTCTCCATCTGCAAGTCTCTCGTCGCCGGAGGTGTCGCCGGAGGAGTGTTAGTTCTTTCAATTCTGTTGTTGTTTTATGTTAATTTGATTTCTGATCTGTTTTGAATGGTTTTGTTGTGTAGATATGTTTGTTTTGAGATTGTGAGTACGTACGGTTGAATGATCTCTGTTAGATTGATTAGTTTACCTGATGTTATTGAAGAAATTTTGTTTTTGTTTCTAGAAACTGACTAATTTTAAAAATTATTGGCTTGATGTTGAGAGTGAGAGCTAAATTTTAGCTAGGGTTTGGTCATTCTAGCTTTGGAAAATAGGTTTAGCTCGAAGGAATCTATCAGTGAAGAGATTGATTTTATTGTTTGAAAGCCGATTATATGTAATTACTCTGTTTGTCATATATAGTGATGAGATGTATTTGTGAAGAAGTCCACTACCTCTATGGTAGAAGAGTCGGGTGGAACAGGCAAGAACGAAACGTGAACGTGTGGTTAAAAGTGTTCTTGTACAATACATCTGTTTGATCTACTCTACTTTATACTGTACTTTGATCGTACTAGCTTGTGTTCGTGTGCAATTAACTAATCATAAGTTTTAGGAAAAGAACCTCTAAATTTCTTCATAAGTTTTGACCTGAAGTAGTTATGTGTTTTACTCTTTTTCTTCTGAAAGGTTATCCTCACAGCTTTCATTATTTAGCTCCTTTATTTCTAACAAGCTGTTTGTTTATTTGGTTATGTTTTGATGCAGATCAAGAACCGCTGTTGCTCCTCTAGAACGACTGAAAATCTTGCTCCAGGTTGATCATCTATCTTTATGTATTCTCTTGTTTCCATGGGCCAGTAAATTAATTGACCGTCTTTATTTCAAAATGGCCTAACAATTGATATTTCTTACTAATGTAGGATTAAAAATTGACTTTTATTGGTCATAAATCATTTTGGAGGAATTTATTTGCAGGTTCAAAATCCTCATGCAATCAAATATAACGGTACCATTCAGGGGTTGAAATATATATGGAGGACAGAGGGTTTTCGTGGACTTTTCAAAGGAAATGGCACTAATTGTGCTCGGATTGTTCCAAACTCTGCTGTCAAGTTCTTTAGCTATGAAGAAGCATCAAAGTATGTGACCTTTCTACATTATTAGTGTTTTTTGGATTCTCATTCATGATATTGTTGCATTTGTAGTAAGAATAGATAATATAATTTAACTTCACATTTTATATGAACAGGGGAATCTTGTGGCTCTACCAACAGCAACCTGGAAACGGTATGACAGTTTAATCTATTCTATTATCTCACATCATTAATTCTCTGAGTTGACAAAATACCTCTTCGCGCTTGCACCTATAAGAATGATAATATTTATATCTTTCTTTCAGAGGATGCTGAACTCACCCCTGTCTTACGCCTTGGAGCTGGTGCTTGTGCTGGAATCATTGCCATGTCAGCTACCTACCCGATGGACTTGGTTCGTGGTCGGCTTACTGTGCAGGTATTCTTCAAGATTTCTGGATGTTAAATGTTTTCTTAAAATGACATTTTCGTCCCTGAGCATTGGCTAGTTTTTTGACTTTTCATCTAAAGTTTTTTTTTTGCATCTGGATCCAAAAGGTTGACTTTTTCATCCGGCTTGTGATCCATTTATTTTTCTCCGTTAAGTCAGGGGTATTTTCGTCTCAGTTGCTAACTTAAAAGGCAATTCGGTCTTTTTCGCTTTATGTAAAAAGACCAAATACCCCTGAGAAAGACCAAATGCCTTAAGTTAAAAAGATTGGAATACCCATGACTTGGTGGCAAAAAAAACGGATGGAGTTAACGAGCCGGATGAAAATGGCAAGATTTCAAACCTTTTGGATCCATATACAGAAAAACAAACCTTTGGACAAAAGTCACAAATCTGGTCAAACCTCTGGGACTCTAAAAGTTTTCAATAGTTTTACAAGTTTTTAGTAGGCTGTCATAGTTATAACAAATATCTTAATGTCTACAGACTGATAAATCTCCAAGTCAATATCGAGGAATCGCGCATGCTCTTGCAACCGTGCTGCGTGAAGAAGGTCCACGTGCATTATACAAAGGGTGGCTTCCTTCCGTCATTGGTGTTGTAAGTTAAAGATGTCAAATTTGTCACAATGATTGCAATTATTTACATTGGTCATTAGAGCACTCACTGTCCCAAAAGAAATGCATCGCCTGACTTAACATGCATATGCCTTTAATCTTTATTTAAAGTTACAGAGCTTTAACAAGGTTTTGTTTTTGTGGTTTAAGTAGGTACCATACGTCGGTCTTAATTTTGCGGTGTATGAATCTTTAAAAGATTGGTTGATTAAGACGAAACCATATGGGTTAGCCGAGGACGCTGAGTTGAGTGTGACAACAAAGCTTGCATGTGGGGCTGCAGCTGGAACCGTGGGTCAAACCGTTGCTTATCCTCTTGATGTCATCCGCAGAAGAATGCAAATGGTTGGCTGGAAACACGCAGCTTCTGTTGTCACCGCAGATGGCAAATCAGCACTCGAGTACACCGGTATGGTTGATGCTTTCAGGAAAACCGTTCGTTATGAAGGTTTTGGAGCCTTGTATAAAGGCTTGGTTCCGAACTCTGTCAAGGTTCGTATCGGTTTTCTTATGTTATATTATTAAATTTTAGAACTTTCTAGAAATGTTCTAATAGAGGTTTTGTTTGCGGAAACAGGTGGTTCCATCGATAGCAATTGCGTTTGTGTCGTACGAGGTGGTTAAGGATCTACTTGGGGTAGAGATGAGGATATCTGATTGAAAACCATCCTAGCTATAACAATAATAATGTTGTTGAATGAATAATATTATTTTTGCGCGCAGAAGAGAAAGTAGGAGGTATAAACCATGGTGGTCGTGAGTTCGTGACTTTTTTTTTGTTGTCTTCTCTCTTTCGGTTAGCTTTCAGTTACTGGGAGATTTAGAAGTTGTTAGTGTTGATATAGTGGACCCCAGTGCATACCCGACACTTTCTCTTCCTGCTGTGGTTTTTTGGTGTTTGGCGTTCGTGTCACACCAACACCACCCAATAAGGATATTTCATAGAGTTGGAGAGTTGTTTGATCTTTATTATGGTTAATAATCGTTTCTTATAATAGTTATTATTTTGTGGTGATGATGTATGCTGTTCTGTTCACTTGGTGCTGTTGACTTTTGAAGTTTGACTTAGGATTTGAGTTTTGATCCTGGATTTTTCTTCCATATTCTTTACTCGATTGCTTCAAGGTACGACTGACATGTACGACTGTTTTTCAAAAAAATGGTTGATTTGCTGGAGTGTTCATTTGGCTCTACTTTCATTATACACCGCTTCAAAGCAGTAAACTCTTATTAAACTTGCTAACTTCATACGGTTACAAACGGGTCAACACCACCCGCTGCCACAATCTATTTCTGAAAGACGCTCGCCAAATGCTCATTCAATTTATAGACACCATCTAAGTAACAATACAACAAAAAAAAATCAATTTTTTTAGAAACAATAAGGGTTACAGGCAAACATCAACCGAGTCCAGCTTATTTTAAGCCGGTCTTGGTTCTTGAGTTTCCTAGCTTACATCAAGAGAACTTTAACGCTCATATTCGGTATCTCTATCATAGGTTAACCCGGTTTTTGGTATCGCACAACCAACTCAGAACACGTCTTTTTAAAAAAGTCAGATCGACCGCGGTGGTAATCAATCCACACACAAAGTTGCCTAATTGCCTCCCTTTTCTCCTCTTTCAAAACAATAATCTTTTCATCATCTTCCTTCACAGTCTTCTCCAAATCCCTTAACTTGCTCTTTAGTTTCAACACCTTTTGTCTTGACACAAGAATCTCATTTTCTTTCTCGTCCAATTGAACTACATGTTCATCAAAATCTTGCTTTAATTGTACCAAAGCAGCATTCTTTCTTTTCATCCAATCATTGACATAATTTATCTCACACGACACTTTGGAGACGCGATTCGTGAAAGCTTCACAACATTCAACAAACCGAAGCCCAAACGTCTCAGATACGCTTAATGTGTCACTCACCATTGACACTATAATCTTGATGCTATGTAACACTAACTCGCAGTCTTTTCTGTCTTGCTCGTTTTGTTCTCGGGTTTTTTCGTACCATTCTCGGGTTTCGTTGTGAAGCTGCTCTGCCACGCGAATTCTTCTACCCAAAATACGGAAACTATCCTCGGATTTCTTTTTGAATTCATCCACCATTTCTCCCATTTTCTTAACTGTGGATCGGAAACTGGAATACGCTTCGTTGTTTGACTTGTTTACCTCCATATCTCTTTGCTCTAGTGATGCTACTAAATCATCATTTTTTCCTTCGAGCTCCATTTTGTCGATCTCTAACGATTCGCACTTTTGTTCAAGGGATTTGATCTTGTTTGATAGATCCTTAGTTTGACTATCTTTCTCTTGGAGTTTTTCCTGCAATTTAGAGAGTTCCCTTTTGTCGATTTCTAACGATATGTACTTTTCTTCAAAGGATTTGATCTTGTTTGATAGATCCATCTTGACACTCTCGATCTCTGATTCGAGAGTCGAAATTTGACCATCTTTCTCTTGGAGCTTTTCCTGCAATTCATCGAGTTCCATTATGTTGATTTCTAATGATTTGTCGAGAGTCGAAATTCGACTATCTTTCTCTTCGAGTTTTTCCCGCAATTCGGATATTGTAGCTCTTTGGTTCTCATTTTCATTTTTCGACAAACGATTTTCATCATTTATACTTTCAATGATAATCTCCAAATCTTTAACACGTCGTTTTAACCCAACTCTTTCTTCAACCAAACCCGCTTCGTTCTCAGTCTTTTGCTGTAGTTTCTCCGTTAAACTTTCCAACATTTCGATGGAAACCGAAGCTTCTTTAGTCTTTACACTGAGCTTGAATTCTGTTTCTTGATTTCGAATCCTTAACGACTCCAGTTCCTGTTCTTTTTGTAGTGATAAGTTTTTATTCTGAACGCGTAACGAATCCACTTCCATTTCCAACTTTAGGACCCGACCCATCGATTCCTCAATCTTTCGATCAAAAACCGTCTCACACTCATCGATTTTCCTCATCACTTCACCTTCCTTTTCTTTAAATTCAATCTGATGCTGAAAGTCTGATATTTCCTTCAATCCTTTATGAAACTCATCATGCCTTTTATACACCTGTCCATGTTCACCCTTTTGACCGTTTAACTCCTCGATCTCGAGCTTTAAAGCGATAATTCTGTCTTCTAACACCTTCATATTCGAAGGTGACTTGTTTTCAAGATTCGGTGTTTTATTCTCTACTGTTTTGTCAACACTTGATGCTTCTAAAGAATAACTAGAATTCTCAGACTGCATACTTTGACCATCCGTTGTTGCTTTTAGTTGATCGATATTTTGTGTTTTCGATCCGCTACTTGGTGAATAATATGTTGCAGACTCCATGCTATATGCATATGAAGATGAAGTAGACTCATTGTCTTCTTTTATCTTCTGCATTGCTGCAGTTTTTTCTTTACACCTTCCCTTAGATCTTCAGATGAATAATTTTCGATCGATACTTTGTATTGCGTCTTTGTTACCAGAATTTACACTCTTAACAAGATTTAGTCATTCCTCATCATCTGAAAGTTCCATAGTATATGAGTTTCATATCAGGCCCTTTTGGAATTACAAAACACAAAGCTTAAAACAAACTGTAAAAAACACCAAAATCAGAATTCATATTTTTCTTCGATTTTCGTCTATCTATCTCAATGCTTTCATAAATTTACCAAAAGTGATATTTGACTTGAACATTGGTTGTTATTCTATGCAATTAAGCAATAAGAAAGGCGCTAATTAATCGGTTAATCCTTTTTTGCATCTTACTCGTACACAAGTAACCGTACAACATTAATCCGACAGCAACAAAATTCCGGCATCAGTAATGTAAGTATGCAACAGCCCAAGTAAACAGTGCCAGAATATCGTCCACTTTGCCTCATATGGGTTGCTTATCCAGGAACTCACGGCATCTCGTACCAACAATATTGTCGGCTTTGCCTCAATGGTATTGGAGCCAGATACCGGGCCAATGTGCCAGTGATGACACCCGGCTCCTTAGGGGGGAGGGGGGTGGAGATATAAGTCCTGCATCGGTTGAGTAGGAAAACGAAACCTTCTCAACCCAGATGCGTTTTTCCCAGCTAACAATTCGTCGGTAAAATCAAAACCGCGAGTTCTTGTATGGACAACCCGATCCAGGGATTCTGGCATGGGCGGCCTTGGCCCATGGGGGTGGGCGGGGAGGACCACCGACCAAGCACGTGTTTTTCGGGGGAACATATAAAAAAAATACCCATGTAAAACATCAATCTTAAAATTTATAACTTAACCCATTAGGTTAGCCCAATACCCATTAAAAAATTATCGGTCAGCTATTAGCCTATTACGGTATGTTATTCACTAATTCGAATACTATCAATTTTTTCATTTTGGTAATTGCATTCTGTACTGCTATAACTTTAATCGTTGTTTAAGAAAAATAGTTTGCATTATATTTTTCCTTAACGCCTAATGGGCACGTGTTTCCAGGCTCGGACAAGGCTCTGAATTCTCAGGAACGGCCTTGGATTGGCATTGGTTAGTTGGGCTATTACATTTGCATTCATTGCATTGCATGCATTGCAAATGCATATCAACAGAAAACCTTCAGCATTGATGTATATTTCATCAAGGAAGAACACATGTAAATCGAAATGAACAGGATTACAGATAGGAATTACCTGGATTTGGAGGAAGAAGAACAAGAAACGTCCATATGTGAGATAAATTTGGATGTGAAAATTTGATTAAGGTTTCATTAACGTCTCATCTCATGTGGTTGATAAATAAAACATTAAAATTAAAACCGGTGAACGCGGTAACTTCTCAAAATATATTTCATTTCATTAGATGGATAAAACCAAAATTATGATATAGATTTATTAAGTTCTAGTTTTTTTAGGCAAATTTGAATCACTAACGGACCACTAAAGTATCATCGTGCCACCAGCAGAACCACGATCATATCCATCTCCACTAGGCAATACTGCTTATACATCAATTCAGGAGGAAACAAATAAATATGAGGAGAAAAAACCCGTTATGGGAATCGAACCCGTGATATAATGGTCGCCAAGCCTTATCCCAATGGCGGATCTAGAAAATATTTGTAGGGGTAACGTTTTATAAAAAATGATAACAAAATCGAAAAAACGTAAAAAAAAGTCAAATTTTTCCAAAATTTATATTACCGCCGGAGCGCAAAGGGTAGCACAGGCTACCCCTCCGCCTAAGGTAGGTCCGCCCCTGCATTATCCCACCTAACATTAAATTAAATAATGCATCTACAGTTGTAAACATTAAGATTACTTGTTATATTTTACAACCTTGAATTATTAGAATTGATATACAAACTTTATTCTCTATACATCAACTTTTAAAACCATAAATCTGTAATGCCTAAATAAAAACATTTGTGTACTCTTTATACATAAAGATCAATCATATTAAGATGTTCTATGTTTAAATATTGCAGCGTTTCACAAAAAAAATAATAAAAACTAATTTCTAAAACATTTATTTATTGATCTACATTGCATATTTTTAAATATATAATAAGAATAGCTAGTGATTCAACAGTGACATTGGTAACTTTGCACTAACAACAACAGGATTAGAAGATGTTTGAGTTAGCCAGTAAGTTAGAAGATGTCTGAGTTAGCCCGTTTAAAAGAGTTAGCCAGTTTAAAAGAAATGAATATATGACAATTGAGTAAATATTTAATTGTAGAAATATATCAATCAAACCGTACATCTCTCGTATGTAAACTAACACACTATATCATTTGGTATATACTTCGTTTTATTTCGTATTGCTATTTAAACCTGCTGATTTAATTTCGGGATTTGAGTGGATCATGGACCGAGAGACCACTTTAGTTCATAATCAATCAGTCATCTTGATGGTGGTGTAGTGCCGAATCTTATCTTCGAAGCCAAGGCACGAAACAACCCGCTAGAAGGTCAACGGACCTATTGTTGTTGATAATTTGTCAATCATGTACATCCGGATTTTAAGTGTCTAGACTCCATAAACTAAAATTACTAAATTTGATGTAAACCATCACTCACATATATCATAACACTAGTTATCATTTGTTTTTACATCAAATCTCGTCTAAGGAGCGTACCACAAGTTTTGCTATCGGTGAGATTACTTTGTGTATCGAATCTAGTTTAAATGCTATTTCCTCATAGAAAATTGAATGCTTTCCATTTTTGCCCCTTTTGAGTAATGTAAATTTAGTTTATTTATGTGATTATCAGTTTCCTCTTTTGCAATTTTTAATCCCACTATTCAAAGTTACAAAAATAAAACTAAGTTTTACTAATTCAAGTTGTGTAACACATAAAATTCTAACCCGATATCATATTATAATTAAGAAAACCATCAATTAACCAAAATAATATACGATTAAGAAAATCCCACTTAGGCTAATCCGATATTAATAGTGTTGTTTAGAAGTGTATTGTCCAGTTATAATTCTTATTAATCAATTAGTTATATATATATATATATATATATATATATATATATATATATATATATATATATATCGTACATGGTTTGAATTACCCCACTACATTTACATCCACTTGACTAGTTAAAAATTATTAACTTAACAAACTAATATAACTAGCTTTCTTTCATTTTTAATGGCAAGGAACCCTTACTATTTAAAAAGGAGACACCAATAGAGCATTATATATATATATAAAATGTGAACACTGGTGTATTTGCAAACGGCGAGAACTAATCATGGCTATACACGTGTGTAAATCAATGGTTAGGATTTAATGATAAAATACGTTAGTGTATTTTATGATTTGATGATGAAATCCTAACCATACACATGTGTAAATCAATGACCAAGATCTGTTCACTTAGTTTATAAATACATTGATGTTCACTCTAGAACTCCACTATCTCTCTCTCTCTATATATATATAATTAATGTAGGACTAGCTTACTTAATCAAGACACAAATAATCATAAAATTAATATAAATCTACACAAAGGAGTTGGTGATAATTAGTGTAAACTAAAGGTCGATCGGTAAGCAGCAATGATAGAAGCTTCCAAAACTCCTGGCCCACAACCATGCATACCAAGAGTCCAAGACACGTGCTAATTAAATAATTTATCTTTTTATTAAGAAAAAAATATTGTACACCCTAACAAGAACAACCTTCTACTTTCAATAGTTTACCAATTGCACCCAAACTTATATGATATACCTAACGTCCTAACGAATACTAATTCTTCATGTTTTGAAAAAAATTATGAACCGTATTAGAATTTCATAACCAGAAAGCATGTACGTATTGAGATCTTAAATCATTCTATACGTATTTTAGTTTAAAAAAGTAATCAATTTGGTTTGTAATTTATACATGTTTCAGTTTAAAAAAGTAATCAATTTCGTTTAAACGTTGAGGAAAAATATAAACTTTATCCTTTAATTGTGGGTTTAGATTCTAACGCTTAGAGAATAGTGTCACTAAAAGTATTAAGGCGTTGTTCCTAAAGAAAGTTAAGAACATCAAAGCTTTTACCCAATGTTGTAGCAACAAGTTGGCGTTCACCATAGGGTTGCGTTATAACAGAAACTCTAGTAGTTTGCCCATGTTCCTAAGCTTTTATCCCTATGACAGAAGATGTTCTTTCTGAGGTTGCTTCTACGCCTCTTACACACATATCCGTTTTTTATGCTACACGCACACGATTAGTCGATAACCAACCTTTAATTTCACTTTTTTTCCAAACCTCTTTACAAAGTTTTATCAACATCCATCATTCTATTTCATTGATAGAATGATGTTAGGTCGAATCACAATATATGTATCAATGTCATGTTATGTGTGTGAGTGTAGGATAATGTTTCCTATCCATGTCGTATCAAATAATAAAATATGTTAGATGATAAAAATAAAGTACACAAATCTCCAAGCTAAATTAGAATATGCTCACCTTAACTACCATGAGGATGATTCTTACATTCTTTACATATTACTACAATGTAAAAGCTTTAGTATTTATTAAAAATCAATTCAACAACACATTTGAGACGAATATTATTTTTAATAAAAAGATAAAAGCATAATAATAGTATAAAAACAAAAACAACTTGGTTACATTTTGTTTTTGCATCACAAACAATGCTGATGACCAACCCCTTTGTTAACATCTTGGTTTAAAAAATGAGAGGCGCACAAAAACGACGAGGTCTAAAAACCGAGGCGCGAAGTGTAAAAGCGGTGGGTTTTTCGTACCCGAGGCGTAAGCTAATTATACATATATATATATATATATCCTAAAATATAGCTATAAGTAAGGTTTTTGTATGATTTTAACTGCATTTAGAAGCCAAAAAACCGAAGGTACAACAGTTAGATGCATAAAAACGACTCTGGTACGAGAGGCACGCGTCTCAGGCCAAAAGGACCCAGAAAAATCCCCAAAAATGCGCCTTTTGATGCTTGTTATAATTACTCAAGGCGTTGAGCGAAAAAACGTCAGGGTGTGTGCCTTGTTGCGTGTCGCGCTTTCAGGCGCGCTTTTTAAAACCAAGGTTAATGTGTTGTATAAGTAGAATTGAATTTGATCTCTCAGAATTTGGGTTCCATTCAGAATATGCAACAAAGTTAAGGGGCCTAAAAGTGAAAACCTCGCCGTCTTGATTCACAATAATCATTACAGTTTTCCTTTCATTTCATATTCAGGGTTTTTCTTACAGCAAACAAAACCCCTTTTTCAAGTTCCATTTCAATCACTTGATCATCTCCAATTTGGGAAAATGGGTTTCAAAGATGATAACCCAACAGTGGAGGATCTCATTCTACAGCTCCGATCATCATTCTTTTCAGCAGAGTTTCAACAAGTTGCCAAAACACTAACAGAACGTGAAGAACACATAAAAGATGAGTATTTGAAGCTGCAAAAGAAGGTTGAAGAGGAAAAAGATGCAATCTTTAAGGAGAATTTGAAGCTACGTGATCAGCTGAAGAAGAAAGAAGAAGAAATTGATGCGATGAAGAAGTTGATTGATGAGTATGAGAGAAAAGCTAGGGTTTATGAGAACAGAGTGGATGATAAGGGTTTGGGTTTAGAGAAAAAAGCTATAGAATCAATGGGTTCTTCTTTGAATCTTGCTGGTATACATTTTTTAGACTTTGTGTTTTTATTAATTTCTATGGTGTTATCATGTTTATGTTTATGTTTATGTTTATGATCTGATTATTTTTAATTTGAGCTTTAATAATCACTTTGAAAATTTATGTTTAGACACAGCTATGATCATGATTTAAGGTGTTTTCGGTTTTGATTTTGTTGAAGAAAGTTAAATTTCTTGATGGGTTGAACTTGAAATCAAATTTAGATACAGCAATCTATATTTTTTTAAAGATTTTTGTCTTGATGGGTTGAACTTGAAATTAAAATTTAGATACAACAATCTCTATTTAGTTTAGTATTTTAAGATTCTTTATCTGCTAAAGCATTGCTTTAAACTGTCTTATTTAGGGGAGCTAAACGGGTCGGGTTTGTGGGTTTAACCCGACCCGAAAATTTTTAACCAACCCGAACACGACCCGAAAGTTTTGTTATACATAAGAACCCGAACACGACCCTGATATATGGGGGTTGACCCGAACTCAAAACTTTTGTCATACATATGAACCCGAACACGACCCGAATATTACCCGAACACGGGCTGTTCAACCCGATTCTTTTCACATTTTTTTATTTTTTTCCGCAAATTTATATAATAAAGTTAAAATTTAGTTAAAAAACACAAATGCATATAATACAGTTACATTTAAATTATAAAAACTTATGTCAATTTCTCTTTGTAAGTTATAATTATAGGATAAAATACACACCTAATTTAATTTATCACATAAAATATATTGTAAAAAAATAATATAATGTAAATGGGTCAACCCGCCAACACGACCGGGTTGACCCGAACCCGACAAGTTTAGACTAAACCGAAACCCGTGAATTTCGTGTTAAATTTGTGTTGTGTTATCGGGTTGTGTCAGAAATTCACACCCCTTTATAAATGTTTATCTTATTATCAAGTGTAGGCTACTAGGCTATAATAGATATGATCATATTAAAACTCTGACCACACTTGGAAAAGATATATATCTTAATTGGAAAGCAATCTATGGTTCAAAATCTCATGGTAGACATTTCATGTGTCACAGAAAGCTGTAGACCACCAGGGTTCACTAAAAAGGAAGGCACCAAGAGAAAACTGCATGAGATCATTAATATCAATGACGATGATGATCAAGGAAAACGGGATTTTAAATGAAGTCAAGAGAGAATATAACACCGAGGATGACGATCTAGAGGTCATCTCTTCAATTAAAGAAGGCGGGCTGCAAGCGAAATTAAAACAACACCGGTTTCTAAGGAAACTAAAAGCGAGCATCATGGCAAGTCAGCAAAAATCACTGGAAAAATCGAGTTAGATAGCCCTGAAGAATCTGATTCGGGCTCCGACACTGAGAAATTAATAAATTATACATGTCCTCCATTTCTAAAGTGAAGAAACATGATAAAGAATGGAAATCGGAGTCCGATATGGTGAAAGATTTGGAAAAAGACGATGAACTTTGTTTAAATGGTGTGTGTGCTCTACACAGACAAAGAATCATAGTTCATGGAGCTGATATAAGTCGGTAGGATCTTGATTTGTTCCTAAATATTCGTTCTTTATTGGAAAATTCAAATTCTATCGCGTATAATGCATAGTTGTCAATAGCGAGCATAGCGATCGCTATAGCGTGCTACGTAGCGTATAGGTCTAGGCTCGCTATTAGTGTTGCATCGATAGATGGGGATAATAGCGATAATTTTTTTGTTAAATATACATGTAAAATAACATGTATACCAAGATATTTTGATATAATATACATATAAATTTTTAATTTTTTTTCTAGTGTATCACTATTTATAAAATAGCCGCCCGCTATTTATCGCTATTCGCTATGTAGCATATAGATACCTTATTGCTCTTTGTCGCTATTCGCCATGAACAACTATTGTATAATGTACACTTAAAGTTTCCATTGCATTTCTCTATTTTTGTCTCTAGACTGTCCACTCTGGCGCGTAAGCTTATCAATGGGGATCCACAAAACAAGCTAAAGAAAAAAGCTTCAGAGTTGAATCAATATGATCTTAAGGATTGCCGAATGTTTGCGAAGAAGTACTCGTTGCAGCTCTTTAACATATATCAAGATAAAAGTGACCCTTTCTTCCCTACTTCAAGGAGTCAAGAAAAAAGGTCAGATGTTTAGAGATGAAACCGGGACTGAAATGCTTGTAAATGGTGGTTTTTAACTGTCTTTTGTGGTTTTTGTGCATCATCATGAAGGTATATTTTAACATATAGGTGCAGCTGGAATTGTGAAAAGATTGTGGTTATAAGGTTTGTTATTGTGTCTAGAAGGTAGAATATGGTTGATTAAGATCTGTATTTATCTATGCAACTTCTATTTTTTTTGGCGATTTACGTTCCAGATTTCGATGAATAGCCTTTTTAGCATTTACCTGTATATTTATAACATAGTTTCCGTCATTCTTAGGCATGGTTGTAAAAGTCCTGCCTAGGCTCTGAGTACAAGTTAGGCTGCCGAGACCCAAATATTGTTCGCAAAGGCCAATTACTACCCGTGTAATCTCCGCCTAGGCTGAGTATTTCCTGAGTACTCTCAAATCTTACTAGGGAGCGCCTGGCGACTTTTACAACGATGTTGTTCGGTAACATATTGATGTGTTAATGATGTATAAAAGAAATTATAGTGAATGTTTTTGCATAAAATTAAGGGTCAATGAGTCCTGAATGAAACTCAATATGCATTTTCAGGAACTTATTACAAAATTAAATGACTATGCAGGATTCATACTCTGATCCCAAAAGAATGACGTGTCACGGTTACAATTTTTTTTTGAACGACGTATATCGTTATAAAACAAGCACCAACTAAGACGCTAGCGCCCCACAAACTTCAATACAAAATTATACTAGTCTTTCCACTTTAAACTCTTTGTATATCGACCTATTCTTAATCCATAGATTTAATATTTTCCATCGTATTTGATGCGCTAATCGTTTACTCCTCCTATGATCCAGCCGTGAAGTTTTATGCATGTTTATCAAGTCCTGAACCAACGGAGCGTCAAGGGGTAGCGGAGATTACCCCTAGTAACATGCTAGATCCGCCCATGGTCGGGATACTGCACCACGTATTAACCGCTAGCCAAATCTTTATATTATATTATAAAACTTATCATTTAATATAATTCCTTCGCATAGTCATTAAATATTAAATATTGATATAAATAGCAAAACAACATACACTAAAAAGATCTCACTGAGGCCTTTGAAATTGTCCAACATCAATGATTTTGCTTGAAATTTATTGTTCATTTATGAACCTTATTAATCAGTTAATTAATTAGTTTATTTGTTTATTAAATAGTTTATAAATTATAAACAGTGAAGTAAATATAGAGGCCTAAAGTTCAGATCATTTACTATTTATAAACCATTCAACTGGAAATTCGTTTAACGAATGAACAAACACGAAAACAAATTTCATTTGTTCAGCTTTAGTTAAATGAACTTTAGTTAAATGAACGAACATGAACAGATGTTTTATTCGTTCATTTATGTTCGTGAACATTTGATAACGTGTTCATTTATGATGGTTTTTGTGTTTGTTTGTGCTCGATAGTTTCTTAGAATTTTTAATATTTTTATATTATATTTAAATACTTCAGTATTTCCACTAATAAACTACATAATAAATATTAGTGTATTGTATTTTATTGAAATTATCTAATAAATATTAGGTTAGTACATTATAGGTGGATCTACGTAATGTTTGTGATAAAAGATGCCTATTTTATTTGAAATTTAATGTACGTTCGTTTTTGTTCATAAACGCTTGTCTATGCTTACTTATGTTCATAAACGTTCGTTTGCGTTCATTACCTAATATTAACGAACATGAACAAAATTCTCGTTCGGTAAGTGTTCATGAAGAATTTGTGAATACGTTTATTTTCTTAACAAACAAACACAAACAACGCCTTGTTCGTGTTCGTTTGCAGCCCTAGTAGTGATGCTTTCCTATAGGGTTGCAAACGAACTAAACGTTCGATGAACAGTTCGTGAACCGTTCGGCGGAAAGTTCGTTTGTGTTCGTTCGTTTATTAAACAAACGGTCATGAACAATAAATTTTGTTCGTTTGGTTAAACGAACAAACATGAACAGAGGTTGCGTTCGTTCGTTTATGTTCGTGAACGTTCGGTAACGCGTTCGTTAGTGTTTGATAGTTCATTAATTATTTTAGTTTTTATATTTAATTCAATACTTCAAAATTCCAACAAATTAAATATCTAATAAGTGTCAGTGTATTATATATTATGTTCATGAACGATTGTTTGTGTTCGTTTGTTTCCCTTTGTGTTCATGAATATTAGTTTGTGCTCATTTGTGTTCTTCAACGTTCGTTTTTGTTCGTTGCCAAAAATTAACAAACAAACACAACGAACACGAACAAGTTCATTTCCTTAACAAACGAACACGGGCATAAAATCTTGTTCGATAAGTGTTCGTGAACAGTTCGCGAACACATATATTTTTTAACAAATAAACACGAACAAGGTCTTGTTCGTATTCATTCGGTTCGTTACAGCCCTTCTTTCGTATGTGAGTGAGTGTGTAGGATAAAGTTTAAAAAAGTTATCCATTTTAGACGGTTTTGAAATTAATAAGTCTTTGTTAGTTTTAGATCATACCAGATCCAACTTTCGGATTTAACCTCGTTTGATCTATCAACTTTGTAACACTAAACCAAATTACACTCTATAAACATTTCTCTATCTTGTGTCAAAACGTATCGAAAAGCATCAACACTTTGATCTAGGGATAAGCATTTGCTACGGGCTACTGGTACCTAATTTCCCGTACCGTATCAATACCATTTTTTGGCATTTTCGGTACCAGTACATGTTCTGTACAGCACCGGTAAAATAGAATTTTTTACCTTCTAATATCGGTATCATTACCAGTATCGTAATGAAAATTTCAGTACCGACCAATATCCACTTTTAACGATTATTAATACAGATAATGGTTCGATACAGTACCGTACCACGCTCGTCCTTACTTTGATCACAAAAAAAAGAAACCCTCCCCCCCCCCCCAAACCAACAATCTCTTTACTGTACAGGGGTCCTTTCAGAAGTACAAATAAAGTTGAGGGCCTTCATGAAACTTTTATCTTCTTCAAAATCGTTAATCAAACATATTCATTCATTCGCAACAAGCAAACGTATTTCCCAAAACTGAAATCAAAATTTTCACATTTCAATGAAACGATCGTCTCAAATTGAAGCAAAATGAGCTTAGAAGGTGACCGGATCACCGATCACCGGCCGGAAACTGCATCTTCGACGGCGGAGGAGCTCGTGTTGAAGCTCCGATCATCGTTTTTTCCACTGGAGTTTCAGTATGTTGCGAGAACGTTAAAGGATCGTGAAGAACGGTTGAAACAGATGAACGTTGAGTTGAAACGAAGGCTGAAGAGGAGAAAGGTGTGCTGGTGTTGGAGAATGTGAAGTTAAAGGATGAGATTGATGCGATTAAGAAGGAGAAAGGTGTGCTGGTGAGCATGAAGTGAAATTTAGGGTTTTAAATTATGATTTGAAGAAGATACAGAGTGAGTTTGGTGAGTATGAGGAGAAGCTTAGGGTTTCAGATGGTGAGTTGAAGATGAAACAGGATGAGTTGGATGTGATGAGGAAGGTGAATTGTGAGTATGAGGTGAAAGTTAGGGTTTCAGGTGATGAAGTGAAGAAGAAACTTGATCAGATTGAAGTATGTGAGGAAGGTGAATAGTGTGTATGAGGGGAATTGAGTGGTTTAAATGATGAGTTGAAGAAGGTGAATGGTGAATTTGAGGGGAAATTTATGGTTTTAGATGATGAGTTAGAGTAGAAACAAAGTGAGGATGATGCAGTGAGAAAGGTGAAAGGTGAGTATGAGATATTATGTAGGGGTTTAAATGATGAGTTAATAAAACTACTAAATGAGACTGATGCAGTGATGAAGGTGAATGGTGAGTATGAGAAGAAACTTAGGGTTTTAGGTGATGATTTGGAGAAGAAACAGGGTGAGATTGATGTGATGAGGAAGGTGAATGATGAGTATGAGGGAAAATTTGAGGGTTTAAGTGATGAGTTGAAGAAGAAACAAAATGAGTTGGATGCGATGAGTAAGGCGAATGTTGAGTATGAGAGGAAGTTTAGGGGTTTAAATGGTGAGTTGAAGAAGATGAAAAACAAGTTTGATGCAACGAGGAAGGCGAATGATGGTTATGTGATGAAATTAGGGGTTTAAATGAAGAGTTGAAGAAGCACCAAAACGAGATTGATGCAACGAGGAAATTGATCGTTGAGTACCAAAGTAAATTCACTGTTTTAAACTGCGAATTGAAGAAGCAACTGAATGAGATTGATGCAACGAGGAAGGCAAATGATGAGTATGAGATAAAATTTAAGGTCTAAATGATGAGCTGAAGAAGAAACAAGATGAGATTGATGTGATCAGGAAGGCGAACAATGAGTATGAGGGAAAATTTGAGGGTTTAAATGATAAGTTGAAGAAGAAACAAAACTTTTTTTTTTCTTTCACGAGATTGAAGCGATGAAGAAGGTGATCGTTGAGTATGAGAGCAAATGCAGGGTGAATGAGAAGCGGCCTTTGGAATTTGATGCTTTGACTTTCAGTTCAGAGAAAATTGCTAAGAAATCGATGGCTTCAAGGAACAAACCAAAAGACTGTGCTGGTATTGATTTTTTTACTTCTGTTACTAAGATCTTATTGTTATAGTTTCATTCTCAGTTGAAAATGTTAAAAACTTAGAAATCATAAGTAATCAGTAAGACACTTTTAGTTTGTTAATTGGGTGACTTTTAATTATAATGCAAGCAATCTGTGGCCCATGATCTTGTGGTAGACTTTTATGGATTACAGAAAGCTATGGAACGCCACCGTTTAGTGAAAAGGACTCCAAGCAAAAAACAGAACCCAAGTTGCATGAGATTATTCAGATTGATGATGACGAAGACGGTCTAACGTTTATCTCAACAAGTAAAAGAAGACAGGTTTCTGACGAAACCAAAAGCGAGCTGACGTACACATCGCGCTTTTTAACAACTGCCGAAGTGAAAGTGATTCTTTCATCCCTATTTTGAGAAGTCAAGAACAAAGGTCTGATGATTAGACATGAAACACTGAGATTGGTGTAAATAATTGTTTTTAATTATGTTTTTGTAGGTTTTTTCATCATCATGAAGGTAGATCTAACAAATTGGTGCAGTTGGGATTATGAAACCAGCTTATGGTTTATAGGGTTGCTATTAACTGAATGTTTTAATGACAATAAAGTAGTTTCATTTCAATTTATAAGAGCATACTTCTTGTCACTCTTAGGTTCTGATGAATTGTTTCGGACTGATCAGAAAGAACATGGTAGTTTTGATTATTTCTTGCAGCCTAGTAAGATCTGTTAGCTATTCTGTTTTTGAATTCACAATAGTTAGTTGCAGTTATCTAACCATTGATTTGATGCCTCATATTTAGTAATCTTTCAATGCAAGTTTTCCATCAGATCTTAGGTCTGTTATACTATTTCCACAAACGATGGAAACAAATGATGAATTAGGCGCTTAATCTGCTTAATTTTTTCGGAGGAAACAACAACGCCTGCACCCCAATCAGCATCATTCAAAGACATCCAAGGTCAACCAACAAGTTCATGTGAAAGTGTTGTTTCCAATATTTTCATAAGAGACATACAAATACGATAAAAAGATGGATCCAATAGCGTATTTTGCTGATATCGATGGTGTCATCGGCAATTTTATGGATCCATTTGTACCAACTGTCACGATGACTGCGTACTTTGATAACCACAGATTGACCAATTCTAGTGAACTTAGATTGGCCACAACTCAAAATGCAACAATGGTTGTTATAGGTAGTGAGCAGTGTCACACCCCTACCCGCAGTGAAATAGTACGGGGTATGATGATTGTTCATAGCTCATGACAACTATTATGCGGATGCATCAAATCCAAATGAACCAACGTCACAAGAAGTAGTTAAGTAATCCGGTCAAAAAGTTAAGTTTTCTGGCGACTTCAATGATTGGGGCTTTTACTAGAAAAAAGGTTTCTAAAGGTCCGTAATAAGGTTACATGAAGGTTTGGGACGAAATGTTGAGTTTTCTGGCCAAAAATGAGTTTTCCGGCTAAAAACGTTTTTCCAGCGACCAGAGATTAACGGCGTTAGGGTTCTGTAGTCAGGGTCCATTGGAGACCAATATATTAATAGTTGGAACTGTCAGTGGTTATTTTTGAAGTTGAGACTGTTAGCGGCCAACGGCGAATAGTTGTGATTATTAAAATCCAACATTCCTTAGTCTATAGGGTAAGGTTATCCTAAAAAGTCAATTTTTCCCTATACCTGTGAGAAGGATTTTTAAGCATCTGTTTTAGGATTTTGATGCAGGAGCATCCGGCCCAATAAGCAAATCAGGCTTAAACCCATGGGCGATCCGTAAGAATATGGCGATTTAATCATAACTTTGATACCAATGATGCAAATAAACACAATCCCAAACCTCTGGTGGTAAACCATCATTAAACAATTTCCACTTTACCTCTGCTCTCTTTTATTTCTTTTCGTGTCAGCCATGGGCCCAAAATCTATAATTCCTTTAAAGCCCAATAAACTTACTTTGGAAGTTTGCAGCCCAATTCGTTTAGATTAATGACTCGTGAAGAACATAAACCGAATGATTCATAGAGTCAAAACTAAACAGAAATATAAGCTTCTTTTCTTTTTCTTTTTCTTTCTTTTCTGGAAGCCCAACAAAAATCCACAAAAAATCTCATATTGTATTTTTGCTACAATAATGCGAATCAAACAAAAATATAATTTCTAGTTCTAATTTTCATTTATTTAATTCAAATTAATTAGTTTGTAGTAATATATAAAAATATTAGGTTATAGACCCGTGGATTACCATATGACTGACGTATTTTTATAGAAACGAATTATACGGGAAATTAGAAGTGTCGTTAACATATATAACAAATGAGCAACGTGGTAGATTCAAAGCTAGCATTGTAAGGGAAATTAGAAGTGCCGTAAACATTGTTAATGCCAGAGAAAACTAGAGAGGTGCAAAATACGAAGCAGTTGTGTCCTCACCTAGATTGACCGTTATTTTTTCTCTCTCTTTATTTGCAAATTAAGACATCGATTATGTTTTGTATACATTGTATACATACTCAACAATGATTTTGTTAAGACATCGATTATGTTTTGTAAATCATATAAATGTGATCTTATAGTTTATAATAAAAGTTCTATAATGTAGTGTGTGTAGGGCTGTAGCCTTTAAACGAATCGAGTGAACATGAACAAGGCTTTAAGGAATGAACATGCTCACGAACGCTTACCGGACGAGATTTCGTGTTCGTTTTTTTTTCATTAAGGAAATGAACATGTTTAGGAACGCTTACCAAACGAGATTTCTTGTTCGTGTTTGTTCATTAAGGAAATGAACATGTTCACGACACTTACCAAACGTAAACGAACACAAATAAATGTTTATGAACATAAATGAACACAAGCGGGCGTTATATATTCATCTTAAAATAAATTATGCATTTTCATCAGAAAGATTACATAAAAAATAAAGAAGTACTTAAATAACTATTCTAACATGGTTGAAATAATTATAAACATAATTAACACAAAGGTTAAGAAGCTTGTCAAGTTCTAACACAAACTGAAACTGAAATAGTCAAATGAGGGATGTTGACGAATACGTATAGTATAACTATGGTATCAAATTTTTAAAAAATGCAACCGATAAAATAAAAAAAATTAGCGTAAAAAAACCTTTTAGTGAAAGAACACAAATGAATATAAACGAACCAACATAAATGAACACATTAACGAACGTTTACGAACATAAACTGTCACACCCCAACCGATGGCGGAAACATCGGGATGAGACGAACAAATTGCTCAAAACTTCATAATGCTATGTGGCAATACATATTAAATTCAAATTTCATTCAAGACTAAATTGTCATACAAAAATTCCAAATAATAGTCAACAATTGTTTCAAACGTCATAACATCAAAATAGATAAATAAATCTAGGCGTATATCTAAACAATCCTACTAGATTTCTTACATCATCAGCTTTCCTGCAACATGTATTAAAAGTGTAGATCAATACAAAAGTATTGGCGAGCATACAAGTTTGAAAATAAAATCTAAGTGTAACAGTTTATTTCAATCATGACGGGAGTATAACAAAGCTGAATCGCATATATATGTAGACGACTCTCACATAATAATAGCATATAATTGAATTCCTTAACTAGCATGCATAGTAACATAATCATAACAATGTCGTGAGAATACAAATTAAAACTAATAAGCATAAACAACTTAAACGTAACAAGTAGCACGCATAAACGAGTTTAATCTAACACATATAATTCACATAAGCGTAATTGATAACCCGTTTGGTATTGGGAACACTTTTAACCTTATTAAAAATAAATTTTGTAATTTATACATGTTGCATCCCAAAATGCGTTAAAGTGTAAAAAGGGGTCGAGTATGCTCACTTTTTGTGAAGCGTCCCTCGGTATTCCGTGAAGTGTTGAAGAGTTTGATGTCGTGGCGACGATGTCAACATACATGAGTAAACGAAGATTTATATATATATATATTAGTGGTTGTCGAAGCGTTAATAAATAAATATACAATTTCGCTTATTTTTATAAAAAGGATAACGTGAATACGATAGACTTCGCGGTGAGATAAACACTTTTTAAATGGTGGAGTTTTTACGAAAATCGGGCAGAGTTTCCTCTGTTTTCGGACGATCCCGACAAGGCAAAGTTTCGATTAAATTTCAAAACTCATCAAATAGTGTAATATCAATATATAACTTCGCTAAGTGTGTAAACAAGGTAATTTTGCTGAATGCTAACTGATTTTTATATAAAACGACATTATAACAAGTTTAAATTTCGCCACGACACATCGATTTGAACTCGGTTCGAATTTAACGTTAACAAACTAGCTAATTCGTGTTATTAAATTTTACCGAGCCCCGCATCGGCTGAGTTGACTGCGCTGACCGGTGGTTGACCAGTTTGACTTTCGTTGACCGCTGCCCTAAACCCGAGCCATGACTTGAATAGAAAACCGACCCGCGACACGAGTGGAGAACCAAGTCGTTGTACCACCGCCTCCGGACCTGAAAACAAACGCAAACAGAAAGTGCGCACGAACCAGTTTGGATTGGGACTGAAACGACTAAACCATAGCTTGTACCTGGACCGAAACTGAGCTGAATCACATTAACCAAACTGAGTCGAGTCTGTGATGAAACCGGACTGAACAGTGATGAACCTGTCGGAGACCTGAGTCACTACCACCTGCGGCTTCCGCCGCTGCCGTCTGCAGCCTCCATTTCCATCACCGGCCCCACCGGCTTTCGTGTTAAAACACCCGGTCAACCACCACAGGGCTAACACCTGTGGTGGTGTTGTTGCTGCAGTGGCCATGGGCCGCCACCAAGTGGTGGTGGTCGGCCGGCTGGTTATCAACGAGAGAGAGGGAGGGAAGGAAGGAATGAGAAAGGGGTTGCAGGGGTGTGGGTGTCGGTTGCGGCTGGAGAGACGCCGGAACTCCGGCTCCGGTGACCGGAAATCAGGAGGGAGGCGGGAGAGAAATGAGGGGGGTGTGCGGCTAGGGTTGTGTGGAGTGTGTGTGTGATGTATATTATTATAACTAGGGTTTTAGTTAGGGTTTAGGTGGTGTGTTGGGCCAAGGCCCGTTAACCCGTTCTAACGTTTTTGAGTGGCCCAAACGTACCGACGAGATCTGATTTCAAGTACAAGTTTCATAAAACGCTGAATTTATTTTGTTTATTATTATTCTTATTGTTGTTGTTGTTGTCGTTGTTATTATTATTATTTTTATTATTATCTATAAAATAATAACTAAATAAATAATAATAATAATGATAATAAATTAGACGAATAGATAATTCAGTGGTACGACACGTATTTCCTAAAATAAATTTTACGGAAACGCGAGGCGTTACAGTCTCCCCTACTTTAGGGAATTTCGTCCCGAAATTCATTGAAGATGAAGGCATAGGAAAGAAATAATCACATTTCGATGTATGCGGGTATAACTGTGAATTAGGTGGTGAGTGATTAGAGTTTGTATTTAAACATAACAGTGAAACACCAAATTTCTCATGGCACGTTTCACGAGACCTTAGCAATATGGTATTAACACTTATATATAGGAAGTACCAGTGGCGTATCCACCATGTTCATACCATATTACGTTCGTTTCGCTAGTCGATGCCATGTTACGTTCCGTGTCATAATCAGGTTTGTTTGCGTATTACGAGTAAGACTGATAGCGTATATAGAGTCTCAAGTATGTAAGTATAATTGTATTTAAGTATGAGAGAGTATACTGTATAAGTATGAGTATAAGTGGAGGTGTGCGTATTCGCACATTCGTGTACAATATAGATTATATATTTTAGTTTAACCAAGATTAACGGATTACTAGCATGTGAATAAACATGTCAAACCATCGTGTACCGCAATGTAGACTACACATCATCGTCAAAACGAAGAGGGTGTAAAATAGTTTACTTAACATGACCTCAAGAATACGGGCGGGCGTCACTCCTATAGCGCTACACAAGCGCTATACATGTTAAGGTGTGACTTGATCAGAGTTAATGACGAGTCTATCACATAAACATGTGAATAAACAAGTCAAACCATCGTGTACGCAATGTTGACTAGTCAATATTGTCGAAACATAGTGTAAAATAGTTTACTTAGTATGAAATAGTTTACTTAACATGACCCCAAGTCTCAAGGGTGGTGCGCTAGTCCTATAGCACTACGCATAGTGCTATACATGTTAAGGTGTGGTTTTATAAACATATAATGTTCCAGTAATCCCAAATCAAGTATGATGTTTAGTATGCACCTATAGAATCGTTGTGTAATAGATTTAGTATAAATGCGAAGTTTGTCGTGCATAAATTCGATTTTAGTATAGTGTGACATTGAAAAAAAAAATGAAGGAATAAGAATTATATAACATAAAATGTAAGATAGCATAAAAGAGAGGCTTGTTAAAATGTTGGAGTGTTTCGGTTTTAGAAACTTCGACTATTCCAAAGTGACTCGTAAGTCCTTTCGAATTAGGGAGACATGATTGGCCTAATAGGTGTAATACTCTCGTCGCCAAGCGATTAACGGTACTTTACCCTTCCAGTTAGTACATGTCCCTAGTTTGATCGAAAAATACGAAACTTTGGCGAGATTGAAAACTGAGGAGCGGAACCAGTCATCAAGGTGTGGATGTCAATCCTGGCTTGACAATTTCGTCCCCAAATTGTGGTTTATTGAACGTATCAAGATATAATCTCGAATCGTCAATAAGGATCCACTAGATTATGAAATGAAACTCCCATCAAGATATGGATATCACTCCTGACTTGATGGTGAATTTCGCGCAAAATAACATATAAAGTGGATTGAAATTCGTCACCAATGGCGGGAATCACCCCTATTTTGATGAGTTATTTCGATTGTGGAACAAGAATATTCTCAAAAATGTGTATTGTATTTTGTGTCTTAGGAAAGACATATCGTAAGTTTTAAAATCAAATGGGAGAGAGAAGCACGGTAGAAGGAATAATAATTTAGATAATTATCAAGAATGGTCAAGAGTATGGTACTTAAACTATAGACTAGGTCGAACATGGCAATTCTACCTAATTCCCTATAGTTATGGCTCTGATACCAATCTGTCACACCCCAACCGATGGCGGAAACATCGGGATGAGATGAACAAATTGCTCAAAACTTCATAACGCTATGTGACAATATAGATTAAATTCAAATTTCATTCAAGACTAAATTGTCATACAAAAATTCCAAATAATAGTCAACAATTGTTTCAAACTTCATAACATCAAAATAGATAAATAAATCTAGGCG
This sequence comes from Scalesia atractyloides, assembly GCA_947069175.1. NCBI lineage: Eukaryota > Viridiplantae > Streptophyta > Magnoliopsida > Asterales > Asteraceae > Scalesia > Scalesia atractyloides. The sequence goes on along the minus strand of CAMTDV010000028.1, from coordinate 89,044,576 downwards.
TGTATCTAAGCAATCCTACTAGATTTCTTGCATCATCAGCTTTCCTGCAATATGTATTAAAAGCGTAGATCAATACAAAAGTATTGGCGAGCATACATGTAACATTCGTTGCAAAACGGGTTTCAAAACCCGCTTCGTTAAATAATTCAAGTAGTTAATCTAAAGTCACGTTGCGTATTTAAGCACCATTTAATTTGAGTTATTAACTTATAGCTACTAAATGAATTAAAAGAATTTAAAACATTAAATAAATAATAACAATAATAATAAATGAAAGTAAATAATAATAATAATAATAATAATAATAATAATAATAATAATAATAATAATAATAATAATAATAATAATAATAGTAATAATAATAAATAAAACATAAGGGGGGTAACCGGGTTCGAACCCGGGTCTCCCGTACAAATACATACACCAAACACCACTACACTGCACGCACATTTGTGCTTAGAAATGAAAACAATTAAGTTTTATTTTTTGAAAACCCGTTAAATCTGCAACTCAAATCGCTGAACCAGAAAACTGTCGAAACTTAATCCAAGCAATCAAGCGTGATTAATGGTTTTTCTTTGATTACAAGTAAGTAACTGATTTCAACTTCAGTTACAACCGAAAATCAAAATCAATTGGTTTGAAACAGAAAGAAATCATTGGTCTTAAATTTTGGATTTTTTAAACTGAAGCTATAACTGTCTTGATGCCTATAAATATCGATTCTACACTTCAACTAAACTCGCTCATTCTCTTAGCATTATTCTGAACTCTCCAAAAACCTCCTCTGTTCAAATCAAAACGTCGCCGGAAAACCGTCCACTCGCCAGAATCATCACTGGAGGATTTCAATTCGGCTCTGATCGGTATAATCTTTTGATTCATGTTCTTTTATCATTTAATTTACTAAAGTATGCTAGATTTCTGATTTAGCAGTCGAGTTTGAATTCTGAGAATTAAACATGAAGAAGATGAAGTTTATATAGTGTATATGTATAAATAAAACCGGGTTAGACACACGGTCCAGTGGATGGATTGTGTGCACATGAATCACAGGTCCCGGGTTCGAGTCGTTATACGTTGCCGATTCTTTAAATAATACAAAACCTTTTTATAACTCGCACATGAAACGATTCAGTTAGTATATAAATATAATTAAAATCCTTTATTTTCCGGGTTAGACACCCAACCCAGTTGGTAGGGCTAGGTGCAACACATTGTATGGGCGCGGGCTCGACTCCGGATAAGTGCAACGGTTCGATGCTAATAAAACTCTTTTTAATTAAAGGAATTTATGAATTAACCCAGTTAGTATATATAGTTAATAAAAAACAAGTTTATAACGGGTTAGACACGTAGCTCAGTTGGTAGAGCTGCGTGCACGTATACGGGATGTCACGAGTTCGAACCTCACACGCTGCCTATAATAAACGAATCTGACCGGTCGTTGACCAGTCAACCCTGAAAAAAAAAGGGGGTAATTTTTTTATAATTAAAATCCTTTTTATTTTTAAAAATTAGTTAAACATACTTAAAAATAAGGTTTTAAAGCCTACAAAATTTGTATAAATTCCACAAAAATAACCTAAAAATCTAATAAAAAGCACTAACTAAAAATATTAATTTTTATATATTTATCGAATTATTGCGTTATTATCTAGGTTAGACTTCTTCGTCTGTAAAATCCTCAATTCGTGCGCACTCTTCATCAATCAAGAAAAACGCACCCACTGTGAGTGAACTCTTACAAATTCCCCTTTTTATTAATGTTTTGGGGTGTATCATGTGTCGATTCATAAATTTCGTTTATCAAACATTTCACACCCCGACCCGCAGCGGAAAAGGTGACCGGGGCATGATTGGGTTTTAATCAAAGCTCATGACATTTATTATGATGTTTCATATTTATTATTTCAATTTAAAAGAGATCATACAATCATATCAAACAAATACAACATGTTCTATTCATCCTTCTAAACTTCATTATTTTTCTTCTAAGGCAATTTCCTATGTTTTCCATGCTTCATCCTGTTCACCTGTATCATATGTAAAAATGGTTTTTGGATCAACAAAAAGTTGGCGAGTGAACCTTGTTAGAAAACATTTATTATTTATTTCTTGTTGTATTTAATATGGAAAAATTGTGCAATATTCATATATGAACAAACGTAAATAAACATACAATAATAACAATTAGCATACAATAACAAACCAACAGCATACAATAACATATCAACTTGCATGAATATATAACATGAATGAAACTGTGCGATCAAGGCTCAATCAAACGGAGCCGATCGTATTGCATGTACTGAAAATGATAAATGTCTGTGCGATCAAGGCTCAATCAAACGGAGCCGATCGTATGTTGGCAACGCCAGGTTCACGCTCATAATGTAATGGGGAACTGCTCAACGCTCATAATGTAATGGGGAGCGGCGGCCTATGAAATTGCATGTACTGAAAATAATAAATTAAATCTAAACAATAACCACACAAACAGTTTATACAAGCTGAATACACATTTATTCATGATATGATGTATGCACAATGATTTAAATATAATAAATAGTAAGACACATGATACACCCCAAAAACGTGATTTAAACGGGGAATTTGTAGAGATTCACTCACAGTGGGTGCGTTCGGTTGATGATGTTGAATGCGCACGAGTTTAGAGGATTGATCGACGAGGAAAAACTAACCTAATTAATAACGAAAAGTAAGGTAAATAAATGGATTTTATTAACAACTTTAATAGGATTTTTGGATATATTTTTGTGAGTTTTAGGCTATTTTCTAACTTTAAAAATGTTATTTTTAAGTATTTTTAATTATTTTTAAATAAAATAAATAAATAAAAATAATAAAAAAATGTTGACTTTTTGACCGTTGACTTGTTGACTTGTTGACCGTTGACCGGTTCGGTCGGTTATATGTGTGCGCTGGGTGAGACTCGAACCCGTGACCTCCCGTACGCGTGCACGCAGCTCTACCAACTGAGCTACGTGTCTAACCCGAAATATTTCTGTTTTTAATTATATTTATATACTAATTAAATTAATCCGAAAATCACTTATTTTTAAAAACGATTTAATGTATCGACTCGGTGCTCGCCACAGGTCTCGAACCCGGGACCTGTGGTTTAGTTTGGCACACAGTCCACCGCTGGACTGTGTGTCTAACTTGGTAAATATTCTAGTTTTTATTATACTTAACATCTTACGGAGTTAACCCGGTTCAGTTTTTAAAAAAAGACATTTTATTACTGCGAAGGTGCGTGTGTCAAGAATCGAACTCGGGACGTGTATGTATTTGTTTGCACACAGTCCACCGCTGGACTGTGTGTCTAACCCGTTCATAAAACTGTTTTTAAATAATCTTATAACATATCTGAACTTCGTCTTCTTCGTTCAAAACACAGACATCGGTTAACTAACTGTTACTTGATTAATTCGGTTAATGAATAAGATGAACAATTGAAAAGTATTGAACCAAAGAGTTTGGGGAAAGAAAGTACCGAACAGATCGTCTTTTTCAGAAAATCCGGCTAAGATCGTCGGATCTGTTTTGGTGACCTTCGGCTGTTAGGATCAATTAACAGTTTGGAGGGATTAGATGTGAAATTGAACTAATGAGTAATGATTATCAGTATGTTTGAATGATCATACCGGTTAACAGCGAGTTTCCGAAAAATCCAGAAGTTTTCCGGTGAAAACAGAAAGTCCGGCAATGTCGTCTGGGGTTGATTCTGAGTGATGGAGTGATGTTAGAATTTGTCTAATAATGGAATGAAACAGAAAAGTCGAGGTATTTACCGCGTAGATGAAAGTCCCGGTTTTCCGGCGACTTGCAGAGAATTCCGGCGAGTGAAATTTCTTTCGACATAAATTCTTCAGAGGTTTAAGGTGAGTGTGGGTGATGTCAGTATGAGCTCCAAGATCTTATGTTTGGGTAAACAGACGAAATGGAATGAACTCGGTTTTCCGGCGAAAATATCCGGTTAATTTTCAGAGAATTCTGGCGACTGCGGCGAAGTTTTCTGAGCGAAATGAAGAGTGCAGGTTGGATAGATTCGTGAGCTTAACTGATGAACAAAGTATAATTCCCGGATTTGAATTGTATTTTTCGGTTTCGAATAGAAATTTAAGGTAATGAATTTTTCGGTTATAACCGATCTTACTGTTAATGTAAACGTTATGACAAAAGAAACGGCAAAGTTTGGCGAAATTGTCGGGATTTCAGGCGTGAGCAGATTTGGGCGCGTTGTGTAACTGGATTTTGATTTCCATATTTAATTTATGTATTAATTGTTTCAATATGTAAACAAAAATCACAAGTGGCGGAGCGGTTGGATGTGTGTGTGTTAAAGCTTTGCTGAACCGGTTGACCCGGCTGACCCGGGTTCGAATCCCAGCTTCAGCATATTATTTTTAATTCACTATTTTAAATACATTTTCAAAAATAAATTTTATATTCTAATATACTTATTAATTATGTATCGTTTAAAATTAATTTGGGCATTAAATACGCAACGAAATTTTTAACTGGTTGTTCGGTTAATAAACGAAGCGGGTTTGGTAAATCCGGTTTTTACGGATGTTATAGTATCCCCTACTTTTTAGAAATTTCGTCCCGAAATTTAAGTAGTGACATATTTGTCTAAAAAGGATGGTGTTTAATTTGACAGTTACATACTTAGAAAGGAGTAAGAGTTCAAATTTTGTTTGAGGCGGTAACGTTCCTTGTAAGGGTTGGATACCCTGCTACAGGAATCGCTTTTTGATGCCTAAGATAATGAATATTGATAAACAGAGTTGATTGACTAAATATGATTTCATGCGCAAGAGTTTTGATATGCTTGGAAAGATAAGGTTATATCCTAAAAACAAAACTTCTACTACTAAAACCTACATGGAACTTCTCATAACCGCCTGACAATGCCTCTGATCCTTTGGCAAGAATACTTATATATAGGAAGTACCAGCGGCGTATCCACCATATTCTCGTCAAATTTTCATTGGTTTTATCAGTAAGTTATGATTGGTTCTATGATGTGACTCTAGAACATAAATAAACACAACAACCAATATCTGAGTCCTAATTCTGATAGTATACATGTTTGAAGGGTGACACAATCCAATTTCTTTAAATGATGAGATGATATGAATGCTAAATCAGTGAGTATAAAACAAACTTCAACCAAGACATTACTAAATCCTACATGGAACTTCTCATAACCGCCTGACAATGCCTCTGATCCTTTGACAAGAATACTTATATATAGGAAGTACCAGCGGCGTATCCACCATATTCTCGTCAAATTTTCATTGGCTTTATCCGTAAGTTATGATTAGTTCTATGTGACTCTAAAACATAAACAAACACAATCAATCAAAGCTTGAGTCTTAATTCTGATAGTATACATGTTTGAATGATGACAATACCTCTCTCGTTTGTTATGATGGAGAGGTTAGTCTATGTAGAAATGAGACACAGCTCAACTTCTTTAAATGTTGAGATTGTAAGGATGATATGAATGTTAAATCAATGAGTATAAAACAAAACTGAAATAGTAATTTGCATCAAGATTCTTGGATAAATTTCCAATTTATAACTGGGATACGGGAAAATTGAGATAACATAAAGAAAAACGTAAAAAACTAAGCGGTTGGAGTTGAATCTTGATTTTCAGTGAAAGGGACTAGTTGGGTGTTTTCGTTTGGGCCGTCATTATCTTCAACAGGATTGGCGTGATGTTGAAAACTCTTCCTCTTGCTGGTGGCCTAGTGATTAGGTTTCCTTGATTTGCTTGGTTAACTGGGTTTGCTTGAGCTTGGGCGTTTATGATGTTAACCAATTGAGGGCACGTGTTTCTAAAGTGGGTAGGGTCGCCACAATTGAAACAAGCTCGAACATATGGGAACATGGGGTATTGGGGTTGTTGATATGTTTGGATCATGTTTTGAGTAGGGGGTGAGGTTTGGTTTTGAGGGGTGCGGCAAACCTTGCTCAAATGACCATAGCGTCCACAATTCGCACATAGTCGATAAAGTAAGGTAGATGGATGGTGATAAAAACAGGTGTTATATTGAGGGTGAGGTCCAAGGTAAGGTTTCTTATTTGGGTAGGTTGAGTTGGGTGCTACTTGAGTGATTGGGATAGCTTGGAGGGGTACGGCTTGTAAGGCTGGTTGATTGCGTTGGGTGACAGCGAAAAGTTGCTCATCTCGTTTCCTCTTGGAAATGGGTTGAGAAGGGGATTCGGTTTGGGTGGAGTTTGAAATTTCAGTTGATGCTTTATCTTTCTTCTTCTCCTCCTTGAAATCTTTATTCCGTATACGGTTCTCGGTGAGCTCTGTAGCTAACTCCATTGCTGCTTCCAAGGTTGCAGGTGTGGTACTTATTACAGAGTCTTGAATTTTTGAAGGAAGACCTCGAATGTAGTGCTCGATCAAACGGTAGTGGGGAGTGAACAAGTTGGGAACCATTTGATTTAACTCGAGGAATCTCTTGTTGTATGTAATGTGGTCGCCTTCCTTTTGTTTCAACGAATAGAACTCATCCTCTAATTTCTTGATTTCGCTCCTTAGGCAAAACCGTCTTGTCATGATTTCTTTCAACTCTTCCCAAGTCAAAGTCATAGCATCTTCAACACCCCGTTCGGCATTCTCTGTATTCCACCAAGTAAGTGCTATTCCAAATAAACGACCAGTAGCATATCGCACTTTGCGATCATCGGGGCAATCGCAATTTAGAAAAATGTTTTCCATTTCTTCAAACCAATAGAGAAGAGCGGTGACACCTTCAGTCCCTTCGTATTTTGTAGGGTCGCAGGATTTGAAATGCTTGTAGGTGCATTTAGTGGTATTTGGGGGAGGGTTAACAACATTTTGAACTTCTTGATTGACGGGATTAGCGGTAAGGGCTTGTTGGACTTGGACTACAATGTTGGGTATTACGGCAGCCATTTGTTGAGCGATTTGGGCAGCCATACGCTCGCGAGCTTTTTCTGCTCTCATCTTCCTACGAGCGGAATTAGAAGACATCTACAAGGAATACATATGAAGAGTATGAGTTGGATGTTTTTGGGATCATGTGTCGATTTAGGAATGAACATTCATAAAATAAACATAGCATAATAAATCTACTACATCCATAGGATGTCTTAGGCTTTGCTTGTAATTGGGCCTTGCATGCCGCCATACTTCACCTTCGTAATCACGTGGGCCCCCATGATTACCGGGTTTTTCATATGGTTCGCATGTGTTAGCCTGATTACGTACACTAAAACCCGGAGAAAATCGAGAAATATGTATGTAACGTATGATATTCGGAATGTATCCAGGTGTGGACACGGTGACATCTCAAAGTGGGGTTAATTCGAACGACGTTTGGTGTGGCATGCTTTGGCCTAATAGGTCCTTCGTACTCTCATCGTTAGTCCCCAGGTAGGCAAACTGGTCCGTTATATTGGATTTATACGAATGCCAACCTAGACAGGACGTTCCAACTACCGGTACTTGTACCCTTACAGTTACTACATGCCCATCGCAGAACTCACTTTGATGAGATTTGAAAAATGAAAAAATGCGACAAAATCTTGAATAACGGAAGTATGAAGATGATTTGAATATGTGAATATTGTAACATGTATGATGAATATGTATGTAAGTATGTATGTTTGACTGTAAGTATAATTCACTAGATATCACAAAATGTAATATTGGAAATATTTGCATGCATTTGTGTATGTAATAAATATGAAACAAATAAATATCATAAGTTTGCATGTAACCACATAAACAATTAAAATCTAATCAACTATAGTATAGGCTCTAAGAGTCTAATAACCTATCCTATATCCCTATAGTTAAAAGCTCTGATACCAATCTGTCACACCCCGACCCGCAGCGGAAAAGGTGACCGGGGCATGATTGGGTTTTCATCAAAGCTCATGACATTTATTATAATTTTTCGGTTATAACCGATCTTACTGTTAATGTAAACGTTATGACAAAAGAAACGGCAAAGTTTGGCGAAATTGTCAGGATTTCCGGCGTGAGCGGATTTGGGCGCGTTGTGAAACTGGTTTTTGATTTCCAGATTTAATTTATGTATTAATTGTTTCAATATGTAAACAAAAATCACAAGTGGCGGAGCGGTTGGATGTGTGTGTGTTAAAGCTTTGCTGACCCGGTTGACCCGGCTGACCCGGGTTCGAATCCCGGCTTCAGCATATTATTTTTAATTCACTATTTTAAATACATTTTCAAAAATAAATTTTATATTCTAATATACTTATTAATTATGTATCGTTTAAAATTAATTTGGGCATTAAATACGCAACGAAATTTTTAACTGGTTGTTCGGTTAATAAACGAAGCGGGTTTGGTAAATCCGGTTTTTGACGGATGTTATAGTATCCCCTACTTTTTAGAAATTTCATCCCGAAATTTAAGTAGTGACATATTTGTCTAAAAAGGATGGTGTTTAATTTGACAGTTACATACTTAGAAAGGAGTAAGAGTTCAAATTTTGTTTGAGGCGGTAACGTTCCTTGTAAGGGTTAAGTACCCTGCTACAGGAATCCTTGTAAGGGTTGAGTACCCTGTAACTGGTTGTTCGGTTAATAAACGAAGCGGGTTTGGTAAATCTGTTTTTTGACGGATGTTATAAAACACTTGTGCTATTACCATTATATGATCTAAACGTGTGATGTAAATGTTGGTTGTTGTGTTGCGTGTTTACATTCTGTCAAGTTGCGTGCAAATCATTCATTAGGCCCATCAGTTCCTCGTTGGAGACGAGTTGAGCATCAGGTGCCTCATTAGATCGGCTCCGTTTGATTGAGCCTTGATCTCATTGTTCATCATTTGATATGTGTGTGTGTGCATTAATTGATATTATGTATTTTGTGGTTAAATTTACATGTACGTATACTCATATTTGGTTATGCACATTTTTTTCCAATACAACTAGTTCTTTCAAACATTTAAATAAGATTCACTCGCCAACTTTTGTTGACCCAAAACCCTATTTTTACACATGATACAGGTGGACAGGTTGAAGCAAGGAACACATAGGAAATTGCCTTAGAAGAAAAATAAAGAAGTCATGAAAAATGTATTTGAACATGTTGTGCTTGTATGTTTATTGTAATTTCTTTTTTAAAAAGAAATAATAAATATGAAACTTTATAGTAAATGTCATGAGCTTTGATGAAAACCCAATCATGCCCCGAATACCATTTCCATTGCGGGTCAGGGTGTGACAATACAAGTTTGAAAATAAAATCTAAGTGTAAGAGTTTATTTCAATTATGACGGGAGTATAACAAAGATGAATCGCATATATATGTAGGCGACTCTCACATAATAATAGCATATAATTGAATTCCTTAACTAGCATGCATAGTAACATAATCATAACAATGTCGTAAGAATACAAATTAAAACTAATAAGCATAAACAACTCAAACGTAACAAGTAGCATGTATAAACGAGTTTAATCTAACACATATAATTCATATAGCCGTAATTGATAACCCGTTTGGTATTGGGAACACATTTAATCTTGTTAAAAATAAATTTTGTAATTTATACTTGTTGCACCCCAAAATGCGTTAAAGTGTAAAAAGGGGTCGAGTATGCTCACTTTTTGTGAAGCGTCCCTCGGTATTCCGTGAAGTGTTGAAGAGTTTGATGTCGTGGCGCCGATGTCAATATACATGAGTAAACGAAGATTTATATATATATTAGTGGTTGTCGAATCGTTAATAAATAAATATACAATTTTGCTTATTTTTATAAAAAGGATAACGTGAATACGATATACTTCGCGGTGAGATAAACACTTTTTAAATGGCGGAGTTTTTATGAAAATCGGGCAGAGTTTCCTCTGTTTTCGGACGATCCCGACAAGGCAAAGTGTCGACTAAATTTCAAAACTCATCAAATAGTGTAATATCAATATATAACTTCGCTAAGTGTGTAAACAAGGTAATTTTGCTGAATGCTAACTGATTTTTATATAAAACGACATTATAACAAGTTTAAATTTCGCCACGACACATCGATTTGAACTCGGTTCGAATTTAACGTTAACAAACTAGCTAATTCGTATTATTAAATTTTACCGAGCCCCGCATCGGCTGAGTTGATTGCGCTGACCGGTGGTTGACCAGTTTGACTTTCGTTGACCGCTGCCCTAAACCCGAGCCATGACTTGAATAGAAAACCGACCCGCGACACGAGTGGAGAACCAAGTCGTTGTACCACCGCCTCCGGACCTGAAAACAAACGCAAACAGAAAGTGCGCACGAACCAGTTTGGATTGGGACTGAAACGACTAAACCATAGCTTGTACCTGGACCGAAACTGAGCTGAATCACATTAACCAAACTGAGTCGAGTCTGTGATGAAACCGGACTGAACAGTGATGAACCTGCCGGAGACCTGAGTCACTACCGCCTGCGGCTTCCGCCGCTGCCTTCTGCGGCCTCCATTTCCATCACCGGCCCCACCGGCTTTCGTGTTAAAACACCCGGTCAACCACCACAGGGCTAACCCTGTGGTGGTGTTGTTGCTGCAGTGGCCATGGGCCGCCACCAAGTGGTGGTGGTCGGCCGGCTGGTTATCAACGAGAGAGAGGGAGGGAGGGAAGGAATGAGAAAGGGGTTGCAGGGGTGTGGGTGTCGGTTGCGGCTGGAGAGACGCCGGAACTCCGGCTCAGTGACCGGAAATCAGGAAGGAGGCAGGAGAGAGATGAGGGGGTGTGCGGCTAGGTTGTGTGGAGTGTGTGTGTGATGTATATAATTATAACTAGGGTTTTAGTTAGGGTTTAGGTGGTGTGTTGGGCAAGGCCCGTTAACCCGTTTTAACGTTTTTTAGTGGCCCAAACGTACCGACGAGATCTGATTTAAGTACAAGTTTCATAAAACGCTTAATTTATTTTGTTTATTATTATTATTATTGTCGTTGTTGTTTTTTATTATTATTATTGTTATTATTATCTATAAAATAATAACTAAATAAATAATAATAATAATAATAAATAAATTAGACGAATAGATAATTCAGTGGTACGACACGTATTTCCTAAAATAAATTTTACGGAAACGCGAGGCGTTACATAAACAAGAAACACAACCATTGTTCATGTTCATATGTTTAACTTATCAAACAAATTTATTATTTATATTAATCCATTTATTAAACAAACAAACATAAAAAACTTCCAACTTTTTTTACAACATGTGTATAGTAATTTTCTATTTTTATAATAGTGGGAGACTATGAGTACCGGATAATTAACTTTTTGAAAAATGAGTGCATGGGATAATATTTTTTGAAAAATGATATGATGTATAGAAAAGGAAATAAAATAATAAATAGATCAAGTTGGTGTGATTTGTTTCCTTTTTTAGGTGGTTAATTGGATGCAGCATTCAAGTGGGGGTGGGTGGACCCAACTGGTTAGGTGGACTCTTTTTTTAATGACGATGGCTACGTGTGTGGTTCAAAGGCCACATAAATCTCTGGTCAATGTTTAGCCAACTCAATAGTGTAGTACAATCTTCCAATAAAATAACTTTTCGTTTTGATAATTAAAACCTTGTAAAGTTTTAATTAGTTATTTTTTGAACAACATATAGTTTTTAATTAATTAAAAACAAAAACCAGTCAATGAGCTGGTGATGGAGCGATAACAGAGAGGCTTGTTGTTTCAAATGACCCAGATTCGATTCATGTCTCCACCATTTAGTTTCGGTGACACCTGATTATGATGGGAGACTAAGCGTGTAGGCGGCGAATCGCTAATTCGATCCTTGAACTGAACAATTTTACCTCACCGAACTGTCGTGCAGTGGCGGATGTAGAAAATTTTCGTAGGGGTAACGTTTTATAAAAAAAGGGTAACGAAATCGAAAAAACGTCAAAAAAAAATTTTCTTCTAAAATTTACACTACCGCCGGAGCGCCAAGGGGTAGCGGAGGCTACCCCTTCCCCTAAGGTAGGTCTGCCCTTGCTGTCGGCCTTCGAGCAATGTTCACGGGTTTCGGCCTAGGTGAGAGTTTCCCCGGTTCGGAGGCGAGTGTATCCCGATGTTCTGAATTTCTCAGTAGCCCATTCAAAGGATTCGTTAGGCGTCCATAAAAACCAAAATATCGAGTGATTTTTCTATTGTGAAACTTGTAAATTATGCAAGATACGACATGCTTATTTTTAATGTAAGAATATATACAATCGTCAAATTAAAAATAAATCACTGTTCACCGTCCAACCAACTCAACATTAAAAAAAACAATTTTCTAATAAATAAGTTAAATAAAAGATTATGAAGTTCTTTTAAAAAATAATGAAGTATGTAAAACATATTCGACTTTAAGAAATATTGAAAGCATAATTTATTTTTCAATCATTTAAATTCTTTAAAAGTAACTAATTATCCAAATTACTTTTCTTAGAATATAACAAAAGGTTCATGTTTTATTTACCTGAACTCTATATAATCACACTTGTTAAATTAGATATTGTAGTCTTTTTATGGAATAAAACAAGTATTGCTTTTAGGGGTCACACTCGCATGCGATGGGGATGCGTAAATGGTGAAAGTAACATAAAAATATTCTTTAGGTAGAAATAAAGTTTAGTATTCTTTAGAAAAAGAAAAGAATACTATATCATATTCTCCTGATTAGTTATAAAAATAATCATCATCACACTATTTCTTATTTTAATATTAACCTTTTTACATTCATAAATATACCTCAAACAACATTTATGTATTGTAAATATTTTTATAACAAAAAGTATAGAAGATCATGCCATTCATTTCTGGAGGCTCATGATTGCGCTACCAAGGGTTATCAATATAACTTTGGCTATAGGTCTCCGTTTTGTCAAATCGAGCTTGAAACGAGGAGTACTGGCAAGGCCACTTTTCCAAGTTCCAGTACAAAAACGCATTCTAGTGAAAGTTACGGGCCTTTTTAATGTTTTTTTTTCCATGTTTTATATATTTTATTTTTGGGCTTGTGTTTGGCCCATGGCCTTTTTATGGCCCGTTTCGAATTTCGGTTCTTATTTATGTTCTTGAAATGTAATTGGGATGGTCATTCATAAGTTTTTGGCAGTAATCATTTTTCACTTCGAATTTTCTGCCTTTTGGGTTGAATTGGGGGTTTGGGGAAGATTGTCGCGGGTATTCACAGAATTCGTGATCAATCCTTCGTTAACGTTTCACACGCTACATCAAAAATCAAGACTAAAAGATTATTGCTGTCTCTAAGATTTCGAAGAATGATAAAGAGCTTAGTGGGATAAATATACCTGTATATAAAATGATGGAAGACATTAAAGCAAACTCCTTATGGATCAAAGGCAGAACCGTATTTCAAATCTGGTGTTGAAGAGATGGTGTCATTTTAATATAAGAGACATAGTTAAGTTATGTATTTTAAACGTTTTATTTCCATCTTATAAATTGTTGGGTTTTTATATCATATGTTATCCCATTCTATAATCATAGAATCCGGTTGTTAAAAAATATGACTTTGTAGTCACTCACTCAACACACGTTTCAAGACGATAATATAAAGGATAAAGGCTGAAGGTATGTTTATGAATCTAAGGTGCAGTTTGTTTTTTTAAGAGGTAAAATGCTGCAGTCTGTGAACTACATCTGCACACATCTGTAGAAGAAGAGGTGGAACAAATCTCTGTAGTCTGCAAGAATAAGGTTGTTTGTTTTTTAACGTATGTAGACTTCTAAAAGAAACTGGTGGTGGTGGACGTGGACGGTAGGTAATGGTGATGAACGGTAGTGGGTGGTGGATGGTGGTGGTGTTTAACCCTCTGCTGATCTTGAGAAGATCTTAAAAATGGTTGGGCCAGATCTGCACCAAGAAGAGATCACGCAGACGTTTTTTAATGAAACGTATTGAAAAACAAACATTCTGCAGATAACAATATCTACGTATGATCTACGCAGTATAGATAGAAGAGCCTATCTTTTCTAAAAAAACAAACAACACCTAAATAGTCAAGGGGTTACGTCGTTTAGTTTTATAAAATAAAAAAATAATATGAAAAAAAAAGATTAATATCAGAAACTTCCACTCCCCTTAATATTTCTTCCACAAATTATTGCTTAAAAAATATCATACAAAAAGCTCTCTGCAACACAACACAACACAACACATTCTGCTTCAGTTTCTCCATAGCTTCACTTTGATGAGTTTTGTCTTGTGTCCTCTAAATCAATAGTTTCTCCTTCAGTTTCTTCTTTGAGGACAACAAAGGTATCAAATCAATAAATTTGTTACAGTTTTTTCAACTTGTTATTCATTTGTATGCAATTTCATTGGTTGATTTTGATTCTCTTTCTTATTTATAAGCATTTAGAGTTTATATGTATTCTGATTTGTTGTCAGACAACAGTTTTAGCTTAATCTGAAGTTTTCATAAATATAAGAATTCAGTTTAAGAAAAATGAAAATTAGTGGTTTAGTTTTTTTTCAGGTATGCTTAAAGTTGAATCTGACTCTTTTATTTGAAATGTGTTATATCTGTTTCTGAATTGTTTGTTTTGCTTTATTCTGTTATATCATAAGTTGAGTTTTAATTGTGAGTTATGCTACATTTTAAGCTTATGGATGTAGGAGTGGATTATAGAGCTCATCGTTGTTGAATGAAGTTTCGTTTAAGAGAATGGATGAGTTACCGCGTAGCGAAGCAACTGCGGTTAATGTTATTGATAACAAACGGTTCCTGACGAAGAGCGTGTTGTTAACGAAGCATGGAAGCGCAAATATGCAGGAAATGGTTTTACCTGGTGATGTTAATATTGAGTACAACAGGCTTGTATTTAGATGAAGCGGATGGAAAAATTGTTGCTGCGGTTGATTGTTCAGAACACACGTGCACCAGCACTCGTTGTTTAAACGATGCAGGAGCGGTTGTTGAAGAGTTAACAGTAAGGAATTACAGCAGTGGAATGATTAAACATAGTTTGCATAACAAATGGCACGCTTTCTTCCCAGATAAAATGCATAAGTCAAATAAGTTACATCGAAATACAACTTCCGAAAGCATAATCAATAAGTACAAATCGAATACAAATGACGATGAACCTTTCACGGCTTGAAGAATGCAGGTAACTCCTGTTGTGACTCGAACGAAGATGCTCTCTCAATCAGGATTTTCTAACACTTTGTGAAAAATACAATGAAGGGGAAGGGTGTTGTTTGCATAGTCAGAATAGCAAGGCCGCTTAGTGATGTAACTCTGCACCTAATTTAAGTAACGAAATTACTGGTCGCGTTTCTAGTGTTCATGAAGCGTTGAGTCTAAGAGAATGGCTGAAATCTGGTCGAACAAGGTAGATAAATCAAAGAGCATGTATATATTCAAGCAGATTGTAGATCTGGTAGATTCGTCTCATTCGCGTGGAGAACCTTTGCTAGCCTTACGCCCATCCTGCTTCAAGTTGATGCCACTAAACCAAGTTTCGTACATGGTCACGATATTCGGAGCAAAAATATCAGTAATCTGTTGGTTGTGTTAGAAAGGAAAGAATTTTTTTAGAGAAAATTATGGATCAGTTTGCATCATCTCCATAATTGTCTAGTATTGACAGCTCACAATCCGGAATTCTAGTCATCAACTTTATTGCTTTCCTTTTTCAGTTATCTTGTAAAAGTCTATTTATAGAGGCCTTTCTTTGTAAAAATTTTTAAGAAAAAAGGTCAATGAAAAACAACAACAATCGTTCCCTCTGAATATCATTGCAAAACATGGTATCAGAGCGGTGAGAGATCCTCACAACCTTTGCTCATCATCTACCGTTTTTTGTTTTTGGCCGCCATGTCTAACGACGGCAGCCTGGTCAAAACAACAATGACCTATCAACCCAAATAGCCAATATTCTCAAAAACAGTCTTAACATCCAACCCTCAAACATCAAATTATCCGACAGCCTTACCATCAGTGTTAAACTAAACAGCCAGAATTATGCCCTCGGGGCAAGAATGATCCGCGTAGCCATTGGAGGAAAATCGAAAGCATTATTAAGCCATCTTTTGAAAACCCACCAAACACAACAGATGAAAAATACCAACAGTGGGAACAAGATGATTTGGTGGTGTTCTCTTGGCTCATCCAAAATATTGAACCATCACTCGCTAGCAACCTAACCGAGTTCCCTACAGCAAAATCGCTGTGGAATGCTTTGGTGGTCACGTATAACAGTGGAAAAGATAAGTTACAAACGTTTGATTTGCACGTCAAAGCCAACGAATTCAAACAGAATGGTCTATCTCTTGAGGATTTTTGGATAGTAATGCAGGGAATTTGGGGGGAGATTGAAAGGCGAGATCCAAATCCAATGACTTGTTCCGCTGACATCACTGCATACAACAACATTAGGTCAAAACAATAACTTTTTCAGTTTTTGAATGCCCTAGAACCTATCAAACGAGAAATTCTCAGATGGGACCCACTACCAACGGCCGAAGGGGCATATGCAGCCGTTCGAAAGGAAACAGCCCACCAGAATATCCTTGGATCTGTTCCTCCACCGTCACAGGGCATCGCCGCCGGCTTGGTCACTACCGACACAGATGGAGCCAGCTACATCACACGAGGACAGCGGGGTACGAAACCGACAACCGGAGCCAACACCGGATTGATAAATCAAAGCTTAAATGCACACACTTTGGTATGAATAAACACACAAAAGAACAGTGTTTCAGACTTGTGGGTTATCCGGATTGGTGGGGTGATGGTCACAAGAAAGGAAAGAAGGAAGGAGGTGATGCGTCGGCGGCCGTGGGCAACCCGTCGGCCACCAGCAGCGGCGCCGACAACTCAACCGGAGCATTTGCAGGTGTGGCGGCTGAGATCACAGAGAACAGGGGAATCGATACAGGTAGAAGGGTTGAAGATAGGATGTGTTTTTTAACCCTTCAAAAGTTTTATCTTTACAACCTATTTTTTATTCTTGTGCAAAAAATACCCCTGAAGTTCCTAATAATAAAACAACCATGATAGATAACAAAGAAATTGGAGAGGTTAATACGGCACTAAATGATATTCAATCCGGGCTTGGATTTTCGATTGTGGTGCCACTGACACCATGACCTACGACCCTTCAGATATTTGTGTTACTTTGAGACCCCAAAGAAAGTATATACAAACTGCAAACAGGGAGATTATGCCACTGAAAGGAGGGGGTACAATTGAACTGTCACCAACATTAAGATTACGGAATTGTCTTTGTATACCATCCCTGTCTCACAAACTACTTTCGATAAGTCATGTGACAAAGGAATTGAATTGCACGCTTCTTATGCATCCTACTTTCTGTATACTGCAGGACATCAGGACGGGAATGATTATTGGACGTGGCACTGAGCGGTAAGGATTGTAATTACGTAGATGAAGTGACTCAGCAAGGTACTGCAACATTGGCTCATGGAACAACAAATAGAGAGGCATGGTTATGGCGTAGGAGACTTGGCCACCCTTCTTCTGGTTATTTACATCGTTTATTCCCTAAACTTTTTCGTTTTAATGAATCATTAAAATGTGAAACTTGTGTTTTGGCCAAAAGTCATAGGCACATCTACAAACCCAAATAATACTAGAGTTGACGATCCTTTTGATTTGATTCATTCTGATGTTTGGGGTCCTGCGCCAGTTAATGGGGGGCAAAATTTTCGATATTTTCTCTTATTTGTTGATGATTGCACTCGTATGTCTTGGATTTATTTCTTGAAAAACAAATCCGAAGTATTTGATAAATTTGTTATATTTCACACCATGATCAAAACTCAATTTCAGCAAGATATCAAAATCCTTCGGTCAGATAATGGAGGAGAATTTGTTAACACCTCCATGAAACAATATTTTCAAACAAAAGGGATGATTCATCAAACCTCTTGTCGACATACCCCAGAACAAAATGGAGCTGCCGAACATAAAAATCGTATTCTTTTAGAAATAACTCGAGCCCTCATCATCGAATCACGAGTCCCTAAAACATTCTGGCCTGAAGCTCTTGCCACAGCCACATATCTCATTAATCGACTCCCTACCATGATCCTAAAGTTTAAAACCCCGTTACAAACCCTATCCGAATTCACTAAAATACCCCTGACCCTCACTCTTGAACCTCGCGTTTTTGGATGTTATGTCTTTGTTCACATACCAAAGACTAAACGTACAAAAATCGATCCTCGTGCTGAGAAATGTGTATTTGTGGGATATGGTATTGATAAAAAGGGGTACCGATGTTACAATCCAACGAAACGTCACATATACACTACAATAGATTGTGACTTTCTGAAACATAATACTTTTACCTTACCCAACACACTGGTCAGGGGGAGAGAGAAAGTAGTGACACACTAAGTTGGCTAAGGTGGATACCATCATCAGAAGAGGTCAGCCATAGCACCCAAGCTGAGTCGCCTCCATCTACGACACCTACAATTAGTGTCATTGAACATAATCTTCCCAACCGGATGTCCGAGTAAGTGCTCCTCAAGCTGATTTTCAATACAATACCGATACTTTCAATACTAATATTCATGAAGGAGCAACTGAATCAACCAATTCATTGCAAGAGGAATCATTGCAAGAGGAACAACTTCCAAATGCAAATGAAGAAGCAACACAAAGTTATGTCCTTCCACAGAGAATCAACAGGGGCGTTCCCCCAAGAAGGTACTCCCCTGAGAAAGAAAGTCGGAGTTCTAGATACCCCATGGCAAACGTTGCCAATAGAATTATGACAGAAGAAACCAAAGGATTTGTGTCTGCTATTTTCTCCGAAGAAACCCCAACCTCTATGGAGGAAGCGTTAAAATCAAAACATTGGAGAGAGGCAATGAAAGCAGAGATGGGTGCTTTAAAGAAAAATGAGACATGGGAAAAATGTGTTCTTCCTCTTGGAAAAAAACCTGTAGGATGTCGGTGGGTGTTTACTACAAAATATAAGCCAGATGGAACAATTGAAAGGTACAAAGCCCGATTGGTGGCTAAGGGATATACCCAGACATATGGGATTGATTATTCAGAAACTTTTTTCCCTATTGCCAAAATCGACACAACCAGAGTTCTCTTCTTAATAGCAGCGAATAAAGACTGGCCTCTCCATCTACTTGATGTTAAGAATGCCTTCCTGCATGGAGACCTAAAAGAATAGGTATATATGGAAGCTCCTCCTGGGTTTGCAGAAGACTTTAAGGATGGTGAAGTTTGCCATCTTAAAAGGTCTCTCTATGGGTTAAAACAATCTCCTAGAGCTTGGTTTGGGAGGTTTACTATAGCCATGAAGAAATATGGCTTCAAACAAAGTAACTCTGATCACACTCTGTTTCTTAAACGAAGATGTGAGCTCATAACATGTCTGATTATCTATGTTGATGACATGATTATTACTGGAAATGACGAAGAAGAAATGGAGAAACTAAAAAGAAGTTTGTTTACCGAATTTGAAATGAAAGACTTAGGAAGACTTAAGTATTTCCTGGGAATTGAAGTTCTTAGGTTTAAACAAGGGATTTTCATTTGCCAAAAAATACATTCTTGACTTATTGGCAGAAACAGGGATGATCGACTATAAACCAGTGGATACCCCAATGGTAGCAAACCTGAAACTTCATATTGAAGAAGGAGCTGAGCTTGCAGACAAAGAGAGATACCAGTGGTTGGTGGGAAAACTAATATATCTTTCCCACACTCGTCCTGACATCGCGTACGCAGTAGGGGTGATAAGTCAGTTCATGCATCAACCACAAGTTTCCCATATGGAAGCTGTCTGGAGGATTATTAGATACCTTAAAGGGACAGTTGTCCATGGTGTCTTGTTCAGAGCGAATGGGCATCTAATGATTCAGGCATACACTGATGCAGACTGGGCAGGAGATAAAGAAACTCGAAGATCAACCTCTGGATACTTTACTATGGTCGGAGGGAATCTTGTCACATGGAGAAGTAAGAAGCAAAAGGTGGTTGCTCTTTCGAGTGCCGAGGCCGAATTCAGAGGGATCACTCGAGGTCTAGCCCAGGTGCTCTGGATACGTAAACTTTTAACTGAGTTTGGTTTCTTAAAAAATGAAGTAACCAAAATCATGTGTAATAATGAAGCAGCAATACAGATCTCTGAGAATCCAGTTCAACATGATAGAACCAAGCATGTGGAGGTGGACAGACATTTCATTAAAGAAAAGTTGGAGGCAAAGATCATAGAACTTCCCTTCATTCGATCCGAAGATCAGCTTGCTGATATTCTAACAAAAGCCACGAATAGGAAAATCTTTGAAAACTGTTTGGCCAAGTTGAATTTTGGTGATCCCACTATTCAACCTGAGGGGGAGTGTTAGAAAGGAAAGAATTTTTTTAGAGAAAATTATGGATCGGTTTGCATCATCTCCGTATTTGTCTAGTATTGACAGCTCACAATCCGGAATTCTAGTCGTCAACTTTATTGCTTTCCTTTTTAACTTATCTTGTAAAAGTCTATTTATAGAGGCCTTTTCTTTGTAAAAATTTTTAAGAAAAAAGGATCAATGAAAAACAACAACAATCGTTCCCTCTGAATATCATTGCAAAACAGGTTGGTGCTAGCCAAAGCTCAAAAAGAAGAAAGCTTGCAGAAAATGGGAACTCGTTTTGTAGGTGGCCTCAGTTTGCGATAAATTCTGGTTTCCAAGATTCTGGATACGGATTTAAGGAAGAGAATGTATCTAAAATGGTGTCTAACTTTGGCGGTGATGCACTAGAAGAACAGTGGTATGCCAGTCCAGAGGAATCTACAGAAAGGTGCCCCACATTGTCTTCGAATGTCTAAGCGCTAGGCGTTCTTCTATTTGAGGTGCACATTGTGTTTCATTGGAGCTTATTTTATCTATAATCATGTTGAAAGATGTTTGCTTGTAACTTATATGGTATTTTCTTGATTTTCAGCTACTGGGGTCGTTTGAATCTGCTAGAGCGCGTGCTATTGCTATGATGGACCTACGGCAGAGGATCCTTCCTCCTAGTTACCTGACGGAGAATCCTAAGGAAGCTGGATTCTGTCTTTGGCTGCTTCATCCTGAACTGTCATTACGTCCAACAACAAGGTATTGTTTGGATCATGTTGGTTGTGCTTTCTTTTCTCGTATATATGACTAGGGTTGCAAACAAACCGAACGAACACGAACAAATCGTTGTTAAGAAATATATGTGTTCATGAACACTTAGTGAACGAGATTCTATGTTTCATGTCCGTTTGTTAAGGAAATGAACGTGTTCGTTTGTTAATTTTAGGCAACGAATGAATAAGAACGTTGATGAACACAAAATAAGGTTCATGAACTCAAATGGAAACAAATGAACACAAACAAGCATTCATGAACATAATATATAATACCATGACACTTATTAGATACTTTATTTGTCAGAATTTTGAAGGATTTAAATAAAATATAAAAGCTAAACATTAATGAACTATCAACACAATCGAACATAAATGAACACGTTACCGAACGTTCACGAACATAAATGAACAAACGTGGTCTCTGTTCATGTTCGTTCATTTAACTAAACCAACAAAATTTCTTGTTGGTGGTCATTTGTTTAATAAACGAACGAACTTGCCGTCAAACAGTTCATGAACTGTTCACTGAACGTTTGGTTTGTTTGCAGCCCTATATATGACTACAGTCACATGCTCTTGTTTTATATTACTTCACCTGTGATGCCAAATCTGTTGTGATGCTAGTACTGTTCAAGTGCATGAATTGTGTTTTTTTTTACAGGGACATCCTATAGTCCGATCTTATAAGCGACATACAACAGTCATCTGTAAAACAGTTGTCATCAACCATTTCTCATAAAGATAACGAGTCAGATTTAATGTTGCATTTTCTTGTATCTCTGAAGGAACAAAAGCAGAAACGTGCCACAAAATTAGTCGAAGATATTAAACGTTAGAATCCGACATCTCAGAGATCGAATCAAGACGGCCAAATAGTACTTTAACTTTTCCTGAACCTAGAATTTCTAGTCTCGGTGGATCACGATTAATAAACAACATAAATCATCTTGAACACGCTTACTTTCGGTGCGATCCACCATAGGGAATCCCGACACCTATGATATCACAGAATCTGGACAGCATGAAGTTCTAAAAAGTCAGGAGAACAATATTGTGACAAAAAAGATGGAAGCGGACAAAAAGGCGTTAGATCGCCTTGGGGTCTTTTTCAACGGTTTGTGCAAATATGCTCGTTATAGTAAGTTTGAAGTTCGGGGCATTTTAAGGAATGATGATTTTACTAGTATGGGAAATTTTATATGTTCAGTTGGCTTTGACCGAGATGAGGACTATTTCGCAACTGCTGGAGTGTCGAAAAAGATAAAAGTATATGATTTTCATGCTTTGTTGGATGATTCTGTTGACATTCATTATCCAGATGTCGAACAAATCAAAGATTAGTACCATCTGTTGGAATAGCTATATCCGAAATTATCTAGCTTCAACAGACTATGATGGTGCGATCAAGGTTAGTACATTTATTAATTTCATGCATAAATATGAACTTCATGTGGATCTGTTACTGATTATTTTCTAATGTTTGTTGCATATTGATGAACCCAGATATGGGATGCTGGAACCGGTGAAGTGGTTTCTCATCATATTGAGCATGAAAGGAGAGCATGGTCTGTTGACTTTTCTCGAGTTGACCCGATAAAATTAGCCAGTGGAAGTGATGATTGTTCTGTAAAACTATGGAGCATTAATGAGGTATGCTTCTTCTCCCCATTATCATCGTTACAGCAGATGTCCTTTATGTTTTAATTTCTTTACAACGGATGTCCTTTATTTATGTAATCTTTTTAGGGAGAAAGGACACCACCTGTACAGAAATTAGAACATAACGGACATCCGCTGTAATTTCGTTAGTTAAAGGAAAGCGCCTGGAATTTTGCTGAAACTTAAAGGACGTAAAATACAGTTTACCCTATTATAAATTTAGTTTATTATTTGGATTTTTTAGATGTATATTTCACCCCTTATTTATCAAGTTAACAATAACTTTCTAGGTATGTTACTCAAAGAAACAACGTTTTGTTCTTTTTATATGCAGAAAAAGAGCTTAGCCACGATCAAAACCACTGCAAACGTCTGTTGTGTCCAATTTTCTCCTTACTCGACTCATCTACTGTCGTTTGGGTCTGCTGATTATAGAACTTATTGTTATGATCTTCGAAACGTTTGAACGCCCCTGTGTACATTGTCTGGCCACGACAGAGCTGTTAGCTATGTCAGATTCTTGGATTGCGGGACCCTCGTTTCTGCATCAACCGACAACACATTAAAAATATGGGACCTCAGTAAAGCCGATTTCGGTTGCTTATCAACCAGCAGTTGCATCTTAACCTTTAAAGGACATACTAATGAGAAGGTATGTTTCAATAGTTTAGCATTGCGTAATCCGTTAATCACATTTGCTACATTCTTAATGAAAATTTACGTCTTGCATAATTTTGTTGGATTATCTGTTTTTGATGGATACATTGCATGCGGTTCAGAAACTAATGAGGTATATCATATGTGTCCTATTTTAGAGTAAAATGCCACTTTCGTGTCTCTGAGGTTTGCCAGTTTCGCGACTTTCGTCCAAAAGTTTGTTTTTTCGCATCTGGATCCAGAAGGTTTGAAATCTTGCCATTTTCATCTGACTCGTTAACTCCATCCATTTTTCTCCGTTGAGCCAGGGGTATTTCTGTCCTTTTTGTTATTTTAAGGGTTTTGAATACGTGTAAATTATGCTAAATGCTTTTACATAAAGTGAAAAAGACCGAATTGCCTTTTAAATTATCAAAAAATACAACAATACCCCTAACTTAACGGAGAAAAATGGATGGAGTTAATGAGCCAGGTGAAAATGGCAAGATTTCAAACCTTTTGGATCCAGATGCGAAAAAACAAACCTTTGGCTGAAAGTCGCAAAACTGGCCAAACCTCAGAGACGAAAATGGCCTTTTACTCCCTATTTAATGTATGACTTTGTCTACATATAAGTGATTAGCATCAACTATTTGTCGTTTTCAGGTGTTTGCTTATTATAGATCGTTACCTATGCCTATAACATCCCACAAGTTTGGATCTATTGATCCCGTATCGGGTAAGGAGACCGAAAATGAAGGCAATCATTTTGTTTCAAGTGTCTGTTGGAGACAAAAATCAGATATGGTTGTTGCAGCCAACTTTACTGGATGTCTGAAGTGTTGCAGATGGTCTAACAAAGGTTTTGACTTTTTTTCTGCTCAAGATTTATGTGTTGACTTTGACCTAGTGATAGTTAGTACATCTCAATCTTGAGTTTCATTTTCATTATATTTTACTTCATGTATATTGTGATATTAGGTGTAGAAATGTAGAATTTTGAAGTTGTTAAAAGCGGTTGTCGAGTAATAATTTGTACAGTTTCTAATTTTTGAGGTTAATGAAAAATTTATTTTATTGTATTATTTTCGTATTTCTGTTTGTACAAGCACATGTGCTCAGTGGAGAAGCTAACGAATAAGTTCATCTACTGAAAGATCGGTCAGGCGAATGACTTGGTGATTGTTGTCGCAGCGTATTGGTTAGCATTATATTTTCCTATTTTTGGTAATCTTGAAGTTTTACATTAAAAGAAACAAGGAGAAAATGTAATATGTTTTCGCATGTATATTCTCTGGAGTCAACGCCATGTAGACTTCCGCTTCAGCTTCAGAAATCTCCGGTGCTCATTGTTCTTAAACCGACTATTAAGACCATCTAAGGAAGTTGGATGATCATCAAATGGAGTATGTTTGTGTAACATATCCAGGTTCTTGTCTTTTATATTAATCTGGATCATTTGCAATAATGTTTGGGACCAGGGGTGTAAATCATGATTTGGTGATATTTTGTGGGATAAAAATAAATTTTAAAAGAATGTGAACATTTATTTAAAAAAGTTCATAAATTGGTTTTGCAGTATTTGAGTAGCTTATCTAGAAAATGTTACATTTTTATACAAATGATGTAAAGATCTTGTAAATGTTTAAAATTAAAAAAAATTGTTGTAATAAGTATTTAGTATGTATATAATGATAATAACTTGTATACGTTTGATAAACATCATCAGTTAGTAAGACTAATAATGATATAAATATTAATTTTAAGAAGAGTAAATGAGTAATTATTTTTTTTTCTTATCGGCACATCAGCATATGAAGGCCACATGTACATTTTTTAACAGAATATAAAGTTATCTAAAGTTATCAACGTTAGATACGGTTTTTGATTATCGAAAACCAAACTGAACCATTGAGCTTTGAATCTGAGGAACTAAACCAAACCGTTAGTTACAGTTTTGTTCCGATTGGGTTTCACGGTTTGGGTCAAGAGCCATTCAGATGAACACGTTTCGAATCCGTTTAGGCATTTAGCACTTTAATTCTAGTGCAAATGAACTGATTTATCTCAAGCCCAGAAGCAAAATTACTTGGCCCACATGCAAGATCTTAAGCCCAGATGTTGACTGATTAAGGATTTAATGGATGTTCACTTAGGCCAATTCATTCCTTAAGCACAATATAAATAGTTTAATATACCTAATATAATATATATATAGGGGAGGGTTTAAATGAGAACGCTAAATATCGCGAGAACCGTAAGAACGAATAAAAAAACCACTAGAACTTGGTCAAAAACAAGTGAAATTCAAAATTTCTTTTTACACTTTTCATTATCATTCGAATACAATTTAATTACCACATTTAAATTTACGTGAACTCGGAAATAAAGAAAATTTACACATGTGTAAGTTTGCCATTTACACATGTGTAAATTTGTTATATTAACACATGTGTAAAAAATCTAATAAGAGTGATTTGAGAGGAGAAATGAATTATTTGATGTTGTAATTCTTTTTTTGATGTCGTATTTTAATTAAAATGATGATTGTATAAAAAAATGGTTTTGATTGGTTTTCTCATTCGTTCTCACGGTTCTCGTAATATTTAGCGTTCTCAAGATAACACTCCCATATATAATATATATATATATATATAATATATATATATAGTTAAAATCTTACGGTCCGGTCTATGTTTGGTATAAACTGTAAACCAAACCCTTTATGACAATTTGAAATTTCTGAAATCGGCCGACCAAAAGTAACAAAAAATACGACCGCAAAATTAAACTAATGCCCCGTTTGAATGGTTTCACAATTTTAAACCGAGTTACCCCTAGGTGAAACCGTGCAAGTGAAACAAAAGAGGGATATACCAACATTTTATGATTAAACAATTAAAACAAGGGATCACACTTCATTTCAACAGTTTTTTTTTCACTTTCCAGTGCTCTCATTCCTGTGGTGGTCCAGAACTAGAAAGGAGTTTTGTCTGGTGCAAAGGCCTTGATGATTCTAGCAGATGCCAATGGTTACAAATTACTAAATTAGGAAAAAATTAAAAATAATCAGGGAAATTGGGTTAATGGATTATGGATATTAGATAGAAAAATTGGGTAAATAGGCTTATTTAGCATGTGAGTGCTTGTTCAATTAAAAGGGCTTGTATTATTTGGGCTTACTTAAATTGGGTTTAAGTTTAGCTCAACTTTATCCTATTCAAATAAAAGTATAATTTAGGCTTATCATTTAAATTATTATATCTACAAAACAAACTACTAATATTATTATATCTATAAAACAAACTACTAATATATATAAAATAAACTAATCTAGTGGTCCGTCAGTGATCCAAGTTTGTCGTTCGGAAAAAAAGTGTATATATATATATAAAACAAACTACTAAACAATGTATATTTTTAACGGCTAAAAGTTTACACAAATTACATTTTGTGTTTAGGAGTCACAATTTTTTGTCATAAAATAATTAGGGTTAACGTTCGAAAGGATTAAGATAAATCAAAATTTCAGTACGATCCTTATAAATTTACAAAAACATTAAGTTTACTTAACCCGGTGTAGTGTGTCTCTAGCGCGTTCCGCTCCTTGCTTTACTTCATAACTTGCCCGAAGAAATGATGAATGATGATGATATATGTGAAGAAATTAATATGCCACATTTGTCCCCCAAACCCCAACACAAACCAGTGACAGTTTACAACTTCACATGAATTTTATCGTAGCTACAGTTAATTTTTATAATTTTATGATCGCAAGTTCGCAACTCCTTTGTTAAGAAAATCATATCAATTTTTTTTATTTTTTATAGAAAATAAAAGCCTTTTATTCAAACAACATATTTTATGGTCAACAAAGTACTAGTTTCAAAAGTTGCACACGAATCAAAATATCATTTATGGTCAAACAAGTACTTGTTTGATTTTAGTTGTGTTAAGTTGGGCTTAAAACTCTTCAAATTTTGTATTAATCGTGTTTATCTATCCCGACAGATATAGTATGGTGGTAATATGTCTTCCCTCTGTCTAAAAGTGGTGGGTTTAAATCCAGAAAGGTGTAAATATTTGAGTATTTTAAGAGTGAGTTAATTTGGTGAAAAAAAAGAGTACATTTATACTTAACTTCAAACCATTGTTTTAAAAACCGGTTTTTAAACCATACCAGGCTAGGCTAAAAAACGGCTCAACCAGAATGACCAGTTAACATTATAATTCCATAAAATACACATACATCAATGTTATATATACTAACTACCAGCATACACATACATGATACATCATGTATACATGTTGACTCACCAAGACTATATAGTATATACACACATCATACGACAGTTCACAACAACAAAAGTTCAAAGAAGACAAAAATTAAAATGACCTACCGATCGCGAACTGGAGTGATAAACTATGAACGAACAATGAAGATGGAAGTCTGGAACTAACGGTGGAGTGATGGAAGTCTGGAACACGTCACGAACGATGGAGTGAAGAAGCAGGCTTTGAGTTTTGATCGATGGAGATGGAATATTGAAAGTCGCTACTCGCTAGGTTAAAGCCGGAGACTAAACATGGAGATGGGCCAATAAAAGGTAAAAATCCAAACCCAAAAACTAACGTGGGTTGGTACTGGTGTAACGGTTCAAACCGGTATACCGGATTTACCAGTGGTACAAAGTCGATGCCGTTTGCCCTATTTACCGGGTGTTTCGTACCGTCTTTACATCCGACACCGATAATACCAATATAACCGGCTGGTTTTACCAGTTTTTAAATCATTGAATTCAAAGAGTAGCATTTTCTTAGAGAGTAGGTGAATATTCATGTGTACAAATTAAATGTGTGGAATAACATTGGTATGATTTTTTACTTTTGAATAGCTATAAGATACGGATACCTAACAAATATAGATTTTTTACTTTTTACACTACAACATGAATGGTTACTAAAACAGCTAGGCACCCAATACAACATCTGAAAGGCTGCGCCAGGCTCCGGACCCGCACCCATGGTTGGGTGAGCTGGTTGTGTGTCCTGTGAGCCAGGGGACCATGCACTCGAAAAGGAACTCTTCCCAAAGCCACACAAAGTAGTGTGTGGTCAAGTGACACGTGTAAACATGGAATTGGCTAGTTTGTGTGAAGTAAAGCATAAAAGGGAGGGGTTAAAATTGCCACTTGCTCTGCATGCAAATCTTTCCCTTAGCTAAAATATTGTCTCATTAGTCACTAGCATTTGGTTATTTTTGGAGCTATTCCATGCATCTTACATTTATTTATATAACTGACCAAAAAATATACTATAAATGTTGTGTTTTTTTTAAACAGTGTATTGTTTGTAAATACTAGCATTTACATTGGTTTCTTTATATTAATATGAGTGTGTTCTCTATATTATATAGAGTGGTTGTGAGTGGAGAAAAAGGAAAATGTTACTGTTCATCAGTAAATTTGAAAAAACGCTATTCACCAACTATAATTTTTTAATATGTTTGAAACTGGTGTGAGTGGATGAGAAAGAAAAAGAAATGATAAAAGTATAAAAAATATATATTTGATTGAAAAAAGAGAGAAAATACAATAATTTTTAGTATAATTATATAGATTGGTCCATAATGAATGCTCTAAGTCCAGTAAAACTAATAACAATAGATGGATACTCTCTTTCTTCCCCTCTCATTGCGTGTTGAAACAAAAGACCTTGGCATCGGATCTTGGACTATGATTTAGCATAAATATGGCTGCAACAACTTGCAAGAACGACTTGAGGGTGAATACGCACAAGCAACACAAGCGTCGTAACAATACGAGGAGATTTATCATATAAGTCTTATTCTTATGTTTTAAGTTAGAAACAAGGGTCAAAGTTGTAACTACGTCAAAGGGCAAGTCTTGTAAATATTAGTATATTAAGGTTACGGTGATAGACATTCTAACAAATGCCAATTTAAGAACTGAGACGTTGTGACGTTTCATTCATATCATTTCATATCCCATAAATAGGGTTACAAACAATTGTTTAGAGTCGGGGTCATAGTGTACCAATCCACAATTTATCAATAAAGTGTAGTACGTGTGTTCTTATGTTAATTTCACTCATCTCAATTTCCTATGTATGGATTGCTTCTGATTTTGAATGAT
This sequence comes from Scalesia atractyloides, assembly GCA_947069175.1. Taxonomy (NCBI): domain Eukaryota; kingdom Viridiplantae; phylum Streptophyta; class Magnoliopsida; order Asterales; family Asteraceae; genus Scalesia; species Scalesia atractyloides. Next base: position 89,014,977 of record CAMTDV010000028.1, on the reverse strand, counting down.
TTCCAACAGATCAGACTCAATTGTGAGAGTAAGTATGTACGTAAGAGAGTGATGATGAGAGTGACTAGAGAATTACGAGAAAAATAACACATCCTACTAATACGAACTGGAAACGCAAAAGATTGGTAATCAAATATCTTGTTTTTATGACACCTATAAAGATATTTAAATACTGATAAACCAAGAGCTTTAGAAATTACAATTATGTAAAGAATTTAACTAGCTATATATTTAATTAGTATTTATAACAACTATATTGAATATTCACCACGTTGTTGGTATAAATGATAATAATAATAATAATAATAATGGCATACCGATATAATAACTAGAATGTTTATTTTGCTGGTGTAAAAACAAATAGATTGGTCAACAATAGTCACTACAACCGTAAAAAGTAAATGTATTCGATAAAAGAACAAAGGTAATGTCAACATCTATATCTATATACCATATATAATATATATTTTTTGTGTGTCAAAGGACATGTGTTTGATAAGCATTTGTTAACCATGTCTAGGGTCGAAATGTCAAAAGGATGAGCATGCAGCCTCTACAAACCTAGGAGCAAATCTAAAAAATATTTTTCTAAAATATTAGTACAATAAAAATTGATTAAAGATCAACACAGTCCAAAATACTATATAGTTTGAAACTTTTTCGATATACGATGATCCAGTGACGACTTTAAGATTTTTTTTATCAAGTTTTTTTTTATAGATTCTTACAAGTTTTCACTAATTATTTTCAAAGCATACAAGATTTTCATAAATTTTTTTCATTTTTTCTAGACCGAGGAGATTTTTGAAAACCTAAAAAAAACCGTTGGTCCGCCCCTGTGCGGATGATTATATAATATTGTACCACCATTAGATAGTTCTATCATAATGAAAAAAAGTTGCACCATATGCTTACACATTAGCAAACGTCTTCCAGAATATAAAATCTATTCAGTCAAACTAAATGTTTTTTTGTCAATAACCATAGCCAGCCATCATTAATATATTCAAATTAGTTACACATGAAAAACTAATAAGGTCGATACACTTTGACGCTATATACATGCACAAATTTGTTTATTATATAAGGTATAAATAAAATAATATGCAATGGATTTCGGTTCAAATGAGAACCACCACAAGTTGTGAGAACCGTGAGAACCTTTTGTTTTCGTGCGAGTTAGGCCAAAATTTTTTTGCACAAATGTCACACCCTCAAATTCCACATGCGGGGTTTTACCGCGAGACGTGTGACCGACCAGGATCTAGCCACTAATCATGTTGAACCAACCATTTAAAATAATAAAAGCATCACTATCAACATGATTAGCGATAAGGTTTTTAATTTGTTTAAAAGACAGTTTGTGTTGCAGCGGAAAATAAAGTTAAAAACCGACAGGAACTTAAAACTAGAAGTTAGATAAATGTTTAAAACAATACGTTTAAATGAACCACCCACTCCGGCCGAATGCAATGCCCGTCCAAAGCTGTACCTACTGACTTGCAAAGCATGCAACTATGTGTCAATAATAAAGTTGACGAATTCACGAAATTTGAGTTTAGTAAAAGTAAAGTTCACAACGTTTTGATTTAAGTATGACTCGGATAGCTAACCTCATCATATGACTAAACTGTGTACTGAATGCTGACGTTTCGTTTGTGCCATCAATAATGTCTATCAACATTAAAGCAAGAGTGAAAGTTAGAAGTTCACGCCCGGCCTCCAGCACGGTGTGAGGTTTGTCAAACCTAATAGCGCTATCAACTATACCCTGCGTATGCCCACCCGGCAATCTAATCGGTAAAATGTAGGGACTTTCTGATAGAGTTTTCGTTTAGTCTAAGTGTACTATCCACCTCCAGTGGATAGCATGTTTCAGTGGTCCACACAAGGGACGCGCGCGTAGCCCAAACCAGGGATACCGTAAAAAGTGTTGTCCCAAACCAGGGACGCATGCTTTAAGAAAAGAGTTGTGAGCTCACCTTAGTTTGCTCGGTAGTAAACTTGAAAGGTAATCAGGAAAGTCAATCTCCTCCTGATATGTTTACTATTTCAATTAGTTTAATTTATGAATCATACACGTAGTCTAACACATAGTCACAGAATCACGTTGTCATACAATTACTCATTTAGGTAAGTTTGGGCATATGATCGTCTAATTTCATATAACGCATTCATAGACACCCGTTAACGTTTCTAATAACATATAACACTTTGGTGCAACATATAAGCATATTTACAACGTTCACAACTACTTTCAGCTCATTGCAGTTTCATGTCAGTTTCTAGGCAGTTTTCCAGAATTTATTTAAAATACTAAACGAACTCATAAAATTATGATATTTTAACACAACGTGTCATTTGGTCCTAAAATACTCGTGTATTTTTCTCATAACCTGAATCTTTACAGAAAAATCAATAAAAATCATTCTCTACACCTAGGTCTGATCTACAACTTTCTGATAACAGTTTACGCCAAAAATCATTTAAAAATCCTCGTTTATTCTTTTTACGAAATTTCAGTTGGAGATTTTCATGACCTCCTTGAAATTTCTACAGTAAAATTTGAAATCATAAATCAATTCCTACATTGAGGTTATGATATTCGTAATGGGCTGCAAATTCCGCCAGAAAACTCAGCCTGAACCTTCAATACGGAAAAATTCATAAAGCTTTCATTTTTCGTCAAAAAAATGCCATTCCAGTGGGGTTTGAAAGGTTTTTCCTGAGAGTTCATCTTAGACTCAAGAAACACACGTTTTTGTTCAGTTTTGCCCACGTTACAGCCAATACAAGTCGGCTATAAATTCTGATCAGATTCTGTTTGGATTCAGCTTTCAATTTTAACATGTTTATGACCCTATAACCCCTATTTGCAGCAATCAAAACCCCAACAACACCACATACACGAATCTAGCGTCAAGTTTCATCATAAACATCAAACATAATCAAAACCCTAGCATGCATACATGATCGTAGAGTGACTAACTAACAAGTATCAACATCAACACATTAAAATACATGATTCTGGCAAACCCTAACACATAAAATCCATGTTATCATACATCAAGAATCATAAGAAATCAATCAAAATGCAGCCATGAATAACAAGTTATGAGAGTGTTTTAGAGGGATTACCTAGAGTGATAGAGATGAAGATTAAGAACCCGAAAAGAATGAGTTTTCCTTGCTTCTTCTTGAGTTTTCTAGAGAGTAGTTAGAGAGGGATAGAGGTTGATGTTGGGGAATGGGGTTGATCTAGGGTTGGGTTTGGTTTTATTATGTATTTTTTTAAACAAAACTTTAGCAAATGCACAAAAGGTCCTTCAAGTTTTCCAATTCTCAAATTGGACAAGAAGTTATCAACATAACTTTATAAAATGACACACAGGTCCTTCGTTTTGCAAAGTTAATCAAATTAACTCCACATGTTTGTTCGTGTGCTACTAACTTGTGCGACTATAAGTTGTAATTAACATAAATGGGTTAACAACATTAATCTGGAAGTACGGGATGTCACATTATCCCCATGTTGAAAGAATTTTTGTCTCGAAAATTGAGTAAGCATGAGTTGTGTCGCTAAGTTTGATAGAGAATTTTCCCAGGCTATCACATCATCCCCCCGTTGGAAGAATTTCGTCTCGAAATTTTGTTTGTGCTATATGCAACCTGTGCTTCAGTTGTAAAGAGGTGAGGGTACTTGTCTTTCATCTGATCCTCTCTTCCTACATGAACTCCGGTCCACGCTTAGTGGAACGAACCTTGACAATCGGTATCTTGCCATGTCTCCGTGTCTTGACCTCCCGATCCATTATTTCGATTGGTTCTTCAATGAGCCGTAGCTGTTCGTTCACTTGGATCTCGTTCAATGGAATGACTAGTGGTTCATCCGCCAAAATTTTTTTTTGAAACGTGGAAAACATTGTGAACTCCACTGAATTCCTCGGGTAGATCTAGTCTATAAGCCATCGGGCCTATTTTTTTACGATTATGAACGGTCCAACGCACTTCTGATTTAATTTGCTTCGCTTCTCGAAGTGAATCACACCTTTCCATGGTGAGACTTTCAACAAAACCATATCACCTACTTGAAGTGGTACCCTATTGTGTCAGAGTAGTGAGGCGTTGGGCAATCTTGGAGAATCCCTCGATGAAGCTACGGTAGTAACCTGCCAGGCCAAGGAATTGGCGGATTTCAGTTGGAGTTTTAGGTGTAAGCCAATTCTTGATATAGTTAATCTTGGCTGGATCAACATGAATCCCAGTTTCATTGACCACGTGACGAGGAAATGGACTTCATGAAGCCAAAAGTCGCATTTCAAGAATTTAGCATAAAGTTTTCATTCCGTAAGAGTTTCAAAATAAGGCGCAGATCTCGCTCGTGTTCCTCCTGGCTTCTAGAGTAGATTATGATATCGTCAATATAAACAATAATGAACTTGTCAAGGTAGGGCTTATACACACGGTTCATAAGATCCATAAAAACCGTTGATGCATTTGTTAGCCCAAAAGGCATAACAAGGAACTCCTAATGGCTATATCGAGTCCTGAATGTTGTTTTAGAGATGTCTTCGTCTCGGACTCTCAACTGATGATAGCCTGATCTCAGAACGATCTTTGAATAATAGCTCGACCCTTGCAGCTGGTCGAATAGATCGTCAATGCGTGGGAGTGGATAGCAGTTCTTGACAGTCTCCTTGTCTAGCTCCAGTCAGGCATCATGCCCTTTAACTCAGAATGGTAGCGTCTTGCCGCATTCATGCAGAGGGAAATGAGATTTTGGTAGGTATCAATCATGGTATTATGGTTGTAGTTGGTTGTAGTAGACGAGATAACCATCTCCCCGTCTAAGAGGAAATAAGTACAGAAATAAAGAGGTCGATGGAGACGAAGTTATACATAAGTAAGGTACTTTCACACGGAAAAGGTGTTGACCTCGGCATACCTCATGGAATAGAAAATTTACTTTGTGCTCCTGCACTTGTGAACTTAAGTATGGCTTGTTACTCCTCGAGTAACGTTTGTAGAGAGCGATTTAACCAAGCGAAGATTTGGGTATGACATGCTTAGATAAGAACTATGGTATTCATTTTAGCGCAACAAGATAAAACGTGAAGAACATAACAAAGTGTGGCCATAATCGATGAGTTCAACTTGATGCAATACATAAATGTTTTAGGATCAATAATAAGGATTTATCTGATGTCAAGAATGTAGTTGGTCGTACGTAAGTGTATAAAATAGTAATAAAGAACATTATTCATCGATAAAAATGCTACGTCAATGGTGTTGGCATAACAAGAGTTAACCAAAGAAAAATGCTTGTTCCGAGTTTGTAGTGTCAAGATTCAACTGAAACGTCCGTTAAGGTTTTCGTGCTTGCCTATGTGCGAGTAAAGATATATTAACTATGACCCATGAACTTAAACGAGTTTACAATTTGTCAAGCCGGTAAGCAACCTAACTCGAAAGGGTTGAATTATGTTGTGCGGAGGAATTAGAAATAGCACATATGTCGTGAAGAGTTTTCAATGCGAGGACGCGAAAACATGTTCAAAATGGTATGGTCGTATCAACAACACATCACCATTTTCAGGGTTCAAGAAGTGATCACCAAGGATCGAAAGTCGAGCTTACCAAATTCTATAAGCTAGAGAGAAATCTTATTAGAGTTTTTGAATGGAGAAGCGAAGATGTAGTGTCACCGCAATAAAGGAATGATAGATTTGTCCAAGCTGATAATAGTAACTATATGTCGCATTAGACGGGAAGCATCGACCAATGCACACGCTAGTGAAGAGATTCGCATAAAAAGAAAAACTCTCATGGAATAACGACTCATGCAATATAAGGGGGTAAGGTAAATGTCTAAATTATTGCGTTCATCTATGGGTTGACTTATCCGCATCTCCGTCTTCCAATGTCCCTAAGACCACCGAATCATTAGAAGACATCCATTTACTGAGTTTGGTATGCTAAGGTGTAAATCAAGTTATACTAAGAATTAACCGCATAACAGGGCAATGGAGGTAGCCTTGTGATTAATGGGGATTGTGATATGGTTGTTAGTGTTATGCTATTTTGGTTGTGGATCGAAGGAATGAGAGGTTGATTATGCTTAGGCGAGGATTTAAGTGGAAAACAAAGAATCCGACAAATAACCGAATAATTCTGACAACTATTCCGGTCACCTGCGGCAGCTCCAGTAGCGACCAGCAATGACAATGGCACAGGATGAAAGTTCGTTATGTCACGCTCACGTGGATATATCGTTTGATCGTAACGGAGTTTGGATGATAAGGTTTCGAGCTGTACGATGATAATCGCGCAAAGTTGTGACTTCCAGCCACTGTTTTGTTTTCTAGTGACTGTAGTGGTGGTTTCCGGTGTAGAGATGATGCGGTTCGTCGACACGAACGCGTAGACATTTTATTCGCCTAAATCTGAGTTCGTTTAGGTCGGTTCTGGTCTACCCGAATATTGACGGCAAAATCAAACGAACACAGAGTCAGATCTGTGTTCCGGCAGTAGTGGCAGTGTCGGCGGATGACACCGATAATTTTTAGATGTCGGGCATGTCGAGACGATCGTGTGGATAGGTAGAATACATGAAACGAAAGTCGTATGATTAAGTTATGGGTGGAACAAGATTCTACTCGCATTTTGGGTCGAGAGTTCAGAGGAAAATAGGCGTGCCAAGGATGTCACGTACGCAAAGGTATGACCCCGTAAAAGCTTATATTTTTTGTTAGGGGTTATTTTGGAATGTGAGAAAAATGTCGAGGACGACTTTGGGAACGTTTTTCGGTAACGTTAAATCGTGGGTATTGTACACGAATGGACGCGTTGGTTGTATGGTTTAGAATGGTTTTAAGCCGAGCTTGTAACCTTTTGATATGGAGTAAATGGGTAGGGTATTATGATTGGGTCGGTGGTTTAGGATTGATAGGTTCTTACGTTATATCATGTTTACATATTTAGTTCACACATACGTCATGGTGCTGTAGATAAATAATGCACGTGTAGATGCCAAGTAAAACAATTACCATGTATGTATCTAAGTATGACGAACCTTGCAATGTGGAGTGTGGTGTCGTTGTGGTTTTTCAACAAAGAACGGTTGTAGTCTGGTTTTTAAAAATTTTTAAACCTAGTTCACTATAACCAATGGCTGTTATACCAATTTGTCACACCCTCAAATTCCACATGCGGGGTTTTACCGCGAGGCGTGTGACCGACCAGGATCTAGCCACTAATCATGTTGAACCAACCATTTAAAATAATAAAAGCATCACTATTAACATGATTAGCGATAAGGTTTTTAATTTGTTTAAAAGATAGTTTGTGTTGCAGTGGAAAATAAAGTTAAAAACCGACAGGAACTTAAAACTAGAAGTTAGATAAATGTTTAAAACAATACGTTTAAATGAACCACCCACTCCGGCCGATTGCAATGCCCGTCCGAAGCTGTACCTACTGACTTGCAAAGTTCACAACGTTTTGATTTAAGTATGACTCGGGTAGCTAACCTCATCATATGACTAAACTGTGTACTGAATGCTGACGTTTCGTTTGTGCCATCAATAATGTCTATCAACATTAAAGCAAGAGTGAAAGTTAGATTCACGCCCGGCCTCCAGCACGGTGTGAGGTTTGTCAAACCTAATAGCGCTATCAACTATACCCTGCGTATGCCCACCCGGCAATCTAATCGGTAAAATGTAGGGACTTTCATGATAGAGTTTTCGTTTAGTCTAAGTGTACTATCCACCTCCAGTGGATAGCATGTTTCAGTGGTCCACACAAGGGACGCGCGCGTAGCCAAACCAGGGATACCGTAAAAAGTGTTGTCCCAAACCAGGGACGCATGCTTTAAGAAAAGAGTTGTGAGCTCACCTTAGTTTGCTCGGTAGTAAACTTGAAAGGTAATCAGGAAAGTCAATCTCCTCCTGATATGTTTACCATTTCAATTAGTTTAATTTATGAATCCTACACGTAGTCTAACACATAGTCACTGAATCACGTTGTCATACAATTACTTATTTAGGTAAGTTTGGGCATATGATCGTCTAATTTCATATAACGCATTCATAGACACCCGTTAACATTTCTAATAACATATAACACTTTGGTGCAACAATATAAGCATATTTACAACGTTCACAACTACTTTCAGCTCATTGCAGTTTCATGTCAGTTTCTAGGCAGTTTTCCAGAATTTATTTAAAATACTAAACGAAACTATAAAATTATGATATTTTAACACAACGTGTCATTTGGTCCTCAAATACTCGTGTATTTTTCTCATAACCTGAATCTTTACAGAAAAATCAATAAAAATCATTCTCTACACCTAGGTCTGATCTACAACTTTCTGATGAAGTTTACGCCAAAAACCATTTAAAAATCCTCGTTTATTCTTTTTACGAAATTTCAGTTGGGAGATTTTCATGACCTCCTTGAAATTTCTACAGTAAAAATTTTGAAATCATAAATCAATTCCTACATTGAGGTTATGATATTCGTAATGGGTTGCAAATTTTGCCAGAAAACTCAGCCTGAACCTTCAATACGGAAAAATTCATAAAGCTTTCATTTTTCGTCAAAAAAATGCCATTCCAGTGGGGTTTGAAAGGTTTTTCCTGAGAGTTCATCTTAGACTCAAGAAACACACGTTTTTGTTCAGTTTTGCCCACGTTACAGCCAATACAAGTCGGCTATAAATTCTGATCAGGTTCTGTTTGGATTCAGCTTTCAATTTTAACATGTTTATGACCCTATAACCCCTATTTGCAGCAATCAAAACCCCAACAACACCACATACACGAATCTAGCGTCAAGTTTCATCATCAACATCAAACATAATCAAAACCCTAGCATGCATACATGATCGTAGAGTTACTAACTAACAAGTATCAACATCAACACATTAAAATACATGATTCTGGCAAACCCTAACACATAAAATTCCATGTTATCATACATCAAGAATCACAAGAAAGCAATCAAAATGCAGCCATGAATAACAAGTTATAAGAGTGTTTTAGAGGGATTACCTAGAGTGATAGAGATGAAGATTAAGAACCCGAAAAGAATGAGTTTTCCTTGCTTCTTCATGAGTTTTCTAGAGAGTAGTTAGATAGGGATAGAGGTTGATGTTTGGGAATGGGGTTGATCTAGGGTTGGGTTTGGTTTTATTATGTATTTTTTTTAAACAAAACTTTAGCAAATGCACAAAAGGTCCTTCAAGTTTTCCAATTCTCAAATTGGACAAGAAGTTATCAACATAACTTTATAAAATGACACACAGGTCCTTCGTTTTGCAAAGTTAATCGAATTAACTCCACATGTTTGTTCGTGTGCTACTAACTTGTGCGATTATAAATTGTAATTATCATAAATGGGTTAACAACGTTAATCTGGAAGTACGGGATGTCACATTATCCCCATGTTGAAAGAATTTTCGTCCCGAAAATTGAGTAAGCATGAGTTTTGTCACTAAGTTTGATAGAGAATTTTCCCAGGCTGTCACATCATCCCCCCGTTGGAAGAATTTGTCCCGAAATTTTGTTTGTGCTATATGCAACCTGTGCTTCGGTTGTAAAGAGGGTGGGGGTACTTGTCTTTCATCTGATCCTCTCTTTCCTACATGAACTCCGGTCCACGCTTAGTGGAACGAACCTTGACAATCGGTATCTTGCCGTGTCTCCGTGTCTTGACCTCCCGATCCATTATTTCGATTGGTTTTTCAATGAGCCGTAGCTGTTCGTTCACTTGGATCTCGTTGAATGAAATGACTAGTGTTTCATCCGCCAAACATTTTTTTTGAAACGTGGAAAACATTGTGAACTCCACTGAATTCCTCGGGTAGATCTATTCTATAGGCCATTGGGCCTATTTTTTACGATTATGAATGGTCCAACGCACTTCGGATTTAATTTGCTTCGCTTCTCGAAGTGAATCACACCTTTCCATGGTGAGACTTTCAACAAAACCATATCACCCACTTGAAGTGGTACCCTATTGTGTCAGAGTAGTGAGGCGTTGGGCAATCTTGGAGAATCCCTCGATGAAGCTACGGTAGTAACCTGCCAGGCCAAGGAATTGGCGGATTTCAATTGGAGTTTTAGGTGTAAGCCAATTCTCGATATAGTTAATCTTGGCTGGATCAACGTAAATCCCAGTTTCATTGACCACGTGACCGAGGAAATGGACTTCATGAAGCCAAAAGTCGCATTTCGATAATTTAGCATAAAGTTGTTCATTCCGTAAGAGTTTCAAAATAAGGCGCAGATCTCGCTCGTTTTCCTCCTGGCTTCTAAAAAGTGTAAATAGTCATAAAACACACTCAAAACTCACAAATAACAAAATGAAGATTACTAAAACATCATATATGTTGGTTGCGTTTTGTGTTTTGGATGATGAGGTTCTGATTATCGAATGACAGACATTATTGTGTTTTGTGAGATGTATGGTAGGAGGGTGTCCAGGTGTAGACACAATGACAGCTCAAAGTGGGGTTAGTTCACACCACGTTTGGTATGGCATGCTTTGGCCTAATAGGTCCTTCGAACTCTCATCGTTAGTCCCCAGGTAGGCAAACTGGTCCTTTATTTTGGATTTATACGAATGCCAAGCCTAGACAGGATGTTCCCGACTATCGGTACTCGTACCCTTCCAGTTACTACATGCCCGTCGTGAGAACTCACTTTGATGTGATTTGAAAAATACAAAATCATTGCAAAAATCATGGAAATCGTAAGGTGTGTGCTTTCATAGGTATGACATGTTATGAGGATATGAATCATGATGAGCATTGCATATTAACATGTACTTGTGAGTGTGCTTGCATAATATTGGGTGTGAAAATAAACATGAAACATGTAAACACCATGAATTTTGTATGTAACACATAAACAATTTAATCAACTATAGTATATGCTCTAAGGGTCTAATAACTATCACTATATCCCTATAGTCACAAGCTCTTATACCAATCTGTCACACCCCGACCCGCAGCGGAATAAAAGTCGGGGCATAATTGGGTTATCTCCAAAGCTCATGATATTTACTAAGAAGTTTCATATTTATTAAATTCAAATTACAAACTTAAATATCCAATAAACAAAATTCATACAATTACAAAGGAAAACGAAACTATATGTTCATTTCAAAGCATTAACTTGTTTATTCTTCTAGGCCATCCTAAGTGCTTCCTGCCTCGACTGGATCACCTGTATCATGTGTAAAACAGGGGATATTTTGGGTCAACAAAAGTTGGCGATGAACCTTGATAAAACATTTTAACTAATTGCTTGTTTTATTTATTAAAGAAAATTCGTGCATTAATCACATGTGAGCAAACATATATATGTAAACAATCACAAACCACTTTGGATGAATATATGACATGAATGATGATGTAATTGAGATCAATGCTCAATCAAACGGAGCCGATCTAATGAGGCTCCTGATGCTCAACCCGTATCCCACGGGGAACTGATGGGCCTAATGAAATGCGTGCACTGAAATGATAAATTTAATCTACATATAATTCACACAACAATCAATACACATTTGATCATCGGAAATGATACATGCACAAGTGTTTAAATAAAATAAAGGAATAGTACGACACATGATACACCCCAAAACGTGAATAAAAAGGGGAATTTGTAAGAATTCACTCACAGTGGATGCGTTCCTTGATAATGATGAATGCGCACGAATTTGATTCAACCGACGAGGGGAAACAAACCTAAATAATAAAGTATTCGATAAATAAATAAATTTCATTTGAAATTAATATTCTTAATTAGCGCTCTTAATGAGATTTTTAGATTTATTTTTGTGAATTTAATGCAAGTTTTTAGGCTTTAAAACCTTATTTTGAGGTATTTTTAACTAATTTTCAAAGAAAATAAAATGGATTTTTAAATTAAAAAAATTACCCTTTTTCCTAGGGTTGACTGGTCAACGGCCGGTTCAACCGGTTTAATTGTAGGCAGCGTGTGAGGTTCGAACTCGTGACCTCCCGTATGCATGCACGCAGCTCTACCAACTGAGCTACGTGTCTAACTCGAAATAAACTCTATTTTAATTAGATATATATATACTAACTAGCTTTAACTTTATTTAGTTTTTATTAAAAAGGATTTAATATGGCCGAAACTGGTTACAAAAACCGGAATCGAACTCGGGAGCTATGGTTCGAGTGCACACAGCCCAACCAGTTGGGCTGTGTGTCTAACCCGCATAAACACTGGATTATATTAATTATATATATATGCTATGAGTTGATCTGAATAAGTTTAAAAAGTGTTGGTTTTATTTCAGAAAATCGGAAACATGTGCGACTCGAACCCGGGACGTGTGCTTTGTAATTGCACACAGTCCACCGCTAGACCGTGTGTCTAACCCGGTTAAATACCCGTTTTTATTTATATTTAAACACTAACTCAACTTCATCTTTTTCACCATTAAAAAATCCAGACAATGATCCCGACTGAATAAGCTGATTAAACAGTTTTGATTACTGTTTTGAGCTAATAAATTACTAAACAAGAGATAACAAGGAAGTTTAGATAATTATATCGGTTTGGAGAACAATTACGGTTTTCTGGTTAGAGATTCCGGCGATACTCCGGCGAGTGCGAAGGTCTCCGGCAATGTGCTTTGAAAGAAAAAAAAAATTCCAGGAAGAGAGTGCGGTTCTGAGCGAATTGCTCACAAGGAATTGGGTGGGTATTTATAAGGTGGACAGGCTGATTCGGTTTCAATTTAGAGACCAAAAATCACGGTCAATGATTTCAATTATCAAAAGAAACGGTTTTGAATCCTTGTGTTTTAAGTAACGGTTATAACTGATGTCGAAATCAAGTTACGCGTTTCAATCATGGGGAAAGTAGCAACATTTGCGGAGTTTTAGTTTACCGGCGATTTCGAGTTCTGGGTTTGCTGATTTACAGGTTTTGACTTTCGGTCTTACCATAAATGTTATTTGTTTAAGTATTGAACACAAGAATGTGTGTGGCGGAGTGGTGTGATGTGTGTGTGTCTACGCGGGAGACCCGGGTTCGAGACCCGGCTACTCTATTTATTATTTTAGGGTTTAATTTTAATTTATTTATTAACTATGTTTTAAATTCTAAAATATTTATTAATTATGAAATATTTGAAATAACCGGCACAATAAATACGCAACGAACTTTTAACCGAAAATTTGATTATTAAACGAAGCGGGTTTTGAAACCCGTTTTACACGAAGGTTACAATATAATAGAGTAAATTGCACAAAACATCCTTTATGTTTTCTTAAACTTGCAGGTTCCAGCCTTAATGTTTAAAAGTTGCTAAAAACAGCCTTTAAGTTTATTTTTGTTGCGGGTTCAATCCTTTACAGCTAACCACGTTATTTTCTTCAGTTAAGTTCCCTCATATGCATAACATGCGAGGGTATATTCGTCATTTTGGTTGATCTTCCACCCACGTCAATTATAAGAAAAAAGAATATTTAAGGTTTAACTTATTAAAAAAATTCTAACGCAGGGACTAATGTGCAATAAAACTAAACTTTTAAAAACCAAACACCTTCTTTTCCGATCTTCTTCCGGCGACTTCGCCGGATTCCGGCGAACCCGGAATTAAGATAGGAATCTTGTTAAGCTAGCCCACTAAGCTGTAAAGATTAACACAGATTTTGATCATGCCAATCAAACTCTTCAGGATTATCATCAGTTGGAAGAATCGGTGCCTTATTCACATCAGACGGAAACGACAAACGACTCTTCAACCCTAGATACCTCTCACGGAACTCCGATGCCGTCAAATCAGAGAACTTCGTAACACCGTGTTTAGTAGTCGGATCCAGCAACTGGTGACGCTTAGGACGCCGCAAGTTAGACTTAAACACTATCAAACGGTAATCGTGCTCCTCTGTAGTCGCGTACGTTTTACCAAACTTTGTTTAAAGTAGATTAAAACTTAAATATTCTTTTTTTTTTATAATTGAAGTGGGTGGAATATCAACCAAAATGACGAATATACCCTCACATGTTATGCATGTGAGGGAACTTAACTGAAGAAAATAACGTGGTTAGCTGTAAAGGATTGAACCCGCAACAAAAATAAACTTAAAGACTGTGTTTTTAGCAACTTTTAAACATTAAGGCTGTAACCTGCAAGTTTGAGAAAACATAAAGGATGTTTTGTGCAATTTACTCTATATAATATGATAGTTCGACCCATGTTATTATTTTGAATTGATCCCTTTGTCTTAAATGAGCCGAGTTGACACTAGTAGAAAGAAGAAGTTTGAAAAGCCCATCAAGCGTTACCAAAAAGAAGTTTGAAAGGCTTAATCGTAAGATGTCTGAACTATTAAGTGTTGAACATATAAGAGGTCTGAACCATTAAAAATCAATATAACACTTAACCATTCAGATGCAAATGTCAGACAAATTCAAATAAAAGGTTTTAACCATTTTGACTTAGTATAATACTTAACAATTCAGAGACAAATGTCTAAACCATTCAAACATGTGGTCATGAAACAAACAATCTGAACCATTAAGTGTTGAATTAGTAAATTGTTTGAACCGTTAAGACCTCATTAAAAGCTGAAACAAACAACCCCTAAGTTTAGTTTGACCCAACTCGATTATTTGAATATATAGAACTTGTAACATTTCTAACGAAGGGCGATGATATAGCTCAATCATTCTCAATTCAGCTCACTCAATTAATCGTATAGATGGGTATCTATATTTGTTTTTAAAATAACAACTCACATACTTTTTAACTCTTCTACTAGAATCTTCACCGCTTAAAAAGCCAATGTCTTATACAACGTCTTAGTAACGCTAAACCAAAGAGCCTTAGGCAATGAGTATGTGATTATATACGTATGTACACAATGGTTAAAAATATACTTCTATACAAGAAATGGAGGACTATTATTATATTATAGAGTAATTAAAGTGTAATATAAAGAAAAGTGTTGTACGACATGCAATAAATGTGGTACAAAATTCTAAGCATTCAATAGACGTAGCAAAAAAGATGCATGATAAAACATGTAGCATTCATTTCAACTCATTTCTTCACCTAATTTCATAGTAGTTAACATTTGCCGGTCACGTGTTCAACCACGTGCCTTGCATTACATTACATGTTGGCTTAGCGCCAATTTTATATCACACTCTCAACACGTCCATCACCTTAAAAACTATTTATACATTAGAACAAATTAATCCTATATAATTAAATAATAATAATAATATTTTCCGTACAAAAAGTTGCTGAATATTAAACAAATACCCAGCAAGTGACCCGACCCGTATTCGTATCCATTAATATTAAAGAGCCACGAGAGGATCCGACCCGAATATATCGTTAAAGTCTTGTAGGTAATCATCTGTCGCCCAACACGACGACCCGAACCCGAAATCGGATCCATACCCGAGTGACGTTTCCGATGGATCGAATGTTTGAAATACGGTACCCGGATAGCTTTCCGGGTCGAAAACATCCGGTACAAAATTCGGAAAATCGAAAAGATCCGAATTTGAGAAATGTCATCAAATGGATGGAAATCAGAGAAGTTCTGGATCGACTCGCTTACCTCACACGGGCTCTGCTGAGTCGACTCGTGACACACTCGTCAGTCGAAGGCGAGTCGAACCGTAGGACGGATTTCGGCGACGAAACTTTTATTAGTTTGCGACTCTTCACCAGAGTTATAACCCGAACCAGAACCCAAACACGAACCGGAACCCAACGCCCAAACCCGAAACTGAAGCTGAAGCAGAAACAGAAACCGGAACAGTAAAATTAGTAAGCGCGTCGGGGCCACGCAACTGAATAGCCGCGTGATCATACACCATAGCAGCCTCTTCAGCAGTATCATAAGTTCCAAGCCACAGCCGAACTCTCCGGGTCGGGTCTCTAATCTCGGCAGCCCATTTTCCCCACGGGCGTTGCCGCACGCCCCGAAACTTCTTATTACTACCGGAACTAACCTTCAACGGTTTCTTCACCGCCACGTCACCTTTCTTCCCCTTGTGGTTACCACCCTTAACAACCGCCACGTCACCTTTCACATTATTATTACAAGAAGAATGTATTGTTACTTCGTTAACAAACTTTTTCACTCTTTTACTACCAACAAACTCTCGTTGTTCTGTTTCTTCATCAGAAGAATCAGTGGCGTAAGCATCAGTGACGGATATTCTGACAACTCGAACGCCTGGTGAATCTGTTTTGCTCAGCATTCTAACGTGTGATTTGTGTTCAGTGAACTTAACAGAGGAACAGTGGTCCATGACACTCAAATCTTGGCATACAGAAGATGAACTTAGATGAATGAAAACGAGTGATTCCTTCACGAATAAATAAAAGAGGAGTGGAATGAATACTCGTGCGAGAGACAAGATTAAAGGGTGGTCATCGAAAAAATCTCAAAGGGAAATAAAGGTGCAAGAAAAGAAGAAATCAACCAGAACACATGGTAGAGAGAGAGAGAGAGAGAAGGGGAAATAAAGGGGGTTTTAGAGCGAGAAGAAAGGGGAAAACTACTTTTTGCCGGTAAAAGGAAGAGGAGTTGAAGGAATCAAGGAATATTAAGTGTGTTGGATAATCTTGACATGGGTCATAAGTTTAATTGGGCTAGAATTGTTTTAGTTTAATGGGTCAAAAATAATGGGTCTTTGTGTGTTTAATAGTCCAGTTTAATAATGGGCCTTGCCCACGTTTTTATTTATTTCTAGCAGTTAGGGTTTTAGGTTTAGTCAAATCTGTTAGTGTTTATGAACGGGTCACAAGAGTTAAAACGAGTTTTCTGGTTACCGTTGTAAATCATAGCTTTATATGGTCATGCAATTCTGAATAAAAGGGGTGAGCTTTTCTATTTCTTTTCTTTCTTCAAGTTTCCTACAATTATATTCTTTTGATAAACAATATTTGGATTCATACTTCGGTACGTGAGTTTGTTTTTTTGTGTTTAGAAGCTTGAAACCCAACAATTGATATCAGAGCTTCGGCTCATACCAGGGATCGAGAAGGGTTCTTCGTGAACCGTAGAGAGAGTCGAACAAGGCACTGTGTGAGCCGAGTTCATGTGAAGAAGAAGACACCAAAATCTGTGTGAAGGTGTGGCTGTGTGCTTCAGTGATTTAGAAAAAGATCCGTGTGATCTTGGGGGATTCTGTGTGAATCAAGAAAAGTAGATCTGTGTGATCGGAAGCTTCAACTTGCTGTGTGTGGGTTGTATGTTTATCGAAGGAAAAAGGAGGATAGATCTGTGTGATCGGAAAGAAAATTCTGTGTGAATTGGTGAAGATCTGTGTGATCAAAGAAAAAAAAGGAATTTTGTGTGATAAAGAGTAGGAAAATTCCGTGTGAGTTGAAAGAAGTTTGAGGGGTGTGTTTGTTTTTGTTGAAAAGTCAAAAAAAAAAGATAGTATTACTGTGGTGTTGTTGTACGAGAGAAAAAAAGGAAGGAAAAGATATAAACATTATTTGTTTTATTTTTGTTTCTTTATTATTTGGCAGGTAATATTAAATGGCCGATGATAAGAAAACGGAAGGAGGTGATGCGATTGTACCCGTAAGTAGCTAAGGTAGCGGTAGCATATCGTTGCAATGTCCCAAGTTAACGGACACAAATTACACTTCGTGGGCGATTTTGGTGGGAACAATCCTACGAGCAAACGGTCTTTGGGAGGCGATAGATCCGTTCACCGAAGTTACTGTGGAAGATAAGAAAAACTACACGACTAAAGCCATAATTTTTCAGTCTTTACCGGAGGATGTTTTGCTTCAAGTTGCAAAACATAAGTACGCAAAAGATGTGTGGAATTCAATCAAGGTTCGTTATCTAGGGGCTGATAGAGTTCAGAAAGCTCGGCTATCAATTTTAAGATTTATAACAATATAAGAGCGAGACAATCTTTTTTATTACAGGGGTAATTTCATTTAGTTGATTACAACGGTCGGTGACTCTTGTCAAAACATATCACTTTAAAAATATCAATTGGATGCGAGTTAAAATGAGTTTTGATCAAACAAGTTTACGTTATATAAGTAGTTTTGGGGGGAAAAATCAAAAGGGTTCAATGACTATATTTATTTTTGTAACGGCTAACGTCCATAGCAAACGTAGGTAGCAACTACAACAATGATGCTGACCAAGGGCATAGCTTTGTGGGGGCGGCCGACCCCCTGAATTTTTCGCTCAGTAGTGGAGAGTATATAGTTTTTGTATATAAATTTTTGGGTGTATACGTTTTGACCCCCAGTTTTATAGAAATTTGGGGTATATACGTTTTCAACCCCACGGTCAGAAATCTCAAGTTTCGCCACTGACAGTGACAATAACGTTGGCGAATAGGTGGTGGTGACAAAGGCAGTTGTCGTTGAGGTGGTACAATGGTGGTTGTCGTAGCAGTGTTGATGTTAATTCTATTGAGCATATTTTAAGTTAGTAAGTTATGATATTTGTTTTGTATATTCTTTTCAATATGTCATGTCTTACGTCTAAAATATGTGGTTCAAAATATTTTATGAACCTAACATCGGAGTTATTAAGTTAATAGTTTTTAACCCGTTTAATGTGGGGATATTTACACCAAGAAACAACGTTGTGACTTGTGGGAGGCAACATCGATTTTGGCGCCTTTTTTAATGGCTGTTACGTTGTTCTATGCATGGCCTCTGGCCCGTTCCCATTTTCTTTTTTACTTTTAATTTATGTTTGTCATTGAAAAAATATTTCTTACACTATTTGATAAATCGAGTCATTACTAATTTTAATCATACCCCTTATTTTATATCGTTTGAATTAATGCTGGTATTATACCCTGTTTGCGTTTCGAGACGCTAGCTTAAATGTTTTTTAACCAGTGAAAATAAAACATTATTATAGTTTTACTAAAAAAAAATAAAACGATAGCAAGACTATAATTTTAAGCTAGGAGCAAAACTGTATTTTGTGAGGATCAATGAGCGAGCACTAGCGAATAAAAATTACGAGTCAACCAATTAAAATAAAACACAACCATAGGTTTGCCAAAAAAACTAAAATGATGACAAGATTGTAAATATGAACTAGGGTGAAAGCGTAACTTTAACTCGGAGTAAAATCGTTATTTGTCAAAAGCTACAAAGATGGCAAGACTATTTTGAATTGGGGGCAAAATAGTAATTTTGACGCAGAGAAAAATCATAATTTATGGCAAGATTATTTTGAATTGGAGGCAAAATAGTAATTTTGATTGAGAGAAAAATCATAATTTGTTAAAATCTACAACAGTGATAAGATTGTAATTTTGAACTGAAAACAAAATCATAATTCTGAACTGGGATAAAATCATAATTTCTTTGGATCAATTGGAAAGTGGCAGAAACTATTCCCCCTCACGCTCTTTAAATATATATATATATATACATATATATATTACAATATATTATATATATATAAAAATTGTAATATATAAACAAAAAAATATAAGTCAGTTTAATTAAACTTGTTAAATGATTATTTCTTTCTAAAAAAATAATGAAAATGTGAGCTTGGGATTTTGGCAGCCAGTGACTAACAAGTCTAATACCTGTGTATGATATCGTGGTTAAAATTAGCCTCATGACTAAATTGACAACCTCAATAATTTCAAGACTTATGGATCAATAACAACTTAATTATTTACCCTTTTAATTATTTTGCTAGTTGTAATGCAATTTAATTTGGTGTTTTCAATTATTTACTCACAGCAAAATTAGGTGTGTTATTTTTTTAGTCAGTAATGACCCTCACTAGTTTTAATCAAATTTTAATAATTAAAAGGACCACGCTGCTCATGCAATATAATTTTAATCATTAACCTATAAAAAAGTGTTATGATAGTTTATTAGAAAAATCTTTTTCCGGTTGCCTTTCTAGCTAGGGTAAGATTGGGCATTCAAGAATCAAGATTTCATTATGTTAAGGGGCTGTGCATTTATACGTGGTTGGTTCATTTACAGACTGAATCGAGGCGCAATCATGATCCACCCATTAACACATGAGTTAATTTAGGTAAAAAAAATTATATATGATTTTGTTTAGGTGTACTAAAGTTATAAACGACTGAATTTGGGTCTATTTAAATTACATACCGGGTTAAACTGAGTTCCTATTATACATTGGATTCAAATGGGCGAGTACCGCTGACCATTATTTCATATCTCCACCACTTACTGGTTGTTGTCCCCATCATATCACCGCTACCATCTAACATCTAGAAATGACAATGGGCTGGGTATTAGTAATTCTAAGCCCGTACTTGGCCCATTACCCGTCGGGTATTTACCCATCGGGTATACCCGTGGATAATGAGTATACCCATTAATTTGTTAAAAATATCATTGAAACTCTCGTGTGCATTTTTTACTCTAATGTTTATGTAATTTACTACTTTAATATCTACAACAAAGGAAAATATGACCAATAACATACAAAACATATCATATTCAAATGCATATTTGAAACATATATCTACATAATTAACTAATTAATATACTGCTACTTTGCATTAAATTAAACACCAAACATGAAAATAATAGCATTAATCAGAACCCAAGTAATCTCCCCAACAACTTGAAATGTGTTTAGAAAATTATAAAACTAACACACATTTTTAATCTACATAGAAACAACATAACTAAATATAAAATCTTGTGTTTGTATGTTAAAGTCTTGAAGACAAAAAAATAAAGCAAAATAATATGAATAAGTATATATACTAAAGTTTATATAAATGGAAAATTAAATTTAAAATAATATGCTTTTCAGATATTATTCGGGTAAATGGGCCGGGTATCGAGCGGGTATTGCTAAATCCCATATGCGTACCCGAATATTTTTATACTTTTAGTCCCATACACGGCCCATTACCCGTTGGGCTTCGGGTATACCTGACCCATATGTTTCAGGTATGCCCATCGGGCTCAGGTTTTTTTGCCATCCCTACTAACATCGCACTGCTTCGCCCTTGCTCACTAGCCACTGACGCTGCCTCCATCTATGACATCACAACCACCACTGGCCGCTATAAAAGCAATATAGTAGGTGAACTGTAGTTTTTTAAGGCTTCTTTCTCTTTAAAACAGCCAATTTCAAGGCAAACCATTTTGGTTGGGACTAGTATATCTAAACTAAATTGGTACTTTTTTAAAACGACCGTCTTGACCACAGCTCATTTTGGGTAGAAATCGGTTTTGACCCATACTCATTCTAACTCGTGACCTGACCCGTCCTATTTGTTTTACCAGGCTTACATATGACCCGACCCATTTATTACCACTATTATATATAGGTTTTAAGATTTACTGTACTATATATATTTTAAACATCTAGGATTTTCCTACTGAGTCTAAGGCTAAGGGGTGTAGTTGTGTCTTTCCCAACCACCCCCTCTGCCACATCACCTCCACCTCACATCACCTTTCTCTCCGTCCCTTCAACGGGGATGGTGTTCCCCTCCCCCTTTCCCTCCAATCAACAATACACAACACCTCATCTGGGAGCTCGGGAGGTTGTTCCCGTTTGCACCGAAATCACATGGGATTGGGGGGGGCTATTCCCTGTCGGGGCTGAGGTCCATGTCACCTCCCTGACACCTTCCCCGTTCGCACACCCTTCAGCTTAAGGTTTATTCAAAATCGCCATTGGATCTAGATCTAAGAATAGGCTTATTCCAGTTAATCGTTATTAGTCATTCAACTCTAATTATTGTTTGTTTGATTGAGATAGCTATGTTAGGATTATAGAGTCTTCAATATGGGGCTAGCCTACTTGATCGAATCACGTTCAGGTTCAAATAATGGGCAAGAGCATGGTGTAGAATTTTGATGAGTATGAGTTAAATTTGTTGTAAAAAAAAGGATTATAGAGTCTTGCATATTAAACCGAACTTGATTGGAACAGACAAATATAGGTTGCATTATAAGTTCATAAATTAATTTCTATTTGATCTTAATATAATAAGTACTATTTTTTTTCTTAATAAAGTATGCTTCAAAAAAGTTAAATTTGGATTTATTAGGCAAAGTATGGTTAGTTTAAACACTTTTAAGCTAAAAACCAAGTTATGCATAGGTGCCAATTAATGATTAGTAGTAGCTAAGCTCTCATATTCAAAGGGCTGAATTAAGGAATTATGAATGATGCCTAACAATCTTGTCTTTTACAAGAGGAATGATTTTCGTTCATATTTAGCAAATGTCCAACGGTATGCCGTTTTGTATCCTTGTTAATTTGGATCACATCATACCATTTTCTGTTTAGATGAATGTGGATGTCATTTATATACATGGATGTTATAGACGGGATTGGTTTTTGTCTTCTTAAGGTGTCGTCCGATCTACAGTGCAACAATGGTCCAAAGAAAGCTAGAGTAGATGTGACAGTAAAAACTCACGTAGCATATTATTGCAGGCGAATCATAGACGACAAATAAAGAGTTTGAGAGTTGTAATATAGATTGCTCTTACACTAAATTGTTTTGTAGTCAATTGTGTACATTCACAACGGGACCTTCCATTTACATGCTTAGCATTATTGACAGGTTATTAATAAATACAAACATACTCCGGTTTACAAACTAGTTAAAAGTGTGACCCAATAAGAAAGATGTCCTTTTAACATTTTGAAAACTAATAAGATATAGGGTGGGAGTTGGGTCTTATTGGTAAAGTTATTGCAGTTGAGATGTTGCTTCCCTTGAGGTCAAGTGTTCGAGCTCCGTGGCAAACGAATTAATATGATTTAAGCCAATCAAAAAGAAAAAAAACAAAAAACAATCAAAGATACGGAATTTTTGTCATTGATTACATAGTTAAAATATAATTAATTAGTGATAAACCTATAAGCTTGGTTAAACATTTTTTTTTCTTGCTGGTTGATTTACATGCCCATCTTAATAAAGACGAACTAGAAGATAAATACTTTCCAAGGGTGGGGGGCACTTCAAAAGGAACCTAATAAACCCACCATTTAGAGAGTGTCACCTCACTTTTATCTAAATTGAATCCGATGAATCCAAATTTGTAAAATGAACCTGGTAAACCCAATTAGAGATATATAGTCTTTTGCCAAGATCACTCTTTGGTATCACTCTATGTTCATTAGTGTTGTGGTAATCGCTAGTCGTCAGTCGGCGGTAGCGTGGGAACTAGTGATTAATCGGAATTAATCAGAACTAATTAGAATTAATCACGGATTAATCGGCGCCTAGTCGAGAATTTTACAACCACGATGTTCACTAGCCAAACAACTCATCCCAATTCACACCAAAGATCTAATTATGATTCCTCATCATGAGAGTGCCCCTTTCACTCTAATAACTAAAATTAGAGACACGATTTAGCCCGATGTGATGTGAATGGTGTTCCATGGTTTGACCCTGGTTAAAAAATTAGGGGGAACGGGGCCTATGCGGCAAAGCATGCGAAGAGGGGAGGTTTTGTGGTGACTTGTTGGTGCATGCGGTGAATGTGTGGGAGAGGGGATAAAGGTGTGGCCCGCTAGTACTCAACCAATCATGCCTTTTTTTTAAAAAAAATGGGTTGGGTGAAACCACCCCCTATGATTTTTGGCCAAGGTGGTGTTTAAGAGAAGAAATATCATGACACATCATGATTGGGCGAGTGAAAAATTCCTCCCAATCTCATGAAGGATGCACCCCCTACACCCTTACGTTAGCTCAATTATAGCATTGGTGACTTGTATCAAAAGTATTCCTATACTAATATACTAATAATCTATAGATGCTTCATGAACTAGTTTTTCTAAAACTGAACATATTTAGAATTAAACCACATGTTAACAATTTGATTTTCACTTGTTGATATTTTTCAAAATTTCAAAATTATTGATAAAATAGATGAGTTAATAAATAAGTCTTTAAGACACAATCATGAAACAATCAAGGTTAAAGAAAACAAAAACAATGGACAACTAAACAAGTACACCGGACTCGACAAATGCCAAGGAGGTTCTTTTGTACCTTAATTATTTAACATAATTGTGTTCATATTTGCTTTGTTTTTCATGTATATTTAAAACCTATACATACTTTTAAATAATATAAAAATTTAAATTTCCCAAACATTGTGATATACAAGTCAAATAATGCATCAACCCCAAGCTTGTTTACTTTGAGCCACTAAATTGGAGAAATCAATCATTTAATTGAACCAAAGCTTCCATCAAGGTTATGAGAATTTCAAGATTTTTTTTTAATTTTTTTACATTTAATTATGATTTGCAAGTTGAAATAAAATAAGTAAAAATTGTCTAGAGAAACGACGACGTAAAGGGAATCAACCTGATGTCTCTGTGCGAATCCGTTACCGGTGCCGGTCACCCACCTTGTGACTGTCACGAGCGTCTGATCACGTGACACTGACGTGGCCTTACTAGGATTTTACTAAACTAATTAAGTATTATGGGTGTACGTGCAAAACCTTTTTATTATTTACACCAAAAATATCTTTCCTCTTTCTTAAGCAGCCGTTAGGATGTTATACTATCTATTAATGTTTTTTTTTTTCTTATTTTCATATTATAAATAATCAACATTTTGTTGCTTTATTTGCTGTACCATGTGTATAGGGAAAGCTTCAAAAAAAATTTGATTTTTGATTTTTCATCTTTTTTATCTTTTCATTTTAACTTTTTTATTTTTTTAATTTTAACCCCAAAGTCTTTTATGTTTTGCAATTTAACCTAAACACTTTTTTATTTTCAACTTTAGTCCTCTATACTTTTTATCTTTTGCAAGTTTTACGTTCTTACGTTTCGTTCAAAATTTTGAACATGTCTGTGGTTCAATGTTTTCTTTGTCTGTTTTTCCGTTTGACAGGCCCATCGCAACGTGTCTATTATTCTCCAGTTTGACAAGTTTGTTCTAATGCGCGAGTCCTAAATCGACTTAGTTTTTTCTTTCTACGTTTTACGGTTCGGTCTAATTTCTTCGCATTAACACGCCGCATTAGGGTGTGCGTAATTCAACGAGTTTTACGTTCAATGTTATTTTTTCTTTTTTTAATTATCTTATTTTACGAGTTCTTCTGTTGTTGGTGGCATGACACTAGGGCGACTTGGCACGATTTTACAAACGTGTTTACAACCTATTAATTTTTTTACTAAAAATAATTTGTTTCAAGTTTACCCCTATACCATCTTTACTTAAGAAAACTATTTTTACGTGCATATTTTTATGTACATGTCGGTATGAATTCGATTTTCTCTATTCGATGTAAACTTTTTTCTAGAAATGAGTCAGATAAAATATAATATGTTTTTGTTTAAACAAAAACATTGTTACGTGCATACTTTTATGTACGTTTCGGTATAAATTGAGTTGGTGTATGTTTCAACGTAAACTTTTTTGGGAAATGAGTGAGGTCAATATAATATGCTTTCGTGCTTATTTTATAAATGTTTCGTTAATTTTGTTTCGAACCGAGTGGAGTCAAATTGTGGTTTCTTTTTTTCCCTTTTTTCCAAAAGTTCTAATTAATCTATTTCGATTACGTGTGTCAGTTTTTCTGTTATATCCGTTATGTTTTCTATGATATGTCGAAATGCACGTTTTCATATGGTTAACACATAACATAATATTTGGACTAATCCATTCGATTTTTGTGAACTACCTACGCTGCAAAGCACGCAGGTCTTATTGCTAGTTTTTTTAAAAATGTCAAAATATCTATTAAGACATTAGTAAGTATGCATTTAAGTTGTATTATTATGAGGTGAAACGTGCCCATGTAAAACTGGATTCAGATCAAATATGGTTATGAGCAAATTAGAAATAGGTTAATTTGCCGTTAAAAAAATAATACCTTTTACTGTAATCATTTTCATACTCGTAAATATTAATTAAAATAAAACTATTAAAATTGCTTTTAAATTTAAGTTTTAACGAAGAAACACAACTTATGCCAACTCATACAAAACATTATCATAACGAGTGTCATGTCACATGTGTTTACTAGTAATAAGTTGGTAACAACATTTAAGTCATATTTTATTTAAAGATAAATTTCGAATATGCTAACACTTGTACCTAGCACTTGAAAAAAAATACTTATAAATTGTTGCTTAAGAAATACATCAAATATATTTGAAATGGTTTGACTCATGTTAAAGTAGCATTATAATAATTATATTATATTTTAACCAATAAATAGTATTTCAGTAGAGAACACAAATGTACTTACATACGCTTGGAATGTATGTGGCACAAACTTACATAAACTTTTGAGGTTTATCACTATTCTTTTAGGAATGTTTTGTAATATTACTAGTTTAAAAGAATATAAGAAATATGTATTGCGTTTAAAGAAGGCAAAATAGTGAAAGTTCTTTTTGCATAGAAGAATATTTAGTTTTAGATTAGATACACTTAAATATTACACAATACACATTAGCATACTAGATTAATTAACAAACAATATATAAGTGTATAAGAGATCTCAAGTTCAACTTTTATAACATGGAAAAAATATTATAAAAAAATCACTCGGTTGATCCCACGTTTGATTGATTTATCCATTCTCTTGCTATTTGTAAAAAACTCGGCTGGTCTAACTAGTGCTGGTTCAACCTATGCCATTTGAACCGGTTACTTGTTTGGTTCCGACCAACTCTAATAAACTTCTAGGTTTACCACCTTTGTTTTTTTAGATATATGGAAGGATATTTGCTTTTCAAATTAATAGAATTATTATTTTAAAATTTGTGTGAAATATTGTAAATTCTTGAAATTTAATGTATAAGAGGTTGCAAGTTAAAAACTTAAAATCTACAAGTTCTTTTTTTAAATAATAAAGCCGACGATCCAACTAGCATTGGCTCAGCATATGACAACTGAACCGGTTTAGAGTCTGATTCTTGGTTTAACCAGTTCCACCTAAATAATCTTTCATGTTTACCACTATTTTATTTTTTAAACACAGAGGTCAAAAAGATTTTCACATAATTTTTTTTGCCAGAAATTTTTTTTGTGAACAATGTGGCAAAATGAAAAGATTTAATTAATGTATATTTAATGTTCAATGAAAACTTATTTTTGATGCTGAAAAGAAATTCTTAAAGTAGAATTAATGGATAATAAACTAATAAAACTAATGAAACTACCATAACTCGTGTGCACGACCCCTCTGCTTAGTATTAAAATATGGTTTACACGTGGTTTTTATTCTTTAAAACTTATTGCAGAAAAATTAATTTAAAAAATTATGATAAAGTAGGAAAAAAACAAAGGTAAAGCTATATTTATGAAATTAAATACTTGGTTTGAATAGTAAAAGCCAAGCTTCATGCCACCTTTGTCCCTAGATCTTGACTGGTCTAGATTTGATACATTCTCCCTTCCTAATTTTATGTACTTTAATATGTTAATATTCAACTCAAAACCTTTAATAAAATACAAACTAACTATAAGGTTATAAAAGAAATTACAAGCCAACCGACATGTTTTGTATTGTTTTAGTTACAATCTTTGGGTTTGTGGATTTACGATATATATACTTATATATGCATTAGTTAGAAGTTGGCTATAAAGTCTAAATTTTTAAAAAAATGTAAAAGTCATTAAACATTATAATGTTAACCATATAATACACCAAAAACCCACAAATAACAAAATGTGGATTACTAGAACACCATATATGTGGGTTTTGTTGTGTTTTCAATGACAAGGCTCTGATTATCGAATGACTAGCATTATTGTGTTATATGATGGTTATCATGTTGTGTTTTATATTTATAGTTCTACGATTGTGAGTTCGATGTTTTTTATGGACTGTTAGGGTTTGAATATGGTGTTTGAGTAATCTTAAGTATGCTTTTTGTAGGGTTTCAGTGTGTTTTATGGTTGAAACTATGGTCTTTTATGACCTTGTACACTTTTTAGGAGTTTTAGACTTTCTAGCCGAACCCTACCCATGCAATATTTATCTATTTTGTCTACTCGAGAACTCGGAGTCTATATACACCTTACTCCATACTATACTATACTATACTACACCATACCATAGCATACGATAGCATACCATACCATACCATACCATACCATACCTTTAACATTTTTATAATTATTGTTTTATATCAAAACAACGGGATATTGGATTTAAATAACATCAATTTTCCACTCCAAACTTTTGATCTGCACAACACCACTCCCAACTTTCAACTCATTTTCCTCGGCACTCCCAAACTAACTGAACCCTAACCTAGTTAGTTTTTTTGCTGATGTGACACTTGTGTGGTGACGTGACATTTTTACGAGGTGGCATTTGATTGGGCTTTTTTGATGACGTGACATCTGACTTAGCTTTTTTGATGATGTGGCATTGGTTTCGTGACATGGCATCTGACGTCAACAAACTTGGTTAGTGTTTGGTTAGTTCGGGAGTGATATCGGAAAATAAGTTGAAAGTTCGTCGACAAATCAAAAGTTTAAAGTGTTATTGGCCAATTAATGATAGCTGTGGTTATTTAAATCCAATATCCAAAACAATTAATTTGATATTCCATTAGAGGTAAATTTTGACTTATCACAAGTGTGTAATTTACTATTTTTTCAAAACAATTTTCAATTACAAATTTCTTTATTTTTACTTGACTACCACTATTTGGTTTGGTTATTGTATCACACACAACTAAAGGGTGTTGCAATTTGCATATTGAATCATATAGATCATATATAGATAATAGATATATACTCAATTACTAATATAACTGAACTGCAATCTATTATTCTACTTTGTTAAAGTGCAACCCAATAAGATTACACTAACAGCCCAATTTGAATTTAATAGTTTAGTGTAGAGATGGGCATAAAAACCGGTTCCGAACCCGAACCGGTAGAACCGAACTGGAACCGGTTCCAGTTCCTACCCGACATTAAGTAGAACCGGTTCCGGGTTCAAAATACCCGTTGGTTCCAACCCGGTTCCACAATTTTACCATTTGACTCGGGTAGTAACCGGTTCCTACCCGTACCCGGTTTCACTTGTACCCGGTTCCATCAGTACCCGGAAATGAAGTTCAAGAAGGAACCGGTTATACCGTTAAAAAGTTACCTTTGGAACCGGTTATAGCCGAAAAAGTGGAGACTAACGATAGAAAGAAACACAAAAATAACAAACACAATAGAAAGAAACATTACACAAACTTTATTAAAACACCAAACCAAACGGGTTACATCAAACATTGGAAGAACCGGTGCCGGAACCTTCTCCGTCTCATTTTTCTTTGCCTTCGTCACTGGGCAATGCCGCTCAGTGTGTTTCTTAAGGGTTGAGTTGGCTGCGGCCTTCATAAATTTTCCGCAAGCTTTGCATCTAGCCATCTCGTGGCTGTCGGACATTAAACAGAGATCAAAATTCTTCCATATAGCTGGGTTTCTTTTCGTCTCTAAGACAGTAACAACTTGTTCGTTGCTTGCCATAGGTATTTTGCAAGATTTTTGAGAAGATGATTGAGTTTGTAAGTTGATGATGGTGAGTTTGTAAGTTGAAATGGTAAGTAGGGAGGGGTTTTATAAAAAAACCGATTTCGACGAACAGGAACCGGTTCCCAACGGTAACATTTTTTTATCAGGAACCGGTTCTACGGTAACATTTTTTATCAGGAACCGGTTATAACGGTAACTTTTTTATCAGGAACCGGTTCTGAACAGTAAAAGTCAGATTTTTCGACTGTCAGGAACCGGTTCTGAACAGTAAAAGTCAGGATTTACTGTTAGGAACCGGTTCTAAACAGTAAAAGTCAGATTTTCGACTGTCAGGAACCGGTTCTAAACAGTTAAAATCAGATTTTCGACTGTCAGGAACCGGTTCCACACAGGAACCGGTTCCACACCATACCCGGTTCCATAATACCCGTACCCGGTTCTACACGGTTCCATATTCTTGGGTGTGAACCCGGGTAGGAACTGGACCCGGTTCCACACCATACCCGGTTCCAATGACATCCGAGCAGAACCGGTTCCGGGTTGGAACCGGTTCCGGGTAATAATAAAACCCGATTATGCCCATCTCTAGTTTAGTGGATAAGCCAGTAAGCCACTATGTATACAGTTTGAGCCCAATATGAACTAAATATAAAGTTACAATAGCTCAGACACGGTTTAGATTGTGAACTGTTTTAGATGGATTTCAAGCCGAGCCGCGCTGGCCGATATAGCCCAATTCGGTAGCTCAAGCCCTCGTAAATAGCCCAAACTTCAACCATCGAATTAGCCCAAGATTTAAAATTTAGCATAATGCAATTTCAATCCTAGTCTAACTAGTTTTAGACAACTTAAATCCGAAATAATATATGCCCACCCGGTTAATGGTTTGAAATTTGTGATTATCAGCTTCAAAGATTAGCTTTCAGTCCGATATGTAGCGATCCTATCAGTTACAAGCCCATAATTGACCGTTGTAAAAAGCACAAGACGCAAAGGGAGAGTCTTGAGCCTAGACGCATGGCGCTTAGAAAAGGGGGACCCAAGATAAGCAAGGCGCATATCATTAACGTGCCATTTATAAGGGTTTTATCCAATGCTATTTTTTTTTGGATGTTTGACAACTTGGCCAGAATCTGAAGACGCTTGTTAGAATTTAAAGTTTCGACCAGAATATGCCAGTCTTTTCCATAAGCCAGGGGCGGACCTAGAGTAATAGCAGGGGTAATCTCCGTGCCCCTTGATGCTCCGGAGATGCTCTGAAGGTAGTGTAAATTTTGAAAAAATTTGACGTTTTTTCGATTTCGATACCCCTTTTTATTGAAACATACCCCTATGCGAATTTTCTAGATCCGCCACTGCCATAAGCCTATAAGCCTAAGCATTTTCCCGTGCCTCGACTAAGTGCTCGCCTAGGTCGCTTATGACAACTTTGCCATTAATAGCACCAACTCGCATTGATTATGTTACCTCTTAACACCTTTAAATTAATAATTTTAATTCAAGATTCATTAATGATCAACCTATGAATGAAACATGTTGAATATATAACTTATGCCGATCAACCTATGAATGAAACATGTGAATATATAACTTGCGATCAACTATGAATGAAACATTTGAATATAAACTTATGCCACTAGGCCTGTAAAAGAACCAAACGAACATAAGCAGGCTTGTTTGTGTTCGTCCGGTTAACTTTAACCTAACAACAAACAGGAACACTTAAACAGAAAGACATTCTTGTTCAGTTTGTTCGTTTAAAAAATAGTGTTTTCGTGTTCATTTATGTTCATTCGTTAACACTCTAAACGGAGATAAAGAAACATAAAGGACACACAAACAAACATAAATGAATGAACATACCACAACGCAAGTTATAAGTAAAACGTAGACATCCAAACTAAAGTCTAAAATACCATCATCAATACATCAAACATTTCAAAGGTAAACAAATATATCAAAACAAACATAAACGAATGAATCTGAATGAATGTTTACACAAACATAAACGATGAACAAATATACACGGATGTAAAAGAACGAACATGGATGGTCATAAATGAACGAACGTAAATGGAAGAACGTTCGCGAACGAACCATGTTCATTCGTTTATCTAAATGAAAAAAGATCATGTTCATGTCCATTTGTTTATCGTCTCTTTGGAAGCGACATCTCTAAGGTTTGTTTACATCCCACCCTCCCCAGACCCTACCAATAGCACACTAGTAATGGGTTGTTTCGTTTATTAAATGAATGAACATAAAAAAACTTCCCTTCCCTTCACTAAACGTTCGGTCTGTTAACAAGGCCTGTATATATGACATTCAAGATTTGCGTAGCGTTGTGGACATTTAACAAAGCAAAGAACAAGAGGAGTACAAACAGAACAAACTTAGATTGTTTAGAAAGGCAAAACAAATTAAAAAGTGTCTTTTAGGAGGGGCATGTTTTGTTACCTTTACCTTCTAAACCCTAAACCTTGTCTTACAAATTACAATACTTGAAAACATATTTCACACATTTTCATTCGTTACAGATATATTATTTTCTTCATAAAAGTAACACAACACAGTAACTAACCCATGGCATACTTTTGGGTCCAGCTTCGTGCGGTTGTCTCATATTTGCTCCTATCTGTCTTGTACATGTGAGCAATCTCGGGCACAAGAGGGTCATCTGGGTTGGGGTCGGTTAACAAAGAGCAAATAGATAGCAAAACCTGATCAAAACAAAACATAATCATTTAAAACCAATTTTCAAATATATGATTAAATTTGTCAGGTGTAATATATAGGGCTGTAAACGAACTGATTGTTCAACGAACAGTTCGTGAACCGTTCCGCAGGAAGTTTGTTTATGTTCGTTTGTTTAGTTAATGAACGGACATGAACAAGATATTATGTTCGATTAACTAAATGAACGAACACTAACAGAGGTCTCGTTGTTCGACTGCGTTCGTTTACGTTCGTTCATGTTTGCTTGTTTATGTTAATTTGTTAAAAGTGTTAATGTTTTTTAATATTTCACACTCTCTCTTTCTCTCTTGTTTTACTTCTGTTGGACATGTGTTCGTGAACAGTTCACGAACATCTGCATTTCCTTAACGAACGAACACGAACATGGCTCTGTTCTTGTTCGTTCGGTTCGTTTACAACCATAGTAAAAGTATATCAAGTAGCCTAACTAAACTATTAAATACTAGATTATTAACCTTGGAAATAGTTAGAGCTGGGCTCCATTGTTCCTTCAAAATATCAAGACAGATGCTACCATTGCTGTTGATGTTCGGGTGGAAAACCTTTGTTCTAAAGGCCACCTACAAAAGAGCACGCGAAAATACGAATAAGCAATCAAGTATGTTGACGATAGTTTAAACCTAACATGCATGTTAAAAATATATTCAACCAAAGTTGTGAATTTACGAATCCATAAAAATATTTAATACGATAAATATGTCTTTCAGACTTTCAGATTCTGTTAGATTCACAATGATCCTCAAAACAACAGAAGACTTGTGTATTGTGTACATTTTCTGTTGAGTTAACTATAAATATTTATCTGATTTTGATGATGGAACCAAGTACCTTAGGTGGCTTAAATGGATAATCTGGAGGGAAATGAATAGTAACTAGAAAAACGCCACCAGAGTAAGGGCTGTCAGGAGGCCCCATAATTGTAGCTTGCCAGTGAAACATGTCTTCTGCCACTGGGCCTAAAATCACACTTACAAGAGAGCGTGTAAAGCAAATGAAGAGTTGGAGGTTTTTTTTTTCTTTCTAAAAAAGTTGTACGTTTGATCGCCCATAGGCACACACACAATCCACAGAGCCATCAATTGTTTAAAGTTACTATGGGACTGATATCTTTCGTATATATATTCTATAATAAAATATGATTTACTTTGAATACACCATATAACAAGAACAGTGACAGTGATGCCTTTGATACATTAGTTGGTACTTTAAACAAGTTCAGTAGTGATGGCCAAACATTTGTTAGGGAAATTTATCATCGTGAAAACCAGAAAAAAACAGACGTGATTGAGTCCTATGTAGAATACACATGGAGATTTAAAAGACCGGGCACCACATTCACTATCAATCTTTAATCTTGTATGAAGAAAACAATTAATACAATATCAAGTAAAAACACCATATATAATACAAGCTTGCAAACGTTATTCCAAAATGCACAGCGTCTTATGAGCTTCGACTTCGTTCACTTGTTTAAGTAAATTTAGGTATAAGTATTTTAAATGACGAAGGCTGAGCGAAGATAGCAAGCCATCAAGCAACGCACAAACTCATCACGAGTTTCAACAATCTCTCGTTCCGGGAAGTAAACTGCTTACTTTGGAACCCTTTATTAAAAACAGAAATACAATTTCACACAAAGTCTACTAATTTATGCTCATAAACAGAATAACACATTTCATTAGTCAATCTCAGGTCAACACCAATTCTAAAAGATCATATTCCCAAACAAACAAACAAACAAACACTTTTTACATACAGATCTGATCATCTTCACAACAATTCTCACACACCCACAATAAAAAATCCAAAAATTAATCCTTTTTTTTCCCAAAGTTATTAACTTTTAACAAAAAACAACAAAATCAAACGCAAATAATATCCAACAGATCATGATCAAACACAACACAAGAAATCTTAAGATAAAAACAAGAGATCTAAACGATACCTGCGCTGCAAGAGGTAGGAGGATCTTTCTGGAGATCCTTGAGTTCTTTCAAGATCCGCTTGGAAGCCATCGCTGAAACACCACAAGAAATCAATCCCAAATGTTCACGCAAACACGAACCCTAAATTGAAACAATTACATATATACATGGAATTCATACACAATAGGAATATACATATGTGGGTTAGAGAGAGAGAGAGAAAGGGGACGATTACCTCGAAGATCCTCTCGCACCTCTGAAATTCAGTAGTCGTAATTTTTTCTTCTGCTGAAAAATCGGATGCAAATATACATTATTGTTATTCTGTCGGCTACCCATTGGTGCTGCTCTTTTCAAACAGCCCGACCCGACCCGATTTCAATGATGAACAAACTAGTGGCTTATAATTGTTTTAAAAACTTGGATACTACAGGTCCCAAGATCGAAACCTGGCTCTGATAATGAGTGGCTTCCATATGCACCTATTTTTTTATTGATTATTTTTCATGACGTTTCAGTTAATTAGATTTTTTTGTCTCTGATAATGAGTGGCTTCCATATGCACCTATTTTTTTATTAATTTTTTTCATGACGTTTCAGTTAATTAGATTTTTTTTTCCGGTTTAGATGTGAAATTTCTAATTATAGTTTTAAACACATGTTTGGGACTTTACTTAACGACTTTATTGTATTAGCCTAACACACTCTCTGAATTGCAGAGCCCCGTTGTCTCATTTCGGCAAGATTGTGTTGTTTTAACGGGGCCCAAGTTGACTTCAAAGTTTGGTTTGGACGTTCATCCGGGAAACTATACCGGCTGCCACTTAACAGTCGTCGTGCCACCACAACAACCGAACTCTCTGACGTAACATACGGTGGGACAAAAAGCCAGGTGGGCTCGAGATTCAAACTGATAACCTCACACAAGGCCTAACTCAAATCCTTTGTAGCTCAAATTCTTGGAGGGTTAAGTTAATAAGATATTTTTTTTGTTTAGATGTGAAAATTATGTTTGGGCCTCACTATCTTACATATAAAAGTTAGGTTCGTTGGCTTTGGACCTTTAAGTGAGGTTTTTCTTAGAGATGAGTTTGTTAGGATGTCTTATTAATTATTATAGTTTGTTTATTTTACCTGCATTTTTAGGTAGATTGATGTGGATCCATTTTGTTAGGATTATATTTTTCTATATCCAGAGCCAAACCTCTCATGATTTATATTCACTTTTTTCAGAAACCAATACATATTACACTTGACCTTTGTATGCTCCTTTTACCTCGTTTAGCACCCGTTAAACCTATAAAACCGACACAATAAGTAGAACATAAAGATACAAAACGACACGTTTAAACTACGAAAACATATACAAAGCTCATACAATTACAATGTGTTTTCACAAACACATCAGGTATGTTAATTAGTGTATATTAGATATATGCTTTTGTAGTGTATTTTACTAAAAAATACTTTGAGCTAGACAAGCCATTATCTTTAAGAAAGTTCATGGTTATGCAGGTAACATGGATTAGAAGTGAATATGGAGAGTTATGAAGAGACAAAAAGGAAAAAGAAGCTCGGAAATGCTACTACTTTATAAATTGCAGATAGTGTGACCTCTTTCGGGCAACTAGGATACGCAAATCCAGAAAGTAGTGTCCACGAAGCTACTTTATAAATCGTGGATCATGTGACATATATACTCACATATTATATTCTTGTTTCATCAATATCACGTGTGTACTCTGGCATTTCGCTCACACGCTAGGCAAATAAAGAAATTGCGGAAAAACTATCACAATTAACAAACCAGATCATGTGACTTTAATGCGTTTGCACAATCCAAAGATAGTAAAATGGCCTAGTAGTTGATTTTTGACATACTTGGATAGTGTGACACATTTGTAATACACGCTATGCTCTTGACCATCTCTTATATGAGAAATGGATCTTTAACTACTTCCTTAAATGTAACATCATAGCTTACAAATTAGAGTTACTTGAAAAAATTTATATTCTCCTCTTCAGCCAAACTAAGAACAAACTTTATAACATCAAGATATTCCCCACCCTTTCAAGTTTTATACAACGCTAAGCATAATGGATTCAAGTAACTCGAGAAATATGTTCTTCGCCACCATGCAAGGCTAAATCTCCCCATATCACCACTAAGAGAAGGGTTTGATCTAGTGGCGGATCCAGAAATTTCTTTCGGTGTGTTCGTTTTGATAGATTCTCACTATTTTTTTTCTCCAAATAATACAAAGTTCTCACAATTTTTTCTATTTTTTTCCAAACCTAGTGGATTCATATGAACCCACAAAACAGGGCTGGATTCGCCACTGGTTTAATCTAAATCTATATATACATGTCTTACGGTCTTTGGAAGATTTACACCTCGTAAACTTAAAATTTTTGTATGTGCTATATTTAATTTTAGGCCTTCCATATCTGTTAGGTTTATTCTATTGAATATTTGAAAGACGACTTCGAATTCGAAGTGGCTTTCACTATGGTGCTAAGTCACTCCTTGTAGTACTATCAATAGTTGATTTGAATATGCACAACTCTTACCAAAAACTGCTTTTAGAAAAAAAGAACGATATCATTACAAAATCTAGAGAATGCTAAATTAATCATTGTATACATCCATTCTTAAATGATTGTTTTTTTAATCCTTGTTTAGTTATAAAATTTATGAATATTGGATTTTAATAATCTCAACTATTCGTCGTTGGCCGCCAACAGCATCAACTTAAAAAATAACCACAGGCAGTCCCAACTATTGACATATTGGCCACTAATGGACACTGACTAACAGAACCCTAACGTCATTAGTCTCCGGTCGCCGGAAAACCGTTTTTAGCCAGAAAAAGGTTTCTAAAGGTCCGATCTAAGGTTACAAAGAGGTTTGGGACGAAGATCTTAAGTTTTCCGGAGAAAAGAGAAGTTTTCCGGCGACTTCAATAATTGAGGCTTTTATTAGAAAAAGGTTCCTAAAAGTCCGTAATAAGGTTACAAAGAGGTTTGGGACGAAAATGTTGAATTTTCCAGCTAAAAATGAGTTTTCCGATCAAAAACGTTTTTCCGGCGACCGGAGACTAAAAGAGTTAGGGTTCGGTTAATCAGGATCCATTTAAGGCCAATATTAATAGTTGGGACTACCAGTGGTTATTTTTGAAGCTGGGACTGTTGACGGTCAACAACGAATAGTTGAGAATATTAAAATCCAATATTCCTAAAATTTACCTTATTAGTTAAATATCAACTTATGCTATTTACTTCTCCGGCATTAGTCAAAACAATAAATTCGTTTAAAAAACCATAACTCTTAAAGGCATTGGCACCTTACTTACCCTAACTAATTCGGATAATCAAGGTACACTCCTACACGCAAAAATCTATTACCCTCTTATAATAGCATTAATAGCGTAGAAAAAAACTAGAATATTCCTTTTTGACAAACAAATATATCTCTTTTTCCTTACCGAATGTTTAACTAATAAAACCAGTTCTCTAGAAATAGAGTTAAATGCTTGGTTGGTCCTTGTGGTTTGCAAAAATTTCAGATTTGGTTCTAGTGGTTTACTAATTACACGCGTGGTACCAAAACTTGTCAAAATGAACTCGCTTGGTCCCCAGCCCTAACATCAGTTAATCTGTTAAAAGTCCTCATGTGCTTGGCATATGAGGGTTATTTGGTCATTTCAGTCTAGCCATTATAAAAAGAGATAAATACCTTGTTGGTCCCACCCCACTCCACCACTTCTTCTTCCCCAAACCACCACCACCATCTCATCTCCTCCACCACCATAACAAATCAACCTCTGGTTTGTCGAATCTGAGCAGCAAAGGGGTTCAAAAACTCACCAAGAATGACCGACACAGAATGCCGTTTTCCAATCTTGTCTTCAACGAAGTGGCGCCAAAATCCTCAACTCCTTCCCGCCAAGGCTCTGTACCTCAGGTGACCCCTACGGTGAGTGAAGCTGGCCAAGTTATAGTAGAAGTTTTGCATCAAAGTGAAGATACGACCCCAACTCAGCACATAACATCCCCAAATCGTGATGCTGATTCATCGATAGAGGTGGAACGACAGATTTGGCTGCTAACTTGGATCCGACGGTGACAATTTCATTCGATGAAGTTGTTTATTCAATTAATCAACCGAAAGGGCCTAACCAGCAGGTAATTACTCCATCAAAATCCCCTTGTGTGATGAATTCTTTGTGTTCTGTTGTCCCCTCTCCAGTTAAAGTTCTGGATTTTGATATGTGTTCTGAAGATTATGGGGGAAGGGAATGTGGAAAATGGAGTTAAGGGTAGTGTAGATGCTGAACAACAGGTTAATCAGACCAAAATACATGAACATTATGTTCAAGTGGAAAAGGGTACATGGGATAGGAGTTCGGAAGAAGTTAATGTCGACAGGAGTGGTATTGTAGGTGAAAACGCAGGTAGGGATTATGAGAACAACCCGACTACTCAATATACTACTCCTATGACTCAGTTTAATGCTTGGCAAAATTCTCAACATAGAGGAATGTCGATTGTTGAACGAATCCAGAAAAGTGAGCTTGCTGCCTGTGTTCATATGAGTATTTTCTGCCAACTATAACACCTGAGTGGGAGTTCAATGGTGGTGGTGGTTTGGGGAAGAAGAAGGGGTGGGATCAACAAGGTATTTATCTCTTTTTATAATTTTTTATAATGGGCTGGACTTAAATGACCAAATTACCCTCATATGCCAAGTACGTGAGGACTTTTAACAGAGATATTTAACTGATGTTAGGGTTGGGGACCAAACGATCATTTTTGACAAGTTTTGGTACCACACGTGTAATTAGTAAACCACTATGACCAAATCTGAAACTTTTGCAAACCACAGGGACCAACCAAGCATTTAACTCCTAGAAATATACTATACACTAACACAAACGATTTTCTAATAAAAGTTATAGAAACATATTTCCTCACACAAGAGCGAACCACAATTTTTTGTAAGAAACAATTGCAAACGTAACTTACCAAATCGTGTGTGTTGTCAATGAATCACGTTCGGTTTTGTACCGATTTTTGTTTGCTGTGGAATGAAGAGCAGAGGGGGACATACCTTAGGCGCAGGGGTAGCCTCCGCTACCCCTTGGCGCTCCGGTAGTAGTGTAAAATCTGGAAAAATTTGACATTTTTTGACGTTTTTTCGATTTCGTTACCTTTTTTATAAAACGTTACCCCTACGAATATTTTCTAGATCCGTGATGAAGAGGGCTTCATGAAGATTACCTCAAACCTATCCTCTACCTCATAACTCATTACGTCCTTCTCATTCCATAGTTGTGTAAAAAACCCACCTTTCAATTACAGTTTCTGGTTACAATCACAAGAAAAAAAAAATAACTAATTTAAGAGTGATAAATAAGGTTGCCATGAAGATGATATTGAGAAAAGGTTGCTATTTATGATAGTCATACGATGGTTTTACTAAGAGAAGAATCCATAAGAATACTTGTTCTTATTATCATCAGTGAATCGTATGTTTATAACTAATATATATATATATATATATATATACACACACCCAGCCATTGTAACTCTTAGAACTACATGCCTATAACATAAGTTATAACTAAATAATAATTATAGTTTAGATACACATGGAAATATATAACGTGTGGGGTGCTAAAATGAAAACTCACTTGAGTTTTACATAAATATAACTCGTTTTCTTTACCAAGTGTTTACAAATAAGGCCTGATTCTTTCACAAACGCAACTTACCAAATCGCGTGTAATCAGTGGAGGGGTATAACAACGGCCATTGGCATTGAGAATAGAAGGCCAGGTCACTTGACTATAAGCTTGAGAAAGGTTGTCGTTTGGTAACAAAAAAATGTGCACTATAATGTTATAGAATCCGGTTGCTTGCAAACCCGGTATCATGTCAACAATAACGCTCGTCTTCTTCTACATATAGTGGGACTTTATATTTGGTTCTCTAATAGAATCGAGTTGCTTGCTAAAAATGGGTTCCATTATCTATGCGACAGATAATGAATATTAGAAAACGGTTCTATTAGGGAACATATTTGTAGTATGTAGTGTATATAATGGTAGCTAACAACTGTTTTTATCGGCAAACTAATCTACTCCTGAAATACTTATATACCTACATCTTATTGGATTTGAATAATCCATAGCATGAATAGAGGGGAGACTATTTATCACATCACCATGTCCCTTGGGGACGGTAGCCAATGACTTAGCAATAAGTAATATTTAACCGTGATGATATTTAAGATTAGAAAAAAATATATTTCTCTTAATTATATCACATTGATGGTACTTAATTCTTTTCTTTTTACGCACAACCCATCCGATGCTAGCAAGTCGAGTATTCGAGGAGTAATCAGTTCGTCGAACTTGACCCAATATTATAGAACAAAAGAATCATAGTTTTGTTGCGTCGTTAGTTTCTATATTACAAGTTTTTTTGTAGCAAATGACTTATATCAAAAGTTTTTAGTGCTAATGATTTATATGAGGGCTTTAAAACGTTATAATGTGAATACACAGATATGAATAAGGTATGCATTTA
This sequence comes from Scalesia atractyloides, assembly GCA_947069175.1. Classification (NCBI taxonomy): domain Eukaryota; kingdom Viridiplantae; phylum Streptophyta; class Magnoliopsida; order Asterales; family Asteraceae; genus Scalesia; species Scalesia atractyloides. The sequence continues at coordinate 88,974,200 of CAMTDV010000028.1, read as the reverse complement.
CAAATATCAAAGCTTTAAAACGTTATAATGTGAATACACATATGAATAAGGTATGCATTTACAAGATTATCAAAAACATATTTAATTATTTATTGCTCGAAAAATAATTAATTGTAGTTATCAAAATTTGATACCATCAAACATGCCATAATTCTTACAAGTAGAAAAACATGTGGTAAAGTTCTCATTCTTTCCTTGGAAATATAAGTTTGATTCTAACAGTAAGGTTGTGTGGTGTCTGGTGTGGATAAAGTTAACACCATAGTAGTGTTACGTATGCATCACATAAGTAAGAGATTTTATCGTTAACTTGCATCGTGTGAGATAACATTTTTTTAAGATAATATAAAAAAGAAATATAAAATCATAAAAGGAATAATTCTGATCGGTGTATAGGCCCCACATGTTGTCAACTTTAGCGCTCGTTAAAGGGTTGGCTAACTCCCTATAGTGCCCACATGGTGGCGGCACCATAAAGGCGATGTGGCATGGGGCGCTAGCCCATACCGGGTAGTCTAATTGTGGTAATATATTTATTGAAGTGAGTTCACTAGAGAATTGAACCATAAAAAATGAGAATCGGGAACCATTAGTAAAACATGTAAAAAAACTTATAAGAGTTCCATTTTTACATGTAAAAAAACATTTTATCTAATTTTTTTGGAACTTTTGTATATAAATACATGAATAAGTTGTTTCAATAAAAAAAATTAAAATACAAGATAAAAAAGTTTAAAAGGAAAAAAAGTGTTTACAGAAAATACTTTTTTTATTTGAATTACTTTTATATGTGTTTATATTCAAAATCTCTAAAAAAATTATGTAACCATGTTTTTTTTGTTAATGTAAAAATGAGTTTTAAGATTTTTTTTACTTGTAAACTATAGGGTGATTTTTTGTGGTTCATTCGTGAACCTCCCATTAAACCATTACTAGTGCAAGAAGCTAAATGCATTCTCAAATATGTATAGTCAGTTATATTTTCACAAACGTATAAAAAATACTTATTTTCTCTTCAAGCCTACAAACATATTTACTAATACTTAAATTTCCACATCATCTTTTATATTTATTTAATACTAAAACTCTTTTATATAATTGATACATTTCTTTTATTTTTGTATTATAAAAATATATTTTAAAAAATAACTATATTTGTAATAATTAAATATATTAAAGTATTTAAATATAGTTAAGATATCTAAGTAGAATTTTAAACATAAAAAAATTTAAAACTAAAAAAAATTAAACATTACATAAATAAACAAAAACAAAAAACTAATAAAAGAAAATATAAATAATAGTGGTTTAGAAAATAATAATAATATTATTATAAAATAATATTTCCATTAATTATTCGTTTATCCTTAGATATTATATCACCATTAATTGTTGGAAAAAGAAAATAAACTGAATGTTGCAATTAAATTATTAAGCTGGTTAGAAATTGAATATTATCATTTATATTGTGAAAAAGCAAACAAAAAATGTTTTTAAAATAAAACGAAACTAATATTAAACCCAAAAAGATAGTGAAGTTTTTATTATTATTATTATTATTATTTAAAATTTAAAATAAACTTTAACATTAATTCGTGATCTTTTTGTAGTTATCTCTAAGTTGGTTTCAGGACTTTGATCACTACATTTTTTCTGTTTTTATCCTAAACACATGAAATTCACACGGTCAAAGCAAAGTCCTGAAATTTTTCCGTTACAAATTGTAAAAAGTAAAGTATTTTGAGTTATCACGTTTGTATTGACTAAACATGTGTTATTCATAGTGCATCACAAATCTTGCTTATTTTTTGTTGTAAAAGCCAAGGTTGAATATTGGTGTTGTATAAGCATGAATGGTGTGTCACTGAATCACATTGTTGATGATGGTGCCTTTAGAATGAACCACGTACAGTGCTTGCCTTTTCTCATGAGCATCATCCCTCTTGTTTATATAAGAAAGTGTGCAGCCTTGTTTAGTATCCACCTCTTTTCGAGTTTAAACAAATCATCTACGCGTGTGTGTGAGCCTATGGAAGGAAAGTGTGAGTGCAAGAATAAGGTGAAAGAAGAATATGATGAATCTCCATCTCCGGCTCCCATCGCAACCAACGGCCGCAAAACAATCAGCAACAAACAGAAGGTGGTGGCTGGTTTTGAATCAAACTCATCCTCTGATAATGACTACCAGTGCTCCTCTTGCCTGCGCCAGTTTTCGTGCCAACAAGCCTTGGCTGGTCATAGAAAGATACACAGGGGTGAGTGGGAGACTCATCTGGACAAACCTGATCATGAGAAGGTCACAGTTCCAATCAAAACTGAGGCGTCTCATGTATCTAATCCGAATCTGATAGCCGCTATAAAATGGCAATCATCTAGAAACACTGGCTCAATGCACAAGGATGCATCTAGAAGTAGAACTACAGATAAGCTATTACTTTGTACACCAAAGTATCTGTTATCTAAACCCACAAATGTCCAGGAAGGGGCAGCAACAAGTGTCCCTCTAACTCATGTGGCTAAACCCAGAAACACCCTGAAAAGGCCATCACCCTCAAACACCCTGGAAGGGCCATCACGTAGATACCCCTTTGTTAACCCCACAAATAACCACAAAGCTCCATCACCTAGGCCCTCTTTGGCTAGCCCATCATATACCCTCAAAGGGCCATCACCTCTATACCTTATTGTTAACTCCACAAATACCCTCAAGGCTAGCCCCACAAACACCCTGAATGGGCCATCACCTAAGTGCCCTTTGCCTTACCCCTCAGATACTCTCATAAAGTCATTAGCTCAGTATCCTTTGTCAAACCCCACAAATACCTTCAAAAGCTCATCATCATCTTCCCCTCTGGATTTTTCCCTAATGCGACGAATAACCTTTTATGGCCATCACTTATCGCTCCTCAACAGTCTTTCGCTGCGAAGCTACCACACATGCCTTCAATTCTAGATCCAAACCGCCCTATAGATAACTGTTCAAATCCCATTGGAATGTTAGCCACCACACTTGGGTTGAGATACGAGTCAACGATCCATAAACCGTGCCAATCTAAACGTGTAGGACAGAATGATAAGGTGTTAAGGACTGGGTCCTCATTGTTTGATAGGAGAAAAATGATGGGAGGTAATGCTAGGCATTTTGGTAACAATAGTAACATTGCTGATTCAAGATCTTTGTTGACAGCTGGAGGTTCTGATTCTACTTCTAGGACTGAAAGTGGAGGTAGTAGCAAGACCCATGATCTTAGTTTTTCTTCTATCCAGCCCAGAGGAGGCAAAGGGATAGAGGCAAATGACCTCTTTCCTGTAACTCCAGCACATGAGATCCATCACCTTGACAATGCTCAACCATCACAAGGTCAAGTACCACAACCAGATCACAAGGGGGATGATGTTGATTTGGACCTCAAACTTTAGTCACAAAAGAGCAAGATGCTCTTTATGTTTTCTACTTTTTTTTTCTGTTTATGTTTTCCTTACTAAGTTTGTGAACTGTTATGCATCCCAATGGCGTTTTTAGGTCTTTGTCTCTTATACCTGTGTTATCAAGACTGTGATTATTAGCTAAACGAACTTTACTGAAGTTACCTATTCGTAGATTCTTCATATTCTTCGTGCTAGAAGTAGCGTGAAACGATTCTCTTGAATCCATAATCCAATCTTCAGCAGTAAATATACACAACAAATAAGGGCATCCTCTGAATATGAGGGTGTGGTAGCTTTCACCTCCTTTTCCTAAAGTGTCCAAACTCATCACAGTTCCAACAGTGTATATCTTTTCTCGGTTTCGCGGATCTCGACTTACTTCTTCGTTTAGACTTTGACCTTCCTTTGTTAACTCCCTAGTTATTGCTTCCTCCTCTCCCCTCAGTACTGTGTAATAAACTTGTCTCTTCAGTGTTCCTTCTTCTCGAATCCTCATTCAGTATCAGATCACGAACTTTACTGAATGTGAGGGTCTCAATTGACCCGATGACTACAGTGATCTCTCCTGACCAGCTGTCAGGTAATGAGGATAAAAGGAGGCATGTTTGCAATTCATCATTAATCTTGAATTTTACTGTAGACAAGCGAGACAAGTGAGAGTTAAGCAAATTAGTATGTGCAATAACATAATTTCCTTCTTTCATGCAGGTGTTAACTAACTCCTGGATGAAAAACACCTTGTTGGCAGGAGCTAGCTTTTCATACATGTTATGCAATGCTTCCATGACCCCTAACACTAAGGTTTGTTCCAAAATATTGTAAGAAACATTTATGGAATGAGTAAGCTTGATCGTTGACATAGCCTTCTTGTCGGTAGTTATCCATGTTGGTGTTATCGGTGTAGGCGGAGGTTCAAGAGCTACATCCAAAACCTTCTATATTAGCAAGTCCTTCACTTGCATCTTCCACTATCCAAAATTCTCACCATCAAACTTCTCAATTATGATTTTCCCTTCCATAGATGTCATCTATCGTAAAGAGTGTACAGAACCCAAAAAATACAGCACCTAATCAGAAGCGTCGTCGATGGGAACGACGACTAGAATCATAACACCAGTTAAGGTGGCGGCGGTAGAACGCAGGTGTGTGGTGTGTTCTTCATGATCAAGAGCCTTGCTCTAATACCAGTTGTTAGGTAAAGAGCACATATAAACACACGAAAACATAAAACAAAAACAAAAACAAAGTAGAATGAGACACGAGAGTTACGTGGTTTGGTAGTAAGACCTACATCCACGAGTTGCAACTAGGGTTAGGATTTTATTTTTGAGGTGATATGAATTAAAAAGGACCTATCAACTATTTATAATACCCAGATAAGGGTTTACAACTTGTTGACAAAGAAAACTTAAAATTGGAAACAGTATTAGGCCTAGTCAATTAGCAATCTGTTTCTTTTAACATTAGTGCATCTCCATAATTGCATTTGATAGCGCATCTGAAGATTTATCAACATTAGCGCATCGTCTTATATTAGCACATTTGATCTAAGACAAGTAAACGGTAGCGCATCAAGCAATATCACATTAGCAGATCCGTTATTCTATGCACTGCTGCTTTCTAAGCCTACATCTCTAACTAGGAGTGTTCAGAATTTGATTCGGATTCGAAAAATTTGAAATTCGACTTGATTCGAATTCAATTATCAATGTTTTCGAATCCGATTTTTGAAACTTCAAGTTTGATTCGATTCGTATTCGAGTCTGAACACGAATTTATGATTTCCAGTTTATTCGATTCAAAATTGGAATTCAATTTGTATATACTTTTTTAATATACGTATACACACACGTATAACTTCTAAATTTGGGGGAAAATATAAATTACAACCATAAGTAATAAATCCATTATTCATAATATTACCAAATCTAATGACAAATAACCCTTACTAATTATTTAAAATTTTTACCTAACTTACACCGCTACCAGTAATGTGCTTAAATTATAAATTTTGGTCTTTTGACATATTAATAGTTTATTAATTTTGTAGATTAGTATTAATTATGCTAAAAGTAATTAGCTTGTAGTAATTTTAAAAGTAAAAGCAAAATATATTTTTTTTGTTTAGGGTGAATCTGAATTGTTTAGGGAATCTGAAATAAAGTGAATTTATTCGAATTCGAGTTCAATTACGAATCAAATCGAATAACTTAAATCTAAATCGAATATGAATTCAGATAAAAACATAAAAAATTCGATTCTATGAATTAAAAATTTATTATTTGATTCGTTAAACACTCCTATCTCTAACTCTAAACTCTAAAGGGCTGAGGTGCACACCCCACACCCACAGTCTCTTTCCATGCTGCATGGGCTAAGAGTTTAAGATTGTGGCCTTTGGAACTTGAACTGATGAGACCCTTTTGAGTTTATATTATCTAACTAGGGATGTTAATAATGTTTGGTTGACTGGTTAAATAACACGCCATACATTTATTGGTGTACTATCATGTTTTTTTTCAGGACTCTCCATTTTAAAGTTCATTTGTTAATATGAATTAGCAAGACTTTAAACAACCTACTGACTTCGGCTTGAATGAATACTTTTGCAATTGGTGTCTTTCAAGTATATTTGTTCCTCCATCCCTAATTCCAACTAACAAACTTAGCTTTATAAATTGGATTGTTTATCACCCCCAACTATTGGTTATTGGCCGCCGCAACCCCAACTATCACTATAACGTCCGCCAACCCCAACTTAACACTTGGTTTGTTGTGCCACCCCCACATTAACTGACTCAGTTATGTTCTTTTTTCCTACGTGTCACTCCCAAACCACATTGGTGAAAAGGAAAATTATAAACAAGTTAAGGGATCAACTCATTATTAAACTGGCATTGTTTGGGTGAAACATTAATCAAACGAGTCATGCTCATGTTAACATGTCTAGTATACATGCTGTATTAGCCAACCAAAATCAAATTTATTTTCGTGTCGTATCAAGAATTGTCACCCCACCTAACCTCCCAAATCGAATTGGTTGGGATTAAAGTCATCACACGAGTTATGTCAAAAAGTCAGGGAAGTTCAAACATCTTGAAAGCTTTAAATCAAGAAAACTTATGCTAATATGTGGACTTTGAAGTTGAAAATGGTTTAACATCTAGCAGCATAAGGTCAGTTGACTTAATATGTGGTCAAAAAGCTTATAAAGTAGACCTCAATGAAAGTCAAACTCCCTTCAATAACATTTAATGCAAAAGATGAAAAATTATTTACCACATATGGGATTCTACTCCTTCCAGGCTTTCATGCAGTTCCAGAAATGTTATTCCTTCCTGCCTTTCAGCCCAAGAATAATGGTGTAATGTGTGGGTGACCCAGTTTCCCCAAGAGTGGTTGTTCTTCATGTGGAATAAGGGTTGTGGTGTGTTTTATTGGCTTCACCCATAATCAATCTCCCTTCAAGAAAGTTCATGGTTTTGTAGGTAACACGGATCAAAAGAGAATATGGAGAGTTATGAAGAGATAAAAAGGACAAGGAAGCTCGAAAAGGCTACTTTATAAATTGCGGATAGTGTGACCTTTTTGGGTAACTAGGTTACGCAAATCCAGAAAGCGTCCACGAAGGTACTTTATAACTTGTGGATCATATGACATGTATACTCACGTGTTGTACTCATGTTTCATCGATATCACGTGGTACTCTAGCATTTCGCTCACACGTTAGGCAAATAAAGAAATCGAGGAAAAATTGCCACAATTAACAAACCGGATCATGTGACTTTAATGTGTTTTCACAATCCAAAGAATAGTATAAAGTGGCCTAGTGATTGATTTTTGACATAACAGGATATTGTGACAAACTTTTAGCACACGCTATGCTCTTGGCCACCTCATATATGAGAAATCGAATCTCAAACCGAATTCTACAAAGAAATCTCCACTTTTTGTACCTCTATAATATAACATCATAGCTTACAATGGATTCAAGTAACTCTAGAAATACGTTCTTCGCCACCATGCAAGGCTAAATCTCTCCATATCACCACTAGAAGGATTCAATCTAAATTTATTTTTTCATGTCTTACAGTCTTTGGAATATATACAGCTAGTAAACTTGAAAATATTGGCTTTGCTTTATCAAATTTTAGGCCTTCCATGCCTCTGTTAGGTTTATTCTACTAAATAATTACAAGGCATCCTCGAGTTCACAGTGGTTTTCACTAGGGTGCTTAGCCACTCCTTGTAGTACTATCCACCATTGATTTGAATATACACTATTCATACAATTAGCTGGTTTTAAAAATAAGAATGATATTATTACAACGTCTAGACAATGCTTAATTAATCATTGTATACATCCTATAAGTTCTTAAATGATTGCTTTATTGGTCCTATTTCTTTCTTTAAATCCTAGTTTAGCTATGAAATTTACCTAATTAGTTAAAAATCAACTTTTGGCATTAGTCAAAACAATAAAAAATTCATCTAATGTTTAGCTCTTCATGGCATCCGAACCTTGCTTACTCTAACTAATTTGGATAATTCAGGTACACTCTTACACACCAAAATCTATAACCCACTTATAATAGGGGTAATACCATAGGAAAAACAACAAATTCCTATTCGACAAGCAACTATATCTTGTTTTCCTTACCAAATGTTTAACGAATAAAACCAGTTCTCTAGAAAAATACCAGCCACCATAACAAACTATTTCTTCTAACAAAATTAACAGTACCATATTTTCTCACACAAGACTGAACTTACCATACATGACTATAATCTTAAGAAATGTTGCTGGGAGCCAGGTTGCTAGCAAATGTTTGGCCGAACATGATCGTGTGACTTAAATGCGTCTGCACAATCCACAAAACATAGAATGGCCATAATCAGTCAATTTTTGACATATCTGGATAGTGTCCCACAAGTTTGATTATAAACCGAATTCTACAACCATTTTTTCTATGAAAAAAAATCTCCTGATTGCTTTAGGCTCCCAAAGTTATCCCTGATGTGACATCTTTCGAGTTGTAGAGTTTAGATTTTGGTTTTTTTAATAAACTCGAAGTAATTTATACCTAATAATGACTCGGCTAGGAACCTTAGGGATCACAGAGTGAAGCCTCCTTGATGTGAGGTTCCAATGGGGCATCACCCTACTTAGGTCCAAATGATTGACCCACTGGTCTATAACAACAACTTTGATGAGTAACAAATACGTTATCAGTAGTAGTAGTACTGCAATCAACAATAACTTCGGCTATTAGCAACAACGACTATCAACATTAACTAGGCAATCAACACTAATTGTGCATCAACATCAACTTGGGTGATTAACAAAAGGATTTCATGTTGACATATGTTACCGCTCATGATAACTAAATAACTTTTAATTGACACACTCTGTAATGAAGTGTTGTGTCATTTCAATTCAAACGTTGTGAATTTCACTACATATTTAAGGAAATATATTTAGTTTATTTTACACATGTTTTCTAACAGGAAATACATATTGATTCTTGTTGAACTTTAAACTGAGATCAAAACGATTAAAAAAGCTATCAAAAAATTTTACATTCTACAAAACTTACACATCTAAGATGTTAATCCTCTCTCCGTGTGTCATTTTGGCATTATCGGATTTAAACTTGTAATGATTAGGCAATTAATTTGTTTGTAAAAGTATGGTACAAATGTTTTGATGGTATCTATTGGGTTTAATAAAATATTTGAAAGTTTATTACATTATTGAATGATTGAGATACCATGATATTGAGATTAGAGTTATCATTTTAAGACTCCTTCATTTTTAAACAATACCAATTTATTTAAAAAAATAACCAGAACCTAGTATATACATTTTTTGAAACGTTTGCTCTACTCTATTACACCAATAATACTAAATTAACCTAGAATATACATGACACCCAAAAAGTATAAACATGCTACTACGATCACAAGCCACCAAATAATAAATACCCAAGGGGCGCAAAACCTTGAGACTGTCATGAAACTGCTACGAAAGAATTAACTATGCCTCTTAAAAGCCGTTCAGAGCTAAAATAGAAGAATTTGAATCCAAATTAGGATTAAAATTTAAACATCATGTTCTTCGAGAATTTATATATTCCATAAATTGTCAATCACAACTCAACGCTACACCAATTGTGATCATGATAAGGTTTATACTTTAAATCCTTCCTTTGATTTAGATAGTTAACAACAATACCTTTTTTTTATTGGAGCCAATTTTGTTGACGATGGGTGATAGGACAACTCCAGTTTCCACATCTTAGTCCGGGTAACCCTGAATCACAACGGTTTAACGAAGTGAGTAATTCAGATAATTATATAAACTTAATTCAAATGAAAAGTAATTCAGCGATTTTAGAGTGAGTTTTAGTGTTCACATTTTTTGTTATTTACATTTACTTAAGACAACACGAATTCTAGGCTATGTTATAATAACTTAATAAGGGTTAGTAGACGCGGAGTGCATGCTCGTATAAGTTACTCTAATTCCAGGCGTAGCAAATAGGGGTTCTAGGGCTAGTTGCCCTAAAGCGAATAGCCGAATGTACATGTTTTAGTAGTTGGCCGACTATCCATTTCCCATCGACTGAATCTAAGTACTTTAGTAAACAATCAAAAAGTTGAAGTTATCATCCCAAACGTGAATAGGTGGATTATCTCAAACTAAGTGCGTGATACCATGTTAATTAAGAGGTAAATTGTTGCTTTGTAAGTGTGCGTTAAACGCGATCCATAATATATAGGGTCATCTTATTCTCGCATCCCTAGATCTTATTCCCATATCTTTTTTCACTCTATCTCTCTCTATATATCTATGTATAGAGAGAGGGAGATATATATAGATGAGAGGTGTGTGAATATTATACCAATATATATCCTATTTCTTTTACCACTAATCATTGATTATCTACCCTCCTTCTCTCTCTTTTTTTTCTAACAATCAAAAGTTACGATTTCATGAGTATGAGTGGTGAATGAATTGAAGGAGGTCATTGTATTGTTCTCTAATTGTCTTGAATCTAAAAATCGAACATGAATAAGTGGATTGTTCCAAGCTAAGCTTGTGGCACCATCATAAATTAGGAGGTAAATCGTTACTTTCGAAAGTGTGCATCAAACACGATCCATAAGAATTATCCTATTTTTGATCAATAATCATCGATTCTATATCCTTCTTTAATCTCTTCTAATAATTAAAAGTTATGATTTCCTGAATATCATACGGTGAATGAAGGAGTTTATTGTATTGTTCCATAACGGCATAACTCGATCGTCTTGAATTGATGAACTAGTAACTGATAAAATTTGTAACAAAGAAATTATTGCATGAAGCATCGCCATACCTGGACTACAAGAAATCCTATAAAAAAATCTTAATTTGCAGATTCGACATTTTGATTTTCCACTTAGGGATATGGAGTTTTATCATTTCGTAATACTTACAAATTTGAATGTTTTTATGCGCTTATAAATGTGATAAACTATCACTAAATTTTACGTATTTGCATAGTTAGCAACGTTTTCCTATATTTGTTGTAGTGAGAGTTTGAATTTCATTTTTTTTTTGGTGTAGGACGTGGTTAGGAGTTTTCGTTTCTAGTCAGTTTTTTGAAAGATGCTTCGCTTCTAGGTGATGCGCTAGTTCAACTAGTACAACTGAACTCAGTCAACTCATCAATGAACTTTAGCCAAACATGTTTCAAAAAATTGAGTTGAAAGCATGTTAAAAACTCAAACCACCTAAACCAAATAAAATTTCGTTTGAAATCAGCTTCTAATTTTGAATTTCAACGATTTCAGCCATCGATTAATTTCTCTCTATGCTCCACGTACCATGATGATTATACACACACATGAATAATATATATATGTGTGAAACATGAAATAAATCTTATTAAATATCCAAGATGCATAACAGTACAGAAACTTAGCAAGGAAAACAGAAACAAAAAATTAAAAAAAAAGGTAAAAAAAAAAAACGATAAATTGCATCTTTCTCTTTTGTGATTAAAGTTTGAGGTCCAAATCAACATCCTCTCCATTGTGATCTGGTTCTGGTGCTAGACCTTTTGATGATTGAGCATTGTCATGGTGATGGATCTCATGTGCTGTAGTAACAGGAAAGAGGTCATGTGCCTCTATCCCTTTGCCTCCTTTGGGCAGAGAAGAAGAGGAAGAAGAAGAAGAAGAAGAAGAAGAAGAAGAAGAAGAAGAAGAACTAAGCTCATGGATCTTGCTACTGCCTCCACCTTCAGTCCTAGAAGTATTACAACCTGCAGCTATCAACAAAGATCTTGAATCAGCATTGCTATTGTTATTACCAAGACGCCTAGTGTTACCTCCCATCATTTGTTTCTTATCAAACAACGATGACCCGGTCCTAAACACCATATCACTCTGTCCCACACATCTGCATTGGCGCGGTTTATGGATCGTTGACTCGTATCTCACCCCAAGTGTGGTGGCTAACTTTCCAATGGGATTTGCATAATTATTTAGAGGGCAGTTTGGGTCTAGAAGTGAAGGCATGTGTGGTGGTTTTGCCGCGATAAGTGGTGGCCGTAAAAGGGTATTTGTTGCATTAGGGAAAAGATCCGGAAGGGAAGATGATGACGAGCCTTTGAAGGCGTTTACACACTTTGCCAAATGATATTGATTTAATGACTTCATGAGAATATCTGATGGGTAAGGCAAATAGCACTTAGGTGATGGCCCTTTCAGGGTATTTGTGGGGCTAGCCTTGAGGGTATTTGTGGAGTTAACCAAATGGTATAGAGGTGATGGCCTTTTGAGGGTATATGATGGGCTAGCCAAAGAGGGTCTAGGTGATGGCCCTTTCAGGGTGTTTGTGGGTTTAGCCACATGACTTAGAGGGGCACTTGTTACTACCCCTTCTTGGACATTTGTGGGTTTAGATAAAGGATACTTTGGGGCACAAACTAATGGCTTATCAGTACTACTAGATGCATCCTTGTGTTTAGAGCCAGAGTTTCTAGACGATGGCCCTTTTCGAGCGGCTATTGGATTTGGATTAGATAAAGGAGAGGCCTCAATTTTGATCGAAACTTTGGGAAGGGAGGCTATCGGATTCGGATTAGATAAAGGTGAGGCCTCAGTTTTGATTTGAACTTTGGGACACTGATCAACCTTATCATGATCAGGTTTGTTGAGATGAGGCTCCCACTCACCCCTGTGTATGTTTCTATGACCAGCCAACGCTTGTTGACACGAAAACTGGCGCGGGCAAGAGGAGCACCGGTAGTCATTATCAGCGGATGAGCTTGATTTAGAACCAGCCACCACCTTCTGTTTGTTGCTGATTGTTTTGTGGTCGTTGGTTGCGATAGGAGCCGGAGATTCATCAGATTCTTCTTTCACCTTATTCTTGCACTCACACTTTCCTTGAAAAAGGCCTGAAGAAACATGATTTTTTCTTTCCATAGGCTCACACACACGCGTAGATGATTTGTTTAAACTCGAAAAGAGGTGGATACTAAACAAGGCTGCACACTTTCTTATATAAACTAGAGGGATGATGCTCATGAGAAAAGGCAAGCACTGTACGTGGTTCATTCTAAAGGCACCATCATCAACAATGTGATTCAGCGACACACCATTCATGCTTATACAACACCAATATTCAGAGCAAAAAATAAGCAAGATTTGTAATGCACTATGAATAATCACATGTTTAGTCAATACAAACGTGACAACTTAGATACTTTACTTTTTACAGTTTGTAACGGAAGAATTTCAGGACTTTGCGTTGACTGTGTGAATTTCATGTGTTTAGGATAAAAACAAAGAAGTGTAGTGATGAAAGTCATGAACCAACTCTCAGACAACTATGATAAAGATTACGAATTAATGGTTAGAGTTTATTTAAAAATAATAATTAATACTAGTGGTTCTGCTAATCGTGGTAATGTAAAATGCTGAAAATACTATGACGAGAAATGGAAAGATAAGTAAATATTGGAAGAGGTTTATTGGGAGATAAAAAAAAATGGAGAACCGAAGGAAACCATCCTTTAGTTTTGCATGTAAAAAACTCTTATAAAAACGCATTTTACGTAGAGAAAAATCAATTTTACATAATCTTCTTTTAGAGTTTTTGCATATAAAAAGATATAAAAGCCGTTCAAGTAAAAAGAATATTTTTGTAAACAAGTTTTACCTGTTTTTTAACTTTTAATTTTTTTTAATTAAAACGCCTTTACATGTCTTTATATGCAAATACTTTAAAAAATATTAAATAAAAATGAATTTTTTATATGTAAAAACAAAATGAAAGTGTTATGCAATTTTTTACATGTTTTACCCATAGTGTTTTTCACCCCAGTAAATTCACCCAATTAGTAACTATATTACTATAGTTACTGTTGAAAATTTACAATCAAGCTTATATTCACACATGTTTTTCAACTTGTAAGAACTATGCATGCTTGATATATCATTACATATTCTAAGGGATTCATTGCCTATAACCTAAGTAGTTTCTCCTTCTGATTGATATCATCTTTATCTTATAAAAAATGATAACTATTAAATTGCTTTCAAACAATAAATATGTTTTCAGTAATCTAGTAAATGTATACCTTATTCATATCTATGTATTCACACAATAACGTTTTTAAAAACCTGATATAAATCTTTTGCACTAAAAACTTTTAACATAAATCGTCTGCATTTAAAACTTTTAATATAAGACCTAGTGATACCACAAAACTATATATGATTCTAACTTTGTTCTAAAATATTGTGTCAAGTTCGACGAACCGATTACTCCTCCACTAGTCGACTTGCTTCGGGTGGTCAAGTTGTGATCAGTGTATTTTAGGTACACTCTATTTTGTATTAAATTATGTATTAAATGCATCGATATTAGTATAAATCATAATACTTTAATTGGTTTGTATATTTTGTGGGTTGTAAATAAGATGAGGTTAAAACAATGAATATAAGAATAAAATTTAAATTAAAAGGTAAACGTGTGACAAAGCTAAAAATTTAGAAAATTAATAATTACAGTTAAATATTAAATGGTTTAGAAAAGAAAATAACATAAATGAAATATATTTAATTGAATAGATATGTCACGTGGGATGGATGCAAGAAGAGAATCAATTTGTTGCAATGAAGATTTATGCATATGAATGAAAAGTATTAACAGTGGAGTTATCGATGCTTTACGTGTGTAGTCATGGATATGGATTCAGTTAATGTGTTTGCGAACGCTTATCAAACGAGATTTTTTGTTTGTGTTTGTTCATTAAGGAAAGGAACGTGTTTACTAATGGTTACGAACACAAACGAACACAGATAAAATCGGCGAAGACGGCGGTAGCTAGAGGTGAATAGTGAGAGGGAGTGGCGCTAGACCTTGAAGCCCTAATTGTTAGACGAAGGTTTCGATAGTATTTTTCAATGTAAATATTGAGAAGTAAAGTGGAAAGATGCATAAATAAGGTGGAGATAAGGTTCCTTATTATTTGTTTGGGTAATGAGATAAACAAGAATTAAAGGATATAAAAGGTTCAGATAAAATAAATAAATGCTAAAAATATTTATTGAACAATATAAACAAACGAACATGAACGAATGTTCACGAACACATTGCCGAACGTTCACGAACTCAATTGAACGAACAAGATATTTGTTCGTGTCCGTTCATTAAATAACCGAACGAAATTTCTTGTTCATGTTCGTTCATTAATTAAACGAACGAACGTAAATAAACTTCACACCAAATGGTTCACAAACTGTTTGCTGAATGTTTGATTCGTTTACACTACTATGGATTTGAGAAACTAGGTAGATCGTGAAGTAAAACAATTTTAGATGGGCTGCTATTAACACCAAATGGGCCATGAGTGCTCTCGTGAATGGGCTGCCAAAAGAAATGTTACAGTACCAAATTAAAAAAGGTGTAGGTGGCAAATTGTGAGGCACATAATAAAAGTAAGAAAGTAATTTTTGCTGTTTTTCATCAAAACACCGTACATTAAACAGGAAATAAACAACTTGCTCTTAAGAATAGTCGACTAACCTACTACTTCCTAAAGACTCGAACAAGGCTGGGCTAACGATTTTGGAGGCCTGAGCAAAGTACAAAGTCGGGACCTTTGTGATACTTAAACCTAAAAAAAGAAAAATGTCTAGATAGTCCCTATAGTTTGTTCATTTTTCACCTTTAGTCCCTACTTTCTAAAAATTAAGCTATAGTCCTCAACTTTTACAATTTCGTTCCCAGATAGTCTCTGCCCGAATAGAGTTAATTTTTAGGTGTTAAATGGGCGTGAAATTATAAAACACCCTTACTGTTAAAAATAAAAATTAAAAACTAAAAGATAACTTTAACGGGCCCCACCTAAATACTAAAATAAAAACAAATTAACTAAAGAAATCTTATGGACCCATCATCCTCATCTTCTTTACACCGACGACACCACCATCAACCACCGATCCCCACCTCCTTCTCCTCACCTCCAACATATCCTTTCTCCACCCTCCCCCCTCTCTCTCTTATATATATATATATATATATACATCATCTCTATTTCTCTCTCCATTGTCTTTCTCTCTACCGTTATCTCTATTTCTCTCTCAAACAGTTAACTTAGAGAGAGGGAGAGATGGAAATCCAGCAGAACTTTGGTGGCCCTCTAGTTTCCGATGACTGTGGTGAAGACAACACGCGGCGGGTTTTTGGAGCACATATGTGCATCAATAGGTGGCCAAATCGACCCAGATTTAATGACAATTCTTGGGTTTCTAGAGTAGATCTAGCGGCGGTGGCAGTGATTCGTGTTTGCTCAGGTTGAACCGGGCATCCTCATCACCTTTATTTCGCTCCCCACCACCTTCATTTCTGGAGTAGACCCAGAAATCAAGCCATATAAATATGTATATCATGGTTAAAATACACAAAAAATTTGATATTTACAATCACATTTGTATGTTGACTTTTGAGGTTTTAAGTGTTAAATGGAATCTATTTAATGGCGGAAATTAAGGGAAACAAGGTGGGAATCAGTGGTTGATGGCGGTGTTTGGTAGGGTAATGAAGATGAGGACGGTGGTGTATGACGAAGAAATGACCATGACAAGGTTAGGGGTGGTGTATGATGCTGGCGGTGGTAGATTTGGTCCGAGATGGTAGTAGTCACCGGCGATAAGTTGATGGTGGTGGTGATGGGTTGTTGTAGAAGAAGATGAGTGGGGTTAAATTATTTTATTTAATAACAAAAGTGGAGCCCACAGGAATTTTTATAATTAATTAATTTATTATTTTAATATAAAAGGTATTTTAGTCATTTCGCACCCTCTAACACAAAAAACTAACACTCATCTGCGCCAGTGACTATCCGGGAACGAAATTGAAAATGTTGGGGACTATAGCGGTAATTTTAGAAAGTTTGGGACTAAAGGTGAAAAAGAACAACAACACTAGGCATTTTTCTCTAAAAAAATATCAAATGGCAAAAGCAGATTGCAACTGTAAAAATCGCCAATATCAAATCCCAAAATTGTTTTTTATGGTTATTGATCAATCGTAAATCGCACCTATCGGCAGCAATCGATTGCCCATAGTTTCTTCCCCATCGGCAGAGAATGCATAATTTTACGTTCAAGAGGAAAGGGACCTTGTAACTTATTGATTCAAGAAAAAAAATAAAAATTTGGCCAATAATCCTTCAAGTTTTTGGGTGTAGACTATTTATTTGTTTGGGTCATTATATGTTTATTCATTTGGACCACATACACATATAATATATGAAAAAAAAAAGAATTGAAGGCCCCTATTTGTTGGTGGCCTCAGGCCGTCGCTAGACTGCTAAGCCTATCGGTCCGGCCTTGCAACGAGGACATGTTTGCAAAAACCCTTAAACATGCACACTCATTCAAACTTACTATACATGTGCCTAAATTAATCAAACTCATGTTGGCCCATATCTGTCCCGTTTCCAGCTCCATGACCCGACTTTGACCCAACCGATCAAGATTAACCCAACATATACTTATTGTTTTTCTTTGATTAGCATTATATGCAGACAATATCGTTGTTATTTCAAAAACCTAATTATTGATACAAATCATGTATAGGTCAATTTACAATCATTCAATAGAATAAACCAATTAACCAAACATCAGCAAAAACAATAATTTATAAAACAAATTCAACACTATTAAGTTTGATGGTTGAAAATCTTCTAAAAGTATATGATAAGAAAAGTATAAATTTAGATGGAACCATTCTTTTCCTAGTCAACATCTTGCGAGATTTAGCCTTGTATGGTGGTGACTGGTGAAGGACATAGGTCCCGAATTACTTGAATTTATGGCCGTGTGGTAAGTCTTGAAAGGGTGGTGAATATCTTGATGTTTGATCTTAAAGAACATCAAGTTTGGGTGAGGAAGGAGAAGATAAGAGTTTTTCAGGTAACCACATGCGTAAGCTATGATGTTTTATTAATAGAGTAGAGGTTATTTTTTTTGTAAATTCTAACACTTTTGTATACACTTTTTTAGAAAATGTTTACTTTTTTTGTATACTCACATATATTTGAGTTTGAGTGAATTTTAGGGGAAAAGAAAACCCTCCATACACAGATTACACCTACATTTTCTAATGTGTTAACTAGAACAAGAATTGCATAATCATATTCAAATAAACAAAAAATGATGTACGAATTTAGCATATAACCAAGAAAACGTTGTCTGATTTCTTATCTTTACAACTTAGAGACGACCCAAAGTCACCCAGTCGGGCTAGAAGACGTTTGGTCTTCAGAGTTGGTGGTTTTAGGCTTCAAATATAATGGAATAATTAAATGTCAATCAGATGTAATGAAGCACTAAAATAATTGACTTTAAATATGAGCTGCCGAATTGCAGCCTATTCTTTTTTCAATTGAACCTTTCATGTGTCAACCATATATATAAAGATTGTATCTTAGAATCTACGTGTTACGCGTGAGTGAATCTATAGAAGCAAGAGAAATGTAGATATCTTGCCCAGGTCATGAATGATAAGTTCAAATGCATAAACAAAGATGCAACAATTGATACAACATCTAAATGCAACCAAACTTTTAGTATATTTCCATTGTTGTCTATCAAACAATTGACTTGGTTATTTTTGGTGAATGGATCTTGATATCGATAAGTCGTGGTTCGGTTTGAATAATTTTAGGGGCTAAGGTTGATGATGGAGATTGATAAAGTAAGAATGGGTGCTTTATTAGCAATAAACATAATCATTAAAGATGATAAAGGCCACTACCAATCTCGTGGTGATTTATGACTTAATAGTTAATAATTCATGCTAGGATTCGAGAGTGTTGTGTTTGTGTATATTTTTTACAAACAGTTTAACAAATATAGAAATTCATCAAAATAGTGATACTAAACACATCATGCAATACACAACTGGATTTAGGAAATGATTCAAGTATATTCACTTATTTAAGAATAATCAATAGTACAATTTCACCCCTTTCAACAGGTGCGCGCACACACACTCCCTCTCTCTCTCTCTCTTAGCTCTTCTGCTCTAAGAGTTCTACATATTAAATCGTGGTATTGTTCTATATATTGATGAAAGAACTGTTGGTGACGTCACCATTAAAGCGACGCTAAACAGCTTATTAAATGACGTAAATGCTAGGGACAGTTACGAAAAATATTGTTACATTGACCTACTGATAAAACAAAGGAAAACAACTGGAATTCCAAACTGCTGGAATGATTCTAGCACTTTTGGAATCTAGTACTTTTGGTCTTCATTGTTGACTAGTCTCTGGTCTTTAGCGTTGACTTGTTGATCAACACTTATCATTCCAGCACTTGTACCTTATCTTCCTAACACTTTATTCTAGTACATCTTGTTACAAGTGTTTAGGTTGGTTGTTTGAGAAGCTTTGCAATGGAGAATGAACTTCTAGTACTATGAGTTGAACTTTAACCTTATATTTCAGACATGGAAGATGATTCTTTGGGTTTTGGCTTGATCATCAGCACATCTTATATAATCCAAAACTTCACTACAAAACAAATTTGAAAGCTAATTTTATAAATTAAGAGTCATGGATGATTATACGAATATTTCTACGACAAAAAGATTGAGTGCATGTAGTAAGCTGAAATTTGATGCATCTAAAACTTGTTTCTTAAGTGTTTGCATACAACATGTTTATATGTTTACAGGACTTAATGTTAATGACTTATATGTTGATTAACTACCTAGGACTTGTTAAAAACAAGCTTTCAAAATTGTAGATTTTTTTAAATAGCCCATTTGTGCTTTAAAGTCGAATCGTTATAAGTATATTATTTTGATACTTGTTTGATATATTTGTGTCGAGACTTCTCACATCACATATGTATATTCTTAAGTGAGATATTTATAACCTATGTAACATCATGATATGTATTATATGGTTAAAAAAATACAACTCTTTAAGTGTTTTAAGCAACTAAAACTAGTAAATAAGAACTAACTACACGCTTGATGATAAAAACATAATATCAAGATAGTAAACTTAAAATGACAAACTATACTTTACATATAAAATCACCTTGGTTGTACCTTCATCTATGCTTAAATATGCATGTGTGGTTTTTAAATATTACATGTGTTACTTTATTAATATGATTATCTCATAACACATATAATTTTGTTGCTTTTGTATGAACAAAATGATAGCAACCATGATAATTGGACTACATATCTAAATTCTCATATGAAAATAATGGAATGTGCAAAAAAGTAATAACTGTAAAATTCTTCAAGTCACATTTTGAAATAAGTGAATACATAAACCTATTAGAGTAATCATAGCTAAATATGATTGTAGGTTAATTAGTTATAGAAAAAAAATCTAATATATATGTGCACAAACCTTCATCTCATATATATTTGCTTATGTTTATCTTGATTTCATACTTAGTGATTTATTATTTGAAAATCGAGATAATAAAACTAATGCATTACATGTTATATCTATCAGACTAGACTATTGTAATGTCATTTTCAATGCATATTCTGTCACTTAGGTGCTTACATTAATTAGAAGTCATATGTCTTTGCTTGTTGTCTTATTTTGTGATATGTGTATAAATTAAGTCTATTTGGAATTCTTCATACAAATGTGAATGATTTGGATTAATCATATTACTTTTACATTATATGCCATTCACTTATACTTAAGTTTGTGCTTAATTCTCTTGTGCATGCTATATCCTTTATTCTTTGGTCAAGTTTACTACTTTTCCTATATTTACTTTAATAGTTTTCTTTGATCAAAATTTGCAATCTAAATTTTAAAAAATAACCATTTAGTCTTATATTTTCTAATGGTCATCATTGAAAAAAGATATATTTTTTATATCTGTAAGATTTGTTCCAAATATTATAATTGTTTATCCTATTTTGTTATGCATATACACTGTAATTAGTCATTTGTATATAACTAATTTAAAACATTTAGAATATTAATAAAATTTATAATTTAATTAACATGGTTTATCTAGATAGCTGATTTTATTCTTTCTCTTTAGTTTCATTTTATCCATTGATGATCCCCATAGGACATAGTTGTCGATGATCGTTGTCTGATGTAGTCGTTATTGAACCAAATGGTCTGAAGAATATATATAGATTGATATTTTGCTACCATAGTTTGTGTAACGATTTCCATCTTGTCATCCAATCAATGAGACTTGCGTCGGTGTTCTATGGAATCCACAAATCTATTTCAAGAATGCCCGGGCACCCTATAAGGTTAATTT
The DNA here is from genome assembly GCA_947069175.1 of Scalesia atractyloides. NCBI lineage: Eukaryota > Viridiplantae > Streptophyta > Magnoliopsida > Asterales > Asteraceae > Scalesia > Scalesia atractyloides. Next base: position 88,952,939 of record CAMTDV010000028.1, on the reverse strand, counting down.
GGTGATGTGCAAAATATGAATATAAAAATTATAAAAAATTAAGATAAACTTAATTAAATACATTTTTTCTGTTAATTTGGTGTATGTGCAACATATGAATATAAAAATTAAGATAAACTTAATTAAGTACATTTTTTCTGTAATAAATCCATGCCAGCTTATAAAAATCAAACAAAATATTCTAATTAATGCTAAGCGAGTCATAACCATTTTTGTTCCAGCTGTGTCACACCATTGAGCACTCCCATTAAAAGTGAAGATTAAGATTGCATTAAATGTAAATTTATGCTATAATTGCTAATAAATTTTAATAAACACATTTCTCTATTCAACAAAAAATATTGACAAAAAGAAAAGAATTTCAACCATATAACTCATGTGTGAATGATTTTAATAGAAAAAACCACCTCTTTTGACTATAAAATATAAATAAATATTTAATTTATCTGTACCAAAATTTATTTGGACTAGAATCACAATAAAGACAGTTGTATATATGATTTTGTTTATGTTCATAAAACATATTAAAATCATAATCACAAACTGGCTTGTAAAAAATAAATGTATTTGATGTATATTAAGCTTACCTTTGTGCTTAGATGACTTTAATTGCTTACGTATATCTGTACAGATACAACTATTAGAGACTTAAATCCATTTTATTAAATTAATATTCATTCGGCCGCCGGACTTTAAAAATTCTCTTTATAATTATCTAATGTCTATTTTCCAGTTAACTTCGGAATCCAGAAATCAGTCCAAAGTTAAACCATATTTACATATAGTTTATGATTTATGTTTCCAAACTAGAAGCATGTTACAGTTAACTTATTGCTGTTGCATACCAAAGATGAATTAAAATCTAAATATTTTAACAAATGATCTTAACATAAATATACCATCTCTTTGTTATTTAATCTTAATATTTATAAAAAGAAATCTGCTGTTTACACCTATGAAAACAAAACAAAAGTATGAATTATCTTTGGTTATAATATTGCTTCATTTATGCCAAAATATATGATTTTTTAAAATTATTTAGCAGGATACATAGCATGCGTTGAATTAAATTATCGTGTTAAAACTAATTCTTTTATAAAATGGGTATTTTCTTAAATAGTGTAGGTTTTAGAGAAAATCTCCGCTTAATATATAATAAATCAATAACTTTCTAAATATTTTGCATTAAATACGAAACTATCTTAAGAAATAAAACAAAGGGGCTTAAATATTTTACATTAAAAAATAACTAGCTAGGATCATAAGATGAACATTCATGTGTTGCCTTCAAAACTAGAGATATAATCAATTCATCAACAATATATTTGCTTAATTATGTGCTAGTTTTACTCCATGCAATGATTACACCAGACAAGGTTACCATTTATATCAGATATCATGCATTTAACTCCATCTTTATTTAAACAACTACGATTTCAATTTCATCTTTATCATCATATATATCTTGTCTCTCGATCAATCTGTTCTAGTAATGGCTAAAGAGCATAAATCAGAGCAATGTCGGTCTGAGGCTTCGAGCATATCTGCAGAAGGTGAAAGCTTGAAGAACAAAACCCTGGATAGCAAGGCTGTAGAAGATCAATCTTCTTCTAGGGCTTTAATTGATCTCAAACTTTCAAATATGGAAGATAAGAAAATTGAGCTCAATCTTTTTAACCCCTCGGATCTGGAGGGTGCAACTTCATCTCAAGCAAGTGAGTCATCCAAAGAGGTGACTAGAGAAAAATCTAGGGTTTTCTCTTGCAACTACTGCAAGAGAGAGTTCTCAACTTCTCAAGCACTTGGTGGTCACCAGAATGCCCATAAACAAGAGAGGCAAATTGCGAAAAGGCGCCAAATGGAGGTTCCGCCTTACGGCCACCTACTGCCACCCCCATCACCTAGTTATGGTAATTATACTTATTACCCTTCTTTTGCAAATTTCACTAATACCTCACTTGGCACCAATAGATCATCACTTGGGATTAGAAGTGAATCGTATATCGATAGACCCTCTTCGTGGTCACCTTCACCGATGAATCGGTTTGTCCCTAGCGGGCATCATGAGCAATTCACCAGTAGATTAAACTATTTTAATAGACAAAAGATGTTGGAGAGTTTTCAAGGAAACATAACAAACACTGGTGGTGGTTTTAGTTCTCCTTTAGTAGCATCTTCCCCTTTCAAGTTTGAAGGGGGTACAGGTGCTACTCATGATTTTCTTGGAGGTTCTTCTGGAAGTGGTAACCCAACTGCTGCACTTAACCTTGGGATTGAACAAGAAAATAGTGCGAATAATCTTTTCGCACAAGTAGGTGTGGCTCGTCCGGAGAATGATCAAGATGGATCCACAAGTGGTCTTGATTTGAACCTCAAGCTTTAAATTTTCGTTGTTGTCTTCGTTAATTTGGTGTTGCGATTTCATATTTTTTTTCGTTTGGTTAAGAACTATGCAAGAATTTAATTATTATGTATTCGATGATTGCTTATTTGTCTGAAGTTCATTGTTTTTTATTTATGTTGATTTGTTATTTTTTTTAATGATAACTTGGAAGTTTACCGTAGAAGTTCGATTGAACTGACTAACACTTCTCGCATCAAAGAAGTGATACACAAATCAAGAATAAAACTAGGTAGGTACTATAAAGACTGGATTCGGGTTATCCTTGGGCATTCAAGGAGGATTCAAGTGAGGAGAGTCCAGTTACGTAAATGGTCGACTCGCATATAGACAGTGTGAATATGGAAAAGAGTGAAGATGCGGGGAATAACTAAAAAAATAACCATCATAAAATCTCTTTTGAATGCTTCGGATTTTCTTAAATTGTTGTTTTTATTATTTTCCTAGACTTAACCTAGAATGCCAGTTACGTTGCCTTAATCGGTCACGGTATTTTATCTCATTTAAGTCTCTACTTAAGATGTAGGTCACTTTAACGAACTAAATATAACGTGGGTTTTATATAAACGCTTGCTAGAACGTATCTAGTAACTTTTGTTTGCTTCTGTCCGTGTCATCAAGCAAGACTCACCAAGTTCCTCCACGTATCTTGAATTCTTGATGGTCATTTTGGGATCTGAAACTGTGATTTGGATTATGGGTCGGGTCTCCATTGATGCAAATAAGATGTCAAATAAATAATAGTACAATTCAATGATTTCTTTTTTCTTTCAAACGTTTAATTTACACACCAACTGATTTTACTCTTAAATCTATACTTTTTCCGTCCATCACAAGACTCAAATCCTCACACTTTTAAGGGAGGGACACCTTTCCATCTCAAATATCACGTTCTAGTTTCGAGGGGTTTAGATTAACAAAGATTAGAGTTTGCAATATTGATGTTGAATAAGTTTCCAATCTCAAAGTTAATAATAAAGTTTAAAGTGTTCCAGATTCACAAGTGCTTATATTGCAAGGTCTTGCTCCAATGATCTTGTTCAAGTGTCTAGGTAAGTTACTGATTTTGTAATTTGAGTTAGCTTGATGACTTCAATGTCATGGTGAGATGACGGTTGCCCCTTCCCTCTTTGTAGCTTCAGGATCTCCCATATTTACAGTCAATATAATTTTGGTTTAGTCAAACAAAAGTATTTAATCTTAAAACCAAGTAAAATAATTAAGATTAAGCTCCTGCTTAGATTAAAGCTGGACTGGAATTAATTGGTAACGAACTTGCCTTAACGAGAACAAAATCAGCTTAATTTTATTCTTGTTGAATGCCAAAATTTTTATTAAGATTAAGAGCATCCTAATAACTTCTAAACAGCATTTAGAGTTTTCATATATGTGATAATTTCTCTTGGAGATTGTTGAGGGTGAATATCAATTCCTGGCTTGTCAGATTAACGCTAGTAGGAAGGCTTGCATATAATTCGATGGAGTTGATATGGACCTATGTAGAGTTTTTCTAAGCTCATTTTTCATATATCTGATCTCAAACATTTGAGCCTCATACCAAGCTATCAGAATTTTTAAGTTACAGAGTTTCTCGAACGGATCAAACTCTTGGCCAAGCCATAATCCTCTATGTCACACCTTCGCAAAACGAGGGGTGACATTCACTGTGTAGACCCTCTCTCTAATATGGCAAATCGATTGTAGGGCACTAATAGAAGAATGTGTATCATTGATGACCAGTCACTAACGAAGTGCATTAGTCTTGGTAATTACTGATGGATGGTCAACGACAGATCCAACCGAATGTCTAATAATAGAAAATTAAAGATTTATATGCAATCCCTCGGGAAATCACGATGGAAACTCCAAAGGGCGCCATAAATTGATATATCGTCAACAGATTACCAAAGACTAACGACACTAGTAAACCCAAACATTGGTCGTCGAGATGGGACTTATTTCCAACGAACCATCCCTAAGTAATTCGTCTATGGAGTATCCCTCAAATCTATGAGTGATAGTTAAAGATAACATTTTGTCCAGACTTTAGACTTTTATGTCGTTTTTGGCCCGTTTAATTTGCGACAGCCAAATCTGTAGGTTATAGTGTATATATAGCAATGAAACCCTACCTTAAATGGCGACCCAACATCAACCTTTTCAAATCCATAATTGGTAACCAAAAACTGGGTCATTCACTCGCTAGGTAATTCTAATTTCCATGTAGCTCTATGGTAGATGCTAGGGCCAGCCCAAGGGTAAGGAAGTCCATGCAAGGGCTTTAGGCCCCACCTTTCAAGGGCCCATTCTATAAAATAAAAATATTATTCTAGTATATGTATAATATTTTGGGCCCAAGTAATGCTGGAATGTTGGTGGTTGCTGGATCGCTGATTGTGATTTTGTCTACGGTTCAGTCAACATGCATGCGATTTCCTTCTTCGTTAAAGCCTCCAGGCTGCAGAAATCATAGTGGTAAGTTCGAGTTTATTTATCTTATATGAATTCTATCTTCAATTATGTTGATACATTGCATCATAAATGTTTGAATAGATCATGTTTCTGGTAGATTTAGGGTTTGTTGAGTATCACAGACATTTGCAGCGGAAATAATTGATGACTTAGGATTCATGATGATCAAGAAAAATGTAGAAAAATTTGAGAGGACAAGATCTAATGATAATGTCTTGGTACCGGACATAATTGCTGGCCAAAATATATATATAGTGACGGTTGATGGCGGTTGGCTTTTGGAGGGAAATCCAACCGTTTGAAACGGCACCAACGAATAACCACACAACAGTTCGATAATAACATATTGATACTTGTACATAACTTATACAAGTCGAGTACAAATACATAACATAGAATAAATTAAGTTTATAACACTAATAGGGTTTTGGTGTTTGCTGAGTTTTTTGTTGATACATATTTTGTAATTTCTAGAGGATTTGAGATTATGATAATTGTATGGTATTGTTGAAATCATTGCAAGGGTTTTATTACACATATATGTTGCAAATCTAGCTTCTAGATAAAATTTCTTCTTAAAAATCTACAAAAATTTCTTAAGTAGTTCTGGTTTTAGCCACGGATTGTAGGAAGCTACATTATCAAAATCTGGTCAAAGCATTGTATGGAGTTTACGAGCCTTTGAATTGAAACACTAGTTCGCTGGTGTCTTACTTGGAGTTCGGATTTCTATTTGAAAACAACAATTCCCATCTTCCACCACGCCTGCTCCTCTTGTGAATCGTGTTCTTGTAAATCTTGTTCATAACCTATGAGGTGAATGCTTGAACCATTTGAATTTTTCTTTGTTTAGGATCACTTTGGGGTCAAAATTAGTCGAAGCACCCTATCCATAGTTATCAAAGGCGCTAGGCGCATAGGCCTCGCCTGGGGCATAGGCGCAAAAAAAGCGCGGGCCTGAGAAAAAAAAAGCGCACTTAAATGAAAAATAAAATACATTGTGTTACATAATTTGTATTAAATTTATAAATATAGAGTAATGTTATTACTCTCTAAATATATTTATAAAACAAATATAATTATGAGATATTAAATAATCTAACTAGCATTAAAAAAATTTAAAACCTTTTATGATAATTAGTACAAAAGAAATTCTAAAAAAAATAGTTCATAGTTGTGTACTAAATATAATAATTAAATGTTATAATAATTATTATATATATATATATATATATATATATATAATATATATCATTTAATATATAATAATGCTTCACTTTGCTTTTTTAGTGTGCCAGAAAAAAATAGAATAACACATTTAAAACTAGACACAATTTATTTAGAAAAAAAGGATAAAGTAGACACAATTCAGCTCTGTTACAGTCCTAATTTGCGTAGGTCATTTCAATGTTAGAAAATTCCAATTGATATTGTAATTGAATTCTCTCTGCCTCCTGCAGATCAGTTCTCACACATACACGACAGAAGAATTAAAAAAAGGGTGTTCTTTTGAAACTAAAGTAGAACTAAGAGTTAACAACTCCAACGTGTGATCATTGAATCTACTATTCAACTCATGTAATTGTTTGTCCAATGTGGATGTAAACAAATCTACTCGATAAAATTGTTCAAAAGTAACATGATTATCTTTTTTACGAGGCTGGTAAGTAGAAGTATACGAAGCTTTCATATCCCATATATCTATTTGATTTATCTCATAAAAGCACATTACTTGATCAAGTAAAGAATCCCATCCATTGTTTCTGAAATTATTTAGACCTCGTGTTTTTTTTTTTTTTGAAGCTAACTCCATGGCATGAAGAATATCTTAGGATTTCTTTTGTTGAACTTTAGAAAGAATATTAGTTTTTCCCGTTACTTCCTTATTCAAGAGAAGAATAAACATAAACTCGGGTGATTTTGTGTGAGAGTAAGTTGCATCAGTATCTCTTCGCGACGGGAATAACGAGCAAATAAGTCACCAATTATTTTCTAGAGAACAACACGAGTACAATCAAACATATTAAGCAAATTTCAAATGGAATGAATATGAGAACCCCAATGTGTATCACCAGCTCTTCTTAATGTCCTAACTTGATACACTACTTTACCTTATTTGATTTCACCAAGTTTGTTGTCTTGCCTTTTACAACTCATCATGATGCTTCCCGAAAGCACAAACTACATAAAATTAAGTTCGTAACAAGTTGATGTATAGGAATAATAATAATCTTTAAGGCAACAACCAAGGCAAATTGTAACTTTTGTGTAAAGCAATGAACATAATACGCATAAAGACAGTCCTTAAGAACACGTGCCGGTAATCCGTTTTATTCCCCACTGATATTCTTTCTCAAGCTCTACAAAAGGAATCTCAAGATATTCTTAATGCCATGGAGTTAGTTTCAACAATTAAGATGAGTCTAGACGATTTTCAGAAACAATGGATGGGATTCTTTACTTGTACAACTGAAGTGTTGTTGTTAGAAACATCAAATAGATATGCCGGATATGAAAACTCCATATACTTCTAATCGGTATTTGCTTCGTAAAAAAGATAATTTTGTTGCTTTTGAACATTTTATCGAGTGGACCTATTTACATCCACATTGAACAAACACTTACCTACCTGTTTTGAATAGTAGATTCAATAATCAAGCGATGGAGTTGTTAACTCTTAGTTCTACTTTAGTTTCAAAAGAACACACTAAAGTGATTAATTAATATTGGTCAGATTTGTCTTCTTGTTAAGAAGGGTTATCCGACAGACTTTACGGAGCAAGAGAGAATCCAACTACGATATTATTTGGCGTTTTTTCATATTGAAACGACAAAGAATCCCAACCTAAGTGTTGTATCAACTATTGCTAATCTATGCAAAAGTCTTGCGGAAACTCAAAAACGTGAGACATATTATTTACTTGACAAAGATCGACTAATCTTGACACTTCCCTACTGCAACAACAAAGAAGGGATTTTCAGCAATGAAAATATTCAAGAATCGCCTTCACAATAATATGTTAGATGACTTTTTTGTTTGATGAAAAGAATGTGTTTAAGTTCCTGGTTTAAACTGCCTCTGGTAGATGCTTATTAATAGGGATGTAAGAGATGGATTGAAATCAAAAGGTGTGATAGTCGTTCAAGTCTTTAACATAGTTAGATATATAAGACACTCACTCACTAGGTTTGACAGGTGTGAAGCCAGTGACGGATCCAGAAACTTTTTTCGATGGGTTCGTTTTGTTAGATTCTCACTAAGTTTTCACAAATCATTCAAGGTTCTTATTAATTCTTTTCATTTTTCTCCAAACCAAGTGGGTTCATGTGAACCCACAAAACATGGCTGGATCCGCCACTGTGTGAAGCTTGTTTTATTAAGAAAAAATAAAAATCAAAAGCTTTACTATGTCTTGTTTGACCTATTATGGCTATAACATTTACTTGTTACATGACCAGTTTTCTTGCAATTAGTGCACGTTAGAATTCTCTTGACATCAAATCTACCACGTTGATTTCCTTGAGACTGATTATTAACATTCATGGAGGGGCAATCAAAAGAAATGGATTAGTAGCGTGTGAATTTCTTACGTTTCTCGTATTGGATGAGACGAGCACAAGCTGAATGAAAAATAAGAGGATCATTGTAAGGTCTGTACTGTGATATCTTGTTAGTCTTGAAACAAGAAGAGAATTTTGATGAACATTTTTCTCATTACCCCATGAAATGGCTTGTCTCATTTGTACATAGAAAACTATATAAATTTGATATTACTTGTTAAAACTTACTAAAAGAAATTTGGTGATAAAAAAAATTAACACTGAATGAAGAATGAAACGAGCCAAGAATCCCATTAACTGTTTTTCTGTTAACCATTTACATACAGGTCACCCACTCTATTTTTAAAATGCTTACCAATTAAAACCATATTGTTTTTAAAAAGGTACCGAACTAACAACGAGTTTGTATTTAAGGATTTATATGTAATATTGAGTTGGGCATGAGCCAGTGAGCGACAGAATTGATGACGGTATGTGCGTGTGTGGCCATAACAAAGTTGATTTGTGTTGATTCCAGCTAGATCTAATTGATCTAATTGTAACATTAAAGATAATTTTGACAAGGTTGTGTCTCAAGTTTGAAGGTCATGCAAGCTTAGTTCAAGATTGTCTTTGTGTGGAATAAAGAACTGGAAAGTCTGATGTTGCATATGGATGTTTTTGAATATGATTAATACGAGGAATCCTACCTTTGCAAGTTCGGTGGTGGGTCTTGATTTTGTAGTAATTTCTGTCAGTAGTGTGCCTCAGTTAATAAGTAATACATGTTCATCTCACAAAAGTTCGTGGGTTTCAACAGCATAAAAGTTAGCTTACTGGTCTCACATCATTTTGTTATGTTTGCTTTGTCTCCACGATATAAGGAATATCCTGCTCAAATATCACCAATACGTTTTGTGAGTGATGATTCTAGTCTTCTATGAGAAAACTTCACACTTAAGTGTGTTCAAGTGGGGTGCTCCAAGAATGGGGACCTCTCGAGACCGGACAAACAAATACAAATTAGGGAGCTTCTAGTAGGTAAGTTGGACAATGTTGGTGGGGATGATGTTGGGTTTGAAGCCCTTTTGCTATTGGGCTTGATGAAGGTTTAGAAGACTTTGGGTCTACTTTGGTCCATGATTATTTTCTTGGGGCCTAAGTTGGAAACTATAATTCTCTCTCTATATATTCCTATGCCATTGGATTGTAATCTTTATATTGAGCATAATAAAAATAGCTAGTTGCAGCTCGTGGACGTAGGATTGAAACCGAATGCGAACCATGTAAAATTGTCGTGTTCAACTGTTCATCTTGCCTTTATTTATCTTTGTTTTGCTTATTCGTTTATGCTGAGTGTGTTGGTTTCGCTGTGTAGCTTGATGCCTAGATGAGAGGCCGGATGTTACAGGTTCGAAAGCAATAACATGAAGTGTGGCTTAATGCAATGTGTATGCTAGTGTTGACAGTGGAACTTATTTACACAAACTTGTGGAAAGTGATGATACAAGTCGAACTTTAAAAATGATACAAGAGCAACCATTAAATTAATTACAGACACTTGTGAAAAGTGATGATAAAAATTAGATTTCTAAAAATGAAATTACAAAAGCAACCATCTAGTTTTTAGTACTAAGACTTGGACTTTCAAGATTTGGATTAGTCCTTGTAACTGTTGCACATGGCATCTTATTGAAACCAATCCAAACTGTTTCAAGATCTACACTTCCTTCTTCCATTTGCATTTCCATATCATCTAATCTCTTCACTTTCACTATCTTCACAAGCACAATACCAACAAAACTAACAAAAAGTGTCGTCGCGAACCCAGCTCCAACTCCCCACCGAACCCACACTCCTCCTTTCTTCCTCTTTGGTATAACAACAGAAAACCGACCATAGTTTCTAGTATACACACACTTGTCAACACTCATCTCACTTAGAGAAAATTCGCCATTTGAGCCACCAAAAGCGGCACACTTAGCACCTCTAGAAAACTTCAGTCTGGAAAATGAACTGATATTGGTGCATCACTTGTGTTGAAATCAATCTTTCTGGTAATGTTGTTGTAGGATTTGATGCATCATAAACTCTAAAACCAACAACAGAAGACGCTAGCGAGTACCCTGGAACTGTGTTGTTATAGAATTGAGACGACAAGTTTCCCAAATCTTGATACATAATGACAACTCGCTTCGCAAAAGGGATTGGGAGAGTTCTTGATGGGATTTGAATATTGCTGAAGTTTGCTCCTTTTCTCCACAATGTTTTGCTTCTGAACCTATATAAGGAGACATCCATGCCTGATAGATTAGCAGACAACTTGACCTCATAAAGAGTGCCAGTTTTGTATCGCTGTTGCTGAGATAATAGCGCTTTAAAAGCGTGTTCATGGAGAATAACATCTAGTGGTTCCCTGCACCGCTATCTTTATTATCGGAGCATTGGACAAAAGAGCAGAAAAATGAACATAGAAGCATGAGAAGTATGATCATATCTTCCATTGTCACACAAACTCTGAGCTGTTTTATGTGACCCGAGTGATAAATCATTTTTCTACACTAATGATGAATTATATACAACTATAAACTAATGCTCCCATGTCTTGTTCCGCATGCTGCGAAAGTTGTAGTTTGGTAAATGGTAACATCATTTTGTCTCTATTCTTGTTTTCAAGTGGATAATCAAATGCATCTTAAAATTTAGGTGCAAATAGGAATAAAAATTTATATAGGAAAACAGCTTTAATAATTATAAACAATCATAAGAAATGATGAAGTGAAGCATGATAAAAGGGCCTTTTTTCCATGGAATGCGGAGATGATTGTCGTACCAAATTGGGATTTATTCTCTTACAATAAGAGCGAATCGAGCGTTTAATTGGGGAGCAATAACAGAATGGATTACACTATGACATTTGACTTGGGTAAGTCAAAAAGGTATTTAGTTTCATTGTAAACTATTTGATTCACTATATTTTTAGTGAAAAGTTTGGTTATGGATATGGTAAAATGCACTTTATTAACTACACTTGCGATTCTTGAATTTAAATTTATTTACAGTTTTCATCTCAACATGAATGCTCCAAATGTTCCTACAGCATTAATAAAAAACAAAAAAGAAAAAAAAAACTATCGGTTCAATTCGTACAATTGGAGCAAATGCTCCGAATGTTAAGATTCGATTTAAGGTGATCATGGATTGTTTGAGAGAATATTGTATTCAACTATTTCTTCGCTTGGAGGATCTGCTACGTGTTCAAGAGATATCATATTGCTACATCATCCTTCTTCAAATTCATATTGTGTAATACACTGGTGCATGATTTTTCTAATCCTTCGGAGAGGTAGTGGCTTTGCAGGTTGTTGAATATACACCACCTAGCTAGCTTTTAGGACCCGAATGCTCGTTCAACGTTCTTTCGTTGCCGCTTCGCTTTCTTGTAGCAGCAATGTTTTAACTATAGTTGCCTAATTAGGATATATCTCATCCGGAAGATAATATCCAAATCTAAATGAACGCCATTTACCACGAAAGGACATTTTGGGGTGGTTCCGTCCAACTCGTTTTTGATTGGAGGGGTCTAAAAACACATGCCAAAACTATAAATCCTGAGATGCCATTGCTTCAAGCATAATCGTCGAAATCTTATAATCACTTATCATAAATTGACCTCGCCATTCCTGTAGACAATTCCTCCAAGGCCAGTGGATATAATCTATGATCCCCATCATTCTTGAAAAACCCTGTCGTTCCTCATGTGCCGAATACAAACGTTGAATGCCATTGTAAGTAGGTCTAGCAAGATATACTTTTGAATACAATCTAACATCAAAAACTTTTGTAAGCTTTCATGCGATGTATCTCCAGATCGACATATACAAATATTCATCAAGCGCGTCAGAAACATCCCCGTATGCTAACTGTCGTATAGCTTGTGTGCACTTTTGTAAAGACATAAAACTCTGATGACCCCTTGTATCAAGTCATTTGAAAGTACTCATATTTATCTCTCAATAACCCAAAATTTGTAAAAACAATTCTTTATCCATTCGAAACATTTCGCGGTGAATGTTTGATTGTTATCGTTGAAGTGATGTCTAAACAGGCGTTTATGAGATTCTTCACAGTTCTCTCTATGAATATACCTAATGCTATTGAAATTACATAATACCTAATTAATCATATTAAATTTAAAAAATTACATATTACCTATTTAAAAAGTAACAAAATAATAAAATAAAAAAGAATACAACACTTTATTTAGTCTTAAAAAGTTAATACCTTCTTGACGATGACCTGGTGTTTAGAACTTTGTTTAAATACAAGACGACCGCAGTAGTAAAAAATTAAAAATTTTGTTTGGTCATCTTAATGTCTTCTTCTTGGTGCTTGACGAATCATAAAAAATAGTAGAATTTCAAATAGATTGATTTTGATGAGTGTGAAAATTATTGGTGTGGAGAATGTGAGAATAATAGAAATTTTTTTTTTGAAAAACGAGTTAGTTTTGAGTTTTCTTTATAGAGTTTAACTTTTTTAACAGCGAATTTTGGATTACTGACGGATCACTGGAGTATTATTGTGTCATCAGCGGAACCACCCGATCATATCCATCTCCACTAGGCTATAATGTCTATACCCCGATCATATCAATCTCCACTAGGCTATAATGCCTATATATCAATTCAGGAGGATCATTGCATTACTATAAAAGTTATTTAACCAATATGATTTTAAACAAAACTTTCGTTTGAAAAGTAGATAAAAATAAACATATAATAATAATAATAAATAATAAAATAACGAAAACGATATACAACGTTAATTTATAATAAATTAAAAAAATTATGATGTAACTTTGATAACAGTTAGCTTATGCTTCGATACTTGTGCATTATCACTAATAGCCAAGTTTCATAAAAAGTTAATATTGTGATGTAAAATAAAATAGACATGTCGTAATAACGTACCCAATGCTTTAAACATTGTTCTATTTTAAAAATTAGAAAAGAAAAATAAAATGTGTTGCATATTAATTATAATAGTAAAATATTAACAAAAATAAAAAGTTAAGAAAATAATAATAAAAAAATTTGTTACCATTGAAACTTCTTTCTTTTAATTCTTTAATACTATTATAATCAGACTTTTTAATTCTGTATTATAACTTTGCAATGGAAACGTGCGGTCGTAAAAGGTGTTTAAAAAAACAAACATGCGACACTAAATTTTGAAACATACATACACTTACTAAATGAGTTATATAATTAGGCTATAATAGGTCATATGACCATCATTGACTAATATTCACCTCCAATTACTTTGATTTAGTTGTCCATCATTGACAAATATTGAACTTGACCATGACCATCAGGCGTGCCACCACGCATTATGCAAGAAAATGATGTGGACTCGTGACCGCACATGGAACACCGCACTTGTCTAAGTGTGGTTCACGACGCGGAAGTTTGGCATGGGATTTTCCACGTGGTGGAGAAAAGGTAAAATGGTGGGTGTGGAACCATGTGGAGGTGAGTGATAGGGTGTGATAATCATGTGATATGTGAGACATTTCTTCAACTATGTGATGAGGCGTGGAAAATGGTTCGATTCATAGGTGGCAGTGAGTGATCAGGTGCGATATCATGTGATATGTGAAAAACATTTATAATGTGATGAGGCGTGAAAAATGACTTGGCTCATAGGTGGCAGTGAGTAATAGGATATTATATCATATGACATGTGAAAAACATTTTTTCTACCTTATGATAAAGCAAAACGTGAAAAATGGCGTGGCTAATGGGTGGCCGTGTTTCACACGTGGAACCCATATGGCGCGCCGGATGGCCTAATTGATCTCAACCAACACTAATTTCTCTATTGACCAATATTTATTTTAATAAACCATCAATGTTAACCCAGAATATATCCAGAGGCAGATGTACCATATAATTAGGGGTAGCGACCACTTTCTTTAAAACGTTACCCCTATAAAAGTTTTTAGATCCGTCATAAATATATCCCACAACTACCTGAATTTGTGCCTTTCAAAAAAAAATATATATATATATATCAATTTTTGTGATGTACTTTTTTTAGAATATCTCGGTAAACGATAACAAAATCAAGACAAATAAAAAATTCCAAACAAGTGAACAAAATCAAAAGACAAACTAGTAGCAAATCAAGAATTTTGAGAGGACTAATTTTGTAACTCAGTTAAACTTATGTCTATACTTCTTATGTAAAAGATAAGGTGAAAACAATCACACATATACACAAACAAACAGCAATGGAAGCTGCAAACAAACTTGAGATATATGAAGTTGGACCCTGTGAAGATCCATACCAATTTGGTTTCTCCATTGGCAACCGTTTCTCTAAACTTATACGAAGCAGACTGTTAACAGACTCCATTTTCAACAACCAACTTCTTCCTTTTACTCAAAGCCCACAAGCATGGTCTCTCCTTCAATCTCTATGCGAAAACAACGAAACAGCTTTCCCGGATTACTGGAATGAAATGCAGGGAATCGCTCATGGGTCCGGCGTCCAGCTTCTTTATGTAACTGTTTTGGTTGTGTTTTTGTTGTGCTAAGTTTTATTTGCAAGACTGCATATGACAGTTGAGGTTGTTGTGACAGATTATGCTTTTGAACTTTCGGAAAGAGATACTCCCGTTTGTCCCGAAGCCGGTAAAGGTTGAGGATGAAGAAACGATCGATGATTGTTCGGATGTTCTTGTTGTTAGTGATACAATGACTGTTGCGGTTCATAATGAGGACGCTAATGTCGCTCTTGTTGGCCATACGTAAGTTTAATGTAACACCTTAAGCAAATCTTACATTGTTTTTTTTTGTTATGTTTTGGCACAATGGTTGTTATGTTTTTTGTTATGTTTTGGCCATAAGTAATGTCGCGTCTTAAAATATCACTAACACGTTTTTGGCACAATGGTTGTGGATGAGAGAGAATTCCACAGCTAAGTGTGCGCTGGTGGAAGTAGTGCCAGGATGGGTGTGCCTCCTGTGAAGTCTCCACCCCCCAACCAAAAACCATGTTGTAAGAATCGCAAGCGCTAGGCGGCCTGTTGGGTACCGACTAGCGATTAGTCAGGATTAATTGGATTAGGATTTTATATATAATTTTCAGTTTTATATGTATATACACACATTTTTTAAAGGTATTCAATTAAGTAGACGTGTTTTAACACCTTCTTCGACCCATATTTTCAAGTAGATATGATTAATTGCCGGAATTTACATGTTTTGCTCAAGATTCATGACCGGAATCGCTAGACTACCACCAATTTTTTGCCAGTTAGGACTGGCTTTGACCGTTGTTGACCGCCTATTGATTAATTGGCCGATTAGATAAAAATTGCTCGGTGAACCTCCAACTAGCGATTAATCGTAGGCTAGTCGGGGTATTTACAACCGTGCCAAAAACAAATCTGTTTGTCTTTTGTTAGATCAGCTTAAACAATACTAAAATTGCAGGTATCTGATCAAAGCAACACTATCTAATGGACTGTCATTCACTGCTTTTACACTTATGCGGGCGAGCTCCCGAGCTGTGCATTTGGTTTCAATAACCATGGTCTGGTATTGATCCTCACTTGTGTTTCAAAAACATGTTTTTTTTCATTGATTTGCAGCCTTTGACATGAACCACTATAGGCGTTTACACTGAACTCAGTTCCACCAGTGGAGCCAGAGATTGTGGCTGGTGGGATTGGCCGAAATTTCATTTCTCGAGACCTTCTTGAAGCAAAAAGCCTCGACGATGCAATTACTGTAAGATTCGGGTTACCTTAATCAATTTTAGGTCTTTTAGTTAAAGGTTTTGACTTTTATGATGCTTTGACTTTCTTGTGTGTTATTTAGAGGATTCGTTCATCGCTAGTTTCAGTTGGGCATAGCTATAACCTAATCGATGTGAACTTACGGAAGATCGTGAATGAGGAGACTGCTTCAAGTCAACGACTTTCAGTTCACGAAGTCGGGTCAACACCTTTCTTCCATGCCAATATGTATCTTCATCTTGAAGTAGACCAGGTAACATACTAGCAGTTATGATGGTTAAAGTTATAGTTTAATATATTTCATTTCCTGCAATTTACTATGAAGGTACATGATCAAAACTCCATAAGCCGACAAAACAGAGCGGATTTGCTGCCGAAAAAGTCAAAGCAAGACCTTCTTTCACTCCTTGGAGACACAGATGATCATAAGTATCCTATCTTTATGCAAGGTCCGACTCTTTACACGCTATGTACGGTTGTGATCGATTTGGATGAAAGAACACTAGCGATAACCGAAGCTAATCCAAGAAAAGGCGAAGTTTCTTATGTTTTCACAATGGCTTAAGAATAAGCATTCAAAGTTTTTAAATCTAGTTGATTATTTCCACAATTCTTGTAAGGAATATTATGCATATTTTGATGATTTAAAAGCCCGTGTAAAATCGATACAAGAGATGTATGTATTGAAACTCGAAACAAATGTTACAATAACATGCAGCTTATGCACACAGAAAACATAAAATGCGAAGCTAAGAACAAGACCTTGTTACTTTTTTACACGAGAGACCAGTCTATGGCCCGTGTTCTTGCTTCGAGTAGCTTTGACTTTAAGCTAGTTTGCTCCTTTGACTCGGGCTTGACTTTTGATGATGCCTCGGAAATCTTGAGATCTTCAATCAGTAGCTTTGTGGTCCATGCTCGAACCGGACTTGGATGACTTTTCCACACTTGTTTATTAGCGGATTCGTCAAATTCATTTCCGGATTGTAAATGATGGTTTTTGAGTAAACTATCCAAATACTTCGAGTTTAAACCAACGTTTTCTTCCGTTATTTCCGTGTGGTTTTCTTCTCTGCCTTTCATTTTACCCTGCTCCTGACCTAATATCGCCTGAGCCATTTGTTCTTCAAACTTCACCTGCAAACTAGAGGGGTCACGTGCTAGCTTTTTCTTACCATTGTCGGGCTTGGTTGTTGGACTTACGTTATCGTCATTGCCATGTGCCACGGGTTTATGTTTATCTAGCTCGAAACAAGGCGAATCACCGCCAGCAGAAGAAACATTGTCGTCGTCGTCATCATCACCGTCGTTGGGGGGAGCACTAGTAGCTAAATTCATAGGGATGGACTCGAGAGAATGCCGTCTTCGAGCTGTGGGTCCCACCACTGACCTTGAGCCCGACCCGACTTTTTGCATACCCTTTCGTTTCGCTTCAAGAAAAGCCTCGAGTTCCGAGCTTAACTTTTCAACTACGGATTCCTTTGTTGATGTTGTGTCTTGTTTCATTTGCATACGTTCATCTAGCCAAGATTCGGATATGTGAAGAATCATTCCATCTCGGGTAGATCTATAGCTTGAACCGTTACTTTTATCGGGATTTACATGCTTCAATGAGTGCAATTCGTGTTCATAATTTTTTATCCCCCATGCAAACTCGTCACATAGATCTTCCAAAAGTACCCTCGATCTCCTCTCTTTTTCCAAGTCTTTTATAGCATTTACGAGGGTCGTTTTCGTCTCGTAAAGCTCCCGGGCCAGTTTCCGGTGAAGTGTCTCTGACCGTTTTCGTAATTTCCTCTCATCTTCAAGCTCGTCCCTCACGGATTGAATAGCAGCAGTGGCATGACCTTGTTTATCTTCGGTTAGTTGCTTCATCAAGTGTTCCATCTCGTGGCGGTCACGGGCCAGTTCTTTGATCTTTGAACGGGCCAGTTCTAGTTCGCGTTTCAAATCCCGAACCAGGGTTATGTTAGCTGCGTGTAATTTTTCGAGGCTCCAGATTCTGTTCAAAACTTTGAGTAGCTCGGTTGATGTTTTGAGACTATAGCCTGTCTCACCGTTTCCTCCTCTAAACTCTATAGAACTTGTAGGAGTAACCGCAGGGTTGTAAGGTGCTACCTATGATAAAATTATCCAATTTTCAACAAATAATAGTTCAAATACAATAAGGATTTTATTTGCATTTTTTTGTAAATAGTTGAAAACCTGTGTATTAAAGAATGGGTTGATTTTGGTAAAATCAACTTCTGCACACGTCGCCACTAGCCACCATAAAAAATATAGCAGGCGAACCCGTTTTGAATTTTTTTTTTTTTTTGAAAAAACATCTCATTTCAACTTGAGGCGTTTTGGCCAAATTGATACTTTTTTTTAAAACAGCCCATCTTGAGCCTAACCAATTCATTCTCACTATGGCATGTTTTGACCCGAACTCATATTGCTTAGAATCCGTTTTGACCAGAGGTCTGACCGGTCCAATTCACCCTATTGGGCCTCCTTTGAGTTGAACCAGCAGGTCGGACCGGAAAACCGCCCGGTTGAACCGGTTTTTTATTTAAAAACTTTCAATTTTAACCTATTTTTTATAATATTTACAGGGTGATCACCCGGTTCTTACATCCGTGGAGCGGTAAGGAGACCAGTTCGACATCCGGTCAGGTCGTGAATACATTGGTTTTGACTCATTACCCAACCTGTCCATTTTGCCTGGCTTATTATTTTCATCTAAATCTTTACGATTCTGCAACATTACGGATTCTCAAAATGACCAGATTGACTAGAGAAGTCAACACATTTAACTATTAGGAACAGATGTGTATAAAGATTAAAGATGATTCTGTACCTCCACAGAACTACTACCATAACTTGCAGGTGAGACCGCTCGTACAGCATTATGGTTCCTTTGAATCGCCTGCTGATGTTGCATCAGTGATGCTGCAACATGCCTTCTCAAACTACTAGCACTCCCCTACACTCATTATAAACCATATTCACATCATCACCCTTAACGATATCGCGTAGAAGCCGAAATTCAAGGTTTTTATCACAGAAATCTTAGCAGTATCAAGAACACATATACTGAATCAAGTTTACAACTTTATCATTAACTTCCACTTATTAGACATTACAGTCTCTTTTCCTCAAATAATCTGATGACCTAAATGACTAAAACTAGTAAAAAAAATCATGATATGTGGTCCAAAGAACAGAACAATCTTAATAAGTATAAGACACTTGAATTATCATAAAAGACCACCCCCACCAACCACCTACCATAATCATTAATCAACAAGTCATAAACTCATTCATCAATCACATAACTCAACAAAAGACTGTCCCAAAAAAAATTAAAAATCAAAATCCAACATGTGTATCAAGATCCATCAACAAAAATAATTAAAAAGACATCCTGGAATGATACAATCAAACATCAAGACTTAAAAAAATAAAAAATAAAAAAGATGAAGAAAATATAAGTTTGTTTACCAGTTCAGGTAAAGGATCAGGGTTGTCTTCAAGAAGATGCTGCCGGTGGTGATGATGGTGGTGACGGTTAAGCTGCTGCAGATACCGGTGGTTCCTCCTGCTACCACCACCGTTGTGCATTTTAGCAAAAGGGAAATTAATGTGGTAAAGCTCCCACACAGTGGCACCTAACTTTCTTGCAGAAACACCACAAGTCAAAAAAGCTTCAGGGTTCTCCACCAAGTTGCTATCTTGCACACCACACCTTGCTGCTATCTTGCACACCACCACCTTGCTGCTATCTTGCACCTCACCTGTTGTGGTAGTAGGAACAAGAGGAAAGGGCAAAACAGGAGTGAATTGTCCACCTCTTTTTCCTGCTATTTTCTTCAACTTTTCCCCCAAATTTTGGTGCTTTTTTGGTGGTGGCTCCTTCTTGCCCCCACCTCCTTCTTCACTCCACTTTTTCATCCAACTTTTTTTTTTTTACTTTATCACTCTCACCCCACCACCAACTTTTCTCTCTCTAGAATTCTTCCATGTGTATTTGTTTTTTATTAGTTTGAATTTATCATCACTGGGTCTGGAGGGGTGGGTTCTTTTTCAGTAGTTTTTCTTCTTGTCTGTGTTTTTTATTATTTTTTTCTTGATTTCTTGTTGTTCAACAGGGTGTGTAGGATGTGGATGAATCATAGGTGTGGGACCCATGGTGTTCATGGCAGAAGGACCCAGCAACCTTTGTTTTAAATTATGGAAGCTTTTTTGGGTCCATCCTATGTATTTGTCCGTTGGGAAAGGGAAGTCTGGTTTTGCTATAATCATTCTTTTTTTCTACTTTTTCACATTATTTAATGATTGTTTTTTGTTGAATTTTCTTCACATTTTGGACGTTTGGTGCATTTGATAGGAATATGAATTATAGATCTTGTTTGTTTGTCTTTCATATAATTTGCTATACAACATAATCAATTAAAAGATTTGTGAGTTTGGTTTTCTGAACGAGATTAGTTATAGGTCAAAGATTTGTGAGTTTGGTTTTCTGAACGAGATTAGTTATAGGTCAAATTCGCAAATACTTTTGGTCAACCAGAGAGGTTGACCCATTCGATCTGCATGATTTTTATATTTTTTAGTTATTATAACTTGACTACCTTAGTATTTTATAAGTATCTAACATATAAAAGATAAATGAGTATCAAGTTTTATAGTTGATACGTAAATAATTTATATACATTCAAATTTATAATTTGAGTACTAATATTAGAAAAATAATTAAAAAAATGTGTATGTGTTTGCGTCAACACAGAAAAACTCATTTCGTACTCAGGTCATGATTTCACGTTTACCATCTATCTCTATGTAAATTCTTCCTATCAAGGACGTAGCTTAGTGGGAACCTGGGGGCGCCCGACCCCCCGAACTTTTCGCTCAGTAGTGTCCGGTATGTAGTTTTCGTATATAATTTTTTAGGTATATACGTTTTCGACCCCCGGTTTTATAATTTTTAAGGTATAATTTTAGATGTGGTGACTTCCGGACCCCGATCGGAAATCTCAAGCTTCGCCACTACTTCCTATATATTATATTATATTAAACTCTTTGATTGTATAACTTGTTTTATTATTCATATATAACTTAAGGTTTTCACATCATTTCCTCACTAAACCCAAGTTTCTTTTCAGATTTTCAAAGTCATGCTGAGGTCTCCATGCTTGGCAAATTTGATATATTTGTTTTTTTCTAATTTTAAGAGTAATTGTAGTTTTTGCTCCTATGGTTGCACCAATTCATACCTTTTGTCCATCCTTAACACCTCTTGTCTTGAACGTTTGTTCGTTTCACACTTTACGTCCATGGACCTTAACACCGTTAAATTTTCTGTTAGTTTATGTGTAAAATTAGACATAAACTAACTTGAAAAGTTAACGGTGTTAACGTCCAAGGAAGTAAAGCGTGAAAAGATCAGCACGTTAGGGACGAGAGCTGTTAAAGGTGGTGATGAAAGGTGTGAATTGGTACAAACCGAAAAAAAATGAAATTTTCTCTTTTATGAATTTTTAACATGAAATGCAATAAACCTTTATCCAAAGATAAATATCATTCTCTATAGTCACTCTGTATAAATTATTGAAAAATAACCTTCCACATATGTCACTGACATATGATTTGTTGTCCAGTCACAATGAGTCAAAACAAAACACAAGATGGCAAATATTCTTCCATACCATACAAAACCAACACATTTGTTTCCCACTAAATGAAACATAATAACATGTATAAAGACAAATGTAAAATTCAACATTTCAGATTACCAAATCAAAAAAAGACCAAAAGACCTTGAAACCAGACCACAATTCTTACATGAACTGCAGCCTCGGTTCAAAGCAAAATCCAGAAAAGATTTCAAGAGGAAACTTCTTATGCATCGAACACTTCTGCGACCAAAACCACTGTCTCGTGTTCATATCGTATATAAGCAACGCGGTTCCTCCATAACTCTGTATGTATATCAGATCACCACCCCCACTGCTAGCGAAAACATCGTCTAATTCCCCAAACCCCTGCACAAACTTGTGGGGCATTTGCGTAATTTCCGTCCACTCCCTCCCGTTAAGTACCCATATGCCGATTCCCTTTATTACCCCTGGTCTGTTTGGTCTCCCGATACCCCCGACAAGCACGAGCTTTCTTTGAACGTTCATTAGCCGTCCACAAGTAAGAGCACAGGTGCTAAAATTACCGATTCGTCCTTCAAGATACCAATGGATGGGTTGATATTATCGAGATTGTATGTTATCATCCCGTGAAAGTTCCGAACTTCATTCGACCTTGTGCAAAAGACCAAAATGTACAACGTGTTGTCACAAATTACGCTTACGTTCCCTGGTCTCCACCCTTGCATAGCTCCCGTTACAGGGGGTAACCATGTCATTTTCTGCGAATCGTAAACCTGAATCGAAATGTTCCATAACAAGAAATCGTCGGAAGCTTGCATTGACCTAACGACAGAGATGGTGTATTTTGACTTTAACTGGTCAACAGAGAACGCCAACGCGCTATACACCGGGAAACCCGGGCTCGGTGGAATGTTGAGAATTTCATATTCTCGAGTCATGGGGTTACAAATATAGATTGCTTTACTGGTCTCATCATCCATGAAACATACGAGACCGCACGATGGAGCAACGTTCCATGTGTGGTGTACCATGAACGGGAGCTCAAAGTTGTACCATTTTCTAAGACCCGAGTCGTAAAGATAACCGACAGGCTCGACTGAGCTCGTGAACATGAAGTACCATGTTTTTTGGGACAAAAAATTAGCGTCTTTTAACATGAATTTCTTCGAGTGGATGATTTGATACCACCTTTTACACACGGAAGACGCTTTAAATATTGCGGATAACGGAAGGCACGATAGAATTCTTTCGTGAATATCATCTGGGAGGACGTCAATCGAAACGGGATTTTCTGTTTGATTATTATCCGTCTCGATGATTTCTAGATTCGGAATAAAAACCCCCGTTCCCTTTCGGTAAACTTCAGGCTCATCGTCAGACCATGAAGCTCCATCCACAGACAAATTTAAAGAGTCCTGAAACACAACATATAACTTGTGTTACAAGTTACAAGTTTAAGACTTTTTTTAACAAGATTTCAAAAATAGACTTCTTCCTGTTACATGGAGAGTAACCAGCATCCGGGTCGATATCTTGCACACACCATAATAGTTTCAGAAAATGAACACACATCAGTCATGTAGCTTAACCATTTGCTTAATTCCACTATGGTTGAGAAACCCCTAATAACTCTTTTCATCTTAACTGTGTATAACTAGTCCCATATAAGATCATCAAAAATGCTATGCAGTTAATGCGATAAAATATCGGATATCGGTCAAGGACCGATATTTGAGATATAGGTTATCTCGGTGAGATATCGGTAATTTTAATATAATGCAGATAAATATTATATATATATATATATAGCAACTTAACACTAATAATTCAGTGATATATCGGTGATACCGTGATATCGGTCAGATATCAGTGATATATCGGTTATATCGTCAATATTGCCGAATAATATCGGTACCGATATTTGAGACCAATATTTTACTAGGGGACCGATATATTACCGATATTAACTGCATAGTTAAAATGTCACCAAAAGACTGCTTATTAAACCCTCAATTTTGAGTTATTTTTAAAAATTCAAAAAGGGGTATTGCCATTTACCATGTATTCGATGTAATTTCTAATCAAGCTTTTTTAGTTTAAAAAAAATAAAAATAAAAAATTTCTCATTCAACAATGAAACACAGCAACATAATGCAAACAAGATATAAGCAATTCAACCAATAAAGATTGCCTTATGATCCAATAAAACAAAAATCCAACAATTTTCAGTAACTCAGACATTCAAAATACCATAATCCTAAAAACCCAAAAAAAAAATTAAGGTAAATTTGTGACAATTACTTTCAAAATTGACAAATTAGTTTAAAAAAATCACCTAAAATTCCATAATAGTTATAATAACAGCATTACATCAAAATCCATAAACACAAGATTAGGTAACTCAAATTCACATAGATCGATTGAATTAACATCAAACTGAACACAAAACAGACCTCAATTGCATATCAAAATCAAACCCAAAAGAGGGATAATGTTCATACCATAGTGGGAACGGTGAAATCAACCGGAACAGGGGGTGATGAGCGATTAATCGGTCTCCAAACTTGCTTAGAACCAGGTGGGGTTCTCTGTTTTCATCAGAAAACACAAAAAGTTACAATTTTTGGGGAAAAGAAACAGATCCCACGAATTGGGTTTCTAGGGTTTTGTTTGATTCAATGAATCGATATATTCAATGCTGATAATTTGGTTCAATTGACACCCAATTTGAACATACACAAGAAAAGTAGAAACCCATGAGTGATGATGAGCCGAATTGTTTGATTTGTGGGTGCATTTCGAAGATCGAGCAGAGCCGTCAGCTGGCGGTTTTCGATTGGTTCGATGCGTCCACGTGGCTCAAAGGTGCCAACAAGACAAAAAGGGTAGAAAATAGCCCCAAAATAAGGGTTTCATCTTCCAAATTAATCCTCAAGAGTCAAGATTAACAATTGTTATAGATTTTTATAAACCTAATTCGAAATCTTTGGTTTTAAATTTTTTATTATCTTAGAAAGATTTTGATGTCAAATTTGTGTTTTAGTTAATGTTAAACGAACGATCTGATGAGCTGTTTTGATTAAAATTACATTTGTCGTTAAAAATGTGATGAATATGATTAACATATAAGAGAATGAGAATGAATCCGAGCAGGAGAATGTATTGACTGAATGAGGAAGGAGGTGTATTAAACGATAAAAATGTGTATACCTTGTATCTTGATTTCCATGAAGGATGCATATTGATCAGGCTGATATCTATTGAGTATCTAATGTGATAGGAAAAATGATGTTATTTCCACAATGATTTGAGCATTTATATAAGAAAATACATGAATGGACCGTATCACACACATATATTTCTTTTTCGTTAAATCCTAAAATACATGAATGGACCGTTTCCATATCGTATCACACAATAATAGTAATAAGGTGTAATTTGATGATACATATTTTTAATGTTTAATCATTATTTTATAATTTAAATATATTCTAAGTTTTATTTAATTAATCAAATTAAGCTTTAAGAAACATGACTTAACTTCGTGATTCACCATGTCGGCTTAAATATCACACATGAATAATCACACCTCTAATTTTTCGAAGTTTTGAAAACACTAAATAATACAGAGTAAATTAGAAAACTTATTCATGTGCTAAAGCCATATTTTTTTTGGCAACTAATAACTTTGGACCTTTTTTTTAAATTAGATATATAGTTCTCATTGTGCACTCGACAATAATGCATTTGTTTTGATGCTTTTACTAGCACATCTTAAAAAGTTGTTAAACAACCCTCATCCCCACACATTCGAAGGAGATGGATGAATTCAACGTTTGTATAAGAACCCCCACCCCTGGGCATATGTCACTTTTACACACACTCAATGTTTATACAAGACAATACATGAATCTACGTATTTATAGACATTATTATTTTTACTCACATCCTAAAAATGTTGTATTTAGATGTAAATTGTATAAGATATTTCTGGACAATACCACCTAATGTTTGTAATAAAGTGCTAATAAATCATTTTAATGTTGAATCATTATTTTTTTACTAGTTTTTTTAAGTCGCGCGTTACGGCGAAACGGTGTGAGTTATAATGTTAAACAAACGTTATTTTAAAATCAAGGTTGTTAAAAAGCTCAACCATCATAATCGGTTTAGTTCAGAATCGTATGATTTTACGATACCAAATAAATACCTCATTTTGAATACAAATTCATTTTTAACAAAAAGTATACATAATACCGAAAAAAAAAATAAGCAAACTACGTACTTAGTTTATTATAATAAAACAAAATAGTAAAATACATGAATGGATAGTATCATACACAAGATTCCTTTTTCTCATAATCCTAAATCTTGCATTTTGATGTAAAGTAGGGTTAAGTCCCGTCCGATGCAAAGGACTTATAATATGTCAAAAAAACACATTAATTTTGTCCAATTTAACACATACAAATTTAATTTTTGTCAAGTAACGTTGATTGCTTACATCAATACAACAATATTTACATTCCACGTTTTTAACTACAAATATGTAAATAGTTTTACTTGTTCCCATTAACAACATTAGGCCTAGCAATATGTGGGATAAGCGCATCTACTTCAATTTGAAACTCGACATGTGTAGCGGGTTTGTTCCTAACTCTTTCAGTTTGTTATTTATTTGACAACCGATTCTATAACCTCCTCTAAAAGTCGAGTTAGTTGTTCCAAGATGTCCACATTATTGTTGGAAGTTGATACAAAGGAATTAAGACGCCATTTACGTTATAACATAACCAAATAAAAACATAATTATAAGAAGTAATTGAACACAACTAAAATGCAATTGGTACAACTCAACAAAGCACCCATTTGTTAACTGAATGAGTCTCAATCAGCAAAAAGAAAAGCCATATAATTGCTAGACATGAAATGAAAAAAACTTTGAGATGGGGTGCAACCCCTCCTCCTAGAGATCACTAACTAACTATCTGACATACCAAAACCTTGTCCAGACCAACAAATAAAACATGCATCCGCACAACAGTTTCTCGGATAAAACAATCCTCATCAAAAACAATGCTTGAAAGAACAACAATAACCAAAAACAAACCAATACAAACTTCATCAAACATATTCTTTGAAATACAAATTGCCCCCAAAAAAATACTATGAACACAGCCCTGAAGGGATTAGACGATAGATACCTGAAATGCAGCA
Source organism: Scalesia atractyloides (assembly GCA_947069175.1). Lineage (NCBI taxonomy): Eukaryota > Viridiplantae > Streptophyta > Magnoliopsida > Asterales > Asteraceae > Scalesia > Scalesia atractyloides. Next base: position 88,925,860 of record CAMTDV010000028.1, on the reverse strand, counting down.
ACAAACCCAACAAAGGAACAGATCTAGGAGGCAACGACATCAAAACGCTAACCCGAACTTCAAACCAAACAAACCGCCATTACCTTAACATTAGAAGAGTTTAGCCGGAGATAAAGAGACAGGCAGAACACGGAGTTCACCGGTGACAATGAACAACGGATGAGGAGGCGGTAGGCTGAGGAGAAGGCGGTGTAAGTGGAGAATTGGTGGGTAGGTGTGAACCGAATGACCCTCAATCAACAAATGTAAAGGGTTAAATAAAACAAATGACCCTCAATCAACAAATGGCGTACACACAATTAACCACAAGATACAACCAAGCTATGCATAAAACACCCATAATGCAATGGGTACAACTCAACAAAGCAGAAACTTGTTGCAAATTGATAGTATTATAATATAATTATAATTATAATATAATTATAATACCCATAACGCATACACACAATTAACCACAAGATACAACCAAGCTATGCATAAAACACCCATAATGCAATGGGTACAACTCAACAAAGCAGAAACTTGTTGCAAATTGATTGTATTACTATAATATAATATAGTATAGCATAGTATAGTATAATATAGTATAATATAATATTTCGGTCATCCACAACAGCAGCAACTGTCAGTCAATCGGTTAGAGCCCTAGATCTTCGATTTTGGCGTCCATTATTCCCGGCTTTGGTTTATCCCGCGGTTAGTGGCTTATTGCCCATGCAGACACTTACAATGTCTAGATCCACTTTGAGGATCAAGATAACCTACTTCCTTGTTGTTTAACACACACACGAGTGCGGAATCCAAGTGTATATGCAAACCAAAGCAAGAGCACAACCAATATAACAAAAGATATATCTTCAAATATTCACGATTTGTGGAGAGATCCAGTACATACACTCTTGAATAAACTACTTATCTCTCTATGCACTATCTCTGTGCTTTCTTACTAAAACTGTGAAGTGCATGTCTGTTTATATAGGCCTAACACCCATAACATTCACAAAGAATGTCACAGTGCTTGTTCGTACGAAGCACTGTTCTTCTTGAATGGTCACTCGTACGAACAACCAGATGATTCTTCATGAATGGTCACTCGTACGAACAAGTAGATGGTTCTTCTTGAATGGTCACTCGCACGAACAAGCAAATGTTTCTTCATGAATGGTCACTCGTACGAACAAGAAAATGGTTCTTCATGAATGGTCACTTGTACGAACAAGCAGATGGTTCTTCATGAATGGTCACTCGTACGAACAAGCAACTAGCTCGCATGAATAAGCAACTGGCTCGCATGAAGAACAATTTACTCGTACGAAGGACAATTCACTCGCACGAAGAAGTGGTTCTTCGGGGAACCCTGCTAACAGACATACTTCACAGACAGCAAGATCAGAAACACAAAACTTAACAGTATGCACATCATGCAACTGATTTACAACACAAACAAACTAAACGTCGTACTAAATCAAGATAGGAGGATATCTTGATTTAGTCGACACGACCAAAACTTTATAGACGCAACAAACAAAGACCGTACGATTACTGACGTAACTAAGAACAAGCGACAGACACAAAAGTGTATCAACAAACTCCCCCTTGACTGTTGCTTGGTCTTCGGTCTTCATTTCTAATGGCCTGCGTCGGACCATGAGCTTCGCATCCACACAAATATGAATCAACACAATGACGTAGCCTTTGTGTGCAGGCTACGACCAGTGGGTTCTATGTTTATAGTCGTGACCTTTGGCGACCCGATCTATCATTGCATGTGGTTTTCCCAATCAGATATGTGACGGCTAAGATTTCGAGGTAAGATTTTCCAATGTTGCATTTAACGACATTCCCTACATCTTGGGGATTATGTAAGGGTTCATAGTTGCAACAGTTTTTGGTGACGGGCCTGGGAATACGTAGAAAAAAATAGAATAAGAAGAAATGGCATGGCTAATAAGAGCTTGACATGTGGACCAGTGGTGTCTGATTACCGTAGAAACCAACTATGATTGGTCCATGTGTCAGACTCTTATTGGGCCACCTAATACCACATAATTAAGTTTGAATATAACAATACAGGTTGTTTCCATTCAATACCACATAATTCTCGCAATAAGGTGTAATTTCATATAAACCCTTTTAACGTGAATCTTCATTCTATTTATTTTAATATATGTATTCTAATTTTTATTAAGTTAACTAAATGAAACTGTAACATTCTTTACCCTCGTGATTCAATCATACGGGCATAAATATTACACATGAATACATAAATACAAATATACATAAAATATATACCCACACACGTATTAGTATAATTTTACGTGAGTCTCTTATTAAGCCACCTTATTATTGTAGAAACTGACCACAAGAATTAAGTTTTAATATAACTATACATGTTTCCATAGAATACCACATAACTCTCGCAAAAAGGTGTAACTTCGTAATCAACCCTTTTAATGTTGAATCTTCACTTTATTTATTTTAATATATATTATAATTTTTATTACGTTAAATAAATAAAACTCTATGTACATTCTTTACCCTCGTGATTCAATCGTACGGGCATAAATATTACACATCAATACATTAACATAAACAAAATATATATATATATACACACGTGTAGTATTAGTATAAGTTCACGTCAGACTCTTATTGGGCCACCTTATTATTGTAGAAACCGACCACAAGAATTAAGTTTTAATATAACTATATAGGTCGTTTCCATACAATACCACAAAATTCTCGCAGTAAGATGTAATTTCGTAATAAACCCTCATACGGGCATAAATATTACACATGCATAAAGACAAACGTACCCAAAATATATATACACACGTATAGTATTAGTAGAATTTTACCTCAATCTTTTCCTTTACAAAAATTATGGAATATGCCAACCGGATAAATGATAATTATGGTATACTTAAATAACTAGTTGTGTCATCGTACCACAATTTTATAAACCCAATAGTTTTTTTCCTACTTCCATTATTTCAGTGTTTAGTCTTATTTCCCACGAACATAACTATGGAAATATGTATTTAAAGATGAACCAAGAACCAACATATATGATACATCCATATTTACATACTATATTACTTATTTACTTCTCATATCAAAATTAAAATCCAACATTTTTTTCTCCTTTATCTTCTGGCCAACATTTAACACAAATAAAAAATAGCACAAGTGTAGTTTGATGGATCTATAAACATGGAAAAGCCTATGCCTATTTTTTCTGAAATTAAAACACGAAGCCCAACCACAATGGGCACTTCTTGCTTCTTTGTTTCTGTCATCTCACTCTTCTCATTCTCTGAATCTTTTTCGATTCTAAAAATTACAACAAAAAAAAAATCACATTAATGGTTAATGGAATAAATACCCTTTTGATCCTTTCTTGATTTTCGTCAATTTCAGGTATTCTAATTTATGTATTCACATGCATGATGTTGATCTTGATTTCATACTTATCTGTGTTTTGTTTCAAGATTCTGCAATGTGTATATCTGCATGACATTGATCTCGTTGAAAACAATTGCCCTAAAACAAGATTAGATTTTTTTGTTCTTGATTTCGTTTGAGTGTGTGGTAGAATGAATCTTGGTATGTGGTATCATACATGGGTTATTCATATAAATAATTAGACCCAAGCACAGGGTCGATGCTCGGTCTTATCCTAAGGTTCTATTCACTACGAGTTACAACAGACCTACTCATGTTTTTCTTAAAATAAATAACCATATTTTATATTGTATAACTTTAACAAATTCTAGTGAACGGGTTAGCGCACCCGCTTGACCCCTCATTGGCACCGCCTCTGGCAACTTGGTTTGATAAGACTTGCAAGAGGGGTGACCACTAATATGGGTCTTATGCTTAGTTCTAGGGCGAACCAGAGGGGGTGAAAAGGGTTTGCTGACTCCTGATCACGAGAATTTATTGGATTTTTATATATAAAATCTTGATTTGGACTCTTTAGTTGTAGCAAGCAGTGTTTTCAGACTTGGACCGATTGGACCGGGAACCGGAGGTTGGGCCGGTTCGGGTGATGGTATCGTACCAGAATTACATTGAACCAGAGGTTGAACCGGTGACCCGGCGGTTGGACCGGGAAACCGAACGGTCGAACCGGTTTTTAAAAGGGTTGGACCGTTTTTTTATATACTTTTCATATTTAAACCTATTAATTTTTATAATATTTATGACAATTCCAAGTTCTTACGTCTGATCCGACTAGTTGGAACAGTGAACCGGTTAGGAGAACGGTTCAACGTCCGGTCCGGTTCTGAAAACATTGGTAGCAAGTTAGCAGGTCAAGAATAGAGTCTTATGATGACCCCTAGATAAATTATGGTTCCTTGGCTTAGTTGGTTGCTCTTTTTGTTGGTTTGGAATTTGAAACTTGAAAATTGAAATCTGATAGTAATTAGAACTTTTGTGGCTAATTTTAAACAGTGCAAAATGGCCTCCAATATGACATGCCCACCCCCAATGAAGGCTACATCAGAAGGGGTGTTTCAAGGAAACAACCCTCTTGATTATGCACTTCCTCTTGTAATTGTGCAAATATGTTTGGTTCTCTTGCTCACTCGCACTCTTGCCTACCTTTTGAAACAGTTAAGACAGCCGCGAGTCATCGCTGAAATCATTGTAAGTTTCAGTCAATCTTTTATAGAATCTTTTGTTGTTTATGCAAGTATCCAACAAGTCTGTGCACAACTATAAGCTTTGACTTTGTGTTTTCAATCCAACCATTGACAATTATTTAAACAAGATCTTTGTTGAAGAATATTTTAAAAAATGGAGTTTTCTTGGATTTTTCTTACTTTGACAAGATCCATTGATAAAGATATACCTATAATATAAGGCACAAAGAAGTTGAGTAAAAAAAAGAGACATCAATGGTGTTGTTTTTACATACTTAAAAAGAATTCCACCTGATATAGGTTGTTTATAAATCATTAAAACTAACCAAACTGCACAAAACAAAGCATGTTATCCGGTTTGGTTGGTTTGAGATTTATGTGCTTCAGTTTTGTACAGTTCGATGGTTTACCGGTCAGCCAATTTGGATTTCTCACATGTCGTTTAGCCTTTTTATATTTATTTTTTTCATTTTTGACATATGTAGTCTTATTTTCATAAACCATCTTTGTTATTATAAGAAAAAGTAACAATTTTGGAAAACTAAAAAGCACATGTAACTACATTTTGAAGTTATTATCTATTGAGCGTCTTTCAATAAAAAAAAAAAAGTTAGGTTTCAATTGTATTAATATTATTTTTTTTCTATCATAATTAGTGAACAATTATTTGAAAAATAGAGAACAAACTAAGTTAACCCAAGCCCATTTTAAACTTCATGTAAATTTTTTTGTTGTCTCAGGGTGGAGTTTTACTAGGCCCATCAGCATTGGGCCGTAACACAACCTACCTTCATACCATTTTCCCTAAAAAGAGTGTACCAGTTCTGGACACATTAGCAAACCTTGGGCTTCTGTTCTTTCTTTTCCTAGTGGGCCTGGAGCTGGACTTAAACTCCCTTAGACGGACCGGAAAAAAAGCCCTGTCCATAGCCGTAGCCGGTATCTCCCTACCTTTCATTTTAGGAATATGTGTTTCCTTTGTCCTCCGTGCAACGATCTCGAAAGGGGTCAACCCGGGCCCGTTTATTGTGTTCATGGGCATCGCAATGTCCATCACCGCTTTCCCTGTTCTAGGAACTCAAGCTTTTAACCACGGATGTCGGTAGAATGGCCATGTCAGCAGCCGCGGTCAATGACGTGGCGGCTTGGATCCTACTTGCACTAGCCGTAGCACTTTCGGGCTCCGGGCGGTCACCATTTGTCGCTCTTTAGGTTTTCATGTGTGGGTCGGCTTTCATCATGTTATGTTCGTTTGTCATCCCGCGTATTTTCAAATGGATGTCTCGGAGGTGCCCCGAAGGTGAGCCCGTGGACGAGGTTTACGTGTGTGCGACTTTAGGGGTGGTTTTGGCTGCGGGGTTCGTGACAGATACTATCGGGATTCATGCACTTTTCGGGGCTTTTGTGGTGGGTGTTCTCATCCCGAAAGAAGGCCCGTTTGCTGGAGCGTTGGTGGAAAAAGTTGAGGATCTTGTTTCGGGCTTGTTCCTACCGCTTTACTTTGTGTCAAGTGGTTTAAAAACCGATGTGGCTTCAATTAGAGGGGTTGAATCTTGGTGTTTTCTCGTTTTGGTCGTATGTACGGCTTGTTTAGGGAAGATTGCTGGCACGGTCGTGGTTTCTTTGTGGTGCAAAGTTCCGTTCTCGGAGGCTCTTGCTCTCGGGCTTTTGATGACCACGAAAGGCTTGGTCGAACTCATCGTACTCAACATTGGAAAAGACCGCGGAGTATGTAATATTTGTTACATTTTATAGCATTTACCTATGATTGTTCAATCTTATGACATGTACTTGATTCTGGATTCAGGTGCTAAATGATCAAACTTTTGCAATATTGGTTCTCATGGCTCTTGTCACAACATTTATCACTACGCCTTCGGTGATTGCGGTCTACGAGCCCGCGAAAAAGGCCACAAAATCGAAATACAAAAACCAAACGGTTTACAGGAAAGGCTTTGCAACGAGCCAGTTCCGTATATTCATCACTTTCCATGGAATCAAAAACCTACCAACAATGATTAATCTGATCGAAGCCTCACGTGGAACCGGAAAGAAGGAGACCCTTACGGTCCACGCGATGCACCTCATGGAACTCACTGAGAGGTCTTCGGCTATACTCATGGTTCACAAGGCTAGGAGAAATGGACACCCCTTTTGGAAGAAAGATCCCAATAAGGGTTCGGACCAGATCGTGGTGGCGTTCGAGGCGTTTCAGCAGCTCAGTAAAGTCTCGATCCGGCCCACGACCGCCATCTCCGCGGTACCAAGCATGTTTGAAGATATATGTGAAAAGGCTGAGGCGAAAAAGGCAACCATGATCATCCTCCAGTTTCATAAGCACATGAGGCTTGATGGTCATCTGGAGACAACCCGGGCTGAATACCGGCACGTTAACCGGAAGGTTTTGGAGCACGCCCCGTGTTCGGTTAGTATCTTAGTGGACCGTGGGTTTGGTGGGAGTTCACATGTTTCCGCGAGTCACGTCGACTCGCTAGTGACAGTTTTGTTTTTCGGTGGTCATGATGACCACGAGGCTTTAGCCTATGGAGTCCGGATGGCTGAGCATCCGGGCATCAACCTAGTTGTAGTCCGGATCCTTCTAGACTACAATGCAGCCAACTCAGGCTCCGTGAGTGTCGAGATAAGCGAACCACCTAAAGACGATGATGTGATTGCTGAATTCAAAGATAAGCTATTGAAGAAAAGCACAATCAAATATGTGGAGAGAGTGGTCAAAAACGCCTCCGATGCGATCGAAGTGATTCGCGATAACACTCGATGCAACCTGGTAATTGTCGGGAGGATGCCGGAAGGTGAGTTGGCCGCTTTGATGAGGAAAAGAAGCGAGTTCCCGGAGATGGGCCCATCGGGAACCTTCTAATCTCCCCAGAGTTCCATATCACGGCGTCGGTATTGGTGCTCTAGCAATACCGCCGACAGCTTTCGGTACATGCTCTAGCCTCTTTAAAAGAGGAGGGAGCCAGTACTCACTAAGGGGAATACGAGTCCAATTAACTTGTTTTGCTTATAACCTGACCAATCGATCAGTTGACTGGTCAGGTTGAATCGATCTGTTAATAACAGTTTATTTATCAACAGATCGGACTGGTTATGGACTAGGTTTATAAGTTTGTTGAACACAAATAAACTCAGGGGACAAATTGTGTAACACGTTAAATATGTTTTTTTTTGTTAAACTTTCAAAGAACTGTAATTATGAGCGGAAATATGTATATTGTAATGTCGCAAATTTATACCGTGAATAAGAAAGAGACAAAACAACTTTAAAGTCATGTGTATATATAGTCATGTGTCTATTTTTCACCCATGTATCATCGTCTCAAGTAACTTCCATAGCATTATGCTAAATATTATTCAATAGCAGGAATGTGAAAAAACCGAAAAACCCGACTCATAACTGAATTAACTAACAAAACTGAACCGCAAAAACCGGTGAGTCGGTTAATTGGCTTTATGAAAACCGAAAGTAGCGTCTCGATTATGGTTATCAATGTTTCCGTACCTGCCATAACCAAACCAAACCGACATGTATTAAACCTTTTGTTAGATTTTGGACTTTTCCCCACTTTTTCAATATTTAATGTGTTTGGTTGAACGTTTGTTAAAATTTATGGGTTATGTTATATCATTTTAGTTGAACGTTTGTTTGATTTTATGGACTATATCATATCATTTGTTTGAATATTCGATAGTAGTTGGTGTTAACATGAAGATTATATACATTTTTCTAGTACTATGTAATCTACTAATATATGAATATGTGTAATACAGATTATTCCACAGTCAAAAAATTTTGAAGCTATTTTTAGCTAGGCCTAAATCCACTGTTAATTGACTCATAACCGACTCACTAACCTTTGAAATCGATTAACTAAAACTGTCATAACCGATCTATTATGGTTATGGTTATCTATTAACCGACATCACAGTTATGATTATGATTTCGGGCCAAAATCTGTGTGTTATTTGCATATCGTAAATGGAAATGACATCGATTATTAGGGAAAATGTGATTAAGCTGTGAAATTAGATATTGTTGGTTGCAGATTTAATATTGGGCTCGTTAAAGGGGCCTAAAAGTAAAACAAGAAGGGTCTTTGCTACCCATTGGGCTTGGCATATGCCAACCTTGTTTGGAAGTAAAATGGTAAAATATTACCATTTTACACAAACTTAAAAAATAAAATAAAATTTAAACGTCATTCATCCTAAGGATGAATAGTGTGATGATTGAATGAGTAGTAGGACTATAGCCATAATTTTTCAAATCTAAGAATAAAAAAAATTAGCAAAAGATAAGAGATGATCCGTATAATTTATATGGGTCATGTACAGTAGGAAACTTTCGTGCGAAGATAGCAAGCCACAATAATATGACACTTGTACTTCAAGTTAAGGGTATGATCGTCCATACGTAATCACATAACGGGAGTATGTAATCACATTATGGAAGTAATTACGTAGTACCTACAAAATCACGTAACGTCATAATTGTACAAACTATAAGACATAATATGTAATTATGTAATGTTTTGTAAAAACGTAATATGTTAACTTTATTTTTAATTAAAAAAATTATAGTAATACTATATTCAAATTAAAGAGAATAAAATGTGCATTTTTAGTGATTTTTTTAAAAGATTTTACCGTATAAAAATGTTACGGTCATCTAAAAATTGAACTCGGTTCAAAGTCAACAATGGTGATTATTCTTTTTTCGCCTTTCATTAGCTGATTATAATTTTTTTAACACTAAACCTCAGCCATTAAATTCTTAGTCATTTATTTGAAATTTCCTCGTTGTAATTAATCTTTTTTTGAAAGATGACTTTCTTGTGTTTAGCCATCGCACTTCTCAAATTAGACAGCCTCGTTGCCCCACTTCGACCGGTACACACAGTATGACGAAAACCCGAATGGGCTTGGGATTTGAACAAACAACCTCGCACAAAGCATAGCTCAAATCTTTCATTGTCTTAATCCACTAAAAATAACAAAAATAAGGATCAAACTTTGATCTCTACTGAAAAATCCAAACCTCCTACCATTAAACCATGAGGATTTCGTTGTAATTGACCTAACCCTTATTTTATAAACAAATGAGCACTAAAAACAAATATTATTTTTTATGCTAACTCTCAGATGGTTCGCTTTTAGATGCCACCCACCCACTTTCTATGAGTCTTGTTTTCATCTAAAATATTACATTACATCCATTATTTTAATTTTAATGATTTTGTATTTACTTGATGTATAATTTTATTTTTCTTTATTATTTTTTAAAATACAATCTTTCGTATAAATTTGAATGCACTGTTACAATCATTTAGTATTATCTAATTGTATCACAAACTAAGTCACGAAATGATATAGAAAAAAAATAAACACATCATAAGTGTGTATTTAGTTTTATATAAACACACACATACATATGTGTATATATATCTATAAGGTTATATGAAACAAAATAAATACTTTAAATAAAAAAAACTATAAAATGGTCACATTAATTCATGTAGTAGTTGGTGTACAAGAAAAAACCTTTATTTAGTTAGTCTATTCTCTCTCTTGGCCCATTTTAGTATAATCATCCCATAGAGAAGTCAAACAATGAAGGTTATTACCTAATCGTCTTTCGTTTAGTGGTATAAGTGTTAGATAAGTATTCTTCTTTTTAATTAGTTAGGGTTTAATCTTTGTAATGAATATAATTGTCACACCCCAACCGATGGCGAAAACATCGGGATGAGACGACAAATTGCTCAAAACTTCATAACGCTATGTGACAATATAGATTAAATTCAAATTCCATTCAAGACTAAATTGTCATACAAAAATTCCAAATAATAGTCAACAATTGTTTCAAATGACATAACATCAAAATAGATAAATTAATCTAGGCGTGTATCTAAGCAATCCTACTAGATTTCTTGCATCATCAGCTTTCCTGCAACATGTTTTAAAATCGTAGATCAATACAAAAGTATTGGCGAGCATACAAGTTTGAAAATAAAATCTAAGTGTAAGAGTTTATTTCAATCATGACGGGAGTATAATAAAGTTGAATCGCATATATATGTAGACGACTCTCACATAATAATAGCATATAATTGAATTTTTTAACTAGCATGCATAGTATCATAATCATAACAATGTCGTGAGAATACAAATTACAACTAATAAGAATAAACAACTCAAACGTAACAAGTAACATGTATAAACGAGTTTAATCCAACACATATAATTCACATAAGCGTAATTGATAACCCGTTTGGTATTGGGAACACATTTAATCTTGTTAAAAATAAATTTTGAAGTTTATACATGTTGCACCCCAAAATGCGTTAAAGTGTAAAAAGGGGTCGAGTATGCTCACAATTTCGCAACGCATTCCTTGGAAATCCCGCGAGGAGTGAAGAGCTTGGTAATGCAACTCCGAGGTCGTCATACATGGATAACGAAAGTATATAAACATTAGAGGTTGTCGAAGCGCTAAATAATATGAATATATATTTATATATTTATAAAAATTTAATTAAATTCCAGGGGTTTTGTTTTATATAAGTTAACGAATAAATATGAATATAAAAAGTTGGATACATTATATGCTTGAAATGGAACGGAATTTAACCACAGAAAAAAAAAATAATTGAAGTATTACAATAAACAAAAATTATGTCACTTATTTAGCTAATTTTTGTTTTAATTATGCATAATATAAAATAAAAATAATTAAATACATCCATTATACAAGTATATAAAAAATAATATATATTGTCAAATCTTATGGCCGGTCGAGTTTTATATGGCCGATTTATGGTATAAACTGTATACCAAACCATTCGTTACAGTTTAAAACTTTTGAAACCGACTGGCGGGAAGTTAGAAAAAGAAAAACTTGACCGTGAAACCAAACTAACGAGAGGTTTGGACAGTTTCACAATTTTAGAATGAAGCGTAGGCACCCGTAGTCCGTTATCCACTAATTTTTTAAAACCATGTTTTGCTTTATTTTGAAACGGTTCATTTATTTTGGGCCTGATTCCCTTGAAAGAACTGAATAGATTGAGGCTTGGAACTCCAAAAATCGTCTTTGGGGAGTGGAAACGGATAGGACACTGAAAGATTGAGATTGACCACATTTAGATATCATTACTCAAAAAAAGAGTGTTTTTGAGTGGTGTGATTAAACTAACACATCCAATACCTACACACACAAAACCAAATGAGGGGCAAAAGGGTTATTTGCTGGCTAAATCAGTATAAACCGGTAGTTCAGGTTTGAAATTGAATGGTGAAACCGGCTTTGCTATCAGATCGGATCAGGTTTCAAACCTGTTTTCGAAACACAAGTCGGTTTTCAAACCAGTATCAGATCATAAATCGGTTTTATTTTTATTATTATTATTATTATTATTATATTATTATTATTTTATTATTATTATTATTATTATTGTTATTATTATTATTATTATTTACTTGTATTATTTTGGGCCGGCTTGCTTTGTTTTATTGCTCCATCAGTGATCAGATTTCAGTCAATTCTAGACTACAAAATTGCTTTGGATAAGCCCAGAAACAAAATATAAAATATGATAAATGATTTTAGATATATCTTTCAACTAATACGTACATAGGTAAAATGGCAACATACATTTGTTTTTGCTAATTTTATGTCTAAATTTCTTTTATTTAAATTTTGTTAACTTAAAACAATTACAACTTATTTGACCAATCATTGTGATATATTACTATGCTTAAAACTCAATAATCATCAAAATAGATTAAAAGTTTCTAGTAAATAAGTTACAATTTTAAGAGAGAATATTGGTAACGGTAACACTTTTGTTTAAATAAGTGTAGCATGTCACATAAACAATCACGCAACATCCATATATTATTATTCACAACCACAAATGTGCACAAATTAGACAATGTTAACAAAAGCGTCTAATGGCATGAAACACCAAACACAAAACTAAATAGAGCATCATTAAAAGCGGAAAACATGTTATCTAGAATTTTTTTCGACAACATTCACATGTACTATCAACAGCCTTTGACTTGAAACTAGAGAAATCAACTTTTTTATCGTTGTCACATATGCTAGTAGCGAAAGAGATCTTGATACAAGGTGGATGATCAATGAGATGACGCCAATAACCAATAAGAACAAGAAATTGATTTCGTTTTCGTCGAATCGTAAAGGAAGGGAATATGAAAGAAAAAGGTTTATAAGAATGCCTCTAGGTTCAATGAGATGCCTCATTTTTCTTTCTTGTTATGGAGTTAACTAGACACAATACAAAGTGGGTAATATTAAATCAGGCTTGGTTTATATAGGGTCAGAATTTTCTTTTTTGGCATATAGGAAGGAGCCGGGTCACTTTCTTGAGAGGGGTTCAGATAAGCATTTTTCCTCAATAATTTCAAATAAGATGGTCTCCTCAAAAAATGTGTTTGAGGGGTTCAAATAAGCGGGTCCTTTTAAGCATATTGCTTGGTTAAGAAAGTATCGGGCCCCACACGCATTAAGTCACCAAAGATGTGACAATTTTAATTATTGTTATATTTGATTTTTAGAGTATAAGTTATTGTTTTCTTTTATTTAGATTTTTAGAGTATAAGTTTGTTTTTATAAGGGAATTGGCCTCTAATAATCACAACTATACGTTATTAGCCATTGCAGTTTTACTTTTGGATATTTCCTATGCCAGTTCCATCTTTCACTTATTTTTTCTCCATTGGTCCTCAGTTAAAAAACCTAATACGCCAGTTTGTAATTCGGAAAAAACTTAACCCCGTTAAGTTTTTTTAACTGAGAACCGTGTGAAGGGTGGGACTGACATGGGAATTATTCAAAGGTGAAACTGGCAATGTGTCACACCCCAACCGATGGCGGAAACATCGGGATGAGACGAAAACGAGATTGCTCATTGCTTACAACGCTAATAAATGACAATATTTAATTAAATCCAAATTTCATTTCACAACATTGTCAGATACAACATGAAGCAATACAATAAGTTCATAAAACATAACAAAATTTGGTACAACATTTATAAATCTAACGTCTAAAATGTGTGTATCTAAGTCCTTGTTATTTTGATTTCATAGCATCATCTCCTTCAACCTGTAACATGTTTTGAAATAAAGTCAATGCAAAAGCAAAGGCGAGTACACAAGTTTAAGCATAGCATACGTATACAAATAAAGTTTTAACAATCCTCATGGCAACCAAATCTATACAAAAGCAATATCAAGGCATGCAATACTAATAATCAAACCCTTAACGCAATCACGATGTTTTAACATGACCTCACGAATAACACGATGGAGGTGGATGCGTGAATTCCTATAGCGCTAAGCATGTCAAACGAAGGCTAAAAATAGTTAATGACTAAAGCATAGCATAACGAATATCCCAGACAAGCAACAAGTATACGATTCAAGTAGTCATGTGTATAGGATTGTTTGTGCGTTTCATAAAGTTTAAGTGTTTGTGATTTTTGTATATGGAAACATGTTACACCCAATAAGTGATATAAACAAAAGTGGGTCGAGTGTACTCACAAAATTGCTAAGTCTTCTTGAAATCTCTCGATGAGTTGATGAGTTGGAGAATGAGATGTCGAGGTCACCTTATATGGCAAACGAAGGTGTATGAATAATCGGGATTACAATGAAGGATTTGAATTGAAGTTGAATGTACGAATACATATATATCATAGTTTATACAACGCTATGTTGTCAAAAATAATATTAATTAAATATATATATAATATATATATATATATATATATATATATATATATATATATATTCTAACGAAAGGTATGAGAGATATATACATATTGCCGAATGGTATTATTGATGTATATTTATTTTATCGGAAGTATAATAAGTAAGTTCATTTTGTCGAAAGTTTAATAAACATATTTTGTCGAAAGTTTAATAAGTATATTTTGTCGAAGTTCAATAAATATATTTTGTCGAAAATTTTAATAATGCATTTATATATATTTTGTCGTTAAAGAAATATATTGTCGTAAGGTGTGTTAAATATGTTTACCTATGTTTTGATGAAAACGGGCAGAGTTTCCCCTTGTTTTTGGACGATCCCCACAATCTAGTTGTCGATTAAATGTTTTCAAAACTCCACAATTCCACCAATTACCACAATAAACATATAATCCTTATCGAATTCTATAACATAAATGAGCCATATGTATATCGGTTTGAGCTAGGTTTATATTAATCATAAAACATATAAGTAACATAATAAAATTCGCGGAGTTAATAGTATACCGTGTCGTGTGTTGATTGAGTTGACTAAAGCATTGACTGAACTTGGCCCCGAACACCAAACCGAACATCGAATCTGACTGGTTTGACTGGCGTTGACTGTTTGACCAGGTTTGACTCGAACCGAAACGTGTATGGACCAAGCTGACCCGAATCTGCTCGCTAACCTGCTTTGACCGAGACCCGAACCAACTGTGCTGAGCCGTGTTGAACCGTTCATGACCCGAGCCGAAGAAACCACAGCTGACCCGACAAGAACCCAAGCCAAAACAGAATCGGACAAACTCAGCCTGAACCGGAATCGGAATCGTTGAACATCCGACCCAAAGCGACACTGACCACTGCTGCCGGAGCTCCGGCGACCGCTGTCGCTGCCGTCAAAACGCGACTGAGGTGGCGCGCTGCTGTTATGTCGCCGCTGCCGCGGCTTGCCATTGACGCACCGCCACCACGGAGGTGGCCGACGGTCTCGTACACCGGGGATGAGAGGAGAGATGAGCGGGAGGGAGAGGTGAGCGAAAACGGAGAGGCGAGAGACACAGCACGCCGGCCGGCCGGAGCGGCGGCGCCGTCGTCTTCGTTGGGCAGGAGAGGGAGAGGGGGTGTTGTTGGGGGTTTCGGGTGTGTGGGGTCTACGGGAGGAAGGAGAAGGAGGGAGGTAGGTGGTGCGTAGCTAGAGAAGGAGTGTCCGCCGGAGAGAAAGGTCAGTGCCGGAGGCCGGTCGAAAACCCGGCTCCGGTCGCCGGAAAACGCAGGGGAGGAGGGAGGCGGCCATGAGTTTGTGTGAGTTAGGGTTTTGACTAAATGAAATAGATGAGGGTTTGGGTGTAATTATAGGATTTAGGGTTTCAAGTGGGCTTGCGTATTGGGCCCGATGCCTGTTAACTAGCATTTAGAGTTTTGAGCGGCCAGGTTTACGTTTCTTAAACCCGTCTTTGAACTCATCATCGCGAAATGCATAAGAATATTATTATTATTATTATTATTAAAGAAAAGCTAAAAAGCGAGGCGTTACACAATGGCCAATGACGTCTAGTTAGGATTATTACAGGCCAATTCCCTTTTTTCTTATGTATCTTTCATATATATTTTATATAGATTCAACACATCATTTATTTATTTATTTTATGTATATCTTAATATAAATTTCAGGAAATAAATTTAGCAAACACGAATTTAACAATGACCTCTAACTATTTGAGTTTGTGTTATGATTTAATGAATCGTTATGACTTATTATTCTTGTCTTAGAGAAATTGAAATTGCTTATCAATTGGGTTACAAAACAATTTAATTGAGATGTTGAATACTGAATATAGAACATAGGGAGATTTAAGTGAAGGGCTTAATTTCATTAGTTAAATCCCAAATCGAGTACATTATTACTTTTTATATCCGTTTGAAATATTGAAGAAATTATAGTTTTTGATTTATAATAAACTAAAAAATCAACGGGTTACGTATGCTTTGTAATTAAACTCCTCTTTTTAAAGATCTTTGATAATGATTTTTGGCTATCTACTTTTTTTAAACGATATATTTCTTTACTCTTATTATCTGTGGAATTTATACCCCAAGACTTCCAAACTTTAGTGTTTATAAAGGTTTAATCTTTGTCAATAGGTCACTATACCCATTAGTTCTAATTATATACCTAACTATTAATCATGTTATATTTGGATAATTTTTATACGTTTTACGGATACATAAATGGTGGAATTATACCCAAAAAAATCCACACATTATATAAATACACATAAAACAAAAAAAGCCATAAAACTTACCAATATAAACAAAAATTCAACATAAATTTTAAATTTCTAGCAAGATTAATTCCTAAAAGTCCTCCTTATGGAACATCTTAGTGGTTAAGTAGTAAACATCTTGATGGTTAAGTAGTGCACTTCATAATCAAACGCTTCGAAATTTACAGACTGTAGGGTGTGAGTTGTGATAAATTATCCTAGAAAATCTATGAAATGTTTTTAAAATGATTTTAATTACTAAAAAAGGATGGTGACTAGTGCAAAAAGAAATGGAAAGATAATGGTGAGTGTTCCACTTTATGGGGTGCAATAAAACCATTTCTTTAAAATGAGGGTTTTTTTTAAACATATGACTAAATCCATCCCTGTCTAGAAGAATACTTTTATATGGTTGGAAAATTAACATTCATATTGAGATAGTGATTGAACATAATATATAGTATAAATTGACAATTAAGTACTATAAAATTAGCCAAATTAAAAGGGAACCTTTCTATCCATAAAAAAATAAAAATAAAATTAAAAAAAGATGTATAAATGTCCTCTCTTTAAGTACTAAGCAAGAAAGTGAAGCCATAAAAATATAAAATCAATGTCAAAATTACAAAACTTGTACCAGAAAGAGTCTACTTTGAAACCTTGTTAACCCTACTAAACGAAATCGACACCGGTTTTTCTAAAACCGACACATTAATGTTGTTCCAAACATCCGGTACCGTGGGTAGTGTACCAATTTTCTCTGCAATTTCCATGTCCTCAGGAAGAACATATCCAAAAACCGTGTACATGTTTTTCCACTCTTCGTGATTCGCTAGGCTGATAAAGAATTCTGGGCCCGAATCGATCCATGCAACAGAGCCCCTTTGGATGACTGGACATTCTTCGGTAGTTATTTTTTTAAACGCAACACCTTCAGCTTCAAGTGTTCCTTGAACCAAAGCAAATGGAGGTCCAAAAGAAGCCTGAAAAAGAGACGTATCTCACAATTGATAATTTAATGAAACCACCAAAAAGGTTGACTTTTTTGGTCAAAGCTGTAAAAGTATTATATAAATTGGAACGATGGTTAGAGAAGCCGTACAGATTTTATGTGATTTCCTTTTGAATCCCAAGATTGACCACGTCCTTCGGCTCGATAAAACTGGCAACCAGCGCAATGACGCATGGTCAACAACTCAAGAATGTACATAACTGAACGCGGGGCACATTCAGGGAGAAGCTGCATGAAAATCGTGAGTTTTTAGAATAATGTACAGGAAATAGAAAATGAGAAAAAAGAAAACAAAGGGTTCCATTTATCGATCTTTGTTTAGAAGAGTATCCAATTCATATTAAGAGATACTAGTTGACTCTTTTAAGTCAAATGTACAAATATTTGAGCTTATATAATTGACGAGTTTCCCGATTTTTCTATAAAAACCAAAATAAAACAAGTACTAGATTATACTCTATATCTTATAAGCCTCAGTATTGGAGTTAAATTCACAATAAAAGCATACAAAATATTAATTTACGAAATACAAAGTTTGATTAACAGTTAGAATTATCGAATAGCATGTGCCAAATTTGGAAGGTTTTTACAGTTTCCACTTACTTTTATGTGAAGAGCGCCATGTTGTGTTTTCATTTGCACGATGCCCTGCAAAGAGGAAAATGAAAAAGAATAAAGTCAACAGATATTGTTAGTCACACGAACTAATCTATAACAAGATACACATGTTATCAAATGTAACGTTAAGACGCATGTGTGTGCAAATCAAAAACTAAAGCTGAAAATCTTTATGGAATCGCGTAAATAATTCAATATTTCAATTTTCTTTCTCGTATTATAGGATATCAGCAATAAGAATTATCATAACACATCAAACGTAGAGGTCAAACGGTCTGCTTGTCAACTCCAATATTGACTCAGTGTGTTTAAACTTTCCGCAGTAAAAGTGATAAACAAGTTGAAATTAATAATAAGGCTACACATTGATGTATTTTTGCCATCGAAGTTGTAAGATACCTTTATCTAATTCAGATTTGAAAACTGAAAAGTTTGACATTAGAAATCAAAATCCAGAATTATTCTGTTTTACCAAAAGAATACACGGAAAACCTGTTTTAAACGCACTGTAACTATACAAAAATATGACAAAGGCTTTTCAAGTTACTACACATTGATAGATTACCTCGCCTTTTCCATAGACAAGACCAGAAGTCCAAATTGTGTTGTCTCCTGCTTCTTGCCTATCGGGAGCCAAAGGATCGCTTTGTTTCTTCAACCAACACTGAACCAAGAAAAATAGAAAATGTAACAATCACTTTCAAACATTGTACCATTTGCCTTTATGGGTCTCGTCATGATTCTCTTCAAATCAAGTAACCGAGACCCAATGCACGTTTTTATGATTGTATAATCTCACACAAAATCTCATTGCAAGAAACTATAAGGCTGAACTTGATATTTACTTATTTAATGCCAGGCTTTGTTAGATGATGTTTAAAATTTAAATTCTGATATAAAGTACAATTATTTGCAAAATTTGCAGTTGGGTAACGAATATAAAAGGGTATAACAGAACACCAATCATGGTCAACTAAGTTCTTAATCATAGACAGCTTCTTAAACAACCACCCTATTAGTTGACTTTACATCAACATCCCTATTAGTTGACTTTAAAGCAACAATCAACAACCATACACAGTAGAATCCCATCCGTAGCCCGGTTATTGGTGGGGTCTGGGGAGGGTGAGATGTAGGCAAGCCTTACCTCTATCCCGGCTCCAAAGTCATTTTCATATATAAATGTCAAATTAAAACATACATAACTACTCAAAAACTCTACACAGCAGAAAAACCTAAGAGTACTAGAAAATATCCTTAGTAAGCTAACATGTAAGAAGGGACAGATAACACATCATATAGACACACCAGTGACCAGACAAGCGATAACATGTAAACGCCACCAATATAAGATAAGAAACTAAGCTCCTATAGCGAGAATAAAACACAAATCTGTACCAACCACCCAAAACCCTCCACGAACTCCTATATTCAACCATGTCCATATAAAGGTGCGAGTCTAGCAAAACCTGCCTAATCCGCTCATCCCAAGTGAGTATCAGTTTACCGATACTCCTCCCTCCACTGGCGTTCACGATTCTAACTATGGTCGTCGGTCGTCGCCTGTCCCTCCTGACGTGCCCATACCATCTCAACCCCCCCCCCCCCCTCTTCTAAAAACCTCATTTCTTATCCTAACTAAACTAGTGTGCCCACACATCCATCTCGGCATCCTCATATTTGTTACCTACATCTTACGCAATTGTGTCTTCAAGAAACCTAAATATCAAATTTGTTGACTTTACACAAATGAATTAGCACAAATGTAATGTCAAAACAATAACCAAATTCAACTACTATATTACAATCTAACTTAACAACAATCTCAATTCAATAAAAGTCAAAGCACAAGATCAAAACCACAACTCACCTCCCCAAATTTCGACCCACAAGCTTCAGGATCCCCACAAAACACCCAAGAATCACACAAACAAGGCCCCCCTTTACCACTACACATCGCCTTACACGCATCACAACACTCCACAGACGAATTAAACTTAAAATCCGAACCCCATTTCACAGCAGAACCCCAAAGCTCAAACTTATCAATCCCTCTACAACACCCACCATCACTCCCCACCAGCTTCACAGATTCAGCATCCAAAATTAACGAGCTTTTACTCTCTTGAACAGGTCTCAAAATCACAGACATGAACATATACACAATCGAACAAGAAAACACACCCATTAAAAGAAGGATCACAGAGACCCAACGCGTGGGTTCTGAGTCGATCTGCCTCCGACCCATTAGGGTTTGATCAGTGAAGCTCAAACCCCAGAAAAAAAGTTTTGAAGTTGGTTGACAAAACCCTGTAAAGATTGTAAATTTGTTTGGGTTTGTAGTCGAATTTTTGAGGGGGGTGCATTTGGGTCAACTGAGAAATTGATGTGTTGATCATAAATACAATTGAATTAAGGGAAGTTAGTGAGTGTGTGCAGAGACAGGGGGGGGGGGGGGGGTTTGATACAAAAATGATGATTATTATATTCAGAAAGAAAATAAATGGAGGACGATGGTGGCGGTTTCTTGAAATTTTGTCGAGGTGTAAATGGAAAATATAAAAAATGGAATGGTATGATGTAAGAAACTAACACAATTATTGGGTTATTGGTCAATGGAGATGTATCAATCCTAATCATAATTTTAAACAATGAATTTCTTGTATTACGCTATTGTATTTTTTAAATTGAAAAGTCATATTGTTCTATTTCAATCAACGATCATTGCTCAAAACATTTATCTCAAATTTTACTTCTTTGAATCTTTCTAAACACAACTTCTCTATATTCTTATGTTTGTAAGATTCAACAAAGCGAATCCATTCGGCCCGTTTATCGTTTTACTTTCTACGACACATGCTTTGTACCGCAACCTTATACTTAAATCCCATACAATCAACAAGCTTTATTACTTCACACTCTCTTGGTAATTGGTTACTTAATATGTTCGGAAGTACCTATGTATACAATACATTACTGACATTTAAGTCTATTTTTCATTATAGCTTACCAATCCCTCTCTTAGCTTTGTGAATTCAGTGACATTGATAATTATCATAAAATCCATATGAAAGTAAAAAAACAATAAAAATCAAATACTTGAGCATAAAATCATTTGTATCTAAAAAGCCAGCTATTTAAGCCCTAAAAAATCTAACACTCTATAGGACCAAAGTTATATGTTGTCTACTTCAACTTGGTCCCTACAACCAATAATATGACACTAAACTTTCCAAAGATCCAGTTGGTCCCAATTTCAAAATTCATTTTTTCCAACAACCGACACTATATTCGCTGACAAATCAGATATATTAATACTATCAACCGATTGCATAAGTTTTACCAAAAGAAAATTATTTTACCAAAATTAAGTTTGATACAAGAAATATATCAATACTACATATCATATCATACAATAATCCTAAAACCAATCGAAAAATATACAACCAAATATTTATGAAACAACATTATGTCAGATTCTGATTTAGACAAAATGCATCGAAATCTAACAAAACAAGTTCATATAAATCTTACTATAAAACAAACAAAACAAGTTCATGTAAATTTCTCTACTTAACATCACGAGATTACGATTTATATGGAATTAATCGAAATCAATAAAACAAAACGAACATGTAATACCATAACTGTAAGATACAGAAGAAAGCAAAAAAAGTGACTGATGGAAACCTTGATACTTCTGATCGCCAATGCTGGAGAAGAAACCGAACAGTCGCCGGAGAAGAATAAATGTAGAAGAAACTTGTATTGGGATTGTTAAAAGTTTTTGTTAATTATTGTAATTTAATTGTTTATTTATTTGGTTTATAATAATTTTGTTATCGGAATTGTTAAAACTGATTTTTAATTATGTATTTTTTATTTGCTTTATAATAAACAATTAATACATAACATTTTATTATTAATAGTAAATTTATATGTTTATAATTAACAAATTAATAGATAAGATTTTGTTAAACAAATAGTTTTTTATAGATAACATATTTTTATAATTTTGGTTGTATTATATGTTCAATTAGTAAAGGTGAAATAACTAACAAAAAAATGAAACATTCTAAATATTAAACAAAATGTATTGATAATTACAATTAATCCGTAATTAATGTTGTGAGAAAACAAACCCATGTATTACACACAGGTCATAAACTAATATAGTGATAAATGAGCAAGGACTAAAGATGAACGCTAATAAATTATACATTTAATATACATCATTAAGTAGAAATCCTACTTTATGAATCATAACCCTTCACTCTCACATTTTTTTCAACTTTATTATTGGGTTGTAAATTTATACTCAGATGTGTTTTATATAGTTATAATTACCTTTTCTTTTTTCAAAGGGCTGTGATGCAAAATTACATAAAATGTTTTTGAGTTATATAAAAGTTTTATGATAAAAACTTTACACTTATAAGGATGTACATATATGATAGATTGATACTAATAAAAAATATCTATATGTATAAGCTTTGTAAAATAACTATATAAACTATAAAGTTAAAAATCCATTAAAAACCTAAACATTTCTGTTTGGTTGAAAGTGTGACGGTTTGAAAGTTAACAACCCAGCAAATTTTCTTACATTCAAGCATGCATGTTTTTAGTGTGGATTTCTATTGAGTTTTTCATATTTTAAAATGTGAAAATTCGGATTTAACTTGTTATGACATATTTTTCATGCTTCTCTTCAATTTTACTCACATATAAGCGTTGATATTTGAGTTGTTTGTTAGGCCTGCTATGATAAATAGGTTAAACAAGTCATACATAGGTTGGTCTGTCGACATATCTAAATAGAATATTTCACTTAAGCCCGTGTTCTAACCCAAAAACAACTAAAGGGCAAAAGAAATATAACTTGCAATAACCTCTTATATTGATAACAAGCTATCAATTTTATTACTTTAACAATTGTCAACTCTTTACTACTTATGACATCCTATTAGTTTAAATTTTTTCATAATATACAAATGAGTATGGTTATCTATATTGAAATCATATTCGTGTGGTTGAGTCTCTAATACTTGTTATTCATTTATGAAACCAAAACTTGACAAGTTGACATGTAATTCTTCAATTTAGTTCAATTCATTGCCATAAAGTTTCTATACAATTTAATTACGGGTACTCATATTTTCCAAAAATATATAAATGACAATTAATATAACACTTTTTCTTATTAAATACTAGTAATAATAGCTAATTTTCAAACAACCTTTTTACCATAACTTTGAACTGTCAAGTTGGAAGGCAACTTAGGTCATGCGGAATGAGCATTATAGTGGCGTGAAAGGATTTGAAACGTCCTCAGCACCATCCTCTTGGGCGTTATAGGGGCATGAAAAGGAATTGACATTTCTAGAATAATGTCCAAACAGGAGAAAAAAATAGAAAATATTGAATAAAATGGGTATTAAATGACATTAACCATTACACATTTTTTGAATGGGGATACTGATGCTGATGTGATGAAAAATGTACCTTATGAAACATTAACCATTACGCATTGTCTTATAAAAATCCTATATAATACCTTTTATATAAATATGTTAATCTTTTTCAAGAGACTTTCACTAACTAGTTTAGATGGCTTAGATAATGAAAACTTAGAAATAGTTATACTCTCACTAACTAATTTATCTTGTTATTTGCATGTAGGAGCCTCATACATACACAATGAAAAGTTTTTAGTATACTTGAATGAACATATGAGGAAGAACAATGATGTGTGAATGATATACCAAAATCCTCATATGAAAATGATGAAACTATAAATTAAGTGACATGATACTTCAACCTACTAGATCTAATTATGATAAGATAAAATTCTAGGTTTAAGAACATTTGTCACTGATAATTTATATGATGAATTAAATGCAAAATTTATCAAAAGACCCTATATGTATTTACTTTACTTGGTCACTTATTTTTCTTTTTTAAGAACAACGATTTTCGTTAAAATAAGAAACAACCGCTAGGAAAGGCCAACAAGTATAAACGATTTTCGTTGTCGAACAGTTTCATATTTACTTGGTCACTTAGGTGCATAAGTATGTTAGAAATCACATGTCCGATTCTTATTGCCTTAATTTATATCATAAGTAATCCGAAAATGTACCATGAAAATGTGAATGGTTTAAACTAAATATATTAGACTCCACTCACCTAGTCACTTATACAGTTATACTTAGAGATGGGCATAATAACCGGTTTCAAACCCGACCCGGTGGAACCTATCTGGGACCGGTTCCGGTTCCGGTTCCTACCCGACATATAGTAGAACCGGTTCCGGGTTCAAAATACCCGATGGTTCCTACCCGGTTCCACATTTTTGGAAAAAAATAAGTTCCGGAACCGGTCCCAACACGTACCCGGGTTGTACCCGTAACCGGTTCTTATCATATCCGGTTCCTACGGTAACCTTCCAGACCCGGCGTCAATATATTTTTAATGTGAGTTTTTTTATAAGTCTTTGCTAGAACAAGGTATAATACATAAACATAAAACTATTTATTACGAGAAATAAGTACCCGGTTACACAAACAACCTAAACAAGAAACGTTAAACAAAACATATAAAACACTAAACATACTAATCATAAAACACAAATGGGTTTACAATACATAAAACAAACTAAACTTTCGATGACCCGGTCCCGGATGCTTCACCCTTTTCATTGTTTTTCGCCTTTGTCACCGGACAATGGCGGTCGGTGTGTTTCTTGAGCGTCGAGTTGGCCGACGCCTTCATGAACTTCCCGCACCCCTTGCATCTAGCCATTTCATGGCTATCCGACATTAAGCACAAGTCAAAGTGCTTCCAAATAACGGGGTTTCTTTTGGTTTCCAAAACAACCACGACCTCATCGTTGCAAGCCATCGTTATCTCTTTGATAATATTAGATTTGAAGTGTAAAGTGTTAAGTTTAGAAATGGTAAGTAGGAAGGGGTTTATACACAAAAACCGATTCTTTAATCAGGAACCGGTTCCAACGGTAACATTTATCAAGAACCGGTTCCAACGGTAACATTTTATCAGGAACCGGTTCTGAACAGTAAATGGCAGGTTTGACTGTCAGGAACCGGTTCCCAATAGTAAAATGGCAGGTTTGACTGAACAGTAAATGGCTGTCAGGAACCGGTTCTGAACAGTAAATGGCAGGTTTGACTGCCAGGAACCGGTTCCCACACTATCAGAAACCGGTTCCGCACCATACCCGGTTCCACACCATACCCGGTTCCATAATACCCGTACCCGGTTCTACACGGTTCCATATTCTTGGGTGTGAACCCGGGTAGGAACTGGACCCGGTTCCACACCATACCCGGTTCCAATGACATCCAAGCATAACCGGGTCTGGTTTGGAACCGGTTCCGGGTAATAATAAAACCCGATTATGCCCATCTCTAGTTATACTTAATTTTCCCATACCTAACCTTTTCTTTATCAGATGATGATTAAATAAAATAGCGGAAAACTTTATAAAATAAGTTTCTATAATGTTTTAATTAAGTCATTCAAAAAAATAAATTGTTTTAATTAAGTCACTCAATTTTTTTGTCTCGATTAAGTTACTCAAGTTTCAAATAATGTGCTAATGCTAGGTTTTTTTAGTTGATTACATTTTTCGTCTTCGTGGTTTGTTGAAAATAATCATTCAGTTCATTACATTTTCGTCTTCGTGGTTTGTTGAAAATAATCATTCAGTTCATTAGTTTAAAAATTGGCAAAACAGTACTAGTACTTTTACTTCTATAACGATTACAGTCCAACCTAGCTAACCTCATTCAATTATTCTATTAGTTTATTTGAAATGGTCATACTACGCCTGTTATTAGAACTAATATATATATAAATAAAGATTTAGTTACGCTTTACGCCACAACTTTATTGAAGATAATCAATTTATTTATAACTAATAAATAAATTGATTCTGTTCAATAAAGTTTTCCCTTAAATAAAAAGTTGAACAAATTGTTTCTCTATGTTACTAAGTCATGTTGATATTTGATACTTAGAAATGCATTTCTTATAGATATTATACAACAAAGAAACTAGGAATTACGATTTAGAGTGCTCTTAAATATCGGTTCACATTATCATAATTCATCCAACACATATGACAAAATATAAAATTGGTCGAATGAACACATATGCCTTAAAAGAAAACATAACACCACTTGAAATCACTTTCATACCTTTAAGACAATTGGCTTATCGTTTTAGTACCATAATTTTTGGTTAATATGAAACATAAATGCACATTTTTTGGGAGATTATTAATCAAATATTAAAACATGAACACCGGTCCACAGTCAAAGCGCTTAAAAGACATCATAAAATGTGTATAAAAATTATACGCTCAATTGATAAAGCAACCATGGATTGACCACAAAAAGCTGGACAAGTTGCATTAGCAAAACCACGATCGGTACTATGACTAAGCCATAAAACAATAGTCACGTTAGACAACATTACGAGCAATGAAGCAAGACAACTCGTCCCCATACTTTGCTGCAATTTTCACCATTGAAAGAAAGAGTTATCAAGGTTCTACTTATGGATTTCGAAGAGACAAAATCAAGCCAAATGCTTCACTCGGATTCTTATCCATGGAATGAGTCCTAAGAAAAACGTCTCATTTTCCTTCCCCAACTATACTTCCATTTTTCTTTCTATTCACACGTCAATCACATCTTCTTTATTCCTCTATCTTTCCTTAATCCTTTACGCCGTGTTCCTGAGTTTAATAAACGAAAGAAAAGAAGAGAAATTAATTAAGGAGAGAAAATAAAAGGACTAGAATGGAAAATTTTAATTGACTATCATATTCCCGAGTTCGATGGAAATGAAAATAAAAGAAAAGAAAAGTAAGTAAGATTTTATGTATTAAAAATCATTTCATTTCAAATTCTCTTCAATTTGAAAGGATTAAAAATGAAGGAAAAGACATAAGTTTCCTTCATTTCTCTCCTTTTCTTTCATTAAAAAAACTCTTTTAACACACGACTTTTTTGACATCCTTACAAATCCTTTCTTGTCCTTCGTTAAATATAACTCGGGAACACAACGCTAGTTTTAGCTATATCTTCCAAGCCTCGGTTTTCTTAGTCTCTATTCTTCATATGTTACATCGCTATCATATATAACTTCATTTATTACAACACATCAACCTGTTTCACACGTTTACAACTATATTACAAATTGTTATCCCGTCTCACTAACATCCATATTCGAGTTACACAAATTCAACTGCATCCGAGTTAACACTAAAACCTTTAACAAAACCAAACACACAAATCACGTTCTATGCTTTCAGCCAAACGTTACAACCCATTAACCCGACACAATTCAAATCGATAACCATGCCAACTAAAAAAAACCACAAAAGGTCCATCCATTTAGTGAAATAACCAAAAACACTACGGGGCAAAAGTAAAACATTTACCATATAAATCGTTCTAGGGTTCCTGAGTGGATGAAGAAGCAGTAGGGTTTGAATCGATCTGCTGCGCAGCCTTAAATCTCACCACTTTTCTCTTCATTCACCCACCATCCAACAATGGCTGTTGGGTGCTCTCTCTCCCTCCATCCCAACTTCATCATCTTTCTGTATCCATTCATCAATCAACTATACATTCAATTATTAATATTTCAATCTTTTTTTTTTGCAGCAAGAACAAGAGGATTTCCAAAGGGAAGAAGGGTGGGAAGAAGAAAGCGTTAGTCTTTTTATTTTTTCTATTTTCTTTGATTTTCCTAATAAATTTGTGATTTGATTTATGAAAAATGTATTTTAAACAGAGCTGATCCGTTTTCGAAGAAGGATTGGTATGATATCAAAGCACCATCACTGTTTAGCACTAGAAATGTTGGCAAAACTCTTGTCACACGTACTCAGGGTACCAAGGTATTTTTTTATTATTATTGTGTTAAATTTATATTAATAATTAATAAGTTGGTTTTTTAGGAGTTCATATCATTGTAAGATTTTTTTTTTATTTGATTTGACAGAAAAATATGGTTTTTTTGTATGTATGTTACTCACCACATTACATAAGGACATTGGATTCTAATTTTGAGTTATATGATTGTGTTTGAAGGAAGTTAGTGGTTGAAAGTTACTAGGGATGTTGTAGATGATGATATCAAATTTGGTTGCAATGAGTTGAATGTAGACTTGTGAGCTTTGCTGCTATAGTTTGTAGTAGTAAGGTTGCAATATCCCACATTTTTAGATTTTTAAGCACAATAGGCATTTGTAAAATCTGAAAAATATATAGATTTGAATTATAGTTGTTAATAGCAAGCTTAGCGCTCGTGTGTCGCTTTATAGCTGGTAGTGACAAACAGCGGTAAATAGCGAGATTTTTGTAAATTTTGTAGCTTCTTTATATTTTTTGGTATAATATATGTAAAAGAATTTCTGAAATTTTCTTGTAATGTGTTGCTAAACATGAAATAGCGCCCACTATTTGATTGCTATTGCGACGTAGCGTATAGGTAGCTTGTCGCTATCGTCTGCGCCATTGACAACTATCTATACAAGCTCTAATAGGTGAACATGTTTTATATTATATTGAGGTGATGCACTTGTTAGAATCCATAAATTGAATAGATTTGGACCTTATAAGGCATTAGGTCACGTTTTGAAACACATCGTTCTTGGACAACCTAAAGCATACTTTTTTATTATATTTTAAAGATTTTCACCGGTATTTTTTTGTCAGATTGCTTCAGAAGGTCTCAAACATCGTGTGTTTGAAGTATCTTTAGCTGATCTTCAAAACGACGAGGATCACGCCTACAGAAAAATCCGTTTGAGAGCTGAGGATGTTCAAGGGAAGAACGTCTTGACCAATTTCTGGGTATAACACAGTTTCTGAATCCATCCTTTTTTAACACTTTGGTTAATTTTGCTAATTAGTTTATAACTTTTTGCATCTTTCTAGGGCATGGACTTCACCACCGACAAGTTGAGATCACTCGTTAAGAAATGGCAGTCTTTGATTGAGGCCCATGTTGATGTGAAAACTACCGACAACTACACTTTGAGAATGTTCTGCATCGGCTTTACCAAGAAGCGTGCCAACCAAGTGAAAAGGACTTGCTATGCACAATCTAGTCAGATTCGACAGGTAAACATCATAAAGCTACATCCTTTTATCTAAATTTGTTTTCATAATGTATTATATATATATATATATATGTTCGAACAACATATGATAATAAAGGTTTCATCTTTTTTCAGATTCGTCGCAAGATGAGGGAGATAATGGTCACACAGGCGCAATCTTGCGACCTAAAAGAGCTGGTACAAAAATTCATTCCCGAGTCAATTGGGAGAGAAATCGAGAAGGCTACATCCAGCATCTACCCTCTACAAAACGTCTTCATTCGCAAGGTTAAGATCTTGAAGGCACCAAAGTTTGACATCGGCAAATTAATGGAGGTAAGTTACATTCTTATCTAACAATTAAAAGGTCTTTATCGTCTGATTTAAGTTTTGTGCTAACATTTTGACGTTTTTATTAAATTTGCGACCTTTTTTTGTGTTAGGTTCATGGTGATTATTCAGAAGATGTAGGTGTAAAGATGGAGAGGCCTGCAGAGGAAGCAGTGCCAGAAACAACTGAGGTAATTGGTGCGTAAAATAAGAGTTATGTAGCTCTTCAGTTTTCTTAATCCTGGACATGAAATCTTGGTTCTGTTTTTTCGGAGAATAGTGATGAGTTTTCTTTACAAGTCTGTGGGATTTTGTAGCAGTTATGTATTTTGTGGATTTTTGCATATTTGAAGTTTTTTTTCATGCTTTTTGACTAGTTTTTGCAGTTTGAGACCAGCTCTGTTTGGTTTTAGATTTTCTAAGCAATTTATTTGTTTTATAACTATCAAGATATGATCATATGAATGTCACAAAGATGGTAAGTTATAAAATAACACATTTCAATCAGTAAAAGTTCTTGAAAATTTAGATATTTGAACTTCATTTCATTATGTTATTAGGTTAAAGTAGGACCATAAACGGACCAAAACCAAATAAACGTGGCTGGGGACTTGTTTGTGCTCGCTGTTTATCCTTAATTTTCTTGATCGTGTTTGTTTGTTAGAAAAAAGGAATGTGTTCCTTTTCGTATACGTTTATTCATTAATATTCTATACTAATGTAAAATGAGCATAAACGAATGTAAATGAACATAAATGAACCTTTTTTGTCTTAGTTCATTAGTCAATTACCGAAGTTTGGTTTTAAAATACATTTTTAACTGATGAGTTGATGAATGAACCTGTAAGTATTAGTATTAACTCATAATTGAGTTAAATCGAATATGTAAACGAGTGTAAAGATACGAATGTAAACAAACAAAAATAAACAAACATGATCGAATTGACACGCAAATGAACGAACAAGATGTGTTTATGTTCGTTTCTTTAATTAAAAATGAACAGAAAATATTTGTTCATGTGCGTTTATTTATGTAAACGGATAAAAACAAACTTCTTGACAAGCCGCTCCCGAACAATTCACCGAACATTCATTTGTTTACGGTCTTCACCTTAAAAGGCCTGTGGTTAATGAATTTTCTTTTGAAGTTTCACAAAATTAAGAGAAACAAATTAACAATCAAAGTTTCCTTGGATGTGGTATTCCTTTTGCTATTAAGAGAACATATTTGTTTTTGGTTTTGTTAGGTCAAGTCACTCATCTTAATTTTTTTTTTCTATTAAAACATGTTTAACTGTAAAGTTCTTCTCTAAATAATGTGTTCTTATATTTGAAATAGATTTAAGAATTATGTGTTTACATTCTTATTAGTTAATGAGAACTTTTCAATGATTCAATGTGAGCTAGAAATAGTTGCTCAATAATAAGGTGTTTGAAAATTCAAATTTATTGTGATCAAAACAATTGATTGAAAATTTCACTTTAACCAAATGAAATGTCAATTCTTTGTAGGTAACCATAATCATTGTAAGTCATAAATAGTCTCAATGCAATGACTATTCTTAAATGGTGTATTAGTTACAAAGAAAACTGTTTCTTTTGTTTTAGCTATAAAATAAACTTGGTGTTTCATTTCATTAGTAGAGAATTTTATATATAGAACTAGACACATATTTTTGTAAAAATTCAACTAGACACACATATATTTATAAAATTTCAACTAGACACATATTTATAAAAATGCTATACTATAAAATAAACTTGGTGTTTCATATTTATTGGTAGAGAATTTTGTATATAGAACTAGACACACGTATTTATAAAAAAAATTCGCAATACTAAAACAACAGATGACTGTAGTATATTTGGTAAAGGATAATTATGCAAAAACCCTTCTACTTCAAGAATCCATGTAGACTCCCCTTTGCTTCTTTCTTTTTCACAATATCATAGAAAAATCAAACCTAGGCCTCGTGACTTCATTTCCCGCAATAAATGTACCACTTCGATGGTTGTATCGTGGGGGACAAAACACACTGTTTGAATAAAGATGTACCATCTGTCTACACAAATCATGTCAAACACACGACCCTAGTCAAATGTAACTTTGTAGATCGTTATGAATCTTGTCATATTCTCTTTGTGTTTATGTAAATATGTAATGTATACAACCTACGATGATATATGTTATGGTTAGAAGTTGGCTATAAAGTCCAAATTTCCTAAAAGTGTAAAAAGTCATAAAACATGATAATTCAATCATAAAACACACAAGAAAACCAACAAACGATTACTAAAACATCATATATGTGGGTTTTGTGTTGTGTTTTAGATGATAAGGCTGTGATTATCCGATGACTAACATTATGCATTTTATATTGACTATAATGTTGTGTTTTATATATAGTTCTATGATAGTGTATTTGTATGGACTACTAGGGTTTGGATATAGTGTTTTAGTAATCTTCAATCTGTTATTTGTGAGTTTTGGGTGAATTTTATAGCTGAAATTATAATGTTTTATAACTTGTACACTTTTTAGAGATTTAGACTTTGTAGTCAAACACTCACCCTGCTATATCAACGTTATTACATTGTATTGTTTCACACAAAACAAAAACTAATCATTATTTAGTTTCTAAATGATAATCAAGCATTTTACCTAATGTATAATACTAAAGTAAATCTGAATCCGAACACGATTACACTATTGAGTGCTCCAACAATTCTACACGCCTAGATGTCAATTCTACAACCGAGACCCAATTCTTTGGATCAAGATCCGGTCCACCACGTCTAGACGCCTAGTCTTTTTATCAAACCCGATACAACGCATCTAAACATCAATTACTTGGATCAAGACCCAACCACATCAATATATTTGTATGCCAAATGTTAGACCCATCTCATTAACAAAAGCGACTGTCCCCATCAAATCACAACCAAAATCATGCCCATGAACCTACAGTGAGCACAGGCACACAATATTATTCCCAAACCTTCACCTGCACCACCCTTCTATCTCTTTCGCATTACCCACCAAATCATTTCATTAATACTCTCTCCAATCACCATTTTCACAGCAAACCCCTAATCTTGAAAATCGTAAATTAGGGTTTTTTCTTGAAACAGGAATAGGATGTACAGGGAGAAAGGTGGAGGAGGATCCAAGGGTAAAATGGACCGATCTTTAACACCCACAAGTTCGAAAGGATTGAATTCGAATGGTAAAGATGTTAGTAAGGATCGTTTGTTACCTGGAAGTTCAAAGATTCCTTCTTTTTCTAGGGCTTCTTATCCCAATAAGAAACCCTCAAAAGGTTCTTTTTTTATTTATTTATTTTTATTTTTATGTATGCATCTTGAAATATATTTTTGTATGTTGTGAATTTGGGTTTTGGGGTGTTCTTTGTAGACATTTATGCTTTTGACTTATTTTATGCTTTTTGGTGTGTAAATTAGTAGTTTTTTTATTATTATTATTATTATTATTTTTTTTTTTAACTTTTTTTATGTTAGAGAGGATTAGGGGTGGTGTATGGTTTGTGAGAATGGATATTGAGCTTACTCTAATTGTGAGCTAGTAGTTGCTTCTTGTTATGGTTATGATTGGTAGAAGATAAGCACTATGAGAGTGTGAGTGTAACACCCTAGGCAAATCCCACGTCGGTCGCGGACAAGAAAGATGTTGGCGTTCATAAGAGATGACCCGCCTCAAATATCGCCAACATGTTTTGGGCGCATTGGCTGTGGAGAAGATGAAAACTCTACCACTAAACGCACTCAGGTGGGAGTAGTCTCCTCCGGGGAAACCAAAAACCAATCCGTGAGCTTTTTGGTGCAAAGCGGACAACATTGGTGGTATGAGGGGCTATGCAGTTAATATCGCCGATATATCGGTTATCAGTCCCTTGGTGAGATATGGGTGCAAAATATCGGTCAGAATATCGGTACCCATGTCAGGTGATATTGACCAAAAATTGGACTGACATATCACCCATTTTCCCGATACCAGTACCTTTCTTCTTATTACTGCTGTTAGTTTTTTAAGTCTTAATTGTTAAATGTCAATGTTTTAAGTCTTAATCAGGTCCTACTTGCTACAATTGTTAGTGTTTTGCAAGTTGCAAAAGGTTAATTTGTTAATGGTAGGAGAGTATACTGAATTGTTAGTGTTAAATTGGTATATACATATAAATTCAGCATGATATTGTAGTTACGGATATCCCACCGATATCCCACCGCGATAACAAATATCTCAAATATCGGTCCTTTACTGATATCCAATTTTTTACCACATTAATTGCTTAGATGAGGGGTCGGATGTTATAGTGAGAAACTGAGAATGCTAGGTTTCATGTCTTCCTTGGTACATTCACTATTTAGCTTAGCAATGGTGTAAAACTATGTTTGTTCTTTGCGATTTGTTGACTTGTTCTGCTGATTTTCTAATCTCAGATTCTTGATCAGGTTTGTCTAACAAAGGCTTTGTTTTTGTGTGTATTAGAGGAAAATGTAGTAGAGGAATCTGAAACCGATAGTGAGGAATCAGATGTTAGCGGGTCTGACGAGGAGGACACATCGTGGATATCATGGTTTTGCAACCTGCGCAGAAACGAGTTTTTCTGTGAAGTTGATGAGAATTACATCCAAGATGATTTTAATCTTTGTGGTTTGAGCAGTCAAGTTCCCTATTATGAGTACGCTCTTGATTTGATCCTGGACGTTGAATCCTCTCATGGTAAAACCTTTTTGTTCCTTAATTCATTTGGAGCCTATACCAGTTGTGTTTAAAATTAAGATACTGTCACTAATAATATGATCTATAAATTCGTTTGGAGCCTATACCGGTTGTTTAAAATTATGGTTTTTTTTTTAAAATAAAACCAATTGTCCAGTTTGTTTTGGTTTTATACGTTAACACCAAACATAAAAATGGAAGTGAACCAATTTTACTAAACTATGTTGTCTAGAGTTAATAGTAACAGGTTACTAATTGATTTATTTTCTTTATTTATGATAAGAATCAAGTTTACGACTTTATGCTGATGATTGATGAATCATGTTACTTTTAAGTTACTTTTAAACCAATCATGTTAAATTTATGTTAGTTTTGAACCAATCATGTTCTTTTGATATTATTTTGAACCAATCATGTTCTTTTTATATTATTTTTGAACCAATCATGTTCCTATATTGGAATTCATAAATTAGAGGAATAAGAAATGTTAAAATAATGTTTTCTTTTGTTGATGGACTGTTTAGTAGCGAATCAGATCAGTTCTGTTGATGATTTTAAATTGTTTGAACCATACGTTTTTCATGTTTCATGTGCGTATCAGAATGATAGATGCTAACATGATGTTTGGATCGTACCTTTGCACTTTAATTTCATGTGCAGCTCAACTTGTTTTAATATAATTTTACGCAGGTGATATGTTTTCAGAAGAACAAAACGAGATATTCGAATCAGCAGCAGAGATGCTTTATGGTCTTATTCATGTGCGATATATCTTAACTACCAAAGGATTGGCAGCCATGGTAACAATTTATCTTTAATCTCAACTTAGTATTATATTTATTTATTTATTATTTTTTGTGAAAATTAACAATCGGAGCAACTGATCTCTTTCACAGCTCGAGAAATACAAGAATGCAGAATTTGGTCGATGCCCAAGAGTTTTATGCTGCGGTCAACCCTGTCTTCCCGTAGGTCAATCAGACATTTCTCGACAAAGCAACGTAAAAATATTCTGTCCGAAATGCGAAGATATCTATACCCCACAATCCAGGTTTCAAGACAGTATCCTTTTCCTTACACCTTATCGATAGTAGCATTAAAATGCATTTATCGCTAATCACATTTTTCTGCAATTTATTCTTTTTATTAAACTATATGTGAAGTAAATTGAAGTTTAAACAATGTAAAGTAGGCATCTTTCTTGGAACTCAAGAAACACTAGGGGTGTGAATTTCTGACATGACCTGAAAACACGATATGAACCTAACACAAAATTCGTGGGTTTGGGTTTAGTCTAAATGGGTTCGGGTCTGTTTCAGGTTAAACCCGTGAACCCGTTTCGCTAAACGGGTTGGGTTCGGGTCAACCCGGCCATGTTGGCGGGTTGACTTGTTTAACCCATTTATATTATATTTTTTTACAATATATATTATGTCATAAATGAAATAGGGTGTGTATTTTATTTTATTATTATAATTTATAAAGAGATTGAAATAAGATTTTATAATTTAAACGTAATTGTATTATATACATTTGTGTTTTTTAGTAAAGTTCAAGTTTAATATATTAGTTTGCGGAAAAAAATAACAAAATTCGGGTTGAACGGGTCGTGTTTGGTCGACCCACGATTATTCAGGTCGTGTTCGGGTTCACATGTATGACAAGAATTTCGGGTTCGTCGTAATTTTTCGGGTTCGGGTTGGGTTGAACCCGCCGACCCACAAACACAACCCGTTTAGCTCCTCTCCTAAGAAACACCTGCAATTTTATATATGTGGGCCCTACATTATTTTCTTAACAGCATCTAGATCTTGACGGAGCCTATTTCGGGTCAACATTTCCGCACTTGTTCCTGATGACTTACGGACACCTCAAACCGCAAAAAACATCACAAAATTACATACCTCGAGTCTTCGGCTTCAAGGTCCACAAGCCATGACATGACCTCAAGGCCCGGATCCATAAATGTGCGTTTGGGCAGGTTTCTCCAGGCCTGTGTGCTATTGGGTTCCGTCTTTGGCCCATTTTGCTCCCAAGATATGCGAAATTAGTCGAGATATGTGACTTCTGCTCAAAGGCTTGATGTGAAATCACATCACAACCGTAGGATCTTAAACATCTAATTGGAAGAAGAAAGATTGTGTTTTGCTGCTTGTTTTCATTATTTTGTATGAGTACAGATTTTGTAAGTTAGGAACATTTATTTTCTCTAAAATGCTTTCAACTTTGACTTCTTGCTGAAGAACTTAAAAGTAAACTTGCATTTGTTTCAGTCCAATAACTAGGGGTGTTAAAAAAAACCGGATCCGAAACCGAATTCGAAATATCCGAAAACCGGATAATCCGAATTTTCGGATAATCAGATTAGCTGACATTCGAAAACTAAAAAGAAATAGTAACTATATACATATATTATATGAGTACTATGTTAAGTTTAAATACATGAAAAAATAGTAAATAAGTGGATTCAAATATGGATTTATGAACAGCTTTTTGTTTTAAATGTGGATTTATAAACAACTTTTTGTTTATACGTTGGAAATTTGGATAACCGAGGTTGAGTTTTAACTTATGCATGAAACAATATCTTTTTATAAATTTTGATATCCGACCGTATATGAAATCTCGGATATGGCTTTGGATATCAATACCTATCCGAAATTTTCGGATATCCGGACGAAAACCAGAACCGATCTTGAACACCCTACGGGGATAACTAGTATCCGGTTTAAGGCTAAACCAGTTTAGGTTAACTGGTATTTGGTTTTATAATTTTCATTGTTTTTTTAGCCTTTGATTTGGTCCATATTAACAGCCCAATTGGAGAACATTAAAAACTTGAAATCTATAAAGAGAGCATTGAGTCATTGAGCAATTATGTTTTGTTAGTTGAACTTATGGGTGGCAATCCTTTATTCATGTTAATTTGTGCATGATCCGTGTAACCTGTTTATCGAAATAGAAACGGTTTGGTTGATAGAAACAGGTTATCCAAATAGAAATGGGTTGGTTGATAAAAACGGGTTGACATGTTGAAACATGTTGGTGGGTTAATCAAACATGTGGTAACAAAACTAGTAAAATGATTAAATGTGTCGCGGGTTTATGAGTTCAATTTATAAATTGTTTTTTTATTTAAATTTCTATGTTATAACATGTACAGCTTAAACATGATGTATTGAACAGCTAAAAAATTGTTTATTAAAGATGTTAGATCGGGTTCTTGTAGCTTTTATGTCCTACTAATGATATTGTTCAATTTAAGTAAGAATAATAATTAGAGTTAGCATAATAAAATGAATCGTTGAATATATTTAATTTATTTGGATTTATGATGAATTACAATGTCAACGCATTAAGAAAGCGGGATTCTACTTTAATATAAAGAAATGAGAATGAGAATAATAATGTGTAAAAAGGAATATAGTATTGCAGTGGCGGATCTAGAAAATCCGCGTAGGGGTAACGTTTCAATGAAAAGAGGTAGCGAAATCGAAAAAAACTTAAATTTTTCCAAAATTTACACTATCGTCAGAGCATCAAGGGGCAACATAGGTTACCCCTTCTATCACTTTAGTTCCGCCCCTGTAGTATTGTCCGCCCCTGTAGTATTGTATATAGTTTTTCTTTTCTTTTTTTTTTTAACAAATGAGATTTATTTTACTAATAAATTTTTTACATTATGTGAAAGATGCCATTTTTTACATTACAAATCGAATATAAATTTTTATTTTTATTATTTTTTTTAACAAATGAGATTTATTTTACTTATAAATTTCGTGTGAAAGATGCCATTTTTTACATTACAAATCGAATTTAATTTTATGTAGAAGTCAAATGCTTTCAACTTAATCCAAGATTCAAGAATGATCTGTCATTTGGATAATTAAATCTGTCTCTAAATAATAGTTCTTACTATATAAATATTTAAAAAAACACCTCACTTCGATGCAACAAATTGAACACTAGACAGCTTTAATAATTATTTAGTATTTTATCCGTATTTATATTTTGTACAAAAAAAATCATTTGATGTGTTTCTTGTTTGTCAAGAAAATAATTTGCACTTTAGCGACTCATTAATACAACTCACATATATTATCCTCCAGTTTGCCAATTAAAGCCGATATTAAAGATTTATTTATATAATGTTTATTCTTTAGAATAAATCCATAAAAAAATCATATACATATTCATTTTTCATAAAAAAAAAACTCAGGTCTATCCGGGGGTGGGGGTGCTCCGTGGTGGTGCGTGGTGGTTGTCTGACCACGCGTGGAACACCGCTGTCACCATGGTGACCACGCGTTGTGACCAAAACGCGTTGTGGGCATGACGCGTAAAGAAGGAATCTGAACGTTGGTTTGGTGACCATTGCATTTTTTTAAACTTAAACACTTTATATAAATCATCCATTTTAACCTTTTAAACCCACAAAAAATGCCATCTCTACACTCTACATATTTCACCCACACAAATACATAAATGGAATTTTCAACCGATTCGTTTCCGCTAGACACCGATAACTCTTCGTCTTCCGACGATGACACGCTTGATTTTTTCGAGATGGCATATAACGAACTTGAAGATTTGAGCCGACCAAATAAGAAAATGGTGGATCGTGATCGTATACATGCCAACAAAGTGTTAATGAATGATTATTTTGTGGATAATCCGGTCTACAATGCCGAAGTGTTAATGAAAGAGATTATAGACGAGGCTATCTTCTTGTGGATGGTATCTGCCCATCATGGTCTGTTTTTGTGAAAGCTCTTTCATTTCCTATCGAGGTTAAAGAAAAGGCGTTCAAGAAGTTGCAAGAAGCAACAAGAAAAGATGTTAAGAGGGCTTTTGGTTTGGTGTTTTAAAGGGTAGATAGGGCATACTAAACCGACCGGTTCGTGCAATGAATAAAAAAATTCATAGAATAGTATATGCATGTATCATATTGCACCGTATGCTAATAAAAGAAGATAGACGTGCAATATCTCCAGATTGGGTGCTGAATCCTCCCACACAAGCTCCAGTTCCTGAAAATGTCCAACAAGACTTGCGCAATGAAGAAATTCACTTTTGGTTGAGATATGATTTAATTGAACTTATAGGTTTTTTAGGTTTGAAATTTCCGGATTCAGGCGAGAAGTAGGTTTTCTTTATGTATCTTTTTATTTTTATATGTTTTTTTAAGTTGTAACCTAAAATATGTCTAGAAATGTTGTTTTTTATTTAAATGAAATTATTATTGTTAATTTATTATTTAAAAAACTATCACTAGTGATGGGCACCCCCACTAAAATCCATCACTAGTGATGGAATGAAGTTCGATTACGTGGTGGAACATGATTAGATGTGGTGAGTGATGGAAAGTAGAGCACCTCACCCCCTCATATCAAGGTGCTTTAACTTATTTAAAAAACTAGATTATAACACCGTGTATTACAAAGATTGAATAAATGAATTTATATACTAAATAATAAAAAAACTTACAGATATTATACGATACCATACTGATGTTGTTCAAACAGTATCAATAATATTAAAGAAAGAATATCATTAAAAGTTAAAATTAAATAAATATATTTAAGGTTAAAAGTAAATATAGTAATAATCTATATGTGGTGAGTGATGGAAAATGGAGCACCCCACCCCTCATATTAAGGTGCTTTAACTTATTTAAAAAAACTAGGTTATAAAACCGTGTATTACACAGATTGAATAAATGAATTTATATACTAAATAATAAAAAACTTACAGATATTATACGGTACCCATACTGATGTTGTTCAAACAGTATCAATAATATTAAAAAAAGAATATCATTAAAAGTTAAATTAAATAAATATATTTAAGGTTAAAAGTAAATATAGTAATAATCTATTGTAATATTAAAAAGATTAAAAAAAAGAAATATATATATTATTATAGAAAAAATTACTATTCATAAATAAAGAAACTATATATATTATTATAAAAATCAAATTACTATTCATGAGAAATTATATATTTATTATAAAAATCAAATTACTATTCATGCTTACTTTCTAATTATAAAATTTAAAATTTAAAATTAAATAAATATATTTAAGGTTAAAAGTAAATATAGTAATAATCTATTGTAATATTAAAATGATAAAATAAAAAGAAAAAAAGAAATATATATATTATTATAGAAAAAAATTACTATTCATGAATAAAGAAACTATATATATTATTATAAAAATCAAATTACTATTCATGAGAAACTATATATTTTATTATAAAAATCAAATTACTATTCATGCTTACTTTCTAATTATATATTAAATATAAATATTCATGTTACTTTCTAATTATATATATATAAATTCTAATCATATATATATATATTATTAATAAATATATAATTATATAATAAATATAATATGATATAATATTATTATATATATATATATAATTCTAATCATATATATATATATATAAATATATAAATTATATAATATATATAATATGATATAATATTATTAAATATTATATGATATAATATTATTAAATATTAACATTAATTTGATCGGTATATGTTCGTTTTGTAATGATAAAAAACTCAACTATATATACTTGTTCGAGTAGAACTTTCATCGAATCGTCCATAATAATAGGCACATGGTGACGTTAATAATAAAAAACTTACAGATATTATACGGTACACATACTAATGTTGTTCAAACAATATCAGTAATATTAAAAAAATATCATTAAAGTTAAAATTAAATAAAATGTTTAAAGCTAAAAGTAAATATAAAAAAATCTATGGTAATATTAAAATGATTAAAAAACTATATATATTATTAAGAATACAAATAAAAATTACTATTCATGAATAAAGAAACTATATATATTATTATAAAAATTAAATTCTTTTTAATTTAATTACATATATATATATATACATTAATAATATATTAAATAATAATATAAATAATAATATTAAATATTAACATAATTTGGTCGGTATATATTCGTTTTGTGATCATAAAAAAACTCAACTATATATACTTGTTCGAGTAGAACTTTCATCGAATCGTGCATAATAATAGGCACATGGGGTTGTTAATAATAAAAAACTTATAGATATTGTACAGTACCCATACTGATGTTGTTCAAACAGTATCAATAATATTAAAAAAATATCATTAAAAGTTAAAATTAAATAAATATATGAGTAAAATTTTGTTTTGCTCCCTTCGTTTGGTCACTTTAACGGTTTTGCCCCAAACCTTTAAAATAGCCATTTTCCTCTAATACTTTGTTATTGTTTTTCCATTTTGCTCTCCGCCTCTAACTCCATCCAAATTGTCTGTTTTTCCATTTTGCTCCCCGCATGGAGCAAAATGAAAAAACCATAGCAAACTATTGGAGGAAAATGGCTATTTTTAAAAGGTTTGGGGTAAAACCGTTAAAGTGACCAAACCACAGGAAGCTAAACAAAAGTTTACTCTAAATATATTTAAGATTAGAAGTAAATATAGTAAAAATCTATTGTAATATCAAAATAATAAAAAAACTATATATATTATTACAGAAAACAAATTACTATTTATGAATAAAAAACTATATATATTATTATAAAAATTAAATTACTATTCATGTTATTTTTTAATTTTTAATTATATAGAAATATAATAAATATAATATAATATAATATATTAAATAAATAGACCAAAATAAAGGTTAAAAAGAAAAGAATAAAAAAAAGATAAGGTTATTTTTTAATATATTGAATCAAAAGATAATATACTTGAAGTAGCTAAGGATCCACATCTACTTCAAATTGGATGGCTTACTCCTTTCCTTATTGTGTGCTTATCCATTTTGTCTCCTTATCCCTCGTATCAATCAGACATAATAACCATAAATAAATACATTATAAACATTAATTGTATACGCATATAAACACTAAATGTACGACGTTATCTGTCACATGTGGTGAACATAAGCACAACCAGATTGTTTTCTATCACATAGGCTAATTTCTAAATTTATTATTCGAAAACCTGCTAAATTATTTATAGAGTATAATATATTTAATAAATATGTTCATTTAAAAAAAAATCTTATGATATTAAAATATGTATGGTTCTGTATTTATTCTATCAACGTGACATTTAAACTAAACCACGCAAAGGTGTAATAATCTTGGTTTTTATCCATTAAAATTAAAACAAAAAACAAACAT
Source organism: Scalesia atractyloides (assembly GCA_947069175.1). Lineage (NCBI taxonomy): Eukaryota > Viridiplantae > Streptophyta > Magnoliopsida > Asterales > Asteraceae > Scalesia > Scalesia atractyloides. The sequence continues at coordinate 88,883,087 of CAMTDV010000028.1, read as the reverse complement.
AAAAAATCTTATTTTGGATGTATAAATGATGGCTATTATTATTATTGTCAAACTTCACTTTCAACATGATATTAAGATAAAACGTTAGCAAATTTGACAAGTATGCGAGTCCAAAATAGTTAAGATGAGAGCGAATACTTGACACAATATATTACCTTAATATCGTTTTCGGTTATGACTATCAACAAATACACTTACAATATATATATATATATATATATATATATATATATATATATTCTTCTGTTTAACTTTAGTTAGTTAAAAGAAATTAATAAAAAAACTTTACATGCTTCCAAGTAAGGCTACACGATGTCGGGTTTACTAATAGAGAGTCATCATCATCCTCCACCTCTGTGCATGTCAACATTTCTTTTATCATCCTCCTCCCAAGGGTGTGGTTCACTTCCCATCTTTTTTGTATTCCTATTCTCACCACTAACGGCTAATGCCTTTCTCCCTCCCTCCCTCGTGACTGTCGGGGAAGTTTTCATGAGCTTCACTGTTGATCAGTTCTGTTTAAACATAATGGAAAACAAAAAGAAATACCTGTGACGGCAGACAGGCCAGCAGAGAATCCAGTTAGAGACACAGCCATGGAGTTTGACATATTTGTCAGTGTGATCTGGTTCCTCCTTAGGGTGTAAGATTATGATGGTAAAAACCGAACTAGGGAAGAATTCGGTTTAGGTTATGGAGAGAGAGGTGGGCGGCTTTAGTGATGTTGTTGTAAGAGTCTAACCCTAAACCTCTCTAATCATCTCCTTATATATACCCAGAAGGAAACCCTAATTAGTTAATAAGGGTAATATGGTCCATCAACAATTACCAACTAATTATATAATAGGATTAATATATTTTCATCTAATATAATATAAATGATTATAATGGCTACATGATTAAATATTATAAATAATATATTTAATCTTACATTCTCCCACTTAGCCGAGTAATCATTTATCAGAGTATTAGAATAAGCCTGATCAGGAGTTAACACTCATTTTAGCTTTAAACCAATAACCGTAGCAGAGAAATACAGTCGTTGAATCATCATTCGACTCAGGACCCCTATTAGTCATATTACAGCCTCAATTTAAAACCTAACAGTTATGATCAAAATATGTAAATAAGCCCTTTAGCGTTTGAGTTGTATTTATATTTGTCTATATGTCATTACACTGGCAGAACATATGTTAGAGACATACAAAATCAAACTGAGGAAATTTCATTAAAATAAGTAAGTACAATATGCTATTAAATAAGGTCTTTAGTAAATCCCATATTCGAAACATGTTCTTCGAAAACTTTAGGTGGGAGACCTTTAGTCATCGGATCCGCAAGTATATTTTTAGTGCTAATATACTCAATACAAAGATTATTTTCCTCAACTAGTTCACGTACAAACAAGTATTTTGTATCAAATATAAACTAGCTCCAGTCGAACTGTTACTGTTCGAGAAACTAACGGCAGCTGAGTTATCACAGTAAAACTTCAATGGTCTAGAAATGGAATTAACAAATTTTGAGTCCAGTAATCAGATTTTTAAGCAACATTCCATGACAGGTTGCGTTATAAACAGCAATGTATTCTGCCATCATTGTGGAAGTTGAAGTTAACTGTTGTTTATGACTCGTCCATGAGATAGGTTCGCCTGCTAACATAAAGATATAGCCCGAAGTGGATTTCTTGTCATCTTTGCACTTGGCAAAGTCAGAATCAGAATAGCCTACCACTTATAAATGATCACTTCTTCTATAAGTCAGTTTATAGTTTTTTGTCCCTTGCAGATATCTAAGTACTTTCTTAGCTGCTTTCCAGTGATCTAGGCCAGGATTAGTCTGATAATGGCCTAGCATTCCAGCAATATAAACGATATCTGGGCGAGTACAGACTTGAGCATACATTAGGCTCCCGACTACTGACGCGTAAGGTATCTGGCTCATATGCTCCTTTTCATCCTCTGTTGTCGGACATTGGAATGAACCGAAAACATCTCCCTTAACTACTGGAGCGACTGAGGGTTTGCGCTGTTGCATGTTATAACGAGTAAGGACACGATCTATGTAAGCCTTTTGGGACAATCCTAAGATCCCTTTGTGTCTGTCGCGGTGAATTTCGATGCCAATAACGTAAGAAGCATCTCCGAGATCCTTCATGTCGAAGTTATGCGAGAGTAACCGCTTCGACTCATGCAACATGTCTAAACTATTACTTGCCAATAGAATATCATCTACGTAAAGGACAAGTATAGTAAAGTTGCTCCCACTCATCTTGAGGTAGGTGCATTGATCCACTTGATTCTTTATAAAACCTTGCCTCTTCATGACTTCATCAAACTTAAGGTACCATTGACGTGATGCTTGTTTTAACCCGTAAATGGATTTCTTCAACTTACAGACTAGATGCTCCTGACCTTCAGGTTTAAAGCCTTCAGGTTGTTTCATGTAAACATCTTCGTCTAAGTCTTCGTTAAGGAAAGCGGTTTTAACGTCCATCTGATGCAGCTCTAAATCAAAATGAGCTACTAGGGCTATAACGATCCTTAATGAATCTTTACGAGAGATAGGTGAAAACGTCTCTTGATAATCAATTCTCTCTTTCTGAGTGTAGCCCTTTGTAACCAATCTTGCTTTATAGCGTTCAACGTTTCAGATCCAGTTTTGTTTTGAATACCCATTTACATCCTACGGGTTTGACACCGTTGGGTAATTCTACCAAATCCCAAACATCATTCTTCTTCATGGATTCAAGCTCATCATTCATTGCTTTATTCCATTCAGAAGACTGATCACTGCTAATGGCTTCATTATAAGAGATAGGATGATTGAGCTTTCTGGCATCCATTTCAGTCAGGTAGGTAACATAATCATCCCAATTAGTAGGCCTTCTGTGCCTGAATGACCTCCTGAGTTGATTACCGGGTTCAGCGGTGTCTTGGTTCTGAGCGTTTGATGTGCCTTCGTTATGAGGTATAATGGGTTCTTGATGTAGAGGTAAATTTGCAGTTGGTGCAGTAACTTCGGGTGCAGTAGTTGCATTGGGTACAAGAGGAGTAAACGGAGTAATGATAAGCGACGAATCTCTCTCCCCCGCTCTTGTACTTCTTGCAATTCTTCGTAAGGGTTGGTATTGCTCCCACTAACCTTAAAATCCTCTAGGAAAGCGGCACGCTTGGTTTCAACAATACGGGTGACATGGGAAGGACAATAGAAACGATAACCCTTAGAGTGATCAGGATACCCGATAAAGAAGCAGGTAACTGTTTTAGGGTCAAGTTTCTTCAGGAAAGGATTGTAAAGTTTCACTTTAGCAATGCAGCCCCATACTTTCATATATTTAAGACTCAGTTTCCTTCCTGTCCAAAGTTCATAAGGAGTTTTAGGGACAGACTTAGAAGGAACTCTATTGAGTATATGAAACAGCTGCTTTTAACGCTTCAGTCCAGAGGAATAATGGTAAATTAGTTTTGGCTAACATACTGCGCACCATGTTCATAAGGGTACGATTTCTTCGTTCAGCGACACCATTCTGCTGAGGTGTACCTGACATGGTGTATTGGTTTATAATCCCCTGGCCTTTACAAAACTCATAAAATGGAACAGGAGCTTGACCCACATCAGTATGTCTTCCATAATATTCACTGCCTCTATCTGATCTCACAACTTTAATTTTACGATCTAGTTGTTTTTCAACTTCAGTTTTATAATCTTTAAAAGTTGTAAGAGATTCAGATTTTTCCTTAATGAGATACAAGTACATGTAACGAGAATAATCATCAATGAAAGTGATAAATGAAGTATGTCCTGTTATGCCAGCGATTTGGTAAGGACCACTAATGTCAGTATGAATGAGTTCTAATAAATTAGAGCTCCTAGTGGCACCTTTCTTATTCGCTAATGTCATTTTACCTTTAAGACATTTAACACATGTTCCAAAATCAGTAAAATCGAGAGGAGGAAAGACTTCATCCTTTACGAGTCGATTTAATCGTTCTCTTGAGATGTGGCCTAAACGTTGATGCCACAACATGGACGAAGTCTCTAAGTCTCGATCTTGTTTCATCTTTGTGAGTGATTCATTAATATTATATGACAACAAAGATTTGGAAAAGTCATCATCTAGTTCTAATCTATAGAGACCACTATCCAGAATGTCGGTACCATAAACCACATAATCATAGAGAATAGAGAGTTTGCGATGACCATGAGTAATATCAAAACCGTCTACGTCTAACTTTGGTCCTGATACAAGGTTCCGAGTTACCTCAGGAACATATAAGGTATCATAAAGTTTAATGCATAAACCAGTTTTATAAACAATTGTAAAGTTTATATGGCCCTCACTTTCTAATTCTCTATCATCCCCACTTTAAGTGTTCTTTGGTTTCTTCCCAGCCTCCGGATTGTAAGGAATCTCTGAGTAGAGTTAGTGACATGAGTCATAGCACCAGAATCAAACCACCAAGAATATGCAGGAACATTTAAATTATAGGACTCAAGTATCATGAAAAAATCGTTACCTTTCTTAGCCAGCCACTCCTTAAAGTCAGGGCATTCCTTTTGCTTATGTCTTGTCTTTTTACAGAACTTGCAGTAGGGTTTGCCTAAGGAGTTCTTAGAGCTGGAAGGCGCACTTGTACTAGGATTGGGATTTTGGACTTTAGAAACATCCCTCCTTGGATAAGTGTTCTTCCTCTTCTTAGAGCTGGAGGTAGTAAAGTGTGCAACATCAGTAGTTTGATCCATCTTCATACGCTCCTCCTCCTGCACGCACATAGCGATCAGCTCACTCATCGACCATTTCTCTTTCTGAGTGTTATAATTGATCTTGAATGCTTCATAGGACGAAGGAAGCAAAGCCATGATGAAATGAACAAGAAAACCATCACTAATCGCCATGTCTAATCCCTTGAGCTTATGGGCCATGTCGTTCATCATCATGATGTGTTCAGGATGCCACTCCTCCCGTCATACTTAGTAGTCACCAGCTTGAGGATAAGAGTACTAGCGTGTGCTTTAGACGTCCCCTTGAACTGCTCCTTCACAAAAGCCAAGTAGGTTTTAGCATCTTCAGAATCAAGAATGGCTCCTCGAATTCCATTGCTTATGGACTGCTTCATGAACATGAGAGACATGCGGTTACACCTAGTCCATTTTTCATGAGCCAGCTGCTCAGCAGCGGTACTCTGAGGATAAGGTCTTCAGGCTTATTCTCTCTTAGGGCGTAGTCAAAGTCCAGCAAAGCAAGAGTTAGCATGAGAGAGTCTTTCCATGCAGCAAAGTTATCACCAGCCAATGGTGGAATCCCGCAATTGGGCGCTGATAGTGGAAATAATATGAGCAAGTTATGATACTAAAAAAAGAAGTCTTAATGTGGATCTAAGGGCAAGTTATTCTAAGGAAGGCATAAGTAATAACCATTTTAATTATGAAGCTGTGATATTGTCTATTACTAACATCAAAATAATAGACTTAGTTAAAAGTTCTACTTAAATGAAGATAAATCAGCTTTGGTGTAACACCTGTAAAATCGTGTCCAATAGTATAGTGACACGTGTTGTATTTTAATATAGTCTATGAAAGACCAATGAGGACTAAAGGCGTCAACATCTCAAGTTGAGCCTCTGAGTGACAAACCGATGTCAACATGCTTAAATCATTAGCCTCTGAGTGACTGATACATCAACATGCTTGAAACTTGGCCTCTGAGTGACTGATATGTCAACATGCCCAGCCTCTGAGTGACATCGGAATCAACATGCTTGTAATAAGCCTCTGAGTGATCCTTTGTGAAGTCCTAACTCTCATACGTGCCAATTGTTGGACGAGAGGGTTCAATTTTGTAAATATGTGAAAGTTGGATAATGGAGGGATTAAAAGTGTCAACATGTTAATTTATACATCTGAGTGACCTTTTAACAAACGAGAGCTCAACAATGTCCGGGCATAATCCCGGGTATGCCAAGTATTGGCTACGGAGGGCTAAAAGTACTAAAAAGGTGTTTTAGAAGGCCTTTAGAGGCTTTATATAAATTCAGGGGTTAAAAGTGTCAAACTTTAGAAATGGTCATGGGGCGGTCGCGGGCCGCGAGAACAGGCTCTGCTGCAGAAAAATTGTTTAGAGGTCAAGCAAAACTCCAAAACCATTCAATTCGAAACCATGGCTTCTCTAAACTGCTATGCCACGTTTTGGGACAGTTGTAAGCTTCTTCTTACTCCCCTAAACATCTGGCTTCACCTCCTTTGAGTTCTCCAACTATAAATAGGTGTTCAAGTGTTCATTCCAACTTGCACCTTTCTTAAACATAACTCTTCTCCCTCCGCTGGAAGTTCCTAGCTGAAAGGAGCATCCAACTTAGTTCTCTTGCATTGTAGGAACCTCTTGAAAGTGTTCCTTGCTCTTGCATTTTCGTTTATAGGCTTTTATAGCCAAAAGTCAAGCGTTTTGTAAAACGCTTTGACTTTCGATCAAGACCATTATGGTCCAGCCATTGTTTCGAAACGAACATGGCTAAATGATCGTAATAAGGTAGGTGTTAATCCCTATAAAGGGCACCTCCTGAAGATCACGTTTGCTAGACCAATTGACGGGTCAAAGTTATGATATTAAAAAGTCAAACAGGCCATTTTTCGAAAAATCATAAAATGATCTTATATATGTTATGAAACCTATTTTGACACTTAAACAAGTTGGTAATAATTATGAGAACATGTAAGAACATGTTCGGCTCGTCAATTTCAGTTCTAGGGTCGGTTCGCAACCGAAAGCGCGAAGTTTGACTTCTTCTTTGACTTTCGATTCTGACCCGATTTAGATTAGTTACCTACTGATCTAAAGTTGCATTATGATCATAATATAATGTAGCATAACCCTATGAGGTTATATTACATGATCATAATCAGAATCTAAGTTTATGCGCAAGTTCCATAATTATACCATCTTTGACCAAAATGTCCTTTTTGCATAAAACAAGGTTTTAAATGGTAATGAACTTGAAAATGAGTTTTTACTGATGTAATATTATAAGTAGGATTATTTGGATGTTAAACCAAGTTATAAACTGAGTTTTCAAGCAGGTCCTTAAACTATGTCGATAATTGATGATTATAGCCCCGGTGGCTTATAAAATAGTTTTAATCAAATCTTTTCAAAGTAAATTATTTATCTACTGATATGTTATATTAAATAACATATTTTAAACATTTTAATCTGACCCTAAGGTCAGTTTTCATTAAACATCGCTTAAAGACGTCATATTACGACATAAGCGCCGTTTCGACGCGTAGTATAGTTTTAAACTATATTAATGGACCAAGACTTGTTACCTACTGATTTTAAAACTTATTTTAAACATATTTACATTAGGTTACATGTTATAAACTCAGAATCCCAAATAATTTATAAACTATGTGTAAAATGACCAAAATGCCCCTTCGGTGCATAGTTTGGTCATAAAAGATAGATTACACATATAAATGATATCCTACTGATATTATATCATAAATAAAATACCAGAATACTTATGATGATAAACCTAAAATTATATTCAAGTTCCTTTATTACGATATACAATTACCAAAATGCCCTTATGAGGCATAATTTCGTTTTAAAACCTTAACGGGCATACAAGTTGATATCCTACTGACATCTTAACTTATTTAAAGTATAATGGCATATAGAACTTGTCCATGACTTATCCGGATACCGGTTATCGCTAATATGCGCACGTTACGTATGCGTAACTTTTTATCAAAAATTAACCGAAACGGGTTTAACCTTGTCATTTAAGTTTCAAAATCCAGAATGTTTATAGTTTACCCATATTAAACAAGTCAAGGTACTTATTGGGATTAAATACATTCTATCCAATCATCGTCTAATCTAGCGTCATACATTTTGATCAAGTACGCTAGTCGATCTAAGTCTATGACTTAAATAAGACCGTTAGTATTTAATTGGTTAGTTTATGCCATAATCCAGACTAGAGACTTGCGGTAAATGCTATCTGCACTTAGTCCTTTTTGTGTATGGCTGAGTTATTAAAAAATTAAAGAAGACTAGCTCAGGTAAATACTCTCGACTTATTTCCCCCATACGGGCTTGGGTTACGGTAAATTATTACCGCTTGGTCAGAAATGAGATTAATCGAACGCTGGTTTGGAATAGAGATCGCATATTCTGTTTTAATCAGTTTTTTGATAAATTAAACATCGAGGGTTAACTAACGTGTCCTGGATATCCTCGGCTCATTATAATAGAAATGGCCACGACCTTAGCGCGGGTGTAGGCATACACCCGATATACGCTCAATTATGCATTCCAACAAAGTTGGGAGGAATTGACTCCTTCGTGAGTCCAAAGTGGTGTGTACGTTAATTGTGTCTCGGTCAAGATACCGAGCCCCGCATGTATGACAAACATATAAATCTGTTAACAAGGTTGGATGGTCAATTAACCCAAGTTATAAAAAGATTTTGTGCTGATACGCACTTAAAACATTTTTGGAATGTTTTCAAAATGAGTCAGTTGGGTGTATTTACCAACGAAAGCTGACGTATTTTCAAAAGACTAATCTGCAGGTATAATACGAAAATAGGCCGGAAGTGCTCGGTAATGATAGAGGATCTTGCAAATCCTAAATCTGCCCCAAGTCTGTTTTGTCTTCTTTCCATGTACAATTTATGATCGCCTGTGGATCTTCTATTACGAGCCTGTATATTATTTTATATTTTCGAACATTCGGTTTGTAATAGTAATTTTACTCCAAGACTTCCGCTGTGCCGTGTTTATATGATGATTATCAACTGACGTCACGATACTCCCCACCTAGGCCCACCGGTGTATGAATTTGGGTTGGAAATCCGGGGTGTGACATTTGGCCAAAAGTGTAATCACCTAAGTATGTATGAAATTAATTGTGACAAATCAGCTTTGGCCAGAAATGAGACAACCACTTTAATTATGCACTTGTTAAGTATGCTAGACATGAATGAATTAGATCAGCTTTGGCCAGAAATAAAACATTCACGTATATAATGCACAATTAACATAGCTTTTGTAATACTTGAACAATAAATAAATGCATCAAATCACCTTTGGGCAGAAGTGATACATCAGAAGCTCATTCAAGTTAAGCTATTTGGTTTTGTAAAAATTTATCTTATTAAAATGAATTAAGTATTTACAAAACCATTTATTAGTTCACAAAAATAGCCTAATTTAGTAATGAGATTTCGGATAAAATCGTGGATTTCGATGAAACTCAGATTAGTCCGAGATTGGCATCTTGGATGGTTCGAATTAGTCCGGTGGATATTCGAGTTCCAGATAGTCGAGATATATTCGGATGAGTTCCAGATTAGTCCGAAATGTCATCTCGGATGAGCCCTAAGTTAGTCCGAAATAGTCATCTCGGATGAGCCCCAAGTTAGTCCAAAATGGTCATCTCGGATGAGCCCCAAGTTAGTCCGAAATGGTCATCTCGGATGAGCCCTAAGTTAGTCCGAAATGATCATCTCGGATGAGCCCCAAGTTAGTCCGAAATAGTCATTTCGGATGAGACTCAAGTTAGTCCGAAATGGTCATTTCGGATTAGGCATTTCAGATAAGACTCTGATAAGTCCGGATTGCTCATTTCGGATAAGACTCTGATGAGTCCGAAATGGGCAATTTGGATAAAACTCTGATGAGTTTCGAAACTTATCCTGCAAGATTTCAAAATCCCTAATGATGGCAGTTAGTTGTGATAAGTTTTGAAATTCGAAAATTAAGGAATTACGGGATCAGTTTTCCTATTTTAATGCTGATCTAAATATATCAAAATATTTCAAAAATAATATCCGTTTAATTTATAACAGATTTCGAAAATTTAATTAAATGAAAAATAGATCAAAACTGGGAAAACACTTAAAAATTTCCGCATTTAACTCCAAAATATAAGATTTTTCTGAATTTCTTAAAAACAAAGATGAACCCTAAAAACATAAACTTAAATATTGAATCCGAAATCTGGATTTTTGAGTTCATTGTGATGATTTCGGAACAGTAAAACAACCATTTGATTTCGGAACAGTAATTAGTCATTATAACATCAGATCCGAATTATTAAGTCACTGGTTATGTGATTTCGGATTATTATTAGGTTTTTCAAAATTCTGTTTTCCAGATTTTTATAATCCCAGAATAATGGATCTAAAAACATAACTGATTTATCAACATATGCTCTATACCACATGTTGATCAGTTCTGTTTAAACATAATGGAAAACATAAAGAAATACCTGTGACGGCAGACAGGCCAGCAGAGAATCCAGTCAGAGACGCAGCCATGGAGTTTGACATATTTGTTAGTGTGATCTGGTTCCTCCTTAGGGTGTAAGATTATGATAAGTAAGAACCGAACTAGGGATGAATTCGGTTTAGGTTATGGAGAGAGAGGTGGGCGGCTTTCGTGACGTTGTTGTAAGAGTCTATCCCTAAACCGCTCTAATCATCTCCTTATATACACCCAGAAGGAAACCCTAATTAATTAATAAGGGTAATATGGTCCATCAACAATTACCAACTAATTATATAAATGATTAATATATTTTAATCTAATATAATATAAATGATTATAATGGCTACATGATTAAATATTATAAATAATATATTTAATCTTACATTCACGACCACTAGTGAGAGGGGTGGTGTTCCACTAGTAGTTATGAATGCCGACTTAGCCAACAAAGCCTTTCACCACTACCATACCATATAGCTTAAAAGGTGCTTCGATTGCAGGTTATGGAACGGAATCCATAGGGGCTCTCATTTTGTCACATTTGCGCCACCTCATCCAACATCAACCAATAGTGCTCTTATTAACAAATAAAAATGGGATAAAGCCCTCCCCATCCACCAATAACGCTCCTTTTTATTAATTATAAATTGATTTGGCCTCTATAACCTCCGTTATTCTTCGTTATTGCGTTGGCGAGCACTCAATAGCAGCCCCATAATAGCGCCCATTGTATGGTGTAGGGGCGCTATTGATAGAAAAAGTTAAGGTGGAAGTATTCACACCCAATACCTTATAGCCTTAAAGTATTGATAATAAAGTGTTTTTAAGGAGAGAGAAGGTGAGTTTGAGGAAAGAGAGAGTGAGATGGGGGTTATCTTCTTGAACAAAAAAAATCTAAAATATAACATTGTGACTGTGACTAACAAGAGAGAAAAGTGAAAGTTGTTTTTATGTATTATATGTAGAACATAAGAGAGTGGAAATATATGATTGGTGTTTTATGTGTTTTTATGTGTCAAGCATGTTTTTTTTACGTTTGTCAAATTTTTTTACGTTTCTTTCGTGTATAGTTCTTCATGTATTTTCTTTAATTTTTTTCATCTATTTTATTTTGTTAATACTTAATATATTCAATTATCGATATTTATTTCTTCACTTGCTTTCACCAGTGAGATTTATTGATATGATGATGTATATTTATTAATATATTATTTTATATAATTTTAAAATATTAAATTACAAACTCATCAAACAAACAATATTTAATTATCGTGAACTCATTCTGGCTCACATATTATCTACTTACCGTCATATTTATTTGAAGTTTATCCAGTCTCTCAAGAAGAAATTTAATAATGTTTTTAAGTTCATATTCAAAGTGTGACCATTCCTTTGATTTATTATATATTTACGTTTTACTTTTTAATTTGTTACCTAAGTAGGACTTAGAGGTTCCTGTATGCTTAGCATGTCAGACAAAGGTTTAGGGCTCTTAAAAAGTAAAGATTCTAATTATTTATTAATTTTATATATATTATATGAAGAATTAATGGCTTAGATGTCTTTTATCTTGAACATCAATATCTAGCTTCAACCATCTTCCGCTCATATTAAAAATTTTATAGTAATGTTTTTCATTTTTGAAACTAGATTGTTACGAGATATAGTCATGAGCCCTCCAGGGGTCCCGATAAAACCCATATCTAAACCAAAAAACAACCAATTGGCTCTAACTAGTCACCCGTGGCTGACACCCGCCAGATGATGATAGGCTAGCACAAAGGAGACAACACAGTACACGATGAAAGCGACGTGTAGCCAATTACAGTCTGCGGATTGCTATACTAGGTGATATCCACTAGCGGTTAGCGTAGAGGGGACTGGAGGTACAGGTGACAGTGACGTTTGGCCAGTCACACGCCAAAGATTCATATCCTTCTAAACCTCTACCAACGATTGACACAAAAGAGACAACAAGGACATCTTGAAAGCGACGTATGACCAATCAAAGCCCGCATATGTACTTTCACCTCTGTGAACAATAACTGTTATAGCAGAGGAGACCAAATGGATATTATGTAGCGACGTGTCGTTCAATCCTCTTCCATCCTTCGGCTATAAATGCCACACTCCGTCAAGGTGAAATCATTCCATGCTCTCTACTCTCACTCTGACTTACACTTGTACTTTCTAAGGAGCAATACTTATTCTCACGTCGAAGGGTGGTTACGAGAAGAATCCTCATCTCTCCTTCTCGTAACGAGTTTCATGGTGTTGTTAGTTTTGCAAATTCATTCAAGATTTAGAGCTTATAAAGTGTAAGACACTTGCTTAATTAATCGAAATTTTATAAAAAAAAAACTTTTGCATTTAAATGTATAAATGCAAATAGACATCCATACTCAATTTCAAGTTTCATAAAACTTGATAAAAGTTAAAACATTTCAACATGTTATCGTTGATTAGTTTCGTAAACGACTAATCACAATGAGGAAGCTTGAACTTTGATCGTGCTCGGTTCTTTGTTGAGCTTGATCTTATCTGGTGCTTCAATTTATTACTGACATTTCATAAATCATGAAATATGTTAGTTATATGGAGTTTATAACTAATCTAGTTAAGCCCAAAAGCTCAAAACAACGAAAACAACAATTTGCACAAATACCTCGCCGTAAGCTACGGCTTTGTGTCGGTAGCTTACGGTAAAAAGATCCTGTTTCAATCAGCAGCTGCCAACCGTAAGCTATGGCTGGCCACTGTAGCTTATGGTGGGCTAGCTGCAGCATTTCCAAGTTTGTCGTTTTTGTTATGGAAACTTCCGTAACTTGATCAATTCTCATCCGTTTCACTTCAAACTTGTTTCTATTTGTCCGTTAAACGTTTTCTTACATTATTGACTCAAAATCCTTAACACGATTCATGATTTTATAAATTACGCAACCGTTACTTGGTTTATGCGTATTTTTATTTTGACCCGTTATGGATTTAAGCACTTAGCTTAAATCTCGCTCCCCATTTCCTTACCTCCTGTTTCACACTAAGACTTCTATTTAACTTCCACCACAACTATATTTATGGTAGATTTGTTATAGTAAAATCATATATTCCGAATTCTACCATTCGGTTTAATAGTTTACGAAAAAGACTCGTTAGGAGACATTAAACCAAAAAGGGCTTACGTCTTCACTTTTACTCACCCGAAAGGGTTTACTTAATTATAAAACTCATTATTAAACTACCCTTACGGTCGTTTGCTTGGTTTATCATTCAAAGATATTTTGGTCAATTTTAGTACTTTTAACCACGAAGGACATGTAAAGGCTAATTTTGACCAAATGGGCACTTTTAACCATAATCTATTTAATAAATTATTATGTTACTAAGAACATAGTATCACCAATTTAAATTACTGAAAATACCTTATTTTAGGTAATCCAATATCCACCCACGACTCGATTAACTCTCATCGGACCTTAAGTCCTCATTGAGAGTTTAATCCATTACACGTACCTGGCTCGGTCATAGCATTGACCCGTTTTAATACCTTGCAATATTAATTTCTAATTAAAAGCAAAGCAAGTCGTTCGCTATTCTCCCTATGAGCACAAAACTCGACGAGCGACCATTAGTCGTTATTCATCACCATTTGACCCGTTTGGCCTAAATGACTATTTATCATTATGAGATGGTAATTATTTGCCATCTCCCCATTTAGCCCGTTTTGGTTTACACCATGTGATCATATTACTTAAGAGCCTTTCCTTTATTCGTTCGGCCCATTATGGCTTACGCCATAGGTTGTCTTTTTCAAAATTCAATATATATTTGTCAACTCGTGACCGTATTACCATTTTACCATTTTCACTTGTTCCGACCCGTATCATTTCGCGTCGGAACGCCATATTTCAAATATCATTTTATCTTGTTCTTAACCAATACTATAAGTATGTGTTCTACTTAAAAGTTTACTTACCTTGCATCCAATTATGCTTTTTCCGTGTATTTGATCCGTTTGACCCGCTTCTGCCCAAGCTTCCACCTAGCTTGCTAAGCATCAAACTATTATTTATCATTCGCAAGATGGTTAGATTAGTCATCATTTATCATGACTATCCCACCTATGCACTTTACATCAAAATTACCACTTGATTTTATTATAGGTCAGTTTGACTTTTAAAAGTCAACTGCCAATTAACATATGCAAATGCACAATAAGTTCAACAACTCATTTAGGCAATTCGTCAAATACACAGTAGACGTTATTTTTATGCTACCATTTTAACTAGATGCCCAATCAAATTCATATAATTTCTTTTATTTTAACAAGTTCGAGCAATCATTAACACCAAGTTAACTTAGCTCCCAATTATCAATGCTAATTTATCCATTCATTGTGCTAGAACTAAGGGTTTTCATCTTATATAAAACCTACTTTATCATATTACTAGACATTCATCCGAATACCTAACATAATCAAGTTCTACATACATCTAGTAGATAACATGATTTCAAGCATCTATTAACATTGACATAACATCAATTTAATCATATAATCAAAACCCACTTCATAATCTACTTGTTAAATCACTTACAAGTAATCTTATATCAATTATCTAATAAACTCATTATGTCTAACAAAATTAAGCTTACATAAACACTCAATTTTATCTTTGGATCATAATCCAACAATCTATTTGCAAGTATTCTACCTATCTCAAGTTATGACTTTAACCAATCTAAGTTTTTAAACATACCTTATGATCCCCTAGTCTAGGTAATCGATAATCTATATTAATGCATGAATTTGAGGCTCGATTCCTCCTTCAATTTGATGATTCTTATGAACAAGGGTTTGCCCCTTGTTTCCCCAGCCGTGATCGATCACACACACACACTTTTTGTGTGTGTTTGTTTTGTGTTTTAGTCTTATTAAACCTAAACTTTAGGTTTTTTTCCCTTTTGGCTCCTCATGTTTGAGATTTTAATTATAAATGGATATATCAAATATTTATCACTAGCAATACAAATAATCAACTAGATTACTTATTTCTAGTTATTTTGTTTACGGGTTAACTTTGATCACTAACTTCTTTACACGTTCCTTAACATTAAACTTCATATGGGAACTACTTGTATTACTTTTACATTAAAGTGACTACTTGCATTACTTTCACATTACACTACCCTAATGAAGGGCACCAATCTCAGGGTAGTCAGACCTTTGGAAATGAAGGGGTGATAGAGTAATGGACCATATTTGATGTGGAAATGAGAGGTAAAAGGGTTGTACTTGCTTTTGTGCATTTTCGTTTATAGGCTTTTATAGCCAAAAGTCAAGCGTTTTACAGGAAAACGCTTTGACTTTCGGTTAAGACCATTATGGTCCAGCCTTGTTCGAAATGAACATGGCAAAGTGATCGTAATAAGGTAGGTGTTAATCCCTATAAAGGGCACCTCCTGAAGATCAGTTTGCTAGACCAATTGACGGGTCAAAGTTATGATATTAAAAAGTCAAACAAGCCATTTTTCGGAAAAATCATAAATTGATCTTATATATGTTATGAAACCTGTTTTGACACTTAAACAGTGGTAATAATTATTAGAACATGTGAGAACATGTTCGGCTCGTCAATTTCAGTTTTAGGATCGGTTCACAACCGAGAGTCACGAAGTTTGACTTCTGCTTTGACTTTCGATTCTGACCCGGTTTAGATTAGTTACCTACTGATCTAAAGTTGTATTATAATCAATATAATGAGCATAACCCTCTGAGGTTAATTACATGATCATAATCAGAATCCAAGTTTATGCGCAAGTTCCATAATTATGCCATCTTTGACCAAAATGACCTTTTTGCATAAAATCAAGGTTTTAATGATAATGAACTTGAAAATAAGTTTTCCTACTGATATAATATTATAAGTAGGATTATTTAGGATGTTAAACCAAGTTATAAACTGAGTTTTCAAGCAAGTCCTTAAACTATGTCAATAAATGACGATTTTAGCCCTTGTGGCTCATAAAATAGTTTTAATCAAATCTTTTCAAGGTAAATCTTTTACCTACTGATATGTTATATTAAATAACATATTAAGACATTTTAATATGACCATAATGTCAGTTTTCATTAAACATCGCATAAACGTCATTTTACGACATAAGCGTCGTTTCGGCGCATAGTATGGTTTTAAACCATATTAATTGACTAAAACTTGTTATCTACTGATTTTAAAACTTATTTTAAACATATTTACAGTAGGTACATATTATAAACTCAGTAATCCCAAATAATTAATAAACTTTGTGTAAAATGACCAAAATGCCCATTCGGTGCATAGTTCGGTCATAAAAGATAATTTACAATATAATTGACATCATACTGATATTATATTATAAATAAATTATTTTTTCAGATACTTATGATTATAAACTTAAAATATATTCAAGTTCCTTTATACGGTATATAATTTTCCAAAATGCCCTTATAAGCATAATTTTGTTTTAAAACCTTAACGGCATACAAGTTGATATCCTACTGATATCTTAACTTATTTAAATATAATAAAATATAGAACTTGTCCATGACTTATCCGGTTACCCATTATTGCTTATAAGCGTACGGTAGATTATACGTAACTAGTTTACGGAATTTAACCGAAACGGGTTTAACCTTGTCATTTAAGTTTCAAAATCTAGAATGTTAATTGTTTACCCATATTATGCAATCCAAAGTACTTTGGGTTTAAACTACAATTCTATCCGATCATTGTTTAATCAAGCGTTATACGTATTAATAATGTACATTACTCGGTCTAAGTCTATGACTTAAATAAAGACCGTTAGTATTAATTGGTAGCTTATGCCATAATCCAGACTAGAGCCTTGCGGTAAATGTTATCTGCAATTAAGTAATTTTGTATACGGCTGAGTTATTGAAATTAAAAGAAGACTAGCTCAGTAAATACTATCGACTTATATTCCCTATACGGGCTTGGGATACGGTAAACCATTACCGCTTGGTCAGAAATGGGATCAATCGAATGCCGCATTGTGGCTAGTAAATCCGCATATTTTGTTTAAGTCAGTTTTGTTTGATAACTTAAACATCGGGGGTTAAATTACTGTGTCTTGGATATCCTAGGCTCATTAGATTAGTTAATGGCCACGACCTTAGCGCGAGGTGTAGGCATACACCTGACAGACGCTCAAATGCAAATTACCCAAGACGTTGGGGATAACTTCTCTGTGAGTTCTAAATGGTGTGTATTTAATCATGTCTCGGTCTCTTACTGGGCCCTGTATGAAACAAACAAGTGAATCTGTTAACAAGGTTACAAAGTAACTTTCCCAAGTTATAAAGATTTTGTGCCTTGTGCACTTAAAATCATTTTAAAATGTTTTCAAAATGAGTCAGTTGGGTGTATTTACCAGCGAAAGCTGACGTATCGTCCAAAAACTAAATTGCAGGTACAATAAAAAGGCGGAAGCTGCTCGGTAGTGATTAAGAGGATCTTGCAAATCCTTAGATCTGCCCTAAAGTCTGTTTTATATTCTTTCTTTGTACATTTTATGATCCGCCTGTATTTCTTCCATTACAAGCCTGTATATTATTTTGTATTTCCGAACATTTGGTTTTGTAATAATAATTTTACTCCAAGACTTCCGCTGTGCCGTGTTTAATTGACTATGATGTTATCAACTGACGTCTCAATACTCCCCACCCAGGCCACCGTGTATGGATTTGGGTTGGAAATCCGGTGTGACATGTACCCAAACTCTTACTATTTCACTATGTATGCATGTAATAACTTGTTGCATTTATAACCAAAGTTTTTTAATTTACCTTTTGTTTAATCACAAACTAGTTTTATGCCCCACCTACGTTGCGAGACGCAAGCCAAATATTTCTCAACCAATTAAAACGAAACACTATATAGTTCCGCTAGAAAAAAAAACTAAAACGATGGCAAGACTGTAATTTTAAGCTGGAGGCAAAACTGTAATTTTAAGCTGGAGGCAAACTGTAATTTGTTAACCAATGAGCGAGTGCTAGCTATTAAAATTACATCGAGCCAATCAATTATAACAAAACACTATCATAGATTTGCTAAAAAAATCTACAACATTGTAATTTGAACTACGGGAAAATCGTTAAATTAACTGAGGTAAAATCGCAATTTGTCAAAAACTACAATGATGACAAGACTATAATTTTGAACTGGGGCAAAATTGTTATTTTGACTTGGGTAAAATCGTAATTTGTCAAAAGCTACAACGATGGCAAGTCTGTAATTTTGAACTGTAGCAAATCGTAATTTTGAATTAGGATAAAATCGTAATGTGTTCGGGTTAATGAATAAGTGCCAGATAGTTTGTCTTATACTATTCCCCAGCATGGCCTCTGAAATATTCAACAATTTGTATCCATAAACTCGTTACATCTATGACCAAGTTTTAAATTTACATTTTGTTTAATCACAAATGACATACTACTCAAATCAACTGTTTTTCTATACAAGCTATTAGATTTTTTTCTATATCATCAGTAGTTTTGATAATATCTGTGAGGTTTAATTCATCTAGTTAAGTTTAAAATTTTAACTCTTAAGCTTCAACTTTAAAACTTATTTTGACACTTTACACGTATACGGCCCGTATAGTTATATACGAGCCACATAAGAGCTTACAAAATGTCTTATATGACTTGTATACACTTATATGAATCGTGTTTTTTGAGAGAATGTCAGCTATACAACTAGTCTACACTTATGCTACCATTATACACTTTTACAGGTTGATATACATGTAATAAAATATCAGTTTTATCATGTGATGTAAATGTATACGATCTGTTTACTTGTACGTATACAAGTTATACATATAGCAATATCTATTTATTGGATAAAAACATGCCAAATTAAAGCTGCCGAAAGTTGGTTTGCAATTATTCTCATATCTCATCATTATTAGCTTATGTCACTTACTTGTACCCCAAAACATCGCCTTACTATCTCTACATATTTTCAAATAAAATACAAGACGTATAGCATTTGTTGTCATAGAAGTAAACAGTTTTTAAAATGTGTTACTTTTTGCTAAAACGTGTCTAACTCAAGAAAGCGTATTTTGAATTTGCAAAATATAGTTCAACAATAACGGTACTAACATCAATGATTAATAACTTGTAACGTCCAAAAAGTTTAAATGTGCATATATGTTTAAATTTAACCTAGTTAGAAAATATATGAAATGTTAGCTTAAGGATGAACAATGCTTAAATAAAAAAAAATAAAGATATAAAATGGGAGGACCAAACATTGACAATGAGAAAGTAATATCACTAAAATAAAACTTAACACACAAACACACACATCCAACACCCGACGCGCATGTGGACACCAAAAAATGAGATATGTTATGTATGCTTATACATTATTACATAATAATGATTATCGAAGATGAAGGTCGGGCGATATGCGAATACAATCCAAATGACATAAATGACAATGTTGTGCCGATTGATAAGAGGGAAGTGACGTGACCCTGAATTAACGCATAGGATAGAAAAGAAAATGAAGAACCATACCCCTAGCCTAATAGAAAAAAATTTAAAGGTAGCATTAATTTTTCTCCAAAAAAATATTCTAAATTGCTAAACCTCTCATTGCTAAGGTGGTCATTGTTTTTTTAAAAAAGTCATGCGCAAGCTGTCTGTCTCCGCTGAGCAGACCACGCGCAGACACTGTGGATGACTGTTTGTTTTTCCGAAAACGTTTCATTATAAACGTATGCGCGAGCTTTTCTTGGTGCAGACTTAACCTAACCACTTTTAAGGTCTGTAGAGGGTTAAACACCACCACCCACCACCACTATCCATCACCACGCTACACCACCACCGTCTACCACCACTGTCCTCCACCACCAACACCACCCACCGTCCATGTCCATGTCCATGTCCACCACTCACCACTACCGTACACCACCACCAATTTCTTCTACAAATGTCTCATGTGTGCAGATGTACTTCGCAGACTTCAAACATTTTACCTTTCAAAAAACAGTGTACCTACGATTAAATTGAACTTTATGATATTGGCAAGAAACCAAAAAAATAAATAAAATAAAATACTGATTAAAACATTTGTATATTAAATCTAATAATACTCGGAAATATCTAAGTTGATAATTACAATTAAAAATAGTTTTCTGTCGACTTCGAATCAAGCCTTGTAATTAACGACGGTTTTTGTAACATCCAACCTTGGAAGTCTAGTAAGATTTAGTCAAAAGGAAGATAGTTTTAGTTTTAAATTTATTAAAAAATATATAACAAAATATAGATAACAAAACAGCCTGCACAAATAATTTTTACCAAGTCTTTCAATCCTTTTAGGTACAAAATATAGTTTGTAGAATTTAAACTTCTAACTTTTTTTATTTTAAAACACATCACTTAACCTTAGATATGATGACCTCCAATGTTTCATTCAACACGTAACTTAAAAAATATATTTATAAGCTTATAAATATAGAGGAAGGTTTATTTGAGAAGATAAATTTCATTGAGAAAAAAAATAACAAAGGGTACAGTTGTAAAATATTAAATAGTTTTTTTTTCTCTTCTCATTTATTATGAATGTTTAACTAATGATAATAGTCATTATCATCCACACTAAAATCGTTGCCTACACACATCAAAAGTTTTCCTATACATTAAAATGTATCCTATAACTCAGAAGTTATCCTACACAAGTCGTAATTTATCCTACACTATAAATGAATTTTTATTTTTACTCTTTTAGAAAACATATATTTTAAAATAAGTTACAAATTTAATATAGTTATTATTAAAGAAAAAGACTATAAATTAATGATATATGTAAGTTTACAAATATACCCTTATAACAATATTAAATACAAATATTAAATGAAGTCAATAAAGCATTACTATTGGTTGAAATTTCTTTTTAAAAATAATTTCTCCTCATTTAAACCCTTTAATATAAAGTATATAAATATAATATAGTAAATATTCAACGTAAGTTTTTCTTTGATTTCAAAATATCAAATTTTCATATATAAACAATGTTATGGTTTTTTATTTTAAACAATGAGTTGTTAAAACAACTGATTCTACATTTCTACATGCCTTAATTTAATGGTTACCAACAACTCTTATATTATTTTCTATGATGCAAACCACGGATCACAATATGGAGTTTGCTTCGAACTTTCAACGCTCATAAAGGGTACTTTCGTAGAAAAATATTTGATCATTTTAGTAATTATAGTAATTGATTTAAGTGAATGAGTTTGTTAATATATAAACACAAATAACCACAAACGTTTTAATATTAAAACTTTCATCCAATACCTATAACTTTGACTACCTTTTAGGGTGGTAGGGGTGTAATCGGTGAGTGGGTTCACCGATCGGCGACAATGCCGCCACCCTCTTGTGGCGATGCGGGACTCCCCAATTCGTTCAGTATTCACCGAGCCTTGACCGTTAGAGTTTAGACCTTTGCTTTAAAAAATTCTTTATTTATTTAAAACCCACATATTTCACTCATCTCCAACACCAATTTTCACCTCTATTCCACAAAATCCTTTCTTGTACATTCCAAAAAATTAACCCCGTTATAATGGCGGATGACATACCCCCGCTATTCATTAAAAAAAAATTTAGTTTTAGTTTTAAAATGTATTTTTATATTTTAATGTTTTGTTTAAAATATGTTTTATTTATTGATGCATATTTTCTAGAAATAAAAAAATATAAAAAAATCAAACACCCTATGTGTTTGAGCACCCATAGTGATTGAGTGTAAAATAGGAGTGAAGTGGTGAGTTGACATGACATGATATTATTGGGTAAAAAAAGTTTACCACTCCATTTGTGGGAGTGCCCCTTCCACCATTACGATTTACTAGACAACGTTTATGGTGTTTACTTTTTCTAAACCAACGTGGATGTTTGTTTTTCTACACAAATGTAAAGAAGTTATGAATTGCTAGGCAAAAATTCATATAACTTGGTTTATGAATGAGATATAAATATATATATATGTTTACAAATTGTTTGATTTTTATTTATTTTATAGGTTGGTATAACCGTATAAGAATTGTGATTGATGATTATTATCATTCATAATAGAAAGGAGGAAAAGATAAAACACACCTACTCACCTACTTGTCTTGGATGCATCAAAATTAATTTTTTCGGCGAATTTCTTTTATTACTGTTTTCTGTTAAACTTAAAGTCAAAACATTTTTCCCCCTAAATCTAGGTGTTTTAAGACTTGAATTTTGTCAAATAACCACCACCTCATTGGTATCCATATTCTCGACTTTAATCCTACGCTATACCACCACCTAAATTGGTATCCATATTCTCGACTTTAATCCTACACTATATGACTATAATACAAAAAAAAAGGTTATATACTTCTTGTAATTATGAACACCTAAAAGTATCCTCACTTATAGTTGTGTGAAATTATAACATACCACACACACATATAAATAATACCAAAATACTTTTTAAGCCGTGTATGTTTGACTCTTAAATAAACATATCATACAAAGCTGATATGTTTAACTTGTTTAATAACACAAACCGTTCTGGATCGACATGCTTAACTAAACAAACTGACACCCTAATTCGTTTAAAGTTAAAATTAAAAAAATATCTTTTAACATGAACCCATCAACTCTCTTACAAGTTACAATCCATTTAACTCATCAGTTACAAGTCGTTTGCAATTCGTCACCCATTTGCAAATGAATTACAACTCATTCACAATCTGTCAACCTATTTAACTCGTTTATATAAAAGGGTTACATAGTTACAGGGATCATGTTCGTTTTAAGAGGGTTGTAAAGTGTAATGCGTATACGAAAAAATAAATAAGAACCGTAGGCATGAAGTAGCACGGAATCGGGGAGGAATGATTCGGTGGAGCATGGGTTAGGAAAGCGTAGGTGAGGAAGCACATGGAAGCTGCTGGGGGGGGGGGGGGGGGGGGTAGTAGTGAGGTAGATGTTGGGTGCACGTTAGTAGATGTATAGGTGATTCTAAATTTATATTATAAAAAAGGTAATAATGT
Source organism: Scalesia atractyloides (assembly GCA_947069175.1). NCBI lineage: Eukaryota > Viridiplantae > Streptophyta > Magnoliopsida > Asterales > Asteraceae > Scalesia > Scalesia atractyloides. The sequence continues at coordinate 88,859,698 of CAMTDV010000028.1, read as the reverse complement.
AACATAATTACACACATTATAGGTTACGTATAATTAATTTGTTTTACAGACAAATAGAAGTGTAATAAAAGTTGGTTTTAGGATCAAAACCGGGAAAAAAAACTGAAACCGTTCTTTTTAACCGGCTAAAACCGTTTTTCGGTTTCAACCTAAACCGAACAGTTGATTTATATACCGGTTAGTACTATTGATCTTTGAAACCGGTTTAAACCGGCTTTTTTTTTTTGTCTAAATCAGTTTTTAACCGACCGAATCGATTAGTACGCGTACGGGTTCCCACTATGTAAAACTGGTTAAAAAACCGAACCGGTTCGGTTTTTTTTAAAAGCGTTTTTTTTTTTCACCACTAAAAAACCGATTTGTACACCTCTAAGTTTAAACGTTAAGAAGTTGAATACTATCCATATGCTAATGTGAGCATTGGAGATTTGCTAATTTGAGCCACTTTTTTAAAGTTTAGTACTTTGCTAACTCGAGTCTATATTTTTTTTTTGCTTTTTCGAGTTTGGTTCTTTTTAACGAATAGAATCACTTGATAGCGGTACGGAAAAACCACTTTTAATAGTGTCCGTATTTTTTAACTTTTCTTTTTTATTTGCTATAACAAGTGTCTCGAAACCGATCGGTTTCTATCGCTTCTTTTCGTTTACCTTTGTTATTTACCTTATTATTTTATATTTTCTTATTATTTTGATGTTCAGAGCCGAGTTACGATACAAATAACATAACATATTTAGATATCATTTTGTTTAATTTTATAAATTTAGTTATCGGTTGTCATAATATGTGATATGTAATGAATCCCAATCACCCCTAGACGCACACATCCTTTTTGTTTGTAATACACATGCTAGCGATAGATACCACTTTAGTATGAATTTATACCCTATCAAAATAGGTTGATTTAAACATATAATAAGCGTTTATTTTAAATCTTTTCCCAACAACATCCTTTTTGTGGCAAAACATGCAATAAAATAAGCACCGTTATGCCACTTAAGTAGTAATATTTATTAATATTAGTTTCTAAAATAATATGGTGATGATTTTTAGTTGTTAACATGTTCAATGTAAATTGTTAGTAGCATCTATTAAAGTTAGGTAGTTAAACATAGACTTATAGTTACAAGAAATTATCTTACGAAGAAATTGTATGTTATACATTGCTTAATTACTACTGTGTATTGTAGTTATCATACACTCATCGCTCATTAAATTGAAATATATCTTAACACTATATTATTATATATAACATTATATATAACAATTAACGTCGATCCTTAAGAACAATGACCATTGGCTAAAATGCACCAGGAACGTGTCTTTCTCTCACTGCCCTAGAATTACCGACTCGCCTGCCTTTGCCTCATTGTCAAAATCATTATCCTTATTTACTAATCATTAAACTAAATAAATATATTATTTTTTGTGGAGTAGATGATTAGAGATGAGGTTTTTAAAACCATATATTTTGTGTCTATTATTAGAAATAAAGGTGAGAGTTTTAACGAGAGATGTTATAAAGTTTCTATAACCAAACAAGTTATATTAACAAACAAATAAATCATTGAGAACAAGAGGGATAAGCAACTATCTTTCCCCATTAAAAAATAAAGTAAAAAAACACCATTCCCAAAATATCCCTAACCTATAGTTTTATATTAAAAAGGTAACCACTAAAGTGAAAAAAGACTTTCAAGTGAGGCGGCGAGATTAGTAAATATCACAAACACAAAGGTGTTAAAAGAAACAATTAGTGGTCCCAAATCCAAACTTAGAAACACAACCCCTTACTTTTCATAAATGGCTAAATCACCCCTCATATATTTATAGTTTTAGAATCATATTACATAAATGGCCATGACATTATAGCTTAGTGATATTTCTGGGGTGCAATAAGGTTTGGCGACCACTAGGTCCTAGATTTGATTTCCACAAGAAAGATTTTCTCAAATTTATTGGTTTCCTCCTAAATTGGCGTATAACATTATTGCTTCGTAACATGATAATACTCTAATGGTCTGTTAGTGATCTAAAAATATTGTTAAAAATAAATAAATAAATTCCTTTCTAAGCATACAAATGAGAGGAAAAAATGGTAGTAGTTTCATAAAAATTGCAATCACGCTCTAACAAATTCAAACTAGTGTAGCTACATACTTAAATTGTCGTGTAATTAGTGATTTCTCAAGGGAGGTTTCGATTAGACTCTCGTTTGTGACAAAATGTCATGTACGAGTCAGGGCTTTTAGCATAGTAAACCTTCGAGTAGTGAGTTTTCTCTTAAATTAATAACGGGGTATGTTACTAACCTAACGATGAGCATGGTATCAGACCGGTACCGAACCACACCCGCTATATATACCCACAAAGCTCCCCCATTTGAGCCTTTTATGGTCCCAACTTCCCTTTTCCTTTTCCAAAAAAACCAAACGACAGGAAATCTTAACGATCAACAAACCCACCTGAGAGAAATTCATCTTCAAACACACATGGATCAATTCAATTTCAACAACTTCTAGGGTTTCATTCAATGATTGAGGTCCAACCAGTTTAGCCTTTCACCGATCTCGTTCTACAGTCAATGCGTCAGAAGAAAACCGGCCTTCAGATCGGAGAAGAACCGGTTTCAAGATTCCCAACATTACCCACAAGAAATCACGATGAACAAACACCCAATTTCAAGAAACTCACAACAACAACGACCCAGAAACCCCTTTATTCAAATCCTCAAAAAAGACCGGTTATTATGAGTCCTCAGTGCAAAACATCAACAACCCATCATCACCATAGCCATAATCATCATCATCATCAGTATCATCCGTACAATCACTCAAGAAGAAATTCGCAACAAAAATCGTTGATTTGTTGCTCATCTTCAGAAGCCCTTTTAGCTACTAAGACAATAGCTCTTAAAGTTTTGAACTTTACTTATTTCAAACTCATATGGATTAAAGTCCCTTTCAGGGTCTTGATTCTGCTCTTTTTGCCTTCAGTTTATTACTTTTCTTTGAGTTGTAGATCTTTTTATCTTTATAACTCTTTGTTGTGGCTTTCTGTGGTGTTGTATTATCTTCTTTTAATATTAATAGCTTTCATGGTGCTAATATCCCTTCAATAAGGTTGTTTGTTGCCCGGAATTTCCCAAATCTGAAGCTTTATAAGTCAGGTGATGATGGGTCAAACTCAAACTCAAAATCACACCCACCAGTTGTTTGGTCAATTGGGTCAAAGACCAGATTTGAGGAGAAATCGAATTCGGGTTACTTGGTGAAGGTATACAGTAATGGGGATGTGTATGAGGGTGAGTTTTACAAAGGGAAGTGTTCTGGAGGTGGGGTTTATTATTACAACTTGAACGGGCGATACGAAGGTGATTGGGTTGACCAGAAGTATGATGGATATGGGGTTGAAACTTGGGCGAAAGGTAGTCGGTATCGAGGGCAGTATCGGCAGGGGTTGAGGCATGGTTATGGTGTTTATCGGTTTTACACCGGGGATACGTATGCTGGTGAATGGTTTAAGGGGCAGTGTCATGGATGTGGGGTTCATACCTGCGAAGACGGTAGCAAGTATTCTGGGGAGTTTAAAGGCGGTATTAAACACGGGCTCGGCCACTATCGTTTCAGGTTAAATTTCGAACGAACTTATTGAATGTCTATGTATATTTACAGTTTTAAGCTTAAAGATTTAACAAGTGTGTGAGAATCTATATATATTAATGATCTGCTAATATGTTACGTTGATCATTTATGGCGTTTTAGAGATTTTAAGATTGGTGGATATCGGTAATTTTAGTATCATTTAGAGTTTATATATATAGCAATTTAACACTAAGAATTCAGTATACTCTCCTACCATTAACAAATTAACCTTTTGCAACTTGCAAAACACTAACAATTGTAGCAAGTAGGAACTGATTAAGACTTAAAACACTAACTTTAACACTAATAATTAACAATGAAGACTTAAAACACTAATAGCGTAATAAGAAGAAAGATGAATGCTAGAACTAAGAAGAAAGGTACTGGTATCGAGAAAATCAAATATCGCTGATAATATTGGTACCGATATTCTGACCGATATTTTGCACCGATATCTCACCATGGGGCCAATATATCACCGTTGTCGGTGATATATCGCGATATTAACTACATATGAGAATGATGTTTGTTGATCATTTGTGTTTTTGTGAAGCGTGTTTCATCATTTAAAACTTTGCAAGTTGCAGTTTGGTGATGGTTAAGTGTTTGGCGCAGTGGCAGTTACTGTCAAAATTGAATTTTTGAAATGTTGCTATTGGATATTTAGGTTTTTGAGGTTGATTGTGGTTAGAGTTTTTGCAATATACACTACCATTTGTCTAGGCTCATTAATCACCTAGTAATAGTTCAACATTGGTTTTAGTTGTAAAGTCAACATCTTTTTGACCTTTTGTTACGGTTAACCAACCGAAGCATTCATGACTTAAGGGTCCTACAAATCCACTAATATATACCATTGAGTTATGGCTTTGACAATTACATATTTGCATTAATATTGACAAGTATTATATCATTGAGCATATGTTATTGCTTGATTCAGAAACGGGGACACATATGCTGGAGAATATTTTGCAGACAAAATGCATGGTTTTGGCGTTTACCGTTTTGCAAACGGGCATAGATACGAGGGTGGTTGGCACGAAGGAAGAAGGCAAGGGTTTGGTATGTATACTTTCAGAAACAGCGACACTCAATCTGGTCACTGGGATGATGGCGTTCTCACCGTTTCAACCTCCAAAGATTCATTTCTTCCCGGATCATCTTCTTCCGTTTCGCACGTCAAAGTCCTTAAAGCAGTCCAGGTAAATCAAACTGTCACATTATATATATATATATACCGTTTATATATATAATGTCTGGTTGTTTTTCAGGAAGCAAGACGTATAGCCGAGAAAGCGGTTGCTGCGGCAGATGTGGATGAGAGGGTGAACCGAGCCGTGACTGCTGCTAATCGGGCTGCCAATGCCGCAAGAGTGGCGGCAGTTAAGGCGGTCCAGAACCAAATGCATCAGCATGGTGACATTGACGATCAGCAACTAGACATAGTCTGATTCGCTTCCCTTTATTCGACCTCCTGTCGGAATGTTAATGTTTTGAAACGTAATAGTTTTCTAGTAGTAAACGGTAAACAATGGTTAGTGGTGCGAGGGGGTGGTGCCGCCTGGAACCGCAATCGGTCTAAGATACTGAAGGTACTGATTGAGGAGCAAATGGTATCCCTCTTTCGTCTGGCTACGAAATAAGTATATGTTTATATACGTTGTTGGTACCACTAATAGGTTTATGCATTCGACGGGCACTAAAGTGTCGGTTTCGTTTTGTCGGTGTAACATGAAATCGAAAGGATATTTGAAGAAGGGGCTTGTTACAGCGTAACAATGCTGCGTAGCCACTGAGATTCATGAGAGTTAGGAGGCCTTTTTCATGTCCTTTGCCTCTTTTGTTTGTTCAAATGTAAAATGTACATGTTTGTCTTCACTCAAGGAAAAAAGTCAACATAGTTAGTGTTGTATCGGCTTTGGCTTCTATGAATCTAATGTTTGTATTTAGTACTTCTTTTGGTTTTCTAATCGGCTTTTGAAAAGCAAGTGGGCCCCGACATGTGTGGTCCAGCTCGCGGGTCCTACACGTGCGGTCCTGCTTGGATGTGATGACTCTGGCTTTTATATGGCTTTTGAGAAGTCTTCAGTAGCCCACTTGTGTATCAAGATCACATGGGATCCTGCATGTGGGTAGGATACATGATGTGTGGTTCCCATATATTTAGTTTGAAGTTTATTTTTCAGAAGGTACATAGTAAACACCAAGCAGTCCTGGATCCGATTTCGACCCTAGCTGCTCACAACATTTTAGCTGCTTCTAGCCGATGAAAATAGAATCCCTACATGCCGCGTCTCACCAGATATGTCGTCCGCAGTAAGGAAAAAAGCTACTGATCTAAACCAACATCACGTTTAAGATTTTTAAGATGTAACAATCATGATAATATCAAAGAATTATCTATAGAAAAAGAATTAACTACTTTTAAAATTGATTAAAAAAATTGGTCAAAAATATTCATATACATACAATGAGAAAAGCTGCTTCTACCTTTCCTTCCGTTTATTGAAGCATTTTTTTTTTCTTTTGCTTTTTCTGTATCTTTACTACTCAACTTTCAACATTGACGCATACTACACTCAACTTTCTAAAAACTTTGTAATCAAGTTTTACGTACGTACTTTTATGTACGTCTCCGTATATAATTAAAGTTTAGTTACGTTTCAACATTAAATATTTTTCTTGAAAATAAGTAGGCCTGACCAAATATAATACTATTTTGTGCTTATTTTTATATACGTTTTCAGTTAGTCTATGTTGTAATATAAATTTTGTTAAGAAACGAGTCATGTCAAATGTAAAATTCGAGTTATTTTACGTTTCGGTTACGTCAGGCCACTCAGTGTGGGGGGTCGTCCAGGCCCGGCCTGGCCCGGCGACGCCCCCCAACACCGCCCCGGGTGGTCCGGCGTCGTCGTAAACGGCGAGTGCAAGACGTTGAGGACGGAGGGCTAGAGGACAAAACATATAGCCGTTGTTCTTCTTTAACTTCATCTGCCGGAGTAGTGGCGGCGGAAGCGGAGCATGGAGACGAGCGGCGGTATGGCGTCGGAGAAGTGGCGGCGGAGTCAGTGGGATGTTCTTGTGAGGCGTTGGATCTCTTTGGCAGCTTTGGTTGTGGGTTTGAAGGGTGCGAGTGATGGACGGAGTGATCTCCGGTGACGGCGGCGGTGGTGTGTGAGTCCATGGCGGAGGTGATGGGAATTGCAGGTAGCTTTCTATTTATATGACGGTTACCGTAGATGAAGACGACGGTGAGAGGTGGTGGCTGGAGGTGGAGCTGATGGTGATAGTGTGGTGGACGGCTATAATATTAAAAAAAACTAGGTGGGATCAGGTCGTCATCCATTTTCTTGGTTCCATCCTTGGATGAGCGTCCTCCAAGGACTCTAACCTGACGCTGGACTCTAACCTGACGCTGATGCGACAGATCGTCCTCCAGAAAGGTCCGTCACTCACACCGAGTAGCCTCAGCTGGTCAAACACACGGGGAAAATTTATCAGTGGTACAACAGTAATGTCACCCAGGAACAGGCGCCTCTCCCAGCAGCAACACCAATGGCGAAGAGAAGCTTCTCTCTTCATCCCAATCTCACAATCAAACATTCTCCTCTCTCCAACCCTAAATTCTTCTCTTCAAACAATGGTCCAGAATCCACCCATCCACAGCAACTCAAAAACCTTCACATACTACTACAACAAGGCCAAACCCAAACAGCCAAGACTCTACTCAAATCCCTAATAACTTCCAATTCCAACACAACCCCTTCTCATATCTACATTCTTTATCCCAAAAAGTCCCATTTTTTTTCAAGCTTCATCTTATCAGTTTCTGCTGAATCAAATCTCCCAAAAGAAAGTCTTGATCTTTACATGTTAATCAGAAAAGACAACATTTTTCCTTCTCTTGCATCCTTTAACTTACTCCTGGAGTGTTTGGTTTCTTGTGGGCAGTATGTTACAGTGTTGGAGTTGTTTGACCATGCTGTTAGTGCAAACATTAGGGTTGATCAATTTACTTTTGGGAAAGCTGTTCAGTCAGCTGTTAAGATTGGGGATGTGAGAAGGGGTATGGAGTTGATGGATTACATGAGGGGTTATGGGGTTAGTGTTAGTAAGTTTGTGTATAATGTTTTGATTAGTGGGTTGTGTAAAGAGAAGAGAGTAATGGATGCACGTAAGCTGTTTGATGAAATGCTTGAGACGCGTGTGGACCGTGTGGTGGCGGATAAGGTTACGTTTAATGCGATAATTGATGGGTATTGTAAGGTGCGTGATGTGGATGAGGCGTTTCGGATTCGGGAAAAGATGAAGGGAAGTAATGTGGAGGCGAATCTTGTGACGTTTAACACGTTAATTAACGGGCTTTGTAGAGCGAAAAGGATGGATGAGGCGAAGAAAGTGTGGGAAGATATGAAGGATCACGGTTTTGTTCCGGATGGATTCAGTTACAGTTTTATGTTTGACGGGTTTTCAAGATCGGGTGATTTGGATGCTCTAGTGTAGTTGTATGAACAGATGGATAAGGATGGTATTCGTATTAATGCGTACACGTGCGGCATTTTGTTAAACGGGTTATGCAAAGGAGGGAGAACTAACAAGGCTGAGGAGATTTTGGTAAAATTACTCGAAACCGGGCTTGTTCCAACTGAGGTGATATTCAACACGATCGTTGATGGTCACTGCAGGGAAGGTAAGATAGAAACGGCCCTTTTGATGCTCGAAAGAATGAAGTCATACGGGTTAAAGCCAAGCTGCGTTACCGTCAATTCGGTGATCAACCAGTATTGTCAGTCTGGTAATCTTGTTGAGGCGGAAAAATGGATAAAAACGATGCCGGAAGTGGGCATTTCTCCCGATGTGGTGACATACAACATACTGATCGATGGCTTCGGGAGAAACTTTCAGTTTGATAAATGTTTCGAACTCCTTGAAAAATGGAGAGTAATGGGTTGATCCCGAATGCCGTAAGTTACGGTTCTATCGTGAACCATTTATGCAAGGATGCAAGGCTTGTCCAAGCTCAAGCGGTTTTCACCGATATGATAAGTAGAGGCGTTTTACCAAATACGAGAATATATAATATGCTGATTAATGGATACTGTAACAAGGGAATGATACAAGATGCTTTCGAGATTTTTGAGCAAATGTCGAGCGATGATGTAGTTCCGATGTTGTGTACGTATAATACGCTGATAAACGGGCTATGCAAAAACGGTAGAGTTGAGGAAGCCGAAGAACTGGTTTCGAATATAGAAAATAACAATCTCATACCTGACGTAATAACGTATAACATCCTAATATCTGGCTATTCGGTGAAGGGGAACATCCGAAAGTGTTTAGAGTTATATGAGAAGATGAAAGTATCGGGAATAAAACCTACGGTTAACACATATCATCCGCTGATTTCCGGATGCAAAAAAGAGGATTTAACACTTGTAACGAAATTCATCAGTGAAATGTCGCAGATGAACTTAAATCTTGACCGTGTGCTACATAACGAACTGATTCGTTTTTATGCGGAGTGTGGTTTTGTTGAGAAAACCTTTGCATTACACCGTGAGATGGTTAATAACGGAGTTGTTCCTGATAGGATGACATACAATAGTTTGATCATAGGGTATTTGAAGGAGCGAAAGATTCATGAGTCGAAGGATGTTATTGATCAAATGAAGGCAATGGGATTAGATCCGAAAGTGGATACTTATAACACGATGATTAAGGGTCTATGTGAGATTGAGATGTTTAGTGAAGGGTATATTTGGTACCTGGAAATGGTTGCAAACGGGTATTTTCCGAGCGTAAGCGTTGCTCGTGATCTTCGAACTGGTCTCGAAGAGGAAGGAAAGTTACAAGAGGTTCAAATAATGGACTCCGAAATGAGTGATAAAGGATTGGATTGTTCTTGGTGCAAATGAGGATATATGGTTGGGGAAAGTGTAGATACCCTGTATTATAATTTCTCCAAATGTAACTTGTGTATTCTGTTCTGGAGTTGCTTCTAACTTAATTGTATATCTTTTAATCTTACCCCATAGATTTAACTTCTTTGAAGCCATGAAGAACTTAATATATAACAAATGCCATATTATGTTACTGTTGTTCTTTCAAGCATGTGTCTTGGTGGTATTTTGACCCACCCCTATAAGTTGTAATCTTGTAATACCTTGCATGTACAGGTGGCAAAAATGGACTAGTCCACCAGGTTATAATAGGTTAAGTTGCCTTGAAACACTTTTGATCCCGAAACACTTTCGTCAAAAAGTAACTATTTGTTATTTTATTTATTAGGCTACATGGTATGGTTTCGAGCTCCAAGGGGCTCCATTGTGCCACCTCAATGCCACATCACCAATAGACAACCCCCCCTCTCACACATGCGTCTCGTCACTGCCCGCCATTGGAACCACGACCATTCAATAGCGCCCATGGTATGTGGGGGGGGGGGGGTTAATGATGAAGTTGTTGAGGTGGATGGGCAATGGCGCCCCATACCACCCAGCCTTAAATATTGTTACGTAGTCAAAACTTGGGCTAAAGGCAGCCAATATGGGGACTATATAGGTAGGGACTGAGGCATGGTTATGGTGTTTTTAGATTTTACATAGGGGATATGCATGCTGGAGATTGGTTTAAGGGGGGCAGTGTCATGGTTATGGGATTCATACATGTGAAGATGGTAGCAAATAATCAGTTAATAAGATTTGCAGAATAAAAATGACTTGAAGAAATTTGAATAAAATGTTGAACTGAATAGACTGGTTGGAGCCCTTGTAAAGAAGGGACTCCCCAAAAATTAGCATATGCCATTATGCACAACGCACACACAGTATTCTTTAGTAAAAGTAAAAGGCGAAAGAATAGTTCACTTTGTGTTCATTGCATGGCTGCATGTCTCTTTGAAGACCTATCTGCTTGCATTATATAGTCACTTTCACCTTTTGTGTTTTCAATAAGTAACCAATGTGGGACAAACACCAAGCTCACACTCCTCTTGCCACATCGTAGTAATGTAATCAAAACTAAAGCACGTCATCAAACGCTACTTGACACGTTGGGCACCTGACCTAGTTTAAAATTGGCCCGCGAGACTTTGAACTTCTCTTGACAGCATTCAAAAGAACATTTAAAGTTGAAATGTTCGAAGCGTTCTCATAAAGTTTCCAACGTAATCTAAGCATTCTTGATTCTTGATTAGTATAAATTGGTCTTTTGACCCAATATCCGACCCTCAACTTCCAAACAATGACTATCAGATGCTATTTCCCGCCGCATCATAGTAATGTAATCAATACGCTACTTGACACATTGGGTAGCCGGATCTAATTAAAATTGGGCCACAAGACTTTGAGCTTCTCTTAACCGCACTCAAACGAACATTTAAAGTTAAAATGCTCGAAGCATTCTTGTAAAGCTCCTAACGCAATTGACACACTACCCAACCCATCCATCTTGTCACCTCTGAACATAAACTAGGCCTTGAGAAATGTTGTATTTGAAAGGTATCAGATGCCTTCTCATCTTCAGTTCATTTATTGAAAACAGTAAATAATTTTACAAGAATGCAATTACCTGATTTAATAGGATAACTAAATGGTGTATTGACAAAGTAAAACTTATAAACTAAAAAATTGGTTGGAGCCCTTGAACAAGGGTCTCTCCAAAAATTGACATATGCCATTATTGTACAACAAGCACACGGTATTCTTTAGTAAAAGGCGAAAGAATAGTTCGCGCCCTTTTGTTTCTTTCAAGCAGCCAATGTGGGACACATCTTAAACCAGGCTCAAGAAGACCATTCCCTGTTTCGTTATCGAACCTTTTCTCCACTAATGATGATTCAGACCTACTATCAAAAGGTTTACCAACAAGTTGGTCGTTGATTCAAACAATCTCATTTCTCAGGACTCAGCATTTGATTGACCTTTGACTCTGCGGTTGACTTGTTTTCGGAGATGAGTATGGGCTGGGTGGGGTTATAATTATCGGTAATCTATATTTTGTTGTGTAGCTAACCAAATCAGAACCAAGTAAATCGATAACTACATCCATACGTGTAATGGCTTATCACTTCACTTGCAATGGGTCACCACACTGTGTTGATACTGATTGAGCTGGAGAGACTTTCGATTACTGAACCCATCCATAGGACGAGAAACAAAGATCAGCGGTTCACTTAGTTTATGTGTTGGTGCACACGCACCATGCGCACACGCACCATGCGCGCACACATTCAATATCAATGCATACATACACAAGAATTCAATGCTTCAGTTTCTTTTATACCAATAATCCAATAAATATACACATGCATACAGACTGTTGAACACCTATATACACACATCCTACTTTCTACCACATACACCCACCTCTAATACATACAACTGCCGAAGATATACATTCTCAGGAACATACATATACATATTGTTTAAGAATTGAAGAAACTTGCACATACAGAATGTTAAGAACTTAAGAATCATATACATATGCTCTACCAAACATACAATGATGATGAGCAACAAACACATTGATGATGATCAGCAACACATCATGATGAAGATAAGATGAGGCTTTGATGTGTACCTCATCCACATCCAGAACCCCATGGTCATGCACTGGTTTTTCTGACTGTTGATGATGAACCCGTCCGACAATCATGATGATATTCTGCATTGATGCTGCTGCTTATGCTTCTGCCGTTTATCGATGAGTGACGACGAAACTGAAGACCAACACCAAACAGAAGTTCTTGGGGTAAACACAATCTGCAGAACACCAAACCAAAGATTCTAATACATCGTTCGAGTTTCTCACGTACACCTTTTCTTTATTATTAAAGTTCAGGTTTTATTTGAGTTTCATCGAGATTGGACCGAACCGACCTGAAACCAGTTGCATAAGAATTTCAGAACTAGGGACTGCACCAATTATGCGATTATGGTGTGTTGGGTTTGTCTTAGTTTTGTTCGGGTTACATGGAAAGCTTTTTTATAAATGTAGAGTATTTATAAAAGTGGTTTTAAATATATTGAGGCATTATCACGAGCAATTTTACCTAGCATATTTGATTTTTATAAACTACTGTGGTCAACTCCTTGTAAATAGAGATGGTATAAAAATACAAAGAGTGATCAAAGCCAATCATATAACATATAATCAAACATAACGTTTCCAAATAACCGATGGTCTCCACAAAACTCTTCATTGATTCAACTAATGCAGGGTCTGGCATTATCCAACAAAGCTCAAACAAGTAAAATTGAAATTTTGACACGAAATATGAGTATCTTTCTAACAATTTTAGATTAAAGCAAGACAAAAACACATTTAACTCTCGGTCTGCTCCCTCAGCCGACGAATTGTGCTCCTCACGGTCACAGCACTTGCGGTACTGTTGAAAAGATTTAAAAAAAAAACATAAGTAGGTTGTAACACAAGTGCAGATAATTGTAACTAAATGTGAAAAAATAGTCGGGTTAACCAGGTTGAGTGGCGGGTCAGAACAGTAAATACTTTAACACGAAGCGAACAGGTTGAAAAAGATTGACCCGTTAACTCAATATTCAAATTTTTATATACTTAAAGCAATAGAGGGAGAAGAAGTGTTACTTCAAAGTGTAAGCACCGCCGGCTTTGACTTTACCACAGTCCTTGCAACCCCAAATCCCAACAGCCTTTCTCTTCACTGCATACTGTGTTATAAAAGTAGACGGTAGTTTAGCAACAGATGGCTCAAAGTGAGGAACACACAGGAAACTTTGAGTGAAAAATCTGGCTTTGTTGCTAGGTTCAAAAACATAAAACAAAAAGCCTGGCTTTACCTTGCCGCAGAATTCACAGAAAAATTTGCTGTGCTGGCTAACCTCCATTTTCTTGATCTGCTTTCTCAAACTAGCACCATAACGAGTACCTGAAGGTGGAAAATGTCCATAAAAGTAAGCCATCAGTCTCTAGATAAATTTGACGTCGTATTGAACTGTGTATAGTATAATGACATCTTATCCCCGGTGTTTATCAAAGACGATGCATGTCCAATCTAAGTAAAACAAATAAACTTTTAGTAGTTTGGGATAATTAAAATCAAATTGGTGAAACAAAACAACCGATCCACTGTTTACACATTCACAACAAAGTTCGTAATATCAGTGACCGATAGTTCTCAGTTAAAAAAGTCTTGTAAGACCAAAGATTTAACCAGCTTAACAACAAAAACTACTAGCATAATTTACATAAACATCAAGATTCTTTTCTTCATTACAAAAGTGCTGTAGAAGGCTTTATGTTTTGTTACATGAAAACACCAGAATCTATACACTGACAATACTAGCATATCAAAGGTCAATCTTTTCCAACAGTTGTAGCTGATATCTATCACTATCATTTACTACACATCTGTTGTAAAAGCAATACAGTAAAAAAATATCATTCATTTTCCGAATTCAGCATATTAGCTAAAACAAATAAAAATACAAAAACTGTAATACTAGGTCCATATCAATGCAATAATGACGAAACAGCAATTGATAAAGCAAAAGTCTTTACAATATGTTCATGACCATTTTCTTTGAGATGCTATATTTTAAACCACATGTAATACCAAACTTTACATATTTTGTGTAAAACAAGGACTTCAAAAAACAAAAGCAAGAAGCTTACCGTACTTTCCGACGATACCAGCCTTCTTTGTCCTCTTTGTCTGCACGTCCAATTTAACAAAAAAAAACAAAAGAAAGTTGGACACTTAGACATCACATAAGCATCAGCACTAACACAATCAAGATCAACTAAAAACTATATTCATACAAATAAAAGCATTTCTTCCGGTAGTTACACGTGTATCGTTTAATAACACAACAAAATCAAGTTGCATTTCCAGACTTCGTCACTGTATCATATTCAGCTTCCTATTGCAAGTATTTTGCACTTGTTGTTAAAAGATATTCACCTTCCGACTCGACTCGTTTTCATTTGTCAGATCAAATGATACAGGATTATAACACAGTGGCGGACCTACCTTAGGGACAGGGGTACAGTAGGGTAAATTTTGGGAAAATCTGACCTTTTTGACGTTTTTTCGATTTCGTTACCCTTTTTTATAAAACGTTGCCCCTACGAAAATTTTCTAGATCCGCCACCGTTATAATATTTTGAAAAATAGTGTGCAGGCCTTTATAAGTTCCGGTTTCACAGAAAACTTATCAAATACCAAATTTCAATAAACTTTAGCATAAATTCAAATACAACAAACTAATTCTGTCACAGTTTTCTAGTCCAATACAATTACTAACTTTTTCCTCATAATGTTTGACATTTATATAAGATTTAGGTTTAAAGTGATCCTATGTGCACTGAAATGCAAGTTCTTCTAGCAAATCACAAAACAACAAAGACGGAAACGATTGCGTTAAAACAATTACGAAACAGACATGATAAATGATAACTTCTCACAGAGATAGAGGTTACCATTTTGCAAGATCGGAAGAGAAATCTGCAGAGAAAACAAAGCGCAGCAGCGTGGACGGCGAGAAGAAGCTGAAACCCTAAATCGTTTTCGGTATTTATACGCAGGCACCATACGCTGATTTTTATAAATATTAATATTTTTTATTGATATAATAACCACTCAAAGTTATAAGTCACAGGGTTAGTTACTATACAAGTGAGTGTTAACATAGAAAACATTTTTTTAAATTAAAATTCTATTTTAAGAACGCATTTTAGTCTCAAAATTCAAAAAAAGAAAAAATTGTGATTGACGCTTGACAAACGTTGTGCCACCACAAGAGCTAAACACTCTCTAACGCAACACATGACATCTCTACAAGAAGGCTAGACTACATCCATTATTACCTAATCCATCAGGGTGACACAAGTGATGATTAAACTTAGTTCTCAATTAGAGAACCCAAGTCTCCCTATTATTATGCCACAAGTGGTGGATTACATAAAGTCACTTAGGCTATTCAGTATGAGAGACGGCACTGGTCTGGCGAGGTCTGTCTCGATTCGTCCACACCGCCCTTTTGGGCCCATTCCATCGCCCAACCGATGATTCCGACGCTCCTCCCTTTCTTTTGATTATTTTGTTTTCTTTTTTACTTTATCATCAAAGTCTCATATTATGCGCAATAGGTCCCTGAGGTTTTTTAAACTTTTTACAAAACAAATTTTAAACTTTAATTTCATTTAACTAGAGTAGGAATATAAATTGAGTTTTTGTGGTTGAATTAAATGGTTTAGATACTATTAATTTGAATATTATTTTATAGAAAAAGAGAGCCTCATCCTCCACACCTTAGGCCTATCCCTTGAGGCTCATAATCCCTATTTGATGATGTGGCTACCTACGTAGAGGCCCATCCCTTAAGGATAAGCCTCCTTCACACGTTATAACCTTATTAATATGAAATTTTAAATGTAGTTGTACCTTTAAGACTAATACATGTGGTTGGATATTTAACATTGTATCGTTAGATTGTTCATTTAAGCAAACATAGGCAAATCAAACATGGTTAGAAATAGGATCGGGAGCTAGGAGAACCAAGATCTCGAGCTAAACTTGTTGACATTATTCTACACTCATAACTATTCAATTTTTCAAGGTATAAGTTTCTGTTCAATTTAAAAATTTAAAAGGAATGATTCATTAAAATAATCAGTCACCATTTATATTGACAACTCTGAAATGTTCGAGAGTTTCTCTCTGCAATCCTTTTCCTTCTTCTTGTCGTTGCATATCTTGTTTACACATCTCCTCTTTGTTTTCGAGGCCCCTAGTGAGTTACAAATAAAGTTTGAAAGTGTCAAATCTTTAATGATTCCATCATCTATGATTGAGTTGCGAAATTCTAGATAGGTATCCTACATCTGAACCAAAGTCTTTCTAGTTAAAAAATCTATTTCTAGTTGCTCTGGAATAATTAGGAGATTCTTCAGGTAGCAACATGTTATTGGGTGATGACCCCGCTTATGGGGTCAAAATAATCAATACGCTCTAATAAGAAATATTTAAATATTTATCTCATCGATATCATTGATCTCATAAGCATCATACCAAATCCCATCAATCAAATCATTTTTTCGAGAAATATGAAACATCTAAGTAATACAAGTAAAGACATTTGTTCTTGATAAGAAAAAGGAAAAATGTGAACAGGGATTGAATTGATGATAAAATAGAATCCTAAGTTGCAAATAGTGATGAAAAAAGTGATGTCCTTAGCCACTATGCGAATTGAAAGCAATTTTCATAAACAATTTAGAACCTCTAGGGTTTGCTTGGGGTGACTCGACATGGCCGGTTTGATCAGATATTTCCTAACAACGTTATATATTTTGTCCTTTTTGGTGTCTACCCGTAAACTTTTTTGTCTTTATCACTAGTCGACTTTAAAAAGTTACCATATATATATATATATATATATATGAAATTATCATTTTATCCTTTTTCAAAAGGGCTGAGTTTTTGTTGCCTCTATAAAACAATTTAACATTGTGTGTTCGAATGTTAAATACATATTAATGTCTTTAACTGCCATAGTAAACAAATGTAACAATTCAGCTAGGTCTAATAAGACACTTAATTTGGTAAACGCTCCTTCTAAGGAACGTTCACCACAAATTTGTAACTTTTCATTATTTTTTTGTATGTTGTAGATGATGTCTTATCTTTTCGCCTTTTGCTGCACTTTTATTCTCATCTTGTTATTCTAATAACCGAAATTAACATTAAACCAGTTAATTCAATTACTATTTCTATTGAGGTTGCTTGCTTTCAGTTTTTTTTATGGTGTATCACATTTACTAGTTATTTATCACAAGCTAATAAAAGCATTCACACTGTATTAAAACGGATCACCAAATGGAATTTTCAAGCCAAAAACCAATAAACTCACAAACCTTCAATAATCATGTATGTCTCTATTCTCTAGGGGTGTTCTTCGGGTTTTTAATCGGGTTTTTAATCAGGTTTTCAAAGCTAAATATATAACCCGATAACCAACCTTTTCTAGGTTCGGGTTCTTCGGTGTTCGGGTTAAATGATTCGGGTTTTATCGGGTCGGGTTAGATCGGATTTCGGGTTAGAAAATCAGCTAAAAAGGAGGTGTTATTCTTTCCGTTTAGAAGGGTTTGTCTGGCTATATTTGGGTTGCAAATGGATATGCAATGTAGACTTGGGTTTGTTGAATACTTGACATACACATAACACATCAAAACATGTCATTATATATTATATTAATTTAAACTTTTAAGAAGATATGGGTGAAATAGAAAATGATTATAAAGTGAGAAAATTTTACCTAGGAAGTAGGGGGGAATCAAGGAAACGATAAATTGGAAAATCACATTATATGTTTGAATTCCTCGGGTTATTCGGGTGAACCCGAAACATAGATTTTTAATCCAAACACCGACCCAATAACCTATAGTCGGGTTCGGGTATTGCCGTTTATCGGGTTCAGGTTAATCGGGTAAGCTAGTTTTTCGGATCGGATCATCTCGAGTCGGGTTCGGTTTTCAGTTAAAAAGAACACCCCTACTAATCTCCTTCCTCTACTATGATTTTTCCTGTATTATAGGAAAACTAGATCTAAAAATTTACACTGTTAACTAGATATAAAATTTAGATATTTATAAGAAAATCAAAATCTAATCTAATTTTTAAATAGTGAAACGTGTCCACATGTAATTGGTCCTCTCACTAGTATCCAATAACTTGGATACATCTTGGTCCTGGGCCCCACTCATCGGGTTTAAACGGCCGAAACTTAGGGTCTCTGTTTTAAATTCCCTGAGTACAACATCTGATGCACGACGTACAACAACATCATAAACAAAATCACTCACCAAAGAATTCACAGCTCATAGGTATCATCTGTCTTCTTCATCTCTCAACATCTTCATCTGATTCATCTCTCAAGTTTTCGATCCGATTTATGACGAATCCGACCTGCATTGTTCTGATCTGATCAGTTCGCACACAACTCGACAGTTCAAGTTTCGAATCACTGATTTCGATTCAATCTGTTTTAGTTTTGTAGGGATTCAAATTGCACCAACATTTTCCGGATCTGAGTGTGTATTGTGATTCAACGAAGATCTGATTCGGTGAAATATGGCGGTTTCGATTTCGAGCATCAGCGAGGAGCTCGGCGAGATTGATGGACAGATTGCTGATATTTTTCGAGCACTCTCGTAAGCGATTTCGTCATTTTAGCTTCAATTGTGTGAGGATGGTTATATTGTTTGTTAGATGCATATGCTAGATAGTAGAATTGTGTGAGGATCATGTTTATGTGGATGTGTGTGTGTGTATGTAGTAGATGCATATGCTAACTAGTCAAATCTAGATCTTAGGGTTTAGAGGCTTGGTAAATTGAGAAAATCAAATGTAGGGATGAGATTGGTTTCATAGCTGTACCGAAAATACCGGTACCTAATTTGAACAAAACTGGATACCGAACACGTACCGAATATATTGGTACGGTATGGGTACGGGTACGGGTACGAGTATTTCAGTATGGTACCCGCTTTGGTACGATTTTGTTTCTATATTATTTTGGAGCACTCGTACAAGTACTACATAGGTAAAATCGAGTACCAACACAATACAGGTACTAAATAGGTAAAATCGGGACGAGTACCAATACGATACGGGTACCAAATAGGTAAAAACGATATGAGTACCATAATACTAAATAAAACATAATATAAAAAAGAAACTTTTAAAGTTCTATATAAAATTCGGTACCAATACATGTTTTTACCCGTACCCGTACCAATACCAAAAGTACCGAATACCAAAATCAATAAAACGTGGTACCGATATATGTACCGAATATACCTAAAATCGGTACGGGCACGGGTATTTGGGAAAAAAAGCTATCCCTAGTCAGATGTTTAGTTTGATGTACATGAGCTTGCAGAGACTTGATTGCTCTTTAGTTTGGTTATGAGACCTTAGGTTTTAAATATATCTGGTAAGCTAAATTGAAAAAATCTTTGTTTCATTGATTTGGCAAATGGATTCATACTAACATTTATGTAACCGTCTATTTTGTGTTTATTAGAATGATTCAGCTTTGGTTTTTATGATCTTAAACCTAAAACTTTTCAATGCTAATGTATATGTAATGTTCAGATTGACAAAGTAGAATTGTTGTTTATTTGAATTAGGGGTGTTCACGGTCCGGTGTCTAGGTCTAACCGTGAGCCAAACCATTAGTAACAGTTTTAAATAATCAAAAACCGTAGCCGAATCATTGAAATTTAAAACGGAAACCGTTACTAAAGTTTTGGTTCCGGTTTGGACATTTGTTATAAGTGTATAAAATTTAAAATATAAAAGCTGTAAAAAAATTAATACGGGTTACCCATTTACAAGTTGTCAAATTTGAATGCAGTGTTTCAATTTGGATGAAGAATATCCAAAAAATTAGTCCAGGTTATTGAAAAAAATTGTCACTAGCAATATTAATATGAGATTTTAAGATTATGAAAGATAAATAGTCTCTAGTACTACTAGATGAATTGAAATTGTTATATATACATACATATATATATGCACACACACATATATATATGTCTCAATCGTACGGCCCGGTCCGGTTTTTATACGATCGGCTTTCGGTATAAACCGTAAACCAAACAGTTCACTGTGCTTTGAAAATTTTGAAATCGACCAACCGAAATTTAAATGACAAAACCAACCGCAAAAGCATACCGTTAACCACTTTGGGTGGTTTCACGGTTTTAAACTGAACCATAAACGCCCCGTAATTAGAATGATGCAGCTTTGTTTTTTTATGATCTTAAACCTAAAAGTTTTCAACGCTGATGTGATTCAATTTTGACACAGAAATGGATTTCAAAAGTTTGAGAAGATCAAAGACGCAAGCAGGCAGAGTAGGCAGTTGGAAGATCTCACTGGAAAGATGCGGGAATGTAAAAGGTAACTTTTGATGATTTCGTATATTCATCAAGGGAAGTGGAGTAATCCTGTTGGGACAGTCACTCAACAGTCAAGTGGAACCGGAAGAGATTTTGAGCAAACCACTCTGTGCTTACTTTTTAAAAAAAAAAAATCTTGTTTAAACTGCTGCCATAAGTTATTGTTAAATTTATGGCTAAGATTGTTTCATACGGGTAGCAACCGAATTATATATTATTTCATTTTATTCTTAACATTCACCATGCGCGCACAATGTTTTAACAATATCTATTTATGGACTGCCCAATAAATGTTTTTAAGGTGGTATGTTTCACATAAATGTTACTTACATTCCTTGATGAGTTAATCTAATATACAACATTTTGTTATTTTCAGGCTTATCAAAGAGTTTGATAGAGAAGTTAAGGAACTAGAACACACAGTTGATCCTGATACCAGCAAGATACTGAATGAGAAAAAGCAGTCAATGGTGCAGTCACATTTCAAATTTTGTTTGTGTACAATACACATGACTGCATTGTTCTTTATCTGATAAAAATATTCCACTTTTATTCAGGTCAAGGAGCTGAATTCATATGTTGCACTGAAAAAACAGTGAGTCCTTCAATCTTCATAAACACCTACCGAACTCATCTTTGTAGTGGCTAGGGGTGCAACCGAGCCAATTGAGCCCGAGCCCGAGCTCGACCAAGCTCGAGCTCGATTAACTTATGAGGGCTCGAGCTCGAGCTCGATTAACTTATGAGGGCTCGAGCTCGAGCTCGATTAACTTATGAGAGCTCGAGCCTGGCTTGTTGGTAATTTCTCAAACTCAAGCTTGGCTCGTTTATTATCTATTAATTAATATACTAAATAAAAATAATATAAATAGTGAAGCTCGGGCTCAGGCTCGTTTACTAAACAAGCTTATTTTTTGGTTCGGGCTCGGCTCGTAAACAAGTTTAAATAAGCTTGGCTCGGCTCGTTTACTAGACAACTTTAAAAAAGGGGCAAATGTTATTAAATAGAAATAGAAACTAATACTACATTAAGGCTTGACGAGCCTGACGAGCTTCACATGCTAGGCTCGAGCTCGGGATCGATAAATAAACGAGCTTTATTTTAGGCTCAAGCTCGGCTCAGGCTTGATAAGGCTTGGCTCGTTTCGAGCTTTTTCTCTTTGCACCCCTAGTAGTGGCCCATGATTATTTCATATTTATGCGGTTCTTAAAAGTGACTACAAAAAAGTCTTTTCTCATCTTGTTGTTTTATTATATGCCTTTTCAATCATGTATAAATAATCATGAATTTAATTCTTACCCACCATTGTTGTTAATTCATCTGTGTTTTTGTTGGATGATTTAGATATGCAACCAACATTCAAAATAAACGCGTTGATCTCTTTGGTGGGCCCGCTGAAGGATTTGAGGAAGATAATGGCTTACAAGCCTCATGTAAGAACCTGGTACAGCATTAATCGCTGTAATCTCATTCCATCACTTATGAGTAACATTTAAGAGATTATGTTTATATTTCAGCCATGACAAACCAGCAACTAATGGATCATGGTCATCAAATGATGGATGAAACTGACCAAGCTATTGAACGGTCAAAAAAGGTTAGTATCTTCTCATAAACAATTCTATACTTTGTAACAAATGCATGGGTATAAAATAATCATATGAAGAACTAGTATTGTAGACTAAGACAGGATCATATCATATACAAACCATATTTAGTACAGAAACTATAGGAACCAATAGTTGTAAGGGTATTTTTGTCTTTTTCATTATACATGTTAAAAATCCCTAATTTCATGCTTTTTAAATTTTGTAGATCAGTAGCAACACATTCCAATTACATAACCATCATAGAACAAGTTCACCTCCTAATAGGATTTCAATATTAGCACAAAAGAAAACAACAGTAGCGCATAACAATTGCATATAAAATTAACATCATATATATAGATTTAAAAATCAGCAGAGTTGTAAAGCACCTATTGGTAACTTTTTAGAAAATGTCATTTTTCAAAGAAATATATCAAAATTATACTTATATTAAAGATATAAAAAAACTTGATTTTATAGTATTATTTAAAAAAGTAATAATAAAGTATGTAAAAGTTATTTTTAGTTTTAAAAAGTTGGTGGAATTATTTTTAATGGAAAATGACTAAAATACCCATATTTCTTATTATGCAATATAGTAATTGTTAACGATGATGTGTAATCAATTTTAGCTCTTGATTCAATTAATCAACATTCAGGATCTCTTCTTACTGTATTTAGATAACATAATGTTTGTACTGGATCTTAACTCTGTATACTAATGCAATAATATCCATGTCACATTTGCCCATAATTTTGCATATTTCCTGACATATTTTAATAGGCTGTTCACGAGACAATAAATGTGGGAACCGAGACTGCAGCAGCACTTAAAGCACAAGTATGTCACCTTACCTTGTTGAATCGTTCATTTTTTTTGAACATGTGGAGAATTAACATTATTGGTTTATTTTCAGACAGAACAAATGAGTAGAATTGTTAATGAACTTGATTCAATCCATTTTTCAATCAAGAAGGCTTCTCAATTAGTGAAGGAAATTGGTAGGCAGGTAAATCTCTGAACTATTAACCACGCAATTTGTTATTTTTTATTTTTTTTTATCTCTTGTTCTTTCTAATTGCTCATATTAGTTAACTCACTATGTAGGTTGCAACTGACCGATGCATCATGGCTTTGCTCTTCCTTATTGTGGTTGGTGTTATATCTATAATTATTGTGAAGGTACATTCCTACTTTTTTAATCTTATTTATACCATTTTACAATAACTATGCTTGAACTTTTCTTCTTCTTTTTAGATGAATTTTAAGCTAAATAACTAAAAAGAAGCGTAAAATGTCATTTTCGTCCCTGAGGTTTGGCCACTTTTGCGACTTTCGTTCAAAGGTTTGTTTTTTCACATCTAGATCCAAAAGGTTTGAAATCTTGCCATTTTCATCCGTCTCGTTAACTCCATCCATTTTTCTCCTTTAAATCAGAGGTATTTTTGTACATAAAGTGAAAAAGACCGAATTGCCCTTTAAGTGAATACTTGTACATTATGCTAAATGCTTGTACATAAAGTGAAAAAGACCGAATTGCCCTTTAAGTTAACAAAAAAGAGGGAAATACCTCTAGGAAATTGAATGGAGTTAATGAGCCGGATGAATGAATGGAGTTAACGAACCGGAAATACCTTTTGGATCCACATGCAGAAAAACAAACCTTTGGACGAAAGTCGCAAAGCTGGCCGAATCTCAGGGACGAAAATGGCATTTTACTCTAAAAAGAATATCTCGAATTTTTTGTCATCTTTAATCCTTATCTGATGTTATGATCTCTAAATTACAGCTTGTTCATCCGAACAACAAAGACATTCGCGATATTCCCAGATTAGCCCCTCCTGCTCAAAACCGAAGACTTCTATGGATCCATGATTAACGGAATCCAAAGCATAAGTTTACAGTCTAAGTGAATTTATTCTTGGTAAAACTCGTTGATTACAAGGAAACAGACTGCAAATCAAGTGATTAGTCCAATATTTGTTTTCTGTTAGCGGTTATTGTTTGAGAAAGTTTTCGCCTTTTTGGATCGAGGGAGATTTGTGTACAATATTCACACTTTGCCATTCTACCTGGTCATACTAAGACATTTTACAAGTGTTGTGTACCAATTTACAACCTTAGTTTCTATTTGTATGTCTTGTCGTTTGTTATATGTATAAACGAATCATGTATAAGCGAGAGCGTGTTTCCACTGCCTCGTTTCATCTCTTTGTATGTCTTATTTTTGATGGTTTAGTTGTGGTTTATGGTATTATGACTTTGACCATTTAGTTTGCATTGCAGTTCTTCTTATGTTAGCTTCCCCATTTAGCCCTGTTATCGCAAACCTCTTTAAGTCATAGTTTTGTTATTCTATCGTGCCTTAAGCGGCCACTCACTTCAACACAATAAAATGTAAATTATCGAGAATCTAAATATAGAAATAAAATAACTAACAAAAATCACACGAATAAATAAATTCTATTTGACTCTGCATCTTTAAGTGACTCAATAAGATAGACTAAAACGTTTCAACTTCCCAAAGATTCAATCCATAAAGAATTGTTACAAATCTTTATACTTGAATTTGAGTCATGTTTTACAGTAAAACTCCATTTGGTTACCTACCATAAAGACAGACAACAGACAAGCAAGCAAAAAAACTATAAACATACAACATAACAAAAGAAGTGATGGGGAGGTAACATAGTGAAATATAATAGATATATAGAATCACAAGACCACATATAAGTACATATAAAAAACACAAACAATGAAAAATCCACCCACACTATAAGAAAATCTACGATTCTACCCCAATTCTGAGATCAAGAGATCATTCTTCTAATAGTCTTTAACCTTAATCCTACGCCGCCACAAACCCCTATCTTGGAGCATGTTCTCAAAGAGGTGTACCTCTAGCAAATCCTGCTTGATCCGCTCATCTCAAGTCACCTTGGGCCTACCTCGACTCCTTCTCCCTTCCACAATTAAGCCTTCTATTGCTCTAATTGGTGTTGTCGACTCCTCCTCTTTACATGTTCAAACCATCGCAATCTCCCCTCCTTTATCATATCCGATATATTAGTTACTCCTAACTTTCCCTAAAAACCTCATTTCTTATCCAATTTAACCTTGTGTGCCCACACATCCATCGTAACATCTTCATTTTGCTATCTCCATCTTTCACGCTTGTGCCTTCTTGATGGGCCAACAGTCTGTCCCATACAACATAGCAGGTCTAATCGCAACGCTATAAATTTCCTCTTTAATTTAGTAAGAAACCTTTTATCGCACAAAACTCCAGTGGTTGCTCTCCCACCTATACTAACGATCCTGAATACAACGAGCTACATGATAGACATAGACATGTTTATCAATGGAATGACTTGTGTCTTCCTGTTTTAATAGATTTTTTAATTCAAATAAAATAAAGTTTATGCTATATATTCATAACAATGAAAACATTAAAAGTTAATCAGTTTTGAATTTTTTATGACAAACTATTTACACTAATAATAATGTTCTATATAATAGCAGTCACATTTTAATTGTTTAAATATTTTAAAAATTAGTCCATTACAAAATTTCCATTAACAACTCCTAGTGAGCACCAAGGTGGGAACCCACATGGATGTAATTTCTTGATAACTTCCTTATTAGTACGGAAATATACAAACCGTGTGGACCACCCTTTTTTTTTCATTTTTCAACCTTAACTTATGTTTCTCGAATTTAACTTTTGAAATATTCTTTATCTTTTTTTATGATATAAGTTAAATACTATATTAAAATAACTATTTTGGCATTAATTTCACATGAGTTTGTTTAGAGATGGTCCGACCTATTTGAGTCCTAAAGTTAAGTTTTTGGGCTGTTTGATGTGTAACACCCCAACCGATGGCGGAAACATCGGGATGAGACGAAAACGAGATTGCTCATTGCTCACAACATTATTAAGTGACAATAATTAATTAAACCATATTTCATTTCATAAGAATTGTCAAATACATCAATGTAACAAAACAAAGAACAATCTAACATTTGCAAAGTTATAACAAAATTGATACGTCGACATTAAACCTAACGTCTAATTTGTGTGTATCTAGTCCTTGCTATATTGTTTTCATAGCGTCATCTCCTTCAACCTGTAACATATTTTAAAATAAAGTCAATGCAAAAGCAAAGGCGAGTACACAAGTTTAAGCATAGCATACGTATACGAATAAAGTTTTAACAATCCTCATGGCAACTAAATCTATACAAGAGCAATATCAAGGCATGCAATGCTAATAATCAAACCCGTAACGCAATCACGATGTTTTAACATGACCTCACGTGTTAAGCGATGGAGGTGGATGCGTGAATTCCTATAGCGCTAAGCATGTCAAACAAGGCTAAAAATAGTTAATGACTAAAGCACAGCACAACGTTTATCCCCAGACAAGCAACAAGTATACGATTCAAGTAGTCATGTGTATAGGATTGTTTGTGCGTTTCATAAAGTTTAAGTGTTTGTGATTTTTGTATATGGAAACATGTTACACCCAAAAAGTGATATAAAACAAATGTGGGTCGAGTGTACTCACAGAATTGCTAAGTCTTCTTTGGAAATTCCACGACGAGTTGATGAGTGGGAGAAAAGGGGACGCCGAAGTCACCTTAAAGGCAAACGAATGGGTATAAGTAAACGGAAATTATGACGGAGGATTTGATTTGAAGTTGATTGAACGTATATATGTATAACATAGTCTATACGACGATTCTAGGTTTGAATTTATTAATATATTATAGGTATGCTGTCAAAATAATAAGTAATTATATATACCTTTGAATTCAATGTGTTATCTCTAGTTGTCGACTATAAAGTATATACATATACATCTTTCATGTCGTAACGGTAATATATATCTCGTCGTTAAATAAATATATTTTGTCGAAATATATAACTCATATGTATCTTGTCAAAAAAAAGTATTATAGATATATATATACATATATATCTATATATGTTGTAGTAGCGAAATATATTTGCCGAAAGGAAGTATTAGATATATTTATATGTTTTGTCAAAACGTGTAATGTATACTTACATATATGTTGTCGAAAAAGTCTAATAAGTAAAAATATATATCTTGTCGCTCGGTATATTTAAGTAGATACGTTTCTTCGATAAGCGTACTAAATATATATATATATTTCATGTCGAAAGATATGATTAAATAAGTATATACATTTTGTCGATAAAGTGTCATGTATAATATATTTTGTCGAATAAAGTATCGTGTATAATATATTTTGTCGAACAATATAATTAAATAAATATAATACTTTGTCAAAAATTGGGCAGAGTTTCCCCTTGTTTTTGGACGATCCCGACAATCTAGTTGTCGATTAAATGTTTTCAAAACGCAACAATAACGAAACAATTTATATAATTACGTCTACAAATTTTATAAGGTTCGATTACGTGATTATAACACTAATTAAATACAAAACAATATAAATAATAACATAAAAATTTGCGGCGTTAAAAGTATACCGTGACGTGTTTTGATTGGGTTGACTAAAGCATTGACTGAACTTGGCCCCGAACACCGAACCGAACATCGAATCTGACTGGTTTGACTGGCGTTGACTGTTTGACCAGGTTTGACTTTCGTTGACCAAGTTGACTAGGTTTGACCGAACACCAAACGAGACCCGAAATCGAACTAAGACTTTCACTGACTCACTGCTAACCCGAACCTCTGCACCGAGACCCGAACCCGCTGAACATGAGCCGTGATCTTGACTGAACCGAGATTCGACCCGGAGCTGACCCGAGTTGACCGGCAGTTGACTGAGTTGACCGGGACGCCCAACTAAGTCGGTTGACTGTTCTTGACCGAAACCCGAGCCAAACATGAACTAAAATCCGAGCCAAGACCGAACCGAATCTGAAACAATAACCACTGAACTTGAATCGAAATATAAACAAACAAAACCTGAACCAAGAAACCGAAACCTGAACTGAGATTGAGCCGAGTGACACCAACTGAACCGAGTCTCACATGACCCGAACTAACTTGAATCTGGTTATGTTAACCGACCCACGACTGAACCGGGTTGCATCGAGTTGACTCGGTCGCAAAACCTGACTCGAATCTTACGAACAAACACTAAACCGAACTCAAACTGAACTGCAACATCGCCCAAATGGAACCAACGCTGACTCGGGTCTACCCGAACCCGAATCTGGACTGAAGGGATTCAACTCATACCTGAACCATGATGGACCTGAACCGAGTTGGTCCTGAACCGAACTCGAACCTGAAAGAGTTAACCCGAAACTGGGTCATCACCACTGCCATGACCGCCTCTGTCGTGACCACCACTTCCGAACCCGAGTCCGATCCCAACTCGAGCCAAACTCACCACCATCGTCGCCGTGAGCGGCGTTTTGGCTGACAGAACCGCCTTTGGCGGTCGACATTGTCCTCGAACACCACCATACCGCCGTCTCTCTTTCTATTCTGTCTCTGCAGCCGCATGTTGCCCTTGAGATGGTACTGCCGCTGTTGTTGTCACCGCGAATCGCGGCTTCTGCCGCTGATGCCGCCGCTAAACACGGCTTTTGCTGTTGTTACGCCGCCACCCGAATGGTGGCCGGTGATTCCGTTGCGGAGGGAGGAGGGCGAGGGGGTTCATGAGGTGAGAGGTTGAGAAGGAAGGTGAGTGAGGTGTGTGTGAGCGGCTGAGTGCTCTGCTAGTGTGAGTGTGTGTATATATTAGGTTTAATTTAGGTTAGGGTTTAGATAGGTTTAGGTAGTGTGTTGGGCCAAAGCCTGTTAACCCGTTCTAACGTTTTTGAGTGGCCCGGACGCGATGAAATAGCGTATAATTTTATTTAAGTTTTTAAGCACGGGAAATAAATGTAAGACATCAAAAATATCGCGTTCGGTTGTCGTTTCGTTAAAAACACGTAAAAATGCGCTGTTTCCGTTTTTACACCGTTTTTCGATCCGATTGTAGTTGCGACTCAGGAAATAGAAAACGAGCGTGAATTTTTATAAAAATAATAAATCTTGGAAATACGAGGCGTTACATGATGATTTCTAAATGGGTAAGTGAGTAAGAAGTCTAAACCATTAAGTGATGAATTAAAGATCTAGATTGTTAAAAGCCGGTATAATGATTAACTATTTAGAGGGAAATGTCTGACCAATTCAGATAAAAGGTCTTAACCATTTAGACTCAGTATAATGTTTAACCATTCAGAGGCAAATGTCTAAACCATTCAGACACCTGCTCGTGAAACAAACAGTCTTAACCATTAAGTGTTGAACCAGTAAGAGGTTGATCTGAACTATTAAGAGCTGAAACAAACAACCCTTTAATTAAAGAATGAAGATTCTTTTTAATAGAAATACGATAATTTACATTGTTTAAACTCTTGATCATACTCCGATTCCATAACTTTTGTTCACCATATAATTTTTCGATGTCCTTATTGGCAAATGGTCAAACGGAGGTCCTTATTAAACTTTGTGGTTCACCTTGAGTTTCACATTATGATGGAGATGAAACATGTAGGTATGCATCCTTTGTTTTAGTCCCAAAAATCTTTTAGTCACAAAATCATCGTCATACAATGCATTATGGTTAATGATAGGTGAAAGCTGAGTGTGTATATATATATATATATATATATATATATATATATATATATATATATATATATATTGTGAGAAGGATAAGAACCGTTAGATATTTAATCTAATGGTTGAGATTATAGTGACAATTCTGTAAATAGTGTAGACTATTAAACTAACTAATTTTTTAAATTAAGGGTATAAAGGTAAATTTAACATTTTTAAATTAGAAAACATGTAAAGTTCCCTCCTTCTTTTTTAAACGTCAATAACTTTTTATACGTAACTCTTTTTTTTTTAAAAATTACATCATAATAACGAGTGTTTTTTATCTTTAATATGAGTACCATATTGATATACTTATGTAGAGAAAAAAAAATACGTCTCGCTTGGATGTTTTAGTCCATGGTGTTTTTCTATGTTCATACAGTGGTGTTTTAAATTGTAGGGTGTTATTTATGTTATATTTCTGTTCTTCGTAAGATGTATGCCTTCAATATACATGCTGTGGTGTTTTTATGAGTTAGTGTGTTATTCCTGCTATATTTAATGTGAGGACAAAGGTCCTTGCATTGCTGTTGTTTCTGGTGTCTTCAGTAAGTTTCTATTGCTTTTAAAGAGTCAGGGTGTTATTTCTATTTTTATTTACTTAGGGGGTTATTTCTGTTTTGATTTTGATTAAAATGTTGACTGATGTTATATTAGGGTGTTATTTCTGTTATATTCAATGTTAGGTTGTTCTTTAAGATGTGTGTCTTCAATATAACTATTGTGGTGTTTTTATGAGTTATGGTGTTATTTTTGTTATATTTCTGTTTTTTATAAGATGTATGACTTCAATATACATGTTGTGGTGTTTTTATGAGTTAGGGTGTTGTTTCTGTTATATTTCTGTTATTTATAAGATGTATGTCTTCAATATACATGCTGTGTTGTTTTTATGAGTTAGGGTGTTATTTCAAATAAAAAAATCCCTACAATAACTGCGAAAAATCGGTTGCATATATTCATTCCATAATTAGATTTTATTAGTTAAATTACACTTATACCCTAAACTACCAAAATAAAAAGGGACACATGTCACCTTCAAAATCTTTCTTATTCTTCTCACACTTTTAAATTTTCTTACATGAACCTCTACCTATATATATATATATTATATATGGTAAAGTTCATTTGTGAACAGCCCACTTGATAGTGAACTGTATGAACTAATCCTAGTCCTTGATTATTAATACACATGTGTAAATCAATGGCCAGGATTTGATGATAAAATACACTAGTGTATTTTACGATTTGATGATGAAATCCTAGTCATACACATGTGTAAACCAATTGTCAGGATTTGTTCACTCAGTTCGCAAATATACTAGCATTCACTCTGGTATATATATAATTGAATATATTTTCTGATTATTTTCAAACAATTAGTATTAGTTATTTAACAATTATTTATATCCGATATGTTTTTCAAAGTATATGTCAAAACCACTTAATGGATCAAAGATACTTTTTTTCTCAAACGATCTTGTTTTCGTTAAAGTTTATATCAGAATATCCAGAAAACAATATTATGTATTTAGTTTTTCTTTAAAGCTAACAATCACAAATTATTTAAGAAAAACTTGATTAAGTTTTATATTAAATACAACAATAAAAAAAAAAAAAAGATTGCCTAGCTGAAATGATTTCATTGGCCCACTTATTAAAATAAAAATTCTTGGATTTCTTTCATGTTGTGACTCCAAACTGCATTTTATGACCACAACATGCACCACCGGCGCAATGTTTCGTGGTCATGGAGGTGGCACGGCTGCTGCTCACAATTACCTTATTATGTAACACACCCATGATTTTTTAATCAAACGTTTCAGAGGCATGATCAAGATTTATATCTAACAACGACGATAGCTTTCTTTTTCACGGGTGCGGATGCCCCCTTCCTTTGGTAATGATCTTAGATACTAGTGGGAATGTGGAATGGTGCCCATTACAAAATAGTCTTGGCAATCCATAGACCACTTATTGCTTTTCAATAATTAAAAGGAAAACTTTTGACCTCAAGAAAAAGGTGTTACCCTGTTACAATACACAATATAATATAATATTACAATGTTTGTAACTAAAAAGGTACGGGAATTCATTGACCTTTTGACCGTTTTCAAAAGGGGTTGAGGTGTTCATTGAAGAGGGTGTGAACATCTGTTCTTGTAGCATTCAGTGGCGGATCTATAAAATCAGTATAGGGGTAACGTATCAATGAAAAGGGGTAACAAAATTGAAAAAACATTAAATTTTTCTAAAATTTACACAACTATAAGAGCGTCAAGGGGCAACGCAGGTCACCCCTTCTATCACTCTAGGTCCGCCCTTGGTAGTATTACCATTCAACCTCTCATTGGTAGATTAGTGAATTAGTTTTTTTTAACCTTCTCTACGTTATGTTTTTGCTTATTTGCTCGTATAATTTACGTCGAGACAGATGATGATATAAAATATTATATGTTGTGATGTTTTAATAAAATGGTCTAGTTATGTTATTTGAGCTCTAAAAATCTAAATATTTCTTAAGAAATTTGAAAAAAGCATCAATTGTGACATTCAATGGCATAAATATTGCCCAAAATTTAGTTTCAAAAAGGGTTTAAAGCAGATAAATCTAGTTTAGTTATACTATGGCAAGATCATTACAAACTTACATATAGAAAAATGACATCTTGATGTTAATTATCATTAACAACTTATAACTCTACAAAATCACTCATTTTCATTGTGAATTTGAATTATTTTATGATTTTTGTTAGGGGCATAAAAAATGGCAAACAGAACTTCAGTTTCTTGGGATGGTTGATCATCCGAACCTTGTAAAACTTTTGGGATATTGCTCGGTTGATGGCGAACGGATGCAAAGATTGTTAGTATATGAATACATGCTGAACAAAAGCTTAGAAGTTCATCTTGTTAACACAAATTTACCGGCAATCCCATGGAAAACAAGGCTACGAATCCTTCTCGGTGCAGCTGAGGGGTTAAATTATCTGCACCAAGGGATGGAAATCCAGGTATTCACAAATCACAAGAGATTTTGAGAGCAATGTTTCATGTTCACTTTAGAAAGGTTTTTTATTACCATATGTTGACATTTTGTGCTCAATTTTGGATTGTGAAAAGGTCATATATTTCGTGATTTCAAGTCGTCAAATGTGCTACTGGATGAGAAATTTAACCCCAAGCTTTCGGACTTTGGTCTTGCTAGAGAAGGTCCTCAAGGGGACAAAAGTCATGTATCTACAAAGGTAAGTAGTTTGAAACTCTTATGGTTTTTTTTTTTATATATATTTCTCCTTTAATATAGGTATAAAGAAAAACCATGAAAATAAAAAAACTGAAAAATAGCCTATAAATTTTCTCTGTTTTAATGATTTCCTCCAATGAGATCTTGTCACGCGTGCCTTAGAGAAGTCTGTGTGTGTCAATAAGTCCATGACATTCAATCTTGTGCGCTACGTGACGCATAACACTAACTAGGGTCATCTAACCATCCAATAAAATTTACGTTATAAAACGCACACTAATGATGGTTATACATAGAAGAGCTACCATTGTTTTCAATAAAACATATATTCTTTATAATTAATTCATTGAATAACTTTATAAATGAAAAGTCAATAACTATTTTCTCAACTATCTTATCAACAAGCCTTATTTTTATGATGTTCAAAAAATATAATCATAATTTACAAGTCCAAAGATAATACATTACACATTATTTAAAAAAGGTATAATATGACATTTGTTGGGATTCCAAAATAATTTCGATTCTTAGTGATGTTTACAGCCTGTTGGAACATATGGATATGCTGCCCCGGAATACACAGAAACGGGTCATCTTAGATCAAAAAGCGACGTCTGGAGTTTTGGAGTTGTAGTGTTCGAGATTCTAACGGGCAGGTGAGCAGTAGATAGAAGCCTACCAAAAGCTCAACAAAAGCTTACAGAATGGGTGAAGGAATTCCCTGCTGATAGCAGAAACTTTTGCACGATTATGGACAAACGATTAAACAACCAATATTCACTTGACGCTGCACGAAACATTGCTAAACTAGGCATCGGCTGCCTCTGCAAGAACCCTGACGACCGACCAACAATGAGGCAGCTTGAGAGACGCGATTGCCAAGTCTGAAACATGATTCATATCTAGGTGGTACCTTGTACACCATCTCTTGTATCATGTGCATTTGAGCTCAATTCACATTCTTGGTTGCACCATATTGAAACACAAAACACTTGGTCCTATTTGGTCAAAAGTGGCATTCAAACTTAGTGACCTGCCTTCCTAGCCTCCTTTTCATAACCTGTGGGCAAACACTCACATATAAAATGTTTTTAAAGACCATCATGGTGGTGACATAGTGGACAATTAAATTCTTATCACTAACATTTAGCTAAAAAGTAATTTTGTCAAACCATTTGAAGTCCTCTTTTACGTATACAATTCAAACTTAATCTTCATTAAAAGGGATAAAGACTTCAAACTTGAGCTTCATTAAAGGAATAAGACTACGAGTATTCAAACTTGATCTTCATTAAAAGGGATACTTGTTTTAGTAGTAATGTTTAGATGATATTATATTATATTAGAATGATATTTTTCTTTGAAGAATTTTCTAAGTTTCAATTTTAGGCTGCGGGGTGTGGGGTCGCTGGCTTAGGGCTTGGGACGACACGTGGCGGAGGTGAGGACCCGTTCACAATTCATCAAAATTGTGGGTGTGGGATGGCATGGCTCGAGGCCCATGTGAAATATTTATTTTTTCAGCTATTTAATTAAAAGTAGATAAAACAAGAAACTACTAAAAAAAAAATACAAATAAAATTAAAAAAAAAATAGATAAATTTAAAAACCAACTACACTAAAATAAAAAAAAAGTTAAAAACTTCATCATTCCTCCATGTTATATTTTTTCAAGAGCTCTTTTTTCATCTTCAACGTTGATGCCAATTCCGCGCCGGTGATCGACGTTCATGGCGATAAACTCTATATCCGCAAGCTTTTCTTTGTGCGATGCCTTTTTTCGCAAGCCTCGAACTTTTTTTGTTGGATGAAATTGAATGTGTCAATTTTCGACCCAATTTCTTCTAACTGGTCGGTGTACAACCCTTTGCCTGAAGTTGAACTAGGGGCCAAACCCGAGGTCGATGCCGAGCCCGATCTAACTTTTTGAGCCCGTTTTTTTTGAAGTGTCTCTACCAGGTGGGCGGGATAGAGAATCCTCAAAATCATCCAAATTTAGATCAAGCTCTTGATCAGAGCATCGAATTGAGCTTGGGACGAGTTTATTCGTGCCCTTTTTGATGAGGTTGATTCGCTAGCAGTAGCGACTGTCGCCCATTAAGAAGTGTACCTACATATATTCCAGCAATGCATGTACTTGAACTCGTACTTCTTGTTATCTCTATACGTCGCCATGGCATTTTGGATAAAGTCGGCTTCGGTTTTCGCCGCTCCTTGCGAGTTCTTCGCCTTATGGAAACAATCGTTGAAGAAGGTAACGTGTGTATTTATGTCACTCCACTTGGACGAGAGGCTATCATTTTCACGATACACCTCATTCTTTGCATTTGTATATGAAAGATTTTTTGACGGAATCCCAAAAACGGTTCGGTGTTGTGCATTCCCCATTTCAAAATTTAAATTTAATCGTTATAAATTTTTTATTAAAACGGTAAAATTAATATTGTTATATTTAAAATACCTTTGATCGAATCTTACGATTCATCGATATAACATCTTGTCAAAGTAGCTTCTTCTTGAGCCGTCCACTTTTTTTGTACTCGTTGAGCGGCCGCTATAGCTTTCTCTTCATCCATTTTTTTTTACTTCTTTTTTTTGTCGGTTTGGATGACGAACCACTAACGTCTTGAGGTTGTGTTTCGGGAACGAAATCGGGTTGGAAAAGGTTATTTGGGATAGATGATTTGTCGAATGGAAAATTCGTGTAAACACGTCCCCCTATATACCACACGATTCCGGCTAACTCGGGACAAGGTGAGTATAGAAAACCTTGTGGTTGGCCGCGGGTTAGGGGTAATTGGGTTGGGTTTTCTGGTTGGCAGTTTTATGGCGGGCTAGGGTTCGGGCTCTCTTGGAAAGCAAAGGGGTTATTCGGGTCGAGGTTTCGGTTAAATGGATGCATTGTAGAGGATTAAAGGTAGCTTGAATTTATATAAAGTATACAGATGGAAGGATGTGAAAAGTAGAGAGGTGGGAAAAATTAAAAAAATAGGTGAGTGTTTATAGTATTTAAAAAGATTTTTTTTAAGATATAGCCGTTGGGTAACGGCTACCCCAAACGATTCCCTTTGCCTAGCCAATCCTAGCCAGCCACGTCCCCACCCCAACCCGCCCCGTCCAGGCTTCATAGCCACGCATCGGGGCAACGCCACTACCCACGCTGGCCTAGTTTGGCTAAAGCGGCGTTGCTTGGCTAGCTACGCCCCAACCAAGCCCACACCCCGCGGCTTATATTATATACTAAAATAACACGTGTGTTTAATCACTTAATTTATTTTTTCTCTAACTTATGCTCATTGACCTTTATAAAAGTTGAATACGTATTTGTGTTTAATTTCTTTCTTGATATTCCAGAATAAATTTTATTGAAAACGAAGTTTTATTAAAATATATAGTATTTTTTTGTATCGTCAACCATAACGAGCGTCGGTACTGTAACAATACTATGACAAACCAAATCGAAACCGACATGGGTACTTGACATCAGTTATAATCAAAACTGGTAATGACAATTGCTTTTATGGTTTAAGATCGATGTAAAACACGTGTCGAAATCCTTATGGGCGAGTTTTCTTTTTTGATTGCTATCTTGTGTGCATGTACCGTACTCGTACTGTAACAAACCAGACCGATATTAACCAAATTCCCGTCGTGTCACTCTAAGGAATCTCACTAGCTAATTATTTCTTTTGTTGATATCTCTCAAACATTTAACCCTTATAATTTATTTATTAATCTACCAGTTTATAAATAATGGATTTCAACAATCCCAACTATTTATCGTTCGCCGGCAACGGTCCCAACTACAAAAATAACCACCGATGGTCCCACTTTTATCAATTGTTCACCAATGCACCTTTTCTAACTAAGGACTAACCCAGTTAGTTTTTAGTGACGAGGACGCTGACGTGACACAAACCTTTGTTATTTGATGAGGTGGTTGTTGATGCATCATATGGTGGTGGTGGTGGAGGTGAGGTGGTGATGAGAGTGCCACATAAGCAACCACCTCATCAAATAACAAAGGTTTGTGCCACATCACCAAAAAGTTAACCGGGTTAGATCACCTCAGTTAGAAAAGCTCCGTTGATGGACAATAAGTTAAAAGATGAGACTATCAGTAATTATTTTATAGTTTTAACTGTTACCGACAAATAAAAAATAGTTGAAATTATTAAGAAATACGTTTTTGACAAGCAAAAGATTATTAAAGGCGATCGTTAGCTTAATAAATAAACCATTCACCATCTTTCAACTTGGAAAAATCGAACTCAGCACTATGACTCAACGATATAAAACAGTAATTTAAATTTGAAGTTCTTCCATGATATTTCATTTTCATTGCTTCAATACAAAAAGGAATATTACATTAAATTGAGGTGTTACATGTCACATGATTGTGTGTAGGTAGATCAATCTATTGGATTTTATATTATTGTTCTAACATTGTGTAAATGGGCCGGATCAAAACAAATCTGGATCAAGCGACCCAATAAATTGACAAGCTTAATGATGGATGCTTAAAGCCTTTTGTATTCCTTGACAAACTTAGCGATGATAACAAATTAGGCAGTTCAAGTATTTACCGCGGTTTGGGGTTTGGGTTGAGGGCTTGAGTTGACATGTGGCGGAGATGGGCTCCACCAGGCTACCCCAAACGGCCATGACCAACGGCTAGCTCAAACGGTCATAATTTGCCTAGCCAATGCCAGGCTTCATAGTCACGCTAGCGGGCAACGCCGCTACCTACGCTGGCCCGATGTGGCTGAACCGGCACCCCCGCCCCCAAGTATCAACGCCCATACCCCACGGTATTAGCGTTTTAGAAATGGTTATGATTAACTACAACAATTGGATCTTTAATGGGCTTTGTCATGTATTGGTACTTGGTATGACTAGCTTTTATGAAATTAATGTTAATTAGATCATTAAAACTTACATTGTATATTTATTTTTTCACATCTTACAAATTAGTTGAACTACATTTCTATATCTTATAAACAAATTATACAACATTACAAATATTAAGATAGACAAACGATTAATATATATATATATATATATATATGTGTGTGTGTTGTGTGTGTGCCGCGGCCATGCGCGTTACACATATAAGAAGCCAACTCTTGATACGGGTCTGCCTTCCATATCAATAGTTAGGGAATTCCATGGCTCCTCACGACAACTCCTAGCTTTGTTTTAATCTACGAACTTGAAGAAAGGGTTTCTTTAGATCTGGGTATTGCAAGTCCCATTGTAGAGAATAAAATTTTAAGATCACAAATTCCAACAAACTTGAGAACACACGTAATACTAGCTTACATGACAGATCCAACATTGCATTTGTGAATTCGTTAAAATACTCTTCTCACATACCGCACCCACATATTGATACAGATATACAAGATCGAGATTGCCTTTTTTAGGTTTGAAAGACCGATGTTGGTAACACAAGCTTTGGCGGTTGCCCTTTTAGGTTTGAAAGATCGAGGCTGCCCTTTTTAGGTTTTGAATACTCTTCCCACATACCGCCACCCACATATTGATGTTAAAGACATTATTACCTGCGAATGGCGCCCATTGCAACTACTCCTTATACTGGCAAACAACTTAAAAGTCTGAACGGGA
Source organism: Scalesia atractyloides (assembly GCA_947069175.1). NCBI lineage: Eukaryota > Viridiplantae > Streptophyta > Magnoliopsida > Asterales > Asteraceae > Scalesia > Scalesia atractyloides. The sequence goes on along the minus strand of CAMTDV010000028.1, from coordinate 88,820,974 downwards.
ATTTTGTCAAGAATCTTATCTTTACATTATTGACGAAAATTTGTGAGCCCTCCAAAAAGGATCAAACCCACGTCAGATGTCCATCAAGGATTCCGTCAGTGATTATGGACGAAACTATCATCTCAACATATACGCGGATGACACTCTCTTATCATGTAGTTATAAGTGTTAGAATTCAAAATACAAAAACATGTACATTGACATTTACTAGCTAGCATTAACACAAACCAAGATATAATAAAACAATACATGACTTAAGTTATATAATTCATCATGACCATGTATATCAAAAAGAATAATAATAATAATACAAGTCACCTTTTTAAACATCACATACTTACATTTCCTTAACACTAACTTTCATGTTTGTGACACTATACTACAATCAATAATCATCCTTTACATATATATCTACACCAACAAAGCCTCCTTATCACCCTTCTTCAACTTCTTATCATCAACAAACCGGACATACAAATCCGTCCTACTCGTATCACTCTCCGGCAACCGCACCCGCCCCCCTTCCGACATACTCCTCACAAAATTCACCAACTCCCGCCAGTTCTCCGCCTCGAACAACCGCTTGTTCATCCTCAAAAACGTGAATGCACACAACCCGTTACCTAATCCGACCGGCTCGTCTCTTGAACTTGCTTATAAGCTCCACCATCGTATCTTTCCAATGCATTTTCTCCGGCCAACTCGACTCCGGCAGCTTGGACAGCCATCTTCACCTGCCGGACTAACCCCTCCGGCGAACACCCTGCATGCTGTGGCTGTTCATGGTCTCTCATTTCCATGCACGTGAAGTTAAAAACGGCGTCGTATTTCGCCAACATTCTGGCGATGGGTAAATACCCATCGGAATTCCGTGTGTTGTAATATCCGGCGGTTAATTCGGCTGCGTGTGATCGGGTTTTGTAGTGCCAGTGGATTCCGGCGACTTTGGCTGAGAGTTTAGCTCCGGTTCCGGTGAAAATGGCATTGGCGGAGTTGAGGATTCGGTCGCCGTGTTGTAGGAGTTTGCCGGAGTACCATTGCATGAAGAACCGGCCGTAGTCGGTGTCCCATGTGCCGTCTCGTTTGAAGAATCCGGTGTCCTCCGGGAACTGGTTGTAGTGGCCGGAATCATGTGGGCCGGATTTTCCCCAGTCTTTTTGTCCCAGTGCTTCTGCTGCTGCTTCTAGTGATGCTTTCATATACTGTTAGATGACAAAACATTTTATTAGATTATAAAATGTGTAATATGGTGTTTATACTTTATATAACACCAACATTATGTCATTATGTAACCCTAATCAACATCATTCAATCTAATCTAACATTCTCTTGACTCAAGTCATGTTGATTCGACTTGCACTTTTAACTTATCAGAACTCGAGCTTTGAGTCCAACTCGTTACGAGCTCTATTTCATAAGAGGGGGCTCAGCTTGGGAAAAGTTTCCCGAGCTCGAGATCTACTCGGGTTAGTTCGTTTATTGTTTATTTTTTTTAGGGGAAAACTAGTTTGCTTCTAATTACTTTTATACTTGCATCTTGTAGGATCGTTTTGAATATAGAGGAGGCTAGGGGCGGATCCAAGTGAGCCCTTGGATGGGTGAACGCACCCTTTAATTTTTTTAGTGTAATTTATAGGCTAAAATTCCGATCACGCTCATTAAAATTTTGGTTGAACCCCTCATTCGCACCCCAGAATTTAAATCCTACGTCCGCCGCCGAAAAAGGCACTTCTTGAACGACTCGTTTATTAACTAATTTATTACATTAATAAATATTTTTATGTATATTTTAAATATTTGTTATGTATATAACATAACATTATTTTGTTATTTTTATCAAAATTTTACATATAATGTTAACAATTATATAGACGAATATTTGAAAAATTAAATAAAAAAATATGTAAATAATAAGATTGTTCATAGTTTTGCGAATTGTTTGACTCGACAAGTGAATCTTGGGCTTCAACTTTTTCATTAAACAAGCTCAAACTCATTTACACTTGACTCGATTCTAGGTTTTAAGGAACTAAACTCAAGTAGGTTACGAGCATCAAACAAGCTTAGTTCTAGACTTAGAATCAGGCTCAAACTCATTTAAACTTGACTTGATTATAAATTTTAAGGAACTAAACTCAATTCGCATATGAGCAACTCATACTCCAGGCTTTTGAGCAAATAAATTCTAAAAAGGGAAATTTAGGGTTAGGATGAAAGCAAACATGCATCAGTCACTTGTACTGTACAACTAATGAAAGCACAATTACCTTGTCATAACATTGGAACTCCCCTATTCCTGGAAACCTCCATGTTCCATTACTTTCTGGATAAGATGGATACCTCAGCTCCCCACAAGGACCCAGGCCCACTTGAATTTCCTGAATATTCAAAATAATTTTTTTATTACTTTAAAGTTCTTTAAATTATATCATTTAATACATGAATTAAATATTCAATATATATTTAAAAAAATAAAAAGAACAAAATTAAGTTCGTAATTACCACAATAACGTTTCCCAAATAATTCTTGAATTTTTGTTGGAAACTTCTCATGTAATCGGAATAAACTTGAATGGGTGTTCTTCCTCGGAGCACCGGTAACGAATCGCAACCTAGAGAGATGTACTCGGGGTTTCTCCGGCCCGATCTATCGGTGTACACAAGATCCGGGTTTCGGCTGATCTCTTCAAGAACCCATGGTGGTAACGGGATGCTAAAATGTTAAAAACACTAAATTAATTTTAGTTCAGTTTAAGTCTTATAGACGACAAAAATAAAAGAAATCTGTGTTAAAAAATGTGATCATGTCATAACCGATCTATTAAATAACTTGAAACTTGTAAACATTTATTTCAATTGCAATAATTTTGTTCTTAAAGTTTAAGTAATGATCTTGTAAAACATTTTCTTTCACGTGTTGTATACCTATTTCTTACACGACTCAACTACAGGGCGGACCTACCTTAGGCGAAGGAGTAGTCTCCGCTACCCCTTGGCGCTCCGGCGGTAGTGTAAATTTTGAAAAAAATTTGACATTTTTTGACGTTTTTTTCGATTTCGTTACCCTTTTTTTTTATAAAACGTTACCCCTACGAATATTTTTTAGATCCACCACTGCTCAACTAGTTATTGTTATCAACAATGTTAAACAAAATATGAATGAATTAAAAATGTCACAAACTAATTAATCAATTAATGAATTAAATGATACCTGCAAGAGTCACCAACATTGCCACCACACTGATGAAAAGACATAACAGCTTGAAGCTTTAATCCATGTTTTTGCACCATATTCACAACTCAACATAACCTTCCCAATTATACTTCATAGGTCCATCTTTTTCAACAAGACCCCACCAAACATCAACCATTACACCTTCAACCCCCGCACTTTTCAACGCAATCAAACTCGCATTCATCGCCTTTGGTTTATTCAAGTGGCCACCTAAAGTCACCGTATCAAGAGGCAACATCACATAGACCGGGACCCTAGAGTCGTTTTTCGTATGGTGGCTGCTCGATAACGCGTGAAACTTTTCCTTTTGTTCATTGAACGTTCCTTCAAAAGGTGATGTGAACTTTTCACGTGTGATATGGGCATCTTGTAACGAGTTTTTCGCTCTCAAACGACGTGGTGTAGGCTTGATATGGGCGAAACAAATGGTGCCGGGGAAATCTTCTAGGGATTTTAGTGTCTTGATACTTTTGAACTTATAAAAGATGTGGAAGAACGAAGTGTTAAAGCCATTTTTTTTTGTTTTGAAATAAAAAGTAGATGAAAATAAATGTGGGATTGAATGAAGGGTGTGTAGGTGTTTTATAAAATGAAATATGGATAGAAGACAATATGTGTGGGTCCTTGTGGTAGAGAAAAGTGCACAAAATATCAACTTTAGTTGGCCTATATTTTCAAGAAACGCGTAAGCATCAAGCCCAAGCAATTAAATTTCATTACTAGTTTTCATTATATTAGTTTTAGTATTTACATAATTAACGAAAAGTATAAAGATAAAATAAAATGAGTCTTAATATACAAAATATTCTTAATTAAAAAGTGAAAGAGAGAATATTTTTTTAATTTTTTCCTACTACTTAAGTATGATATTTAATTACAAAATTTAAAAAAATTATGATTTACAGTATTAGAGTAACTATTGTAGGGTAATTAATTATAATTACTTTACAAAATTATATAATTTCTCTACTAGTGTAAATTCATAATTTTTTTTTTGAATTTTGGAACTAAAATACGTGCTTAATAAGATGAGAAAAAATTCAAAATAAAAAATATATATATAATATCTCTCCTTCACTTCTTACGTTCAGGGTATTTTGTATGTTAAGATTCATTTTAACAATAACTTAACCCATAACATATATACTTCAATAAATTGATATCATAATTTTAATACCAAATTATGTAGTTTTAAACCTTTTAATTTATAAATTGGTTATCATTATAAAAATGCAACTTCAAATATAACTTATGTTGCTAAATTGTTATCATTATAAAAGTGCAACTTCAAATATAACTTATGGTGCTAGATTGGTTATAATTATAAAAGTGCAACTTCAAATATAACTTATGTTGAGAATTAAAGCATTTGAATTCGTTTATTCCATTCAACTTCTTTGAAATTCATAATTTACATATTAATGCCAAATGATTTATATTTTTCCTACATGGAACATTCCTAGCCCTTTTCTTCGCTTTCCTGGACTGAGTCATAAGCAGGCAAAAAGACCAAAGACAACCATCCCGATACGCAAGCGATCGAGGAGAGGGTCCGACAATCACACCATCTTGTGTACAAAAACATGTTACCGACACAAATAGGAAAAGTGGAATGCTTCAAGTAGCTCATCTAGCTAGGGCAAAAGACCAAAATCCATGTTTCAGTGGTTCGAACCCACTTTAAGGCGAGATAACTTGGTTTCATCAAATTAGTTGCCAATCTTTTCTTTCATGTGAAATTCCCAATTTGAAAACTTTTTTTTACATTGGTGCAAAGTATTTGCTATGGATTTTTGTTACGAAAAATTCAGTTGCAAATTTTGTCATAAACACATTTTACTACGGTGACAAAATCTATAGCAAAATTAAAAAAATCAACATTTTTAAAATTACTTAATAAAATCAGCAGCAACACATATATAAAATTATATATATATATATAACAACATGAAATATATCGTAACCTGTTTTAGAAAAGGAAAAATACATTAAGAGTATTACTATATAACTATTATTTTATTAGAGTTTCTTTTAGTTCATAAACTTGTTGAGATATTTTTTTTCCAATAATAGAATATTCCACGTGCATCAACGGTGGTGTCCTGGGATATTTCTGTTACCTTATCTATTCAAACATGATTCACATAATAATTAATTAGTGATAGGAGACTTGGATTTTCTAATGGAGAATAAAGTTCAATCATATTTGTGTTATATTGGGGTGTATATAACTCTTGGTTTTTAGTTCAGTGGTTGGACAATGATGGTGACAAACCCACCGAGGGGGTTCGATCCTGAGCCGCACCCCGGTTTTTATCCAGCCGTTACTTCAGCGAGCAAATCGTGTGGAGGCAGTACGCTTTCCTGAGGAACACCGTAACCAAGTCTGATCAACCCAACGCAGACCCCAGATCTTAGCTAGAGCCTCGTTTAGACGTGTGACATTATATCACTAAAAAAAAGTCACCGTTCAAAAAAAAAGCTATACATAACTTGTAATTATCAATTTATCCATCTTGTATCAATTAAACAAATATATGGTATAATTGGAAAATGTGTAACTTGGGTTTGATAAAATAGGGAAGATTAGTTATGATTCGGTTGTAGATATGATTAGTGAGGTAGTTAATTAGAATGAATCTAGGTTTTGAAATATGTAGGGTGAAAGTCAAAGGTTATTCCATTCCTTTTACACATCATTTTTTATTAAACAGCTGGTATATATATAATGTTCTTGTCACTCTTACGTGGATTTGTGTTGTCACTTTTGTTTTTGGTTGGTGGATATTAATAAGACCTTATCTTCTTTTCATCTTTTATCCTCACCACACAAAACATTTCACCATAAAATACATATATTAAGTATTTAAATATAGATCTTTTTAATCCTGATCTATATAAACTGCAATTAACAAAGAAAATGAAGTCCTATATATTCACATTTCAGTTTTATTCCAATAAGACACAAATTTTATTCATTATTATATAATTTTAATTTACAATAAGCAACATAGAGTAGTTGAATTAATAATAATAATAATAATAATAATAATAATAATAATAAATAAATAAATAAATAATTCGAAGATATTTGAATGGCTAGAATTTGAAATATTACGTGGAAAGTTTATATTATTTTTGAAAGTTTTTAACATTTTGGTCACATCATTTGTTGTCGTTTGAAAAACATGACACTTTTCCGAATAATGATAAAATGAATTTATCACATGGTGGGCAGTCGTCTGCCATGCACCATTCGTTCTAAATCACTCGCATCCACATGTTTCGTCCTAGACTTTATTTGTGGCTTTCAATTAGAATAAAAACATAAGGGTCCCTTTTGACATATGTGCATAGTGTAAAGGAATGTCTTGTAAAACTAGTTACCCTTTTCGACCTACTTACTCCATTCAAACGACCAATGTTTGTAGGTTTGCATAACGTTGGTGAAGTCGTTCGATGATACGATATGGACCGTGATTCCAAATTTTCGCTGTTATCTCACGTAAAAAACCGAAATCTACAATTATAAAAGCACAGAAACCAGTTATAATAAACCATACCCAACCACCGGTTTCTCATTTAGTTCGTTGTTGATAATGTGAAATGATTAAACAAACTCACTGAATATGTCTGATGTTGGTGTTTTTAGTGTTATCGAGTCATTTTGGTTGAACATGATTTACATAAGATCAAAAACGAAATACGAATAAACATTTATACAAATTAGGAGGTTGGTAGCACACACTTGTGTTTAAGACTATCTAATTTGAGGCAAGATAAGGTCCAGAGTGAATGATACGAGAACAAAACAAAATAAAAAAAAAACCTAATGCACTATACCACATATATAATGTCAATATGGAGCTAGCTTACTTGGTAGAAGTACATGTCTGTGTGGAAGTCTCATTTAAAGCCTAGGCAAGAGAGTAAGTTAATTATTGGTGTAAATAAAGTATTAATGTATCATTTGCCTTCAAAATAAGAAAACTTATACAATTTAACGCTGCTTGATTTTTCTAATGCGTTTATAAATATGCTATGTTATAGATCTTTTACTACACGAGCTTGGGAACCAAAAATGTGCGATGAAAAACATTTATTATAAATCATTACATGTTACATTACATGTAGTAATGAAAAATTACAAATTATATTACAATTATAATTTACAAATTTATTAACACAAATAGAAATTACAAATATCTAAAAACTTTTCTTTGTAGAAAACATTGGATGTCCTATTCGCAAAATTAACATTTTTATCAACAAAAGTAGCTTAAGTCCATCTCTACTTTTCACTATGGAAAAAAGCCATGTATACACCATGTAAAAAAAATGGTTCTTTTTAAAATAAACCAACTCTCGACAGCAATTTCCTTAAATTTCATTTATTGTCACCGTGAAACATACAACGAGAAAAGTTGTCTTCTTTGATCTCATATATTACATTTTCCCTGAATAAATGATACGATCTGAAATGAAAAAAAAACATATTTATTGAATTTTTTAAATTGAATTTTTATATATTTATTTTTTAAGTTATGCACTTTTTTTATACAATGTAGAGTTGTAAACATATTATTAAATTTAATCTTAAACGTGCTATCAAATGAGGATATTAAATCATAAAATTAAAATTATAGATAATTACAAAAATCAGTACCGGTATCAGTGTTATTGAAACTCGTACCATCATTATTTTTATAGTTTTTGATATCATTTTAGACAAATCATGACTTTAATTTTTTGTTTTTCTTTGTCGGTTACTACACTTAATGAATCAAACCGATACCGACGAAATTCCCATTGGTTTATATCTAATTTTTTGAATATGATAAAACAATTATTATCATCATATTTTCACACTTTTGTGACAAGACACCATACTGTTTTTCTAGAAAATAAATTTGTAAAACGCTTTCAAAATATTTTAAATTAAAATGGTCCCTTAAATTGGCATCTACATTTGTGACTTTGCTTTATGAACTTGTGGCTACCTCAAGGAGGAGACGTAAATACTCTATGTTCCATACATTTTTTATCGTTGATAGAGTTTCATATGTCCATCATAATATCACCATGTCGAGACGACATGAACATAGCAACAGGAAGAGTTTGACAAAAGACAAAAGATAATGTGTCCCGTAATAAGTATATGTTGATCGTTATGTGTTTTACATGCGATGAAACACATACATTATGTGGACAAAACATAAGAATCTAAGGCTCTCAAATAACATGTGTAAATCATATCGTAGAATGTACCGAAACGCAATACTACAACTAAAAACATACAATAATTGGTGGATACTTGGCTACAAAGAATATTGAATAAGGAAGATGTGCACGCTTGGGTACTAACGATATAGGATAGTTCCGGTCGTGTGAGCCCAATATTGCAAAGCCCCTAACCATACACCAACATGGTAAGACTGTAGGAGATATATAGACAAAGAAAGGCTTACACAAATGGTGTCTTTCGTGAGTGGGTCAGGATGTGATGACACAAACACCCAAATGCTCGAAGCAATGCGTAATTGAATTCTATTTTGAAAAGAAGCTCATAAGATGAGACATGATTGGTTGGGTAGGATGTGTCGTCGTGTTGATCAAGTATTCAATGATTGAGAAGAGAAGATCAAACTGTTTTGAAATGGAGAAAAAATCAAGCGCTTGATATCGATGACATTAAGGCTATATCCATGTAAAACGACTAATAATCCATCAATTAAAGGATGAGAATTAGACGAACGAAAAGTTATTCAAGACAATGTTGTATTATGCCGATGCAAAATCGGGTTGTTATGAGAGTTAAATGAATTAAAACCAAAATATCTGGAGTGTTTTGTAGTTATTTGAAGAAAAAGTCAAAACTCAAAAGTTGTAGAAACAGAAATATCATATCCCTGTAGATATTTTGCCCCCAACAATCACTTTCACAGCATAATTACTTGTTTTGGAAAGCAAAAGATTTCAATTTGCTTTTGCATTTAAATAAAAAATTGCAACAATATGGCCTACTGTTCTTGTCCGTCTTACAAAATCAAGTTTCGACATGGCATACGCTTAATTCCCATACTCGTTCATGTCGCCAGTCGGTAGACCGTGAATCATGTGCTGCTGAACTAGCCTACATACTAAAATAAACCAACTTCTTAATGCTATAACACTTGATATCTACAAAAATAAAAAATAAAATAGAATGAACATATCCATAACTTGCACATAGGCTTTCTATGTATGAGAAAGAATGTCATTTTGAATCTCGATGATAAACTCGAGCCAAACCCTTGCAACCTAAGCTTAGTTCATTTGATTCTTCGTTTGACGTAAACATGATAACGTACCAAAAAGTTGCCGATTGCATGAGAATCATACTACCGTTGCATCTTAAAAACTTAAAACCAACATGTACACATCATTTGCAGCCTTGTGTATTGTATTATCCTTTGTGCTAAATCTTATTGCCTTTGTTAGAGAAAACTCGCCTAGCTCCTGTACCAAAACCAAAAATCCGAAATAGCAAAAACAGAGCCAAAAGTTTCTATACACGCTTCAGAACATTTAACGGTTTTCTTTTCGACGTCAACAGTATATTAACATCAATGGGCTACTGATGATGATGTTGAAGCTTCTGATGATCGATCAACAACTCTCATAGGCTTCCAAGCTGCTTCTTCTTTGGGCTGGCGTAACGCTACAAAATGAAGAGCTGGGCTACGTACTTGATAAATGCAACACGTCCACGGGTAGGAATCCGGTGCGAACCAAATCTGTTGCTCTTCAAATGTGGTCTCTTCCGCAATTGATTCAGCCATGCAGTACACGACATCCGGTTCTGGCTCGCTAAAACCGGCTATAACCACACAACCGCCAGAAACATAACCTCGGGAGCGCGTGGTCTCCAAATTGATACCGGACTTGCGTAATCCTCAGCACAGTTTCTCCAAACCTGCGTCAACAGAAATGTAATGCTTAATCAACAGATTCTAGAATTGCAAGATTTTATAAAAATATTCTTACCAAATCATAGCCCTCTGGAAGTGCGAAGAGTCTATCGGTGTTTTGATACACTGCCGCAACATTTGGAGGGTGGGTCCCAATACGAGCTATATCACCAACCGATATATATCTGGAAGATGCATTTGTGCGGAATTAATTTTAATATATATATATATATAGATATATACCAGAATCCAAATAAAGATGACCAAGTTTATTGTTTGATATTTCGTGTTTAAATTTAGAGTAAAATGTCGTTTTCATCCCCGAGGTTTGGCCAGTTTTACGACTTTTGTCCAAAGGTTTGTTTTTGCGCATCTGGATCTAAAAGGTTTGAAATCTTGCTAGTTTCATCCGGCTCGTTAACTCCATCCATTTTTCTCGCTAAGTCAGGGGTATTTTCGTCTTTTTTGTTAACTTAATGGCAACTCGGTCTTTTTCACTTTATGTACAAGCATTTAGCATAATGTACAAGTATTCAAAATACTGAATTGCCCTTTAAGTTAACGAAAAAAGCGGAAAGACCCTGACTTAACGGAGAAAACTTGATGGAGTCAACGAGCCGGATGAAAATGGCAAGATTTCAAAACTTTTGGATCCAAATGCGGTAAAACAAACCTTTAGAAGAAAGTCGCAAAACTAGCCAAACCTCAGGGACGGAAATGGATTTTACTCTTGAATTTATGTCAAAGGATTAAAAATGTTCTTAGAACGATAAATTTTAAACGATACCCGTCTGGGCAGATTGGGCGCCAGATACTGCAGATCATGCTGCCTTCAACAACCTGACAACAGATGAAAGCAGGATAGAGTGATCAACGTGGTACCTTAGCAAATAAACTGAAAAGAAAAGTATCTACAACTACAGTCGAGATGATTACGTTTTTCTTGGATAACGTGTGACGCCCTTTCAATTCTTGTTCACTGGTCCAGACTTTTGTAAAGTTGATAGCATGTTTAACGAAACTTCCCTTGTCGGAAGTAAACCTAGGGGACAAGAAATCTCTTGACTTTATGATGGATTTGTTTTGGCTACGTGAGCTTCTCCAGTCCGTCCCATTCCATGCAAAAGACACTTCCTTCTGACTAGAAGGGACCTGCGGATGAATGCCAGCATGGTGGGTCCCAGTTATGTTATACTTGAATCAAGAATGCTAAATGCAGTTTAAAGTGTACCTTGAGTATTAGGCTTTTCAAGCTAGACTGATAGGCTCTCCACATTTTACACACTGCCGCACATATCCTAACAGCTTGTGGTTCACTTCCCTCAGATTCTTCTTCGGTGCTACATTTGACGACTCTAACAAAGCTATCGGCTTTTTTGAACTTTATGAGATGGAGGATTAGATGAGACGGTTTTGGATAACCGGCTTTTGCTAACTCAAGTGCCATCAGATCTTCCCAAGGTACGTCCCACATGATTTTACATGGTTTTTTATCCATCTTTTCAGGAGCCAGACACTATCCATGCAGAATACAAATTTTATCGCATTTTAAATACGGAAAACGGGAAATGAATTAGAGAAATTACTACATTTACAAGTACCTGAAGCAGAATGACTCGTTTGCTAGTTACCAATACAATCCTGTGATACGGGACGATGAAATGGTCTTCATAAAGATCAGACCATGCAAACTTTGATGGCTCCTTGAATATATCGGTGCATCCAAACCGACGACTAGCTTCCGCAAGGTACAATATCATCTGAAAAAGGTAAAAAAATGGTTTTAGATATTCTTATGAAAATATATGCATAATCTGAATTTGTTAACCTATATGGCTTTAAATTTTAATAATACCTGGCCAACAGCCTCTGTCTCGGAATACTCTCTAAGAATATTATCTGCACGAATGGCGCGTGGATTTCTAATCCTTTGTATGATGGTCTTGTTTTTTATAACCTCTAAGCACCGGGAGAAACTAGCACCGATTCCATCAACAGTCAACGAGAAGAAATCCAGTGCACCACTAACTGGTTGTACCACAAATCCTAGACAGGCCCGCCCAAGCCCATGAGCAAGCCCAAGAAGCCCATTCTGTCTGGCACTTTCAACAGGTTTCCTCACTACACCCGACACCCCAAAAGCAACACCTTGTGCAAGAGCTTCTGTCCCTTGTAAAAACCCGTCGCCTACCCCTGTTATCCTTCTTGACCATACCTGGGCCCAAGAGTTATTACTTAGCTATAAATTATATATACTAACAATCACAAGGTTGGACTACAGGACTATCCGTTGAGTGGTTAGTTTTTTTTAGAATCTCTTTGTCTTTTTGTATATTTTTACCTTTATCCCTAAACTTTCAGCACTGACACTTATAACCCCTCAACTTTCTAAAGACGATCGTAATCGAATATACATTTCGTGCTTATTTTTATGTACGTTATCAGTTCATCCACGTTTTGAAACAAGTATTTATCAAAAACGAGTTAGGTCAAATATAATACATTTACATTAGACGGTATAAATTCAGTTATTTTAAGTTTCGACGCACCGCAACGTGCCATACCATTCTTTAACTTAAAAAAGCATTATTTTCTGACGTCCTATTTTTATGTATGTGTTGGTATAAATTCAAGTTTGATTACGTTTGGATGTAAATTTCTTTCGCAAATAAGTCAGGTCAAATATAGTACGCTTTTGTGCTTATTTTTTTATTGTACGTTTTCAGTTGGTCTGCATTTTGTTCGGAAGCAAGTCAGGTCAAATATAATACGTTTTCATTAGACGGTATATATGTGAGTTACTTTACGTTTCGATGCCGCAACGTGCGGGGAAATTTACTAGTTATAATATATTTCCACCATGAAGACTAAAAAAGTAATGAAAAAACCAAACCTGTTTTGAGCGTAGTTGCATAAACTGTCCATCTGTCGACAGCTCAGCGAATCCTTTACTTAAAGAAGCCAATGTGGAGCTCGTCATACCCAACACATCCACAGAAAAAATTAAATGCAAAGGATTATGGATAAGATCTCTCCAGATGCGGTTACTGATGGCGGGAACAACTGAGCTTTTTCTCATATATCTGTCTTTGTGAATTACTTTTCTCAGGTGGATATTAAGTTTAAATGCATTCCCGACTGCTGATAGTATGGGACTCCATACACCGAGAACTCCATGGGGCCGATGCGCTGGTGCGGTCTCTAAAGATAGCTTTAGTCGAACTTCTGAAACATCTATCAGACTGTAAAACGGAAGTAAAAAATACGGTGTTTAATATAGAACTACAGAAGAGTTATAGGAAAGGAAAGAGATAAGAACTGAAAAGATAATTACTTGACACGTATCTCCGGGTCAACTTGCACCACACTTGAACTTTGGGGGATGCTATCAAGTCGAAGATTACTGAAGAACTCCACCGATGCCCAGATTATTGGTTCGTGAATGTTCAATCTCCATATTTTGTCAGTTACCTATGATATTAAAATAAAAAACTTTATTATGCATTGAAATAGCTTCCACATATCCACTCACATAAAGGGAAGTTCGAATTCAAGAAACAGTAACACATTACCCGTATGTAGACATATGGATAAACCTGGAGACCATCAGCATTCTCGTTGCTTATTGTAATAGTCATTTTGAAAACGGGGTGATTTGTATCGGATACTTCTTCAGGTGCCAAAAGTACAGGCATTAACGTCAAAGGTAGTTGGTTGTCAAGCTGCAAATGACCTAGTATAAGCTTGAACCTGCCATTATTATGTAACCAAACAAAAATAAGAATTGAGAACACAATCATCACAGCTAATGTTGTCGATTAAACCTAGGCCGTAAACAACGAAATTCAGAATGTTCGTGAACTTGTTCGGCGGGAAGTTCGTTTATTTAGTAAAACGAACGCACATGATAATAATATTTTGTCCATTAAATTAAACGAACAAACACAAACACACGCTGTGTTCATTCATCTATGTTCGTTTGTTCACATTTGTATATGTCCGTTCGTTTCAGTTTAAATACATAATGAGTTATATTTATATGAATGCTAAACATCAAAGGAACTTTCTACCTACTTATATAAATATAACTAATTAGTAATTGCGCTTTCTGGTGTTCATTTAGTCAATTATGCTCATTTGTGTTCATTGGTGTTCATTTATGTTGTTTATTGTTTGTTAAATTACATCCGTTAAAGTTTTTTTGTTTATGTTCGTTTACGTTCGTCGTTTAGGTTTTAAACAAACGAACATGCCCCTTTCTTAAATAAACGAATATGAACAAAAAAACTTGTACGATTATATGTTCGTGTTCGGTTAAAGTTTAAATGAACGAACAAGAACAGCCTCTGTTCGTGTTCGTTCGGTTCATTTATAGGCCTAATTAAACCGCAAGCAAAAACACTCAAGCATGATACACCAACCTGCTTGTGGTCCCACTATCATAGCCAGTTGAATAGGATACAAAAACCCTTTCAAGGTAAAGGTAAGAGAGCTCTTTCGGTCTATGGTCCACAAGAGAAACCCCAACGACTCCCAATTCGACTATGAGCTCCAACGGAGCTACGTTTTCCTGTTCGGTGGGTGCCATGTTGGCACTCCTCCAATTTTCAAACGATGCCAACGATCTACTAAGTCCATCTGAACGCGATCCCGCTGACGTGTCATCTACAAACCTCCCAACCTTGATATTACCCATTTCTACAACATGAAAGAGTAACCGTGTTCCTTCACCACATTCTAAACAAACCCCTGATTTTTCCATATTCAGTTTACATACTGAAACCTGATTATCACTGTGCACCTCAGTATCTATAAACTTCTCACCATATGGGTCAACCCACGAAAATTTGGTACTCGCACGGGGCTGTAATGGGACCCACGCATCGTCACTGAAACCAGACTGGCGGATTCTTACTACTTTGTTCGTTGTCCGGTTTTCAATCCTGTTAAGACATTTTTTTTAATCAAAAATAAGGCAGAAATATCAAAATACATGCGCCGCCCAGAATTATCCCAACTGTTTATAGATATATAAAGTTATATGACTGGTACCTAATTGGGCCATCTTTTGGCCCACGGCGAAATACAACAATGAAACGTGATCCCTCCTCGTAGCCTCGAATTTCAGTCCGTATAATACTTTGAGTGCCATCTTCTTTATTCAAAACAACAAATATGGTGTCCTCTCTCTCTATATGAACAGGGAATGACCATTCCGTCCCTTCAACACGGATCTACCAAAAAAATCAGATACGTAGTACTAAGAAAGAATTCAAGCAAGATGAGGAATTATATATATTTGGTATGTAAAATTGTAAATAGTATGCACCTGCAGTTTACTAGGTTCTTCAGTCTCATGAAAAACAAAGGAGACTCGTACATCGGATGTTTTCAACAACTTTGGCGGATCTTCACTGCTAAGCTTCACGTATATATCTTGACCAAGCCTATTGGTAAACGTCATATATGGACGCACAGTGATTACCTTTGTTGGAACAGATTGATAAGAAGTTGGTTTAGATGATACAACGAGAAGCATGCAATTCTTGGAAGCATCATAAGCAGATACACCGAGTGATCCATCCTAAACGAACAAGAGAGAAAAGTACTTGAATGAGAGTTCATAAAAAAGTGGAAAATAAATTAATATACCATGTCACCAAGCGCAGAAAGATCTTTAACATCGCCAAAATGATCGTTTCCATCGTCACTAATAGAAGCCGACATGCCCAACAGTTTGAAATTCAAAGCGGAAGCAATAGTATAGCCATCGTGAAATTCCTCTTCGGTAATCTCCTCTAAAATCACCTCATTAGTCTTTTTAGACTTAAAAGGGAGTGACACTTTTGATTTTGCTTTTTTCGAGGAAATATCTACAAGCCTAAATGCAAGTGGCGGACATCTCGCAACTGTCAACCAATATGGAGTATAGATTCTTAGAATCTTGGGTGCCAAAGGCCTTTCGATTTCAAAGTTCTGCTCAAGAACTACATGAACAACCCTCCCAGAAACTGAACTTCTTAAACCTAATGTTTTTGCTGGATCAATGGAAGAATGAGATATAAGCACAGCCTCCTGTAGAAGACAAAATAGTTAGAAAAGTTCAACTATAACAAAAGAGTAAAATGCCATTTTCGTCCCCAAAGGTTTGCCAGTTTTGCGACTTTCGTCCTTTTTTTTTGCATCTGGATCCAAAAGGTTTGAAATCTTGTCATTTTCATCCGGCTCGTAACTCCATCAATTTTTTTCCGTTAAGTCAGGGGTATTTTCATCTTTTTGTTAACTTAAAGGGCAATTTGGTCTTTTGAATACTTGTACATTATGCTAAATGTACAAGCATAAAGTGAAAAAGACCAAATTGCACTTTGAGTTAAGAAAAAAGACGAAAATACCCCTGACTTAATAGAGGAAATTGGTTGGAGTTAACGAGTAGGATGAAAATAGCAAGATTTCAAACCTTTGGATCTAGATGAGAAAAAACAAACATTTGGACGAAAGTCGCAAAACTGACCAAACCTCAGGGACGAAAGTGCCATTTTACTCGTAACAAAATATGTCAATTGTAGAAGAGGAAAAATGTAATCTCGCACATGTATTGGCAGCCACCCATATTGCGGTAGCAGTGAAAAGTACAAAGGGTTCCTAATGTCGGCATTCAGGATGTTCACGGTTTCTCCTGGAGTAAATACACCTCTAGCGCATACACGAAAATGACCGTTTGTTTGCATCTCAAGAACTGAAAATTCCGATGTCAGAGGAAGATAATTGGTAATAGATAGAGGCGATTTCACCACAATATTCCAATCCTGGATCGGGTCAGAAGAAATGTCCTTCGAGATCTCAGATGCTTGAATCGCCAAAGAAAACCACATTCCATGCAACCTATTTGATGATGTGGATGTGCCACTTGTCTCTGAGCAGTATAAAAGTTCTTCAGACTCGTACAGACTTGAGACGTTTATGCCGGAAGTTTCTTTCGGGATATCAACATTTTCTGACAACACATGTCGATCCACAACAGAGCTCCATGAATAGTCTTTACGATCGTTCAGAAAAGAAGGCCTCAACTGAAGAACGTACAATCCGGAATGCACAAGTCCAAATAGCGGAAGTGGAAGACTTTCACCAGGTTTCAGTTCTCCGATGAAGATCTGTTCCTGTACGTCATTCGTCTTTCTATCATCAGTCGGAGAATCCTTTTTAGCATCATCTATTGTATCCGAATTCTCGCTAGAACTAGCATCGAGACGGAGGCACAGTTCAAGTATCAAATCTGTGTTGTTAGAAATGGAAACCAAAGATCTGATATTCACGTATCGATTACCATCCTCGACAATGACTTCACTTGCAACAACAGCATTGCCTAAAGGCCAGCAAGCAGCATGTGCAACGTAATTTAGCCTCACTGTGGTCCACGGGCCTTCTCTTGACGGGCTAATTTGTATATAACCAGAACTTCTTTCCCCAATCAAGCCTTTCCCGGTGTTTAACGCTCTTGATCGTGGTGAAAGAAACACTGCACACTTTATTCTTCCTCGTGTCGTTTTGGATATGTTTACATTACTTGTTTTCTGCAATATCAAGAATAAACATACAGACTTAACTAAAACTATTTACTAGTCAATCAAAAACGATTTGAATGTTAGTGCCAAAAATCTCACAGTGGAGTCAGCTGGTGACAACTCAAGCCACTTAAAACCGTTATCTGCAGACTCGTCTAGGGTTCCATGTAGCTCCTTCAAAGAAGAAGAAAAGTATCCAACAGGAACACCTAAAAGAAAAGAAAAGTAAAGATCAGTATCGAGAAGTGAATCAGAAGATATGACCTTTAGTTAAATATATTACCTTTCCCCATGTCAGTTGCTACAAGCTCCAGCATATAGTCATCCTGCATAAAAAAGTGTAGAATCTTGATCGTCTGTCTATAATGCTATAATGGGAGTATTAGTATACCTCTGCAACAATCAGAAGTACGGCCACAAACAAAACAAAACGAGTAAAGTACACGGATGGTTCCTATAGTTTACCAAATTTTGGATTTGGTCCCTAGCTTTCCAAAAGTATACTGATGGTCCCTGTGGTTTGCACTTTGTAACGAATTTAGTCCCCAGCTAACAAATCTAAAGGTTTTAGCATGTCTAAGTTAGGGACTAAATACGTTACAAAGTGCAAACCCCAGGGACCATCCATGTACTTTTGTTACAAGCTAGGGACTAAATGCGTTACAAAGTGTAAACCACAGGGACCATCTGTGTACTTTTGGAAAGCTAGGGATCATATTCATATCTTTGATAAACCACGAGGACCATCCATGTACTTTACTCAAACAAAAAAGAAGAGAGCTTTCAAGGAAATACATATTTAAATGACTAGCACAGGGGAAAATAGACATTATAACAGCGGTTTGCTGGAATCTGAACCATCATCTAGGGTCCAAGAATGTGTTTAGTACCCAGATTTTTATAACTGCTTAAGTGAAAGATCCACAATGTTAAGTGAAAAGATTAGTTGATCAACAATATTGGGTTCAATTACTAACCTGTGGATCAGCTTTGAAAAAGAAAATTTCATTCCACGTAACCAGTTCATGATTAGAGGATTCTTCACTTTCTGAGCTGGCACCACATGTGCGTGCACTTTGTCGCCCAAGAAGCAAGCCATTACCCAAATTTTGTGCAGGAGTTAGACAGACAGCAATGCCATATTGATGAGAACCAAGCCCTCCTACCCTAGAGAACTGCAAAGTAAAAAACATGCAAGATCATCATGGAAACATAATATGAGGACCATGAAATTCGCATGAAAACATCATGTATCTTGGTCGAAAAAAAATCACTAAAAATAACAAAGAAACAAACCTGTGCCTGTGAAATGATTATTGTGACCATTGATCGGATTTTCTTGAACAGATTTCCTTTCAAGTGGGAATCCAACATGTTCTTAGAAACTGGTACTTTTAAAGGCTTCTTTTCGCCAGATGGCATCTTGATTACATGCGGAAGTCCCCTGACTTCAGTAGCTCTAACGTAGATATCCTGCCCAAGTTTATTTTGAGGGATAACAAAATAATTTTTGCTGTGATGAACGTCAATGATCGGTGTTCCACCAGATGGAGATGTTGCATCCTGGTAAGAAGAACGTAAAAAGAGATGTCACTCAATAATCCACAACTACTAGATCACATAACGTAAAAATAATTACCCTGACAGTAGAGGGTTCATGAACTTGGCTAAGATTATTCCAGCTGGCATAAGCTTGAATAAGCATATTAGCATTAGATACTGTTATATTAAGGTTAAGATCCCTCGTAGATGTCAGTCTTAACTGAGATGCAGCGCTTGGGGCATTGGCATCATTCTGGTACCTGTATATGTAACCAAACAAAAACAAAACCCAGTATTATATACACACACACATACCATTATTAGATAATCACTTCCTGGCTACATGCATGCTACTTTATTTTTATCATTAAGGGAAAGGTAGGAACACACACACATTTTGTTCTCACTCCTAACCCACATACAACGTAAGAAGATAACTCAATGGAACACACCTATCATGTATGACAAAACTATCCTCAACTAATATTAATCATATAAAAAAATTAAAAGGATTGGTTGTTAAGAGTTCTTAAATTATTTAAAGTTCTGAAATGATCCTCATCCTATATATACACACACACAAATAGGGACAAAGACTTGAACAGAAAATTCCCAAATGACCCCTAGTTCATAAGGAAGACTGTACTGCATCATCAATTTAGAGACAGAAAATAAAAAAACCAAATTAGCATGACCGAGGGAGAGGATATAACCTTACGAAGCGTCAACTGGTTCAATGAGAGGCTCCCAAGCTTCAAGTTTATCGTTATATGATCTAGCAGCCAATGAGAAACTGACAGTGGAGTTCAAGTAGTAAGGCCTTCTATGGAGACTAAACCCTACACTGCTCAAAGATACATTGAACAATGGTGTCATCTGCAATTCCAAACATATGAAACAGCACTTGGTCAAATGCTAGCTAGCAATATGCATAATCGTATGAGCTAAAATTATGTCAGATAACATGACATGTAATAACATGTTTAAAGTTTGAGTAAAATGCCAATTTCGTCCCTGAGGTTGGCCAGTTTTGCAATTTTTGTCTAAAGGTTTATTTTACCGCATCTGGATCCAAAAGGTTTGAAATCTTGTCATTTTCATCCGGCTCATTAACTCCATCCATTTTTCTCTGTTAAGTCGGGTATTTTCATCTTTTTTGTTAACTTAAAGGGCAATTCGGTCTTTTTCACTTTATGTACAAGTATTTAGCATAATGTACAAGTATTCAAGATACCCTTACTAAATAAAAAACACGAAAATCCTGAGACTTAACGGAGAACAATGGATGGAGTTAACGAGCTGGATGAAAATGGAAAGATTTCAAACCTTTTGGATCCAGATACGGAAAACAAACCTTTGGAAAAGTCTCAAAACTGACCAAACCCCAGGAACGAAAATGGCATTTTAGTCAAGTTTTCAAGAATAAACTTTCAGCAATGAAAAATAAAATGCATACCATGCCACCATAGTCATCAAAAAGTGCGGCAGAGAATGTTCTAATTTCTGCATCGACAACCGTGTCATCCGAACTAGTTGGTGTGTCAAAATCCACAAGCTTTGCAGCAAACCTTCTAGGAGGTTTCTTGAACCCACTTCTCACCATGAAGGTTCCAAGCTCATTACCGACCCCCCATATGCTAAATGAATCTCTGGCGAACCGCATATCAGATGTATCCCATATACCTCATCTAAAAAATCATCCCCAGTGACCATATCACTGCGCATGCATCTTAAAGAGTCAAAATCAGATTGCTTTGGTGTTCCCTTAAACGCTACACAGCCCAAACATACGTAGCCAGGTGGAGCCTGTGGCAACCAAAACGCTATACTTTCGGCTCCTCTATGTTTCTTTATTTGCCCCACCACTTGAAAACCGATAGGAGCTTTGAAAGGCTCATCGTCATCGGGTAGAACAATGCATGTGTTTGGAGGCTCATAGCTGTAAGAATCAAAACAGTATCTAAGTTAGAAACACAAGTAATGAAAGCATTTACTAATATAATATATACTATAAAATATGCTATTTTGTCAACATCAAACACCTTTAGCCCCTCAACTTCAATAATAAACAACTTTAACCCTCCAACTTTAATAATGACATATTTATCCCCTCAACTTTAATAATGATATGTTTAGACCCTTAACTAAAACAACTTTAGCCCCACGATTCTAATAATGACATGTTTAGCCCCTTAACTACATCAAACAACTTTAGCCCCTCAACTTTACTAATAAACAACTTCAGTGCCTCAACTTTAATAATGACATGTTTAGCCCCTTAACTAAAACATCAAACAACTTAACTCTCACGATTTGCTTATTTTTATCTACGTTTCGAACCCGCTGCGGAGCGCCGGTGGTAACCCACTAGTTCAATGAAAAAAGTAAAAGTACTTAGGATGTTCCGAATAACGAAATGACCAAAAACAGAGTATGATGTACCCGCTAACGGCAATATCACCAAAATATACCATTCCCGGAGGAATAATAGGACGCCATATGGACAGTTTCTTTCTTGATTTCGAGCCTTGATTCCACCATATTAAACGGAAACTAGCAACAGCCTGAAAACGCCTACCGGAATTTGCAGCTGATGATCGCTCCGGTTGAATATTATCACTATCAGAAGGAGGTGCTTGAACGTCTGAACCCTTAAGTGATCTTGAAGATGCTCCACGGAATCCAAAAAGTATATGACGCAATTCATAGGCTCTACCGATAACATTCAAAGTCCCGGGATCTGCTGGAAGAAAAGTACCGAGCGAATTATCCACACGCCAAAACGCCAGGTTGGGTGATTTACTGCAATATAAGGAAAAAACAAGTGAAAAAAAAAGTTAAAACAGCACAACAGCGTAGTATGCATGTGAGGCAAGAGCTTAAAGTTAGAAAAAATTAAAAACCGCATACATATCGCCAGAGCTGATTGTGATACAGTCCCTTAGTGCACATGGAGATAGCAAAGAAGCATGTAAACAGAAAGCGGAAGAGAGTGAAGGCTGCGTCTTTCCAGGAGAAACCACGCAACCCAACGCAACGTATCCTTTTGGTGCCACGGGAAACCAAATGGAACAGCTTTCTGCCCCGTCAACGCTCGGTACAAACTCAAGGAGACTGACATCTTGAAGATCAGACGGAGGCCAGACTAGCTTGAAGGCCTCGGGTTTCTTGATTCTTATGTAGCGCGTATTCACAGCAAGGACTCCCTTTGTTGGTGGCTTGTCACTGTAACAAAGAGGCAAATGATGATAATACGGAAAACAAATAACCGTAACATAAATTTTAAAAGATTCACCAACATTGCTGTCAGGTAGTCACCCAGAATGGCAAAGCCAGGTGGCGAATGAGGTCTCCAGAATGCGTATGTTTGGTTGTTGTGGGCATCTGCAATACAGTCAATTACATCAGCATTTATTTTTCTTGTGGAATACAAAACATAAGTTAGAATAAAAAGTCAACTTCTCGAGCATCAACGGTCAACCTACTTCGAAATGTGCCAAGCTTGTCAAACTCAGAGCAGGATACCGTCATTTTTCTAGAAGTCATTCTTAGAAACTTCAAAACATCCTCCTCAACTGCTAGGAACAGTCGTAATGCGCTGAAGGAAAAATTCATGAATATATCTGAAACTGCAACGTGAATATTTGTCTTTCCAGAAGCATTTGAGAACTTGACGGAAGTATCGAAAGGCTCTAGAATTCGGATCCCGTTGCTCTCCATAGTTAAACCGAGAGCATTCGCACTCATTTCTACAGTATCACCCTTTAGTACAAGCCTACAAAAGGCATCCAATCTTGCATGCAAAAACTTGTTGGAGAAGATCGGAGACTCTCCTATGTATTTTGATGAATTATAGAAAGTCAACTCCGGACTTATAACCTGGAAAGTAATATAATATATATAAGAACACATAAGCTACCAAATAAGATAAATAAAAAGGAAAGTTGACTTGTAAAAGAAGCATGTTCATCATAGTATGTTCACCTGCAACTCAACGGATGTTTCTGTGGGTCGGGTCGCTGTATTGCCTGTAGAAGGCAAATTCTTACTCGTTTCTTCTTGAGCGTTTGGAGATGGACTTTCATCCATCTCTTCCAAAAACACGTTATCGTTTTCTGAAACAGAGTAACTGCTGCTAGACCCTAGTGCAACACATAAATCCAAATATTGTCCATTCTGATTCAACAACAAACAAATACATCAAGTTAAAAACAGAAACAGTTAAACAAGTATCCGATGCCAAAAAGAAAAACAAACCTTTATAGTGACATTTTTTAATTGCAAATGTTTTCCACAGCCAATATAAATTATAGTTTCTACGCTTGTTGAACAGATCATCTTCCCCTCTCTATCTTGTAATAACAAAGTTCCACCTCTGCCATCATAAGTATAATGGTCAAAATTTTCACATTCAACCACCAAAGGCTTTTGAGGAGAGAGAGTGAAAATCTCATCGCTTTGACTAAAAGTTGACTTGTCTAGATCAAGAGCATCAACAACATATGATGTTTTATCATCCTCTTCATTTGACAGCATGTCACGCACAGTAGGTACGAAAAACTCAGCAACCGCCGTTAGGAAGTCAAGTGCAACAAGCAATTGTGGCCTTTGGATGCATAAGCATACGGATGTTGTATACTGACTAAATTTAGCATCAAGAATTAGCATTGTTGGAATTCCAGATATCTCATCGTATTTTACATCTGCCTTGATGTTTTCGTTGTCATCGTTGACAACCTCGTAATCTGGTCTGTAACGGACATTCTTCGGTTGTCTAACAGCAAGCCGGAGCTCTTCTTCTGTCCCCTCACGATCATCATTCACAGTAAAACCCTTTAAAGTAGCTGAGAGAAGACCTTCTCCCAACGTATTAGCTTTGTAAAGTATCCATAAGCCACCGACCTAAGACCAAGAACGCCATATTTAAAGAAGAAATCAATTAAACTAAAAGACATTCTTAAAACTCCAAGAAAGTTGGAAGGCATTCTTCACTCAATTTTAAAAAAAGTGTGAGGCGCACTGAGGCGATAGGTCCCGAGCCACGGCACGAGGCATAAACCGCACAACTTCATGTACGCGAGGTACAAGGTGTGCGTATATATACAGGATAGGGATCATATGAGAACTATAAAGTTATGTGAGAACTAAGAGAACCGAGTTCAACCAATCACATATTTTTTATTTAAAAGGGCCTTTTGGTTGGTAGTAGCTTTCTCAGTTTTAGTGATTTTCTCATGAACCTAACCATATATGCCATATAGGTGAATACTGAAATGGAAACACTCTTATTGAGAGAACTTGTGAAAACACTATGTAACAAAGTTTTTTTACAAAAAATTAGGGCATGTAACATATTTTTAAGAGTTTTGACAGCCAAAAAAAATCAAAAGAGCGCCAAAGGTTTATGTTTTATAAAAATAAAAAAAACTAGTAAGTGTTACATGGGTGTAACACAACAAATATCTATTTTTAACATAAGTTACGTAGGTTTTGTATTATTTTTTTTAATTCTTCCGCACTTTTTTTTTTTTTTAGTTTTCTTGGCTTGAAAACCTGTTACTTACATGCCCTAATTTTTTTTGTTATATAGGGTTCTCACGGGTTTCCATTCTAACCACACTCAATATATATAGGGGAGGGTTATTTTGAGAACTCTAAATATTGCGAGAACTGTGAGAACTCACAAAAAAATCAATCAAAATCAATTTCTTGGTACATAAAAATATGAATTGTCGGGAAGTACCTGCAGTGTGGCAAGAGATGCGTCCCTCGCCATGCCATAATGGAGTGACATTTCAACTAGACCAACAATAACACACACCTTCATAGAAATCCAAGCCTGTTCGTTTTGAGCTTCGTATTCATGTGCTTCTGAACCTTGATGAACTAAAGAATTCACGACATCAGCAGAATCCGACACAGTGTTGTTTAACGAGGGAATGGTATTTGGGGTCTCTGAGAAATTGGACAATGCACATTCTGAAATGATATGATACTCTTTATTTGAGAGAGCGGCTTTCAGTACATCTATCTGAATCAGTGGTTATAGTAAATACACATCATATAAAATTAACTGAAGCCTTCAACAATATAACAGCAGTGTAAACTAGAATCGTTAATACCTTGATTGAAACTTCTGTACTTGGAACTTGATGTAACAAATCACGAAGTGACCTGCTAATAATAATAGAAACGCCCTTCACATCATGAACTATGCTTTCACCCAATTCCGTTCCTGTGCCAACGTTTAAGTTTATGTCCTCGACCTTAATTGTCATTACATCCAAATGAACAGCGTTCATGTCCTTTTTAGTACCGCCAAACCATTGGAACATGTTCTGGACAGTTATATGAACAATATCAAGCTTCAGATAACTACAACAGCAAAACACCGACAATATAAGTGATTTAACCAGCAACTCCAACACACTTATAGACATATAGACTATTGTAATCTTACTCCAGAGAGTCGGTTCTGCGAGGCATTAAGATTATAGGCTTCCGCAATGAAAGGTCCAACTTCACTGCAGGCGAGCCTTCGATTTCACTGGTCTTAACCCACTTCTCGGAATCTGTTACGTGATCTTTCACTTTTACGACATCCACTGAGTTGGTAGGAACAAGGCCCATGAAGTAACTTATAATCTAAAAGCATCACAACACTAAGCTAAGAAATGGCAAAAGGAGAGCAGATGTAAAGAGAAGAGAAGACTTATGTCTTACCTCCTGAATAAATCGATTCAAGTACACCAGCCGTACTTCAGAAAGCTGTCCAATAAGGCTATAATCAAACCCAGCGTAATCCTCATCGTCAGCACTGAATGAACTGAAAACCAACTGAAGATTTTGACAAATAGAAAAACTGTGATCAGATCTGAAATAGTGAAATCTTCTGTAGGTGTGCAGCTGTCAAGAAAACAAGAAAACGAATTAGAATTTAGATTACCTCCACAAACGAGCTACCACCGGGATTTCTCATGTCACATGCCCAGAAATACATATGGCTGCTATGAAGGCTATCATCGCTTATCTTCAGGTTTCCGAGGGATGCCTTTATGCTAAAAGAAGATGGGAAGACCTAAAAAGGAAATTAAAAACATATCATATAAGCACAAATCAGTCTATTCCATAACCATACTAGAAAGAACTTATAGAACCTTTATATCAGTTAGGAAATTATCTTGAGACATTGTCGCAAGCTTAGTTCCATCTTCTTTCATCAATAGGATTTGAGCACGAGCCATATTCAGTGTCAAAAAGAACACAATTCTGGACCTCCCTTTGCCCAACAGACCTCTGACTTTGGGTTCATCAACAGCAGATGAATGATCAACGACTTCAATCTCCCGAGAACCATCATTAACAATGGCTGTTGGAGAATGGTCACTAAAAGATTCGCACGTGTCATCTTCAGCATTTATAGCACCAACAAATTCCATTATTGCTACGATAATAGGCCTTCTACAATAAAACGACAAGGTTGCTAGAGTAACCGTCACACGTTTATCAATGTTGTCATAGAAAACAGAATTTGAATCGATGAAAACTATTTGAGCTTTCACAAAACTATCTAACGTATCGGTAACTTCCAAGTTATTTTCCCCAGCATGTCTAGCATCATCGGTAACAAACCAGCGATCCGCTAAAACTTGGGGTCTTCAAAATTGCTCTTTCTGATGGTAAAGAACTTGAGTACTCGAGTTCTCCCCTGGACTATCACCAGGATCGTTTAGGCTATCTGATGCCTCGTAAAACTGATCGTCAGCTTCACTTTGGTTTTTGATAGTACGGAACACAGGAGGAGCGTCTGCGTGACGAATAAATGATCTTGCTAAGTAACAAGGTTGATTCACCCCCTTGCATGATACTAAATCTTCTACCTCCAAAGCCTTCAGAACTGTTCCAATGAACATGTCATTTGCTCTAATTGAAAGCTCAACCTGTTCAAACATCACAGAGTGAGATAATAATAAATAAGAGTAATTGCACAAAACATCTTATGTTTCCTCAAACTTGCAGTTCCAGCCTTAGAAATAAAAAACCTTAAAATTGTTTAATTTAAAAGACAACACTATAACATGACGAATCTCCTGTTACAGTAAACTTAATATCTGTTAGTTTAAATGACCCGAACAAAATAACTACGTTTTAGAACTTTAAATAAGTTGCAGTTGAAGTGAAACAACATCTCTACCAAAGAATTTTTTGTCAATTTACTCTAAAATTAAATACAAATAGAGAATTCAAAAAAAATCTTACCCGAACCACCTACTTTGCGCGAACATTCCAAAAAACGAATTTCCTCAGCCAAAAACTATTTATATAATTTTCAGTCTATAAAGAAAACCAAAATGAAATCAAAAGAAATGTTAGCTTTTCCATAGTCCAATGCAAGTCGCAGACACCTTTAAAATGAGAAACACTTTACTATGCTAAATTAAACACAGTATTCACTCATCTAAAACACCAGGTATGAACAGTTTTCTGCCTTGAAATATCCTTCAAGTCAAGTTATGTTCCCCTCTTCTACTTCAGAATCTCCGACTCGGATGAAGTTTCCGATGACCAGTGAAGGAGCGGAACCCTGTTTGAAAAGCAGTTGAAGGATCCTTCAACAGTTCACACATCTTACAGACAAACACATAAAATATGAACGCACACTTCATAACGTGTGTGCAAGGTTTGTGTTTTTATAGTGAGATTACAGTCTAAACTCCAAACAGCACAAAACAGCTTATAGTTTAATGTGGATGACATCACTGTCACAAAAATAGCTACCAAGTAAAAATGACAAAAGCAGTTACCGATGCGCGGTATATAGCCCCCTGCAACAAGCTTTTCCAGTTTTTCCTTGACTCGTCTGATTCACATCGTAAGATTAGGGCATTTGCATCTTCAACAATCTACATGCAAAATTATGAAAATGAGAAACAGCCCATTGAACTAATAACAAAGAATAACAGATTGTTTTGGTTAACCCCAAACGGTTCAGTACTAGAACTAACTAGTTACACAACCTTGCTGGTGGATCGTTCTGTACGACAGACAGCCAACACATTTTCCACTCGCCAATAACATCAGGTGGGATGGCATATACTTGTTTTCCAAGCAAGCTACAAATAACAGGAAAAAATCAACATATGCAGACCCAGTTTCGAAATCTGTCTCCTAGCATTATAGCAATACAGAATGCAAAGAAGATATGAGAAATGTGTTCCAATTGTCAACACATCTGAAAGTTAAAAATATTTGCACCTGAAAGATTGTTTGTATGATCTAGCGCCAGGTGCTTCAAGCGCATAGAGGAAAGGTCCCACCAAACAAAAATATCTCCTCTGCCAAACAGCTTCCCTATTTCCCACACCCTATTCAAAATATCAAAAGAATACATAAATTGCGTAAGTTTGAGAGATCATGATGCTGACTGGGATGAAAGCACGATAAGTTGTTGAATCAGACAACCTTCCAATTTAGAACAGATAACCACCCCTCAAAGTCAGCTAGATCCCAAGGGCGGATAAGATCTTCAATATCATTATCCTCGCCCTGAAAGATCTTCGCAATTTGCATTAATCGATGATAACGTGCTGGAGAAAAGTGAAACCCTAGAAAAGGAAGCCGCACGGCCAATCTTGTTGTTGGGAAAGATGGGTCCTCTGATCGGATCTAAATGGAGAAATCATATGCTATGAATTGATAAATAATGAAAATGCTTCGAGCTAGAAACAAATTTGCTGATAATCTACCTGTTGAAGCTTTAAAGTCACCCACACTTATCAATAACTGGCAAATAACTAACGATACTAGACTGTGAAGAACCGACGACCCTTTCAGAGAATGTTGACTCCAATGATAGTCACCATCAACAAAAAAAGCAGACACATCACTCAAAACCACATCGAATTGGAGATAAATATCTTTATCATATTTAGATGCATCATCATCATCCTGTGAATGTGAGATTATATTTTAGCAGAAGTTGGCATCATATAATGATATTAAAGGTAATAATCAAAATCCACCAACCTGAGTACGAATTATCAAGTTTCCGAGGTCAAGCAAGAGTTTCGTCGAATGAAAACTGTCCGGTGAAAATTCAGTTGGAATGGTGATCTTGGGAGCTGCTATATCCAAGTCCAAGAAGAACCTGTCATCAAGTTAATTCAAGTGTGATAATTTTTGGTAGCTAATTGAAACATTCTTAGCGTATATAAACTTTAAAAAGAGGTAAATTTCACACCATGTAAATAACTATAATCAACCAAAATACTGGCAGAACTTATTGTCGCCACTGAAAAAAAAAACTACACACCTGGCATTATCCTTCAGGGCCTTGTTTACTTGTTGTTGTGCAGAGCGCTTAACCTCATCGATCCTCATCTAAACAAATAATGTGGACGTCAGAGATGCATTAAGGAATGATCACACAATTTATAATGATATTAATACAAGTACTATGCAACTTATAAGAAAATCCATGTGAAGGTAAGCCTTCCATATCATTGAAAAAACATGTTTTAATGTCTGCGTAAATGCAAACACACACAGAGAACATAAATAGTGAGAAGACTGTCTGAAGTATCATTAAAAGTTTGAAACAAAACCTGCACAGCAGCGGCTGTTTCCAAGGCTATCTTCTGGCTCACGGCAGCATTGCTTTCAAAAAAGTTAACAATTTTATCTACAGAGTTCTTCAGATACTGACCAAAGGCAAAGACATCTCATCAGCATTTTCCCAGAGATTACAAAACAAAAAGAGTATAAAGAAAAACGTACTGTCGCATAACATGGAGAAGCCTTAGCAACCATACTCCAGTCCACTTTAGCGTCAAAGGGTTTATAGCGAAAGACCCCAACTAACGAATCATAGGATGTAGCGCTCTACATTAAATTATCACAACTTAAATGTCTAAAATGAACTACTTGTAATTACAGAAGAGAAGAAAGCAAAACAAACCGAACCAAACCTCAGCAAGGAGACCATCAGGTGATGACAAACGATAAGATCCCAATTTCATGTCAAAAACTTTTGCATCTTTGTAAAACTTCATCAAACAATCAAGGTTCTCACATGATAATTCAGCAGCAAGCTCATGTCCTTCAGCAAGTCTTGAAGCATTATGTTTCATGTGGACCTCTAGTAAGGTATGAACTACATCCCCCCGGTCATCTTTATTCAGCAACTGTTCATTGTTATCACCTTCCTTGTATCCAATTATTTCATTCAATTGCTTCCAATCTTCATCAGTGAAGTGGCCAGGTTGATTTCCATCTTCAGCAGATTCACCGCTCCTGAAGTCACGCAGTAGAAATAGAATTCACTAAAATAACAAGAAGGTTCATCAAGTATGGAAATAAAAAAGGTGAAGGTATTACCATCCAAATGACCACCATGATTTCTTTGTATGCTGTTTCTTCAAGTAAATATCAGACTGTGCGGACTTCTCCAAGAACTTGTGTGCCAGCATCCTGTTCAAGTAAAGTACACTCGTAAATCGTAATGCAAAGCTGTGAGTATAATATAAATACAGACATGTGTCCTCATGTTGTGAAAGAGAAGTGCTTTTATAAGGTTCAACACCCTGGTCAACTTCACTAATAGATCATAGTGTGAAAGTTCTGAATGAAGCATAATTAAAATCTCGAAACAGAACTATACCTCCATTGAACAATGAGTTCAATATCAAGTTCACGGTCTAATTCCTCTATATCCTTATCGCCATCGATGGTTTCTCGACTGGGGTCGGATTTTAGCAGTGAAGCATATAGAGATATGTATTTTTTACGCAAGGTTGCATATTTCAGGACCTGCTCCCAAGACGTTCTCCCACTGCGAGCACACAGTATTATATAATGGAAAATTTCCCATGCATAAAACATATTTTGAAATCCATCAAGCTACACCCTACAACTGCTGCCACTCAAAGAGAGGAACATATTGTTGCAGATACCACTTGTATGTTGAGCGTTTACATTAATTAACAACTATTAGGGAACAAGTATAGTGATTAGCTTGATATAAACTAGAAGCGCGATGGTTACAAAACTCTTTCACTTGAAACATAATGTTCTTTTAGTAACTAGAAAAGAAAGAACAATAGCTAATGTGGTTACTCGTTACTGAAATTTACTAACAAATTTAACCACACCTTCTAGTTCATATCTTATCTTCAAAAGGTAACCACAGCTCATAAGATCATCTGATCATCAAATTTACAAATGAAAAGATAAAGGGTAAGAATCTACAAACTATTTAATCTGATAGTCATCTATAATTCTACATATGTGCTGTCACTACCACCAAGCTATCTTGACAACTTTTTTATCATCTTACAAATAAGTCAAGCCAACTTACTTGAGCATTAATCTCAAACTACTCTGGATAGGCAGAAAATGCAACCCAAATGAATAAAACTTGATTCGGGAGGTTTCTAAAGGCGCTGATTTGATACGACACAAAAATATATAATTAGAAGATGAGATACAATAGAAAAAAGTGAATACCTTGCCTTCTTCATCTGGTCTGATACAACTTTGTAGGCGTACTTCCACCATGATCTTGGATCAGATCTCACAGGGACAAGGGGCCGAAAATGAGCATATTTTAATCGTTGATTAAATGAAGAAAAGTTGTCAGCTAACTTCAGCAAATCCCTGTAACCACTCTGCCAATTTTTATAGTACATGCTAGTTAAAGCAGCATATATAATATCATCCAAGCTGCCAATGATGAGAACAAACAAAAGAGAAATTTATCAACCTTTGACAAACAAATTGTCACATCATCCAAGCTCACTGCCGCTTTCTGTAAAGGTTGATCTCGATTAGATGAATTTGAGCGCTGCTTTACATAGGTGGCATTTCCAGTTACAGGTTGCAGAATGTATGTGTGCTTCTGAACCAGACCACTGGCTGGCTTTCCATCTTTCGTGCCAAAACTGAAGACCTGAAGTGGATCTTAGTAGAATGACATGGCCTCTGAAAGCTAAAATATCATATTAGTATATTACACCGGTTTGACACGCATGAATAATACCTTATCCCATTCAGAAGGTTGCAAATCCTCCCACCGTTTTGTGATGTGCCATGGAGTAATATCCGAGTCCAAATAAACAGCAAGCCTCTCAAGTTCTACAGACTGGAAATAACTAGATAGCAAAGTAAGTAGATGCGTAATAACTAGATGATAAGTTATGTACATATGTATCTAAAGAAGAAGACCTTTTGTAGTTGCTCTAATGCACCACCAGTGACGAAAGCCTCCTTCCACTATCATCAACTGTCGAAGCTGAAAGTTTCTCCAAGGTAACGCCAGCTGCAAATGGATGACCGGGATTGCTGAAATACGAAAGGAATTAGCTGGATGCACAAGTAACAAGGCAACCAATAGAAAATAAAATTAATTACCTTTCAAGGTCCTCATATCTGATATGAATACTTGATATTGATAGCTTTAAGTTTCCGATTATTGTGTTTATAAAGGACCCCGCCATGATGTATTCTTAAAGACAATAAAAGAGTACGTTATTCATTTGATTGGGATATAAGAAAGAATCATAGGAACATGATAAAACTTTTCATTAGAACAGATATCAATTACTATTTCAACAGTGTGGTTTGAATTAATATACCATTTCTGTGGTCAGTATCCGCCTACTCTCCAGCATCTTCATTTCCATCTCCTGTTTCAAGATGAATGGTTATTTGGAGGATCATCAATCAGACATCAAAGAACAGGATGCCCACATCTTACATGTATTCGGGACTTCTTAGTTTTTTGAACAACGTCCTCACTATAACCTTCAACTTGTGTCTCAGGTTCAGCTAATAAATAGATACGATCTAGGTATACCAAAACCGGTTCTTGACCAATCCTGCTCCAAGGAACCTGACATACATAAATATATGAAAGAGCTCAACTTTTCAGGCAATAGCATACAAGTATTTCCGTCAATGTAGTAAAAAACAGCAAACATGAGGATTAGAGGCACAAAACATATCAGCCTTGAGTGTTGTTGACCCGATAGATGACACCTACAATGCCGATTATCACTGGAAGCCCGAAAACACACTGTACTTAGATGGGTGCATGTGTAGAGACCATCGGTTTAAGTAAATTAAATTCTAGTAACACAAGTGTTATACTATACTCCCTAAACACACAATGGGTATCAATCATGCACAGCTGCGTGAAATGAGGTACTGAGAAATATATTTATACCACTCGGAAATAATATATTTGCAAGAACTCTCATTTGATGTTCTAGTTTCTAGCTTTTTTAACCAACCTACCCTACGATTTTAGCAGGAATCTTGGAGGGGTAAAAGAGTAACTATGTCAAATTGTCAATGACCCATGGTTATAAGATTCTAGGGGAAACAAAAGCACACAGCAATTATAAAGGAAATAGTTTAGGAGGTCCAACGCATATAATTATCACCTTAAGCTTCACTGATCCAAGAAACCCTGCCTTAACCTTGACAGGCAACTTCAGCGCATTGAGCGCCTCCGGCTTCAGCTGCATATTTGTTAGTTCTACATTACCTGTTACAAACAACCAAATTTCAAACATGGTACAAGAAAAAACCAAAACATAACATGGGGAGCTCAAACATGGAACTTGGAGACTTCATATGACATATACCAAATTACCAACAAGATAGTTAACATTAGTTTGCTGACTTCACCATATATATAGCATGAAACTGACACAGATAGCAACCCAGTATTTACCACAGTCATCAATAAGGTTAGTAAGTAACGCTAATGCACCAACACATCATGAACTACCTCGCCATAGCACACCCGCCCCGCGCATTTAATCCCGTTAATGTAATCAATGGCGCACAAATTACAAAATGCCAGGTGATTACAAATCCACCAATCTCAAGTCTACAACTACCTAGGCCAAGTTTAATCAGGGTTTAAACGCTTTCAAAAACCTACACTGGTTTATCTTCAAGTTAACTCAAGCAACTAAATATGAATAACACACATTCTCAGCGGTTTATATCATTCCATCACACAAATGTCCGTTTTAAATCACACGAAACCGTCAAACCAACAGGCCATTATCAGTTCAGCTATCATTCACTCCCAAATCCACCCTACTTCCTCTCATTATCCGCCAAAACAATAGCATACAACCTCGAATTGCACGAAACCGTCAAACAAACAGTCCATTATATTCTCATTTTACGCCCTAACTGGTACATACAAATTAAATTCAGAAAAACTAGTAACATTGAATCATGGATCGTATCATCAAACAAGCATTCAAAACCTAAACTCCTCAACAAACCACAAACACAATTAACCTAAAATTCAACCTCACAGACCGTAATAAACAAACCATACGCAAACAATACACACAGTATACTGAAACTTCTGCCAGTAAAACGATCAAAGGAGCAAGTATAACACTGAAATTGAAAAAAAAAATGATGATGATAGGAAGGATGATTATATACATATATATGTATGTATGTATACCTTGCCAGACGCTGATACTGAGAGCTTCTTTACTGAGTCCACGAACATAGTTGCCGAGATACCTCTGCAACAGATAGGCTACTTGATCCTCCAACATACCGGAGAATGATTTCGACTTTGCTTTTGATTTTGATTTGGATTTTGATCATCTAAAACCGAATATTCTGGAAACGGATCGGTTCGGTTAGGTGTAAGTGAAGTGTGTAGTCGATAGAGAGAGGGTGCGCGGTAGCGATGAAAGACACGTCTGAATTGACGCCACAAACGGAACGAGAACGTGCCACAGCTGGCCCACGTATTCGTGGTTTTTGGACCAGAGGGTGCCGGAAAATGAATTTGATATATCTGGTCACGTGTGAATGTTGACTATCAAATGGTATCAGGGGACTCGGGTGTGGTTGCGGTTTTTACTTGATCACCAAGTTATGGTCTCTAGGTGATGAGATCGAGTCATGTGTATCATATGGTATGGGAATTTGGGTGTGACGTTCACGACGACATCTAGGGCAGGTATGGTACTGTGATATAAGGATTCCACCTGGTTTAACAACAGCTACCTAATATTCGGGAGAGTCTTTACCTAAACCCGTACGTGTTTCTGCGGACTGTAACTGGTTTATCTGGAAATATATGGACCCGTGTTTTTCCACCGCGACGTGCATTTCGTATCATTGCTCGTCGACCTGCTTCTATTTGTCTAGATGTGATCCAAGCGGGTTCAAGTGCCTGAAGAGCGTATTTACCAAAACAAATAGTATTACCTTGATAAGATATTTCCTTCTTTCTTCCTCTATGTTGTTTACGGAATCTGTTCTTTTGGGGTTAAATTGATGGTTTGTTTTGAATTCCTTCCCTGCTACAGAACGGGGTCTATCATGGTTTATGATTTTAAGTTACTAATTGTAGAAACATCACCTGAGATACTTCCTAGGTTAGTAATCCGGCTATAAGTGGCTTGAACTCCGATCTACAAGATAGAACACCATTAGGACTCGTCACAAGAATTTGTTATTCCTGTAACCACCCTCGGCTGGAAATAAGTCTTCGTTGGTGAGAGTTGTGTCCTTAAGATGTGTCCTCTATATATACTTTTCGGTGGATTAGGGTTTCCCCCAAAGTCGAGGAGTTAGTTGCATGGTTGTAAAAGTCTTGCCTAGGCTCCGAATACTCGCTACAAGGTCGGTTGCCAAGGCCCAAGTACTGTTCCCCTAGACTGATTACTCCCCGAGTAATCTCCATCTAGACCGAGTACTTCCCGACTACTTTCAAATCCGACTAACGAGCGCCTAGCGACTTTTGCAACCATCGTTAGTTCTACGGTGATTCCCCACGTTTTAAGAGATATTGCTAATCTCCTATTTGCATGATAATATTACGATAATATTCCTTTTAATTATCTTGCATTAATGACGGTCTACCCGACCCGGGATGACTGAGCCTAGACATTCCTCCACACTAATATATTTCATCATGTTTTGATTTTGTTATGAAGTTACTGAATCAAACCATGGCTTCAAACTTTTATTGGTTATGAATAGTATTATATTGTAACCCGTTAAGGTTTAGTGAGTGTGAGATTCATAGCCATACATAAAAACAAGTTGTATACAAATATCAAAACAACTAAATTAGAGATTTGGGGTAGGCTTACATCATGCTGCGTAGCCATACATCGCCCAAGCACACGTTTGAATGTATGCGTGGCGTATGACACGGACTTGATGCTTGCTTTTAGTACTTGGTGTATACGTATGCCATGCATGCATACACCATCCCATGTCCAAAAAACAGTTATTCGGTTGCTTTTGCTATAAATTAAAAGGATCTGGATAAGAAATGAATGGAACATCATTGAATAGCGAGAGGAGAAAGGAAAGTCTAAGAACCTCTATTTAAAAGGTATTCTCACATCTTGATTTATTCCGATTGCTCCCCAAATCCAAATTCCATCGTCATCCACGATAGGCATGAAAAGCTAAACACCCCAATGATCACAATAAGGTGTAATGTTTGATTATGCATATAAATTCAATTGAACTTATGAACCTTTGCTATACACAAATGTGCTCTTGGTATCTTTACTAGTGAACTATTTGATTATGTTCATATGTTAGCATGTATGTTGCATGACAAACTATCTTTGATCGCATTGTTGCATCTTTACTCATCAATTGGTTTTGTTAAAGAACAAGGTGCTCGATTATAATGTCTTGTAGTGTGTTGAAATTTGACAGTCACCCTTGGTCATGTCTTTTGATCATAGTATTAAAAGGTTATCCATGTTTCACATGTTAAACAATGTTATAGGCTTATAGCTATGCAGTTTACTAGCCTAGTTAATCAAGTTAAGATTATACATAGTGCTATCAAACCCAAACCAAATTAGAGTTCTTAATATCCATCATACACATCTAGTTAAACAAATGTCTATGTAGTTTACTGGCATGATTAATTAAATTATACATAGTGCTATCAAACCCGACCTACCTAGGTACAACTACATTTCTTTTTATTAGTTTGTGATTTTGCGAATGAAACTTGTACAAAAACATTCAAAAGACAACGTTGTCCTTGATATCACTCAATACACTTTTCATTCTTAATCACTTGTCTCTTCATGAACACTACCCATATCGATAATTTGAAAAATCACATAATAATTGCCTAAGGCCATCAACCATATAAATGACAAGGTTCAACACCGATTAAAAAGTAAAACCTCTTTCTCGGTTTCAAATATTCCAACGAGATCCGAGGATTTCCGGCCACCCTCCCTCCCTCTGTTACGAAAGACAAAATAAACCCGACATGATCGCTCATATGCACCTTGTTTCCGACCACCAAGATCATCAGGGACTCCAATCGATGATGCATTACATTTACGTATTGATTAGTAGACAATCTTGATCGTTATATATTTTTTAATACAAACAAAGGATTAAAAAAAACATAAAACAATTAATTAACATTTAAAAAAATAACAAGTGTGAGTTGAATCCAAGAGGAGATGATCATCGGTTTGCAGAATTGTTATTTTAGTGTGGAAAAGAAGGGAAGGAAGGTGCGATCCTTAATGACACTAATTATTCGATTTTCGTCCCATCATTAATTGAAACAAAAGTTGTCTAATTAACACACTCAATAAATTATTTAAATATTATTTAAAGTAAATTGTTGTTTAAGAGTGAATTAATGGTGTAATAGGGTAGAAGCAAACGTCATCATTTAAAATAGAAAAAATATAGTCACTTAGTACGAAGGCTATGGGGTATGAGGGCGGTGGATTGGATCGTGGATTGTCACGCGGGATATGGTTCTCGTGGTACATCGTTCTCTTTTCTAAACTATGATGGTTCACATGGTTTAATATATGACAACCATGGCCCTATTTTGATTGGTGTGGGGTGGGAGGTGGGGGGATAGTAAATGATAGTGAAAGTCATAATCCACCCTATATATGGTGGAACTAAATTAGTGGATAAAGATAGGGTGACATTACGCTAAGATAAAAAATAATTGTAATTATTTGATTCATTACTATACCATATAGCCTAACATAATTCATTTTCATGAGTTTAATGGATTCTTACTATGTATGAACCATCACTGAACTCATCAAACAAATATTAGATGAAACTTATCACTAGTAGATTAGATTTAAAAATTACATGACACTCTTGATAATGTTCAAATTATTTTCAAGAGAAGTAGTTGCTTGATCAATGATGCACAGTAAATTATTATTATTATTATTATTATTATTATTATTATTATTATTATTATTATACATTATTTTATTTAAATTCTGTACATATGAATTGTAAGTGATGATAAATAAGTAATTTATAATTTTAAGTATTTGTGTTTTTTTTGTTTAAAGTAGTATTTATTTATTATTTAATTTGATTTTTAGTTAATTAATAGTAATTGATAAATTTTAAGTATTTTTAAAACTATTTATTAGTAGTGTTTTATTTTTTATATCAGCACATAAAAATGTAGGGTTTTTTTTTTATAATTTCCCCTATTTAAAAATACAATATCAATATTCATGTTTTACATATCTACTTAATATTATGTGTGTGCTTGTGAATATGTACATTAGTTTTCATATGTGTATACATTTGAGGTAAAATACGATACTCAATTTTTGTAAGCTTATGTACAATTATACACCCGACGTACCTACATGACTATGTATGTATATATATATATATATATATATTATATTTTTTTGAGGTAGAATCCGAGACCGAATATTTTTAAGGTTTTATACAATCATGCACCTTAAACACGACACTAATAAAACTATATGAATCACATTGTATGCTATTTATTTCAAAAATATTTAAGGAAAGCAAATACAATACGGTCGAACATTCACTAGTATGTGAAATTTCTGGTTTTAAAATCAAACAAAAGAAACTACAAGGTTCAGTTGTTTAAAAATAATTATAACTAACAAAAATCTCTCCATTCTCAACTGTTATACGTATTATTATGTTTTATTTATTCTACTTGCTATACGTTAATTGGTCAAACCAAAAAAAGATGCATATAATTTGTAGACATAGGGAGTAAGAACTAAGAAAATGGGTGAAGTTAGGGTGTCATTGTATGATTACATCAAGAAAAGAGAATCTTGATCATGGAAAGATGCTTATGATGCATCATGGTTAAGATATCAAGACAAGCCATTAATGTCAATT
This sequence comes from Scalesia atractyloides, assembly GCA_947069175.1. Classification (NCBI taxonomy): domain Eukaryota; kingdom Viridiplantae; phylum Streptophyta; class Magnoliopsida; order Asterales; family Asteraceae; genus Scalesia; species Scalesia atractyloides. The sequence goes on along the minus strand of CAMTDV010000028.1, from coordinate 88,781,483 downwards.
TCTCATAAAAGAAATACAACACCATATAGAAAACAAATCCTTTGATACAACCAACAAGAAAATTTCTTTATAATCAGGAGCAAGCTGAGCAGCTGAGTCGTCTAATCTTAGTATCAGACTTGAAGTTAAATTAGCCAATTTAATTCGTCTTATTTATTTTTAACAAAATATAAAAATTAACATTCCAACTCGAATAGTAAAAAGTTGGATACAACTCATTTATTTTTTAAAATTTAATAAATAATAATACATTTTTAAAAAGCTCAATACAACTCATTTTTTTGAATTTAATAAATAATAATACTTTTGTACATAAATGCAAAATTTATAAACAAATTCAATGTGAGCCAACAAGCTTAGGTTGATGTAAAACTTGGGGTTAGAAAGATAACATTGGACTAGTGTTTGAGTTATAAGATATAAACATTAAAATTTAGACTTAATTTTTAATGCGTTATACGAGCGAGCTTACCTTAACTCACGCTCGGCTCATTTACAAATGTGTCAACTCTTAATAGCATATGCATTAATGATTATATTTCACGTGTGTTTTTTATTACAAGTTAGTTTATACATTGTTGTATCATACACCATGTAAATTTATTAGTGTAATATATATTGTTGATTACAATACTAGGTGGGATTTGCACAAGTCCATTTTTCCTACAAAGTGTATAAAGTCATAAAACACATAATTTCAGCTATAAAACACATTTAAAACCCACAAATAACATGGTAAAGATCACTAAAATATATTAAAGTATTTATTGGTGATCCCATTTCATATGTATGTTAGTTTAGTATGTAATGATGATTACATTACATGTGTTTGTCTTGGTGGTGATATGTTCTTATTCGCTTTGTCTCAATTAATTTTCATCTTTTTTGTGTATAGGTTTACGCGTGTGAGGAAAGGAGTCAATCCTCTAGTTGTTGTCGTTTGATTTTGGTTTCAATACACTAGAAATCAAAATTGTTTATTTCTAGTTTGACTTTAATTTATATTGTATATTTATATCGTTCAAAATTGTTTTTTAGTTTGACCTTGATTTATATTGTATATTGATATTGTACAATTGCCAATGTGGGGCTCACTATTTAGTAGAGGCTTATACATTTTAAAGAAGAGATCTCAGGTTTAATCCGAAGCAATGATCAATAATTTAAAATTAGTGGTGTAATATAGTAGAAGCAAGCGTTGTCATCCATAAAAAAAATATCGTTCGATTTGTTCTCATTTAATTTTGGTTTCGATCTCGTCTGATTATGATTATGATTTTGATCATATTATTACCTCGCTTGAATTTACTTCGAAGAAGTCAAACAAAGATGTGATAATTTGTTTGGATGCTTAAGATGCTATAAGATTTTGTTCATCTTTGATCAAAATTTAATCGCACGAAGATAAGTCATTCGTATAAATACAAAATTAATTTAGATATTCTGTTCATATAACCATTTTCAAGTTCATTTTGTAAAGGCAAATTAAGTTAGAATAAGAGTTTTTATTATAACATTCTATAAAGGCAAATTAAGTTAGAATAAGAGTTTTTATTATAATATTCTAATCTAATTAAATATTCCGTTGAGATATGGTATTAAACAAAGATTTTACATTTTTTTTTCATTTTTAAATAAAAACAAGGAAAACCTGTTGGCATTCTATTTTATACATCCCACATTACACATAGAGTACTTACAACGTACATGATAACCTATTCTTACGAATTTTATACAAGATATTACACATACACCTACACTAAAACCAAATTGAAAATAAAGATAGAAAATGTAAACATTATTTGAAGAAAAAAATTATTTATGCATTTTATACGCATGCATTGTTGTCAAGATAACCATTTGTTTAATTATTAGAACTTTTAATAATTAAAAAGTTCACAAAATGTACAATCAACATTTTGATATTCGATAGTCGTCTCTAACTACATTTATACATTTATAATATTTTCTTGATTATGATGTTTTGGTTCTCCAAACACCCACAAATTAAGATGCTTAATGGTGGGAATATATATATATATATTTATTTTGTAGGTGTTTTGTAATGGCAAAATTTCATTAACAACAACCACCTACTAGCAAGACGTGGAACTAGTATAGAATTTAAGTGGTGCAAGTGGGGGCCGTTAAAATGTAACAGTATGGCGTGAAGAGCTAATTTAAACAGATTAGCCACGCGTGTGAATTTTAGGAGGAGAAACGTGAGCAGTCCTTCAGTTATGTGCTTGATGTGCGAAGAAGGCGAGGAAACAACTGAACATCTATTTACTGCATGCATATTCTCAAATCATGTTTGGTTGAGTTTTAGTTCTTTGTACAATATCCTTCCTATTTTTGTGTTCTCGATTAAAGATATAATTGAAATGCATGATTATATTCAGACGGGAAAGAAAGCTAAGAAAATTATCATGGTTAGATATAATGGAAATACATTAATTAACAAAAAGACAACGAAATCCATTCTAGCTCTATGGTTTATTCACAAAAACCCAAGAGCAAACAATTATAGCTCTATGGTTTATAAAAAAACCCAATAGTGTTGATATCTCAGGGGCGGACCTACCTTAATAGAAGGGTAGACTTCGTTATCCCTTGGCGCTCCGGCGGTATTATAAATTTTGAAAAAAATTGACGTTTTTTCGATTCGTTACTCCTTTTTTATAAAACATTACCCCTACGAAAATTCTAGATCCGCCACTGTGATATCTTCAATGATCTTCTCCACTTCAACCGGTTTTTCTACGTATATATTAGAAATCTTCATGGCTACACATGAATAAATAATTAACTATTGTAAATTAATTGTTTTCGTTGTGTTTACAAGAGAAATTTTTACTTCACAATAAAACGAATGATTTTATTCCACGGGCAGATCCAACGTAATCTATTGGTGAATGTGATGTCGAAGATCGAGTGGTAGGTAACGTGATCTATAATGAAAATTGTTTAGAGATCACTGACAAGAATATACAACGATGAATTACCAACAATTCTTTCTGTGTCGTTGACAAAGGTTTTTTGCTTAAAAATACACTAATTTTTTTTCCAAAGGGTGCGTCCGCCCACCCTAGGCTTCACCTAGGTCCGCTCCTGATTAGCGATCTGTTGGTGAATTCTAAAAGATCACCAACACAATTCGTAATTTTTTGTTATTTTTTTTGAAGAGCGGTTGTTTTACTGTATTTGATCGTAGATGAAAAGTGTCGTCAAAGACTTAGATAAAAAGTTTTTCCCTTGAGGTGAAACAAGATGAAAGACATATTATGTAATAGAATGGATTGCTTCATCTATGTAATAGTCGGTATTTTTTTTTGTTACCATGACTTCTATTTTTATACTAATAATCAACTACAATTCTTAATATTTTCCCCATTGTTACCGAAGCATTCCGTCGTTTACATAAAAGGTTGTACTGATTTAATGACAATAGAAAAGTGTCAAATTTATTGATTTACACAATTCATATAAAATCATAAAGATATGGTACTTATGTTTTTGTCATCTAAAAAACTTCTAATGCGTACCAACCGGCTAATAGATAATCTGTTGAGTAGATCAAGCTAAAAAAATTAGCAAAAAGCAAGACTTGAGCAGTGGCGGATCCAACCCTATTTTGTGGGTTCATATGAACCTATTCGGTTTGGAAAAAAATGAAAAAAGTTAGTAAAAACCTTATATGATTTGAAAAAAAAATGATGAGAATATATCAAAACGAACTCGCTGAAAAAAATTTCTGAATCCGCCACTGGACTTGACTGGACTTGAGATAGTTCTTTAAATTTTTCATTCACAATGGATTGCTTAAATTGAGATCTCCTTAAATAAGGATTACAAACACTAATTAAGAACATGGGATCATGGGTGCATAAACATGCAATTAACTTCAATACTAAAGTGAATCTTAGAGCTTTCAGAGTCCATTTATTAAATTTTATCTGACAGTTACAATAAAAATAACTATATCTTTCTTTAATTTCAATTAAATAATATTTTTTAATACCCTTATCATTATTTTTTTCCTCTTCTCCACTTACAACCACTTTTAAAACATATTAGAAAACTATAAAGGGTGAACAATGTCCTTACAGATATGCAGATGAACATAACATTTAATCTCTCTTCCACTCACAATCACTGAAAAATATTTTTATAATATAAGGCTGGTGGATGTGACGAATGGCTCCTGCCAGTTACAGCCCGTCAAGCCTCATTCACACGTCTCTGTTTCTTGCCCAACGATTGTGACGAGCCAATTTTGAAAATAACGCTTTTGTAAACCATGTTTAAGCTATTAAGAGGAGGTTCAACCTACACCTAGAGGCCCATTAATAATGTAACAACTTACATGACGAGTCATTATCAAATCAAATGATGGACCACCTTCACACCAACACTTTAACAAACTCTCTCATGAATAGCATTTGTTGTAAAGGATGTGAATGCTGTTACAGTTGACTTTTAAATAATAGTTTCTATTTCTATTAATGAAATATTTGAGGCAAATAAAATATTGTTAATAATATTCAAATCATGAGTTTCATAATCATATATATTTCCCTCAAACTATACAATTTTTTTGAACTTCCTCAATTTGCTCCACGTTTTTATCCCTTCACGACATGTAAACTTCAATACTAGAACTTCTAAACGAAAGACATAACGGACAAGTCTGAACGACGTCGTCACACTCACTACAAACACACAAATGCCGACACGGTAACAACACAACTGATGCGACTCGTTTACCACACGCCTTACAACCCGGTCCACGAGCCACCACGACTCGTTCCGGGTCAACATACGACGACTCAGCATCCTCCACGTCACCACCCACCACCACCTCACCTTGTGACACACACCCCAACCATCATCTGCTGCAGCTGCGCTTGCAACGCGGCCGCAACCGCCTCATTCGCCTTAGCCTTCGCTTCCCAAACTTGCGCCTCCGCGCTTAGCTGCGTCGCCCTGGCCTCCAACTCCGCCTTGCGCCGAGCCGCTTTTTCCAACAATGTTTCTTTTTCTCTTATTATACGTAACGCTGACTCGTTCGCGCACCCAATCAGCGCATGATAGTGTTGTTGGGTCTTTTCAGCTAACTTGCGCCGGAACTCTTCTCCCTTCAAATAAAACATTATTTCAGGCTACCAAAATGCCAAAAGTAATTATTTTCAATGTTTTAAAATCCGGTTTTTATATCGTTCCGGAGTTGACTCAAACGGTTCAACTGGGTGTATCGGACGGTTCAACCGGTTCTACCAGACGGGGACAACCGTCCGGTTTAAACCGGTTTTTAAAACATTGATTATTTCAAGCTACCAAAATACCAAAAGTAATTATTTGCAATGTTTAAAATCCGGTTTTTATATCGTACCGGATTTGACTCAAACTGTTGAATTGGGTGTATCGGACGGTTCAACCGGTTCTACCAGACGGAACAAAACCGCCCGGTTTGAACCGGTTTTTAAAAACATTGATTATTTCAAGCTACCAAAATACCAAAAGTAATTATTTTCAATGTTTTAAAAATCCGGTTTTTATATCGTACCGGATTCGACTCAAACAGTTCAACTGGGTGTATCGGACGGTTAAACCGGTGCTACCAGACGGAACAAAACCGCCCGGTTTGAACCGGTTTTTAAAACATTGATTATTTCAAGCTACCAAAACGACCAAAAGTAATCAGACGGATTAAACATTTAAATCCATAAACGTGTCCTTACATGTGCTTGAATATAACGATCGATTTCATTTTCTTGATGGTTGATTAGGGCAGATAAATTATCTTCCGATAGCATAGATGCATAACTATAAGGCTGATGAATATTGTCGTTGAATGCCAATCTGAGGCCTGTTGAAACGTCGACGTTTGGTTGATTGCAATTTCCAACTGCAACAACACAAGACGTAAGTTAACAAAACTATGTTGGGTTTTTTGGACACATGTTGTTTGAAAACAACCTGGAAAAGTGTTTTTCAAGATGTTACTGAGAGACTGGCGATCAGAAACTGCTACTTCCTGGATGTAGTGGGGTTCTGCATGAAAACGGGGTCGTTTTGGTGATGGGAGTCCGATCTTAGAATTACATTGGGTTAATTAAGAGGGATGAGCAAACCTGTTAAGGAGAAGGGGGTTCGAAGAAGATGGAGGTTGGACAGCCATTGTTGAGATGAGGGGGGAGAAGGTGAGATATAGAGGGGACAAGGGGTAATAAATGCCAACACAGACACGCATGATAAGAGGAGACGAAGAAGGTGCGGGGTGCCCTGTTCAAAACATGTATTGGGCGGAGTGTTCATTTAATTAAAATTAAAATTAAAAGAGTAAACTTCCGTTTTACTCCACATGGTTTGGTCGTTTAATGGTTTTGCCCCATCCTTTAAAAATATAATTTTCCTCCAATAGTTTGGTATGTTTTTTTCTATTTTGCTCCATGGCTTTAACTTCATCCATAATCTCTGTTAACTAGAAAAGCAGTTTGGTAATTTAAGAAAAAAATAAGGGCACTTGGTAATTCAATTATAAAGATATTTATATGTTATAATCACAGGCATGTTCATCTTCTCTGTCATTCATCTTCTCTCTACACACTCTCCTCTCTCTTCTCTCTCTAGACCAGCAACCACCATCACACACCACCTCACCACCCCATCGGAACCCTCATCGAAGTTGCATATCAGCCGTCGCCACCACAATCTGCCGCCGCCACCACCATCCGCCGCCGTAACCACCACCTGCATATCAGTCGTCGCCACCACAACTCTCTCTCTCATCCGCCGCCGTAACCACCCCGCCGCCACCACAACAACTCTTCTCTACCATCCGCCGCCATAACCACCGGAACCCTACAACTCTTCTCCACCACCTGCTGCCGTAACCACCATCCCGCCACCACAACTCTTCTCCATCACTCTCTGGATAAACACTACAGCAGGCGGAGGTTTGAGATATGGCCGCCGGAGGTTATACAGTAATGGGTTTTCTCTAATCTGATGAAGAAGGGGCTAGGGTTTGTTAAGATCTGATGAAGACGACTAGGATTTATATGATGAAGATGATGTTGATGGTGGTTGCGGTTTATAGAGATAGAGGCGGTGGTTTGTTCAGATCGTCACCAACAAATATATATGAAGATGACGTTGATATTTGTATACGCCTGATGATGTTGTACAAAAAATGAATTTTGTTTGAAATAATAATTATGTATATTAATTAATAAATGGATTTCAAGAATTAACAGTAAATAAATAAATCTTTATATCAGAATTTATCAAAATACCCATAATGCCCCTCATGTGAGGGGCACGTGACCAGGTTTTAACAGAGGAAATGGACAGCGTTAGAGGCGGGGAGTGAAATAGAGATATGTTACATAGATCAGGGAGTAAACTGGCTATTTTTAAAGGATTGTGACAAAACCATTAAAACGACCAAACTACGGGGAGCAAAACGGAAGTTTACTCAAATTAAAATTTTTGTTTCTAGTTTATTACAACATTCGTAGTGTGAGGTTTTTAAGTGTTTTATTCTAAAAAAAAGAATTCTTAAAACGCCTTTCAATCTCTCCCTAGGTGTTATTTTTAAAAAAAATGTGTTTAGCTTTCTTTTTCCACATTATGTTCAATTTGATTTGGCTAATTACAGGTTGGATGCTTTTGTTTGCCTTATAATATTTTTTGGATGGTTTTTTATTTTATTTAATTGTTTAATACTCATTTTAACATAATGTCTTACAATGCTTACATCCTTGCTACACCCATTTAAGAAAAAACATTTCATAATGTCTCACTGCTTACTGAGCTGTCACATGATGTAAAACGTCTAAAAATAAGAGATTTTTGTGTCTTCCATTCCACATGGTATTAACATAATAGTGATAGTTATAGATGGAAAAGAATACATTACCGTAGTTTGTGTGTTGAAAGTTACAAAGTTGAGATGATGAAATTTATCTTCTGCAGTGTGGAAAATGGAAAATGTTATTAGCCTTTTATGCAACAATACTTTAATCTAAATGCAATATTAAGGTGTTTTTAAATTCTTCTTAAACCTTAAAATATTTATTGTGGTGTAGCATTATGTGATTATTATGTGAGTTCAAGTCATATATGAAGGGGTAGCCTCCGCTACCTTTTGGCGCTCCGGCGGTAGTGTAAATTTTAGAAAAATTGACCTTTTTTATAAAACGTTATCCTTTTTTGTAAAATGTTACCCCTACGAAGATTTTCTAGATCACTGGTTCAAGTACTGTAAAACAGACTAATGGGGTGATCGTCCATTAACTATGACAAAATCTTTAAATACCTGAATTTTAAGGGGAGAGGTCTTGGTTCAAGTCCCACAGACAACAAGGATTAAAATAAATTTGTCGTTAAAAAAGGTCCTATATAGCGGATAATCGGTGGATTTAAAAGCAGATTTTTAGGAATGACACACTTTTTCAATACCTTGGTACCATCAGGCCAAAGAACCTTTGGTTAATCGACTTTAGTTAAGTCTAAATTTTATATTTCTTTTAGCAATCGAAAGACATTAAGTGGAGTTTTTCTGGTCATAAAATTTGCCAGTGATTATAGTAACTTTTGACTACTCATTAGTAAAATTTTCCCAGAAGTTTGAGGGTAAGTAAGGAATCCACCGATTGGCGATTGATGGATGATAAAGATGTACTACAATACTTTAAAAATAGTTTTTATTTTATTTTTAAAATTTGATACGTCAGTAAAAGATTGTTTACTATTTAACACTAGTAAGAACGTAAGTATAAGTATATATAATATTTGGACCGCCTTTTTAAGGGCATCAAGAATCTAATCTACTAGACATCAAAATCTGTAGATGACAATTCTAGGATAAAGTTTGTAACAAAAATTAGGTCTAATGCACTTAACAAGTGGCAATCTTCATGGACCACTAAATCGAATACAAGTTACAATAATTATGAACTTTGTGGCATGTATTTACATTTATGTGACACCCTACTTACCATGATTACACGATACGAAATATTAAAATTTGTTAGATAACTTGTTTTGGTATCTAATTATTGGAAAGAATTTACGAATATCCATGACAACCCATATGGACCATCATTTGGTTGGGTGGTCATAAGTGATTCCAAAGTAACAGAGAAAACAACACCCATGTCTTTTTGGTGAGCATTATTTGCTTTGTGGATTATGATCATTTGACATTACCAAACCAACTCTCAACTCAATGCTTAAGTGATGGCTTTAATTGATCATAATATGAAGTCCTTAGTGAATGATATTTAGATCAAGTGGTGGAAGGTTTGTATTTCTTTTGGTAGATGTAGGTTTAACGTCTACTTCATGCCGAGTCAGGTACTGGTGGATAATGATAGGAGACCCATGGAAACTTGAGTTCGATCCTTGAGCCAAACGGTGTTTTACTAATAATTTCATCGTCGTGCCTACGAGCGGTGTGGTGCCCCGAGAGTGCTCGTGACTGGTTCTGTTGGTCGCTCAAAAAAAGTTCCTTCTATACTTATAATATAGGATTAAGATCAAATACAAAGGATTAAATAAATAAAAAGGGTAAGAAGAATTCTAGTCCATTGATATTAGATTTGAAGGGTTGAAATTAGTTTTATAAAAAAGAAGATAATGGAAAGACATAAAGGGAATTCTACATTTATGGATTTCTCTCTACACATGAAAGGCACATACCAATTCCTCCCATCAATTTAAAACGTCTATAACTTTTTCATACAACATTTAAAAAAATTCACCATAATAACGAGCGTTTTTTTATCTTTAATATGAGTATCATATTGTCATATACAAATAAAATAAAAATTTCATTTTTACTGGGTTTTTTTGCATTGTGTATATTCTGGTCGTTGTGTCTTTTAACTGGTTTTGGTCACTACGTTTTAGTAGGGTTTCTATACATTGTGTTATTATCAAAGCCTATAACACAATGTTAATTTGGGTTATACCCATTGTGTTTTTATAAGAACCTAAAAACACAATATATGTCACAATGAAGATGGTGTTATATTTGGGTTTTCTATATATTGTGTTATTGGTTTTGGTTATTGTGTTTAATTTATTATCCATTGTGTTTTCATGTGTTGTCCAATGTGTTTTAACCTCTTGTTCATTGTGTTTTTGTTTGTTATGTATTGTGTTTTTAGCTTGTTGTTCATTGTATCTTCATCTACTCTCCATTGTGTTTTTTATTTGCTGTCACCAATTGTGTTTTTATTTAGTTTAGTACTTATTGTGTTATATGTTATGGCCATTGTCTTATACGTCATGGTCATTGTGTTTTAGTCTGTTGTCCATTGTGTCTTTATTTGTCTACTGTGTTATATGTTATGGTCATTGTGATTGTGCTATTATTGCACACAAGATAGATGTGGCTAATTTTTCAGATAATCCCATATATGTATGCGTGTAAGTATGTACGTACATATGTATGCTAATTTCGCTTAAATTTCTTTACATGTACTTTTGTAAAATTCTAATGAATTTGTATGATTTGATTTCTTTTAGTTGATCATAATCTTTTCTATTAAAATGCGTCAACCTTTAACGATGCTTGTCAAAAATATCAAAATACACGTGATAATAATTTTGTTTAATCATATCGTTTTCTAGACCAATTTCAAAGTAGATGGTTGATAAATGGTGTATATGTTTTGCCTAAATGAATCATAGTCACATTTTTAGGCATCATCTTTATTTACATACACGAAACCCCATGCCTTATACCATGGACAACTTTATAGACGTGCTTTTAACTTTAGATTAAATCACATATTATTTTCCAATAACAGCCATCCGATATGTGCTGCAATTCACACACTAAATATTTAGGATTTAATATATGGGTTTAAATGAAAATCATCAAATATGTAGCAACTATTTTAGACATTTAAGTGTTTGTTGAGTTAAAGGTATAATGCATTCAATAACGAATATATCTTTTTTATTGGTGAATAACATGTTTTTTTTTCTAATTGTTTTTTGTTCTCATTTAAGCGATATAGCATATATAACTTTGTTTTGGGTAAACAACGGCTTTAAAGGAACAAAATTGAAGGAGGCATTGTTTATATTCGTTCGTTTAATGTTAAACTTGTTCACAAACTCATATCTTGTTTATGTTCGTTCATTAAGTAATTGAACTTGTTCACGGACACAAAGAAAATACGATTTTAGAAAATGATAAAACAACATTCTTAATCCCGCAGACATTAGACATAATCACCATGTTAAGCACTTAATATAATTATTATAAACATAATTATCCCAAATAAAGGCATAAGTTATACACAATAAGCATAAGCATAATTATCCTAAACTAATGTTTTAAAGATTTAAGGTGGTGTTTGTTTTTTCAGAGGTAAAATGTCCGCAACCTGCGGACCATATCTGCAGACATCTGTACCATAAGAGGGGAACCAAACCTCTGCATCTTGCATGAAGAAGACTTTTTGTTTTTAAACTTCTGTAAACTGCTGAAATAACACCAAACAACATAATAGGCACTCTGAAGCACAGAAACGTCCTGGAGCAGCCGTCTCCCGTCCCGGGGACTGCAAGGGGACAGAAACGCGACGGGTACGGCCGGGAAACGTCCCCGGCGGTTAGGAAACGTGGAGGAAACGGGCAGGCGAAGGGGACGGCGAAGAAACGTCCAACCGAAACGTTTCCTGCGTGTTTGTGGTGAAAATCGACAACCCCAATGGCGATCCCCAAACTCTCAAAACCAAACCCAAATCCAGATCCCCAATTTGGCTCCTTACAGTCACCATCTCCGCAATCGCACTCCTCTACCTCTTCTCATCTCTACTCTCAACCAACGGATCAAACCCACTTCAAACCCCCATTTTACAGTTCAACAATCACAATAATCGCATTCATCACAGTGATTCAGAGAAGTTTTTGTATTGGGGAAACCGAATTGACTGTCCCGGAAAACACTGTGAGTCGTGCGAAGGTCTCGGTCATCAGGAGTCCAGCCTCCGTTGTGCTCTTGAAGAAGCAATTGTGTTAAAAAGGTTTGATTTTTAAGTTAATTTTTTGAGTTTAAGTGCACATTGTTGGAATATTTCACTTGATTTTGTGAAAATTGATTTGGGTTGTTGAGATTAGGATTGGTAGAACAAGATCCAGATTTTTTTTTATTTTTTTTTAATAATTCAAGTGCAAAGTTTGTGGTGAAAATCGACAAGGATCGTATTCAAGAGTTAGAGCACACTTGCTCGGTATAAAAGGTACGAAAATATGAAACCGTGGACACTGACAGGTTTATCAGGTTTGGGTCGGGTTGCTGATCAAAGTTATAATACCCCTGCTCTTTCAAATTTATAATTTTTCTGTGTGTTGGGCATTTCAAGTTTATCATTTATTCAATAAAATGATAAATAACTAATTTGAGTTTTTGTGTTACATTATCTTTGATATATATTTATTTTTTTATATGTTTTTATTCCCGTACCCGTCCCGTCCCCGCTTCTTAAATTTTTTAGTTTTGCCGTTTCCCGTGCCCGTGCCGTCCCGTACCCGTACCCCGTTCCGTACCCGTCCCAGTGCATCATAGAATAGGCATCGTAAACTGAAAATTAACATCAAAATTCAGAAAAAGAACATTATAAGTTATGAAAACTAACATCAAAATTAAAAAAAAACATTATAAATCTGAAAATTAATGTATCATTAAATGGAATTAGCTTTTCTATTTAATAATTAAATCTAAAAACAAATGCATTATAGCTGGACTTTGGAAACATACGTATCACTTTTAATGTTCACTTTTTCCAATTTATTTTCGACCGGTTTTTTCTGATTTTCTAAAACTGCCGTAGTATCGCCGAACGGACCTACTGCTCCGGCATCGGTCGTCATTGTCATTGAGAAGATCGCCAGCGATGATGACGATGATGACTACTGGTCGTATGTAAAGTACGTACGACAATTGCAGGTGATTATTGATGTGAAAGAGATGATAATAATGAATCGGGATTTGAGGAAGACGGCGGCGTGCTGCTGTGGGGGAAGAAGACAACGACGGCAGTGGGAGGAGGAGGAGAGTGGTGGAGGAGAGGTACTAGATTTTGTAATGTCTGTTTTATGAGAAGAGGTTTGAAGTGTTTAGAAGTCGGAGGTCCACATCTGCTTGGGGAAGAGAACACGCAAACCTTTTTAAATGAAATCTCTTTCGAAAAACAAACAATCTGCAAAACAAAAGGTCTACGCGTAGTCTGTGGACGCAGACATAAGAGGTCAGGAAACTATTCTTGGAAAAATCAAACAACACCTAAGTTTCTAATCACTGAACATAAACTTAACCAAACAGATGATCATAAACAGACGTAAATGAATACATTACTGAATGCACGTTTACGAAACCATGTTGACATTTTTCACCACCATGAATATTAGATCTTAACTAAATGTAAGCCTCCGCCGTGATGCGGCTCGGGGCTTACAAATAACTCAAAATTAACTTGAATATACTTTAACTTCACGATTTCGAAGTTAAACACAATCGGGTTTAGACTTCGTTCACAAACCCACACATACCGAACAAAATCATTGAAAAGATAGTTAAACTAAACCAAAACCTCACAAAGCAAAACAACTTGCAAATCAAAATGCAATATTTATCAAAAATCCAACCTCAAGGACACCAAACCACATCAACAAAAGCCAACAAAACATCAGTCAGAAATAGATCAACCTTACAAACCCATAAGCTAACATCACAAACAAATACATAATAATTTAAAAACTAAATATGTTTTAGCCTTTCAATACCCTCCACAAATGGAATAACACCAGGTCCACAATCAACATATATCTATCTACATGTTTCATAAAGCTTATGAACTGCTGCAACTTTCTTATGCCTATGCCAGTGAACCTAAAATAAGTCTTATTATTGTAAGGTCACTAACTGGGTTAAAAATCAACAATTTAAATTTTGTACCTGTAAAAGTTTATAGATGAAGCTTTACCTTAACTTCAATGGACTCTATTTTCATCCGCATTAACATAAAACTCATTATTGTAGCTTGATCTTAGCCTCAACTCGCCTCTTACAGTGCTCGTCTCAACGCCCCTATCACGAAACAACCGATCATTGAATCTCACTCTAAGCTTTAGCTCCCCTAAAGCGGGTTGTCATTTCATCAAGTATCTCAGCCGAATCGATTTTGAAATCATTCTCCCTACAATTCTCAGCAGATCCGTAGTTTTGCTTATACAGAATCATGCTTCAACTTTGAAAGAGATAATCATATTAATTATTTATAAAAGAAAAAATAGATAACTTAGATTACCCAGGAAAGACTCATGCTTTGAAATGGACGCCCGAAGTATTCTTCATACCTAGATGCATCTAATTCCTGTAGTGTCGAGGGAGAAACATTTTGGGAAGAAGATACTCTAGAACGCGTATGAGCAAGAAGAATGGCAGAGGAAACAATATTCCACCCGTTAGACTCCATATGATTCCATAACAAATCAAGAAATCCACCACTTGGAACACAGTAAACATTGTTATATATTTGAATGGCACCGATTCTACATATGAAGCATGAAATGATTCCAACACTATATCAAGGACAATAAGAACGAAAACTCAAAAAATAAGTAAATAAATAAATAAAATCCAGATTACCGGCACTACATCTCCAATCCCATAGGATACCTTGCTACATTCCGCCTCTTATGCTTTGCTATGTTATGAACATGCGAGACAATAGCTTCGATAAACTGCGCTTCGTGCCTGTATCTTTTGTCAAAACAAACTTAATAAAAACATTGCAAATGAAAATGTATATAATTAAACTAAAGTGTTATCCATTTGCGATGTTTTATAGGTCTTATCCGGATAAATTCGCAACCTGAGCTAACCCGGCCGCCATCTTTCCACTTTCTTAATATCCACAGCCAAACACTTCTCATACTTACCAAAACCACAACAAAAAACATGGTATATTGCCGAAATAGGGGCTGGTCAATGTTGTAGAAAATTGGAAGAACTATGAACCGTAAAAGCATGGACTCTTGAAAAAGTAATAATATAACCTCCACATTGCTTTTGGTATTTCCAAACATTTGCCATTGCCAATTGGTAGCTCACAATAAACTCACAGTCATGACTGAATGTTGACCAACGTTTTTTAAACATTCATCACAAACCGACTCACAAAACAAATTCCCCTTAGCTTATCAAAACATCCTCGAAGACTCAGAAATGTAATCGAGATATGAACACAGCTAATAACCGGGTAAAGTCATAGCTGCAAACACACAGTTGCATAGTGAGCACTATGCAACCTTGATATTGCCCCGTCAAGATGCTACTCGGATCTTCTATGTACAGTCAAAATACAACAATCATCACAGCCTAATAACTATCATCAAGTTAGGCAGATGTAAGTACCTTTCAAATGAACATACCATATGATAAAAACATTTCATCAAACACCTCATATACACAATTTCTAGCATCATAATAGAGGCTCATGTAATCATCATAGTGTTTGAGGCTTAACTTATGCATCACAACCTCAACACTTTCAGTTCAGACAGATTAAGAACACAAAATCTGGAGTACACAACTCCTTTGTCAAATGAATACGACATGTAGTAAATGGTTAAAAAACCATATAAAGCAAATATAACAACAAAATACCCCCAAAAAATCACATTCTACCACACACGTAGTCCAAGTTAACCCACCCCTACACCCATCGCACCGCCAGCCTCAATCAAAACAAAATGCTTGTTTAAATCAGACAAGATACGGAAGCAGCGGCGACCGTTGGTGCCGCTGGACATGATGTGATCCATAATGACCACCGGAGTTTAGGGTTTTCTAGTGTCAGCGTAAGAAAATGGGATTCAGGGGTCAGAAAACCAGAGTGCTTACCTTTATCTCTCTAACGTGGTTGTCTAGGGTTTTCATCCAACCCACAAACAGACGTGTGCGATGAAGAAGAAGAAAAGCGAAGTAAGGCTTTCATCCAAATCATGAAACCGTTGCAACCATTCGAAATCTCCGACATATAAGGCCCAACATAGTTCCTCTGTTTTAGAACAATTTCACATTTCAAGTGGAAAGGGATAAGGATAACAGATCTGGTAGAGAGAGAAACAAAAGCACCAGCTAAGAAAAGTAAAATGAAGATGAGGCTGATGAAACAAAGCCTTACAAGCAGTTTAACACGGCTTACAACTTACAATACCGCAAAACACTAACTATCCACATGGTACAACAACCATAAGTCTAAAAGTGTAACATTCGTCAAAAAACGGGTTTCCAAACCCGCTTTGTTATTAATCAAATACTCAGTTATAAATTTCGTTGCGTATTTATTGTTCGGATAAATTTTAAACAATACATAATTAATATATATATATATATATATATATATATATATATATATATGAATTTTAAACCAAAATTATTAAATAACAAAAAAATCGTGAATAAAAAAATATATGGAGACGCCGGGTTTTGAACCCGGGTCAACCACAAACACAAACACACAACACACCACTCCGCCACACGCTTTCTTTGTGACCATACTAAAATAAATAATACTTAAAGTAAACCCGAATTCAAACCGGAGTTCACCGCGCACTCAGAACTCGCAATCATCGGAAAATCCGGCAATCCGCGAGTTTAGCCAGTTTCCTTTGACTAAAAACACTATAACCGACTTTGACATCGGTTATAACCGATGTCTAACAGTCAATTGCGGTCATAACCACCGGAGAAACTTTGACCGCGAATCAAGACCCAAATTCGAACCAATACACCATGTTCTTCCTTATAAATACCCACCCAAACCTCTGGTAACCTTTTCGCTCAGAATCCCACTCTTTTTCGAAGCTTTAGCACGTTGCCAGAGATACTCTGCATTCGCCGGACTTTCACCGGAAAACCGAGACTTACTTCAAATCGGTAAAACTCTTGACTCTTTTGTTTAAAAACCATTATTCGGCATGTATTAACCTAAATCGTCCAACCAGAATCGGTCTCAGACAACGTTGCCGGAAATTCCAACACTCACCGAAAAATCACTGAAAATCCGAAGTCTCACTATCGATACGTACAATCATCTTAACCCTCTTAATATCTCTTGTTTAGTAACTTAATTGCACAACACATTGATCAAAACTGTTAATCGATTCACTCAGCCGGAAGTCATCAATCAGAGCCGACGACTCTTGCCGGAAATCTGAGAAAACATTCTGCTTCGATACATTTTATTCCGTAATCCTCTTTATCCATTTCATCCAACCAATTATAAGTTTCGATGACCGATTTAAACAAAACAGTCGGGCTTCACTATTCTGTGTCTTTGTAAACGAAGAAGATGAAGTCGATTATAGGTATAAATATAATTAAATCTGGATTCGAACGGGTTAGACACACAGTCCAGCGGTGGACTGTGTGCACAAACAATACGTACGTCCCGGGCTCGAATCGCATACGTTACCGACTTTCAGAAATAAAACCAACATTTTTAAAACTTAATCAGATCAGGTCACCGAATGTTAATAAGAGTAATATAATTCATAAGTTAAACAGATTAAACACACAGCCCAACTGGTTGGGCTGTGTGCACTCGAACCGAAGGACCCGCGTTCGACTCCGGGTCCCTGCAACCGGTTCGGCCATATAAATCGTTTTTAATAAAAGACCAAATAAGTTTAAAATTAATTAGTATATATATATATAATTAAAACAGAGAATATTTCGGGTTAGACACGTAGCTCAGTTGGTAGAGCTGCGTGCACGCATACGAGAGGTCCCGAGTTCGAACCTCACTCAGCGCATAATTAAACACAGTCCGACCTGTCAACGGTCAACGGTCAAAAAGTCAAAATTTTTATTTCTTTTTATTTATTTATTTTATTTAAAAATCAATTAAAAACACTTAAAAATATTTTTTTTTAAAGTTAGAAAATGTCCTTAAACTCACAAAAATAAATCTAAAAATTTCATTAAGAGCACTAATTAAAAACATTAATTCCAAATAAAATTTATTTATTTACCGGATCGTCTCGTTATTATTTAGGTTAGTTTTTTCCTCGACGGTCGAGTCCTAATATTCGTGCGCATCATCATCATAAAAAAACGCATCCACTGTGAGTGAATCTCTACCAATTCCCCGTTTTAATCACGTTTTGGGGTGTATCATGTGTCGTATAATTCTCATATTTTATTTAAACACTTGTGCTTACATAATATCCGTGATCAAATATGTATCAATTGTTGTGTGAATTATGTTTAGATTGGAGTTATCATTTTCAGTGCATGCATTTCATTAGGCCCATCAGCTCCCCGTGGGATACAGGTTGAGTATCAGGTGCCTCATTCGATCGGCTCCGTTTGATTGAGCCTTGATCTCACATACATCATCATTCATGTCATTCGATCGGCTCCGTTTGATTGAGCCTTGATCTCACATACATCATCATTCATGTCATATACTCATCCAAAGTGGTTTGTGATTGTTTATTTATATATGTTTGCTCACATGTGATTATTGCACAAATTTTCCTTATTAAATAAATCAAGAAATTATTAACAATGCTTTATCAAGATTCACTCGCCAACTTTTGTTGACCCAAAATCTCCCCCGTTTTACACATGATACAGGTGATCCAGTTGAGACAAGAAACACATAGGAAGACCTAGAAGAATAAAAAGTTTATGCTTTGGAATAATTATGTAGTTTCTTTTTATTGTAATTGTATGAATTTTGTTTGGATATTTAAGTTGTAATTTGAATTTAATAAATATGAAACATTTAGTAAATATCATGAGCTTTGGTGATAACCCAATTATACCCCGACTTTTATTCAGCTGCGAGTCGGGGTGTGACAGATTGGTATCAGAGCCATGACTATAGGGATATAGGATAGGTTATTAGACCCTTAGAGCCTATACTATAGTTGACTAGATTTTAATTGTTTATGCGTTACATGCAAAATTCATGATGTTTATATGTTTCATGTTTACTTTCACACTCAATGTTATGCAAGCATGTTCATAAGTACATATTATTATACAATGCTCATCATGAATCATATCCTCATAACATATCATATCCATGAGAGCACACACCTCACCATTCCCATGATTTTTGCAATAATTTTTGTATTTTTCAAATCACATCAAAGTGAGTTCTCATGACGGGCATGTAGTAACTGGAAGGGTACGAGTACAGGTAGACGGAACGTCCTGTCTAGGCTTGGCATTCATATAAATCCAAAATAAAGGACCAGTTTGCCTACCTGGGGACTAACGATGAGAGTACGAAGGATCTATTAGGTCAAAGCATGCTATACCAAACGTCGTGTGAGCTAACCCCACTTTGAGTTGTCATTGTGTCTACACCCGGACACCCTCCTACCATACATCTCGCAATTGTGTTTTCCGATTTTCATTCGGGTGGTGCGAGTGTTAACCCGCCGACACCAATGTGAATCCTACCAAGCCCAATAGTCATGGGGGCCCACATGACTACACAGGCGATGGTATGGGGGACATTGGAGGCCCAAACATGAGCAAACCCAAGACATCCTATGGATGTAGTTAATTTATTGCTAATTATATTGTTTTTCATTCTTTTTACGACACCTGACACCTAGAAAATTCTTAAACTCACAATCTTCCTATGTATGTTCCTGTAGATGTCGGCTAGGCAACTATGTGGAGGTAGAAAGTCAGGAAGATCAAATGAACGCTTGGCTACCCAAATTGCTAAACAAATGGCCGCAGTGCTTCCTGACATCGTAATTCAAGTTCAACAAGCTCTCACCGCGAATCCCATCAATCCTCCCAATCATGAAGACCAGAACGTCGTCAACCCTCCTTCCAAAAAGTGCTCCTACAAACACTTCAAATCTTGCGATCCCCCGAAATATGAAGGGACCGAAGGTGTTACCGCCCTCCTTCACTGGCTTGAAGAAATGGAAAACACTTTCCTCAATTGCGATTGTCTCGAGGATCGCAAGGTACGTTACGCAACTGGGAAACTGTTTGGGGTAGCCCTTACCTGGTGGAACACAGAAAAGGGTAAACGAGGAGTCAAAGATGCCATGGCCTTAACATGGGAAGAGTTAAGGGAACTCATGACAAGGCGCTTCTGTCCAAGAAGCGAAATCAAAAAGTTGAAAGATGAATTCCACTCGTTGAAACAAAAGGAAGGAGATCACACTTCCTACAACAAGAGATTTCTCGAACTGAACCAAATGATCCCCAACTTGTTCACCCCACTGTACCGCTTAGTCGAACACTACATTCGAGGCCTCCCCTCGAAAATCCAAGATTCGGTTTTAAGCACTTTGCCTGCAACACTTGAAGCCGCAATGGAATTAGCCACAGAACTCACCAAGAATCGCATCCGAAATGGAAAATTCAAGGATGAGAAAAAGAAAGCCCCGATTGAGGCCCAAACTCCAAACCATTCCGTCCCCTCTTCGAAGTTTGCTGGTAAGAGGAAACGAAACAGCAGAAATTTTGCTGTCACACAAACAAACCCTCCTATCACTGCCGCACCAATTACCCAAATTGCTCCCTCAGCTGCACCATTTAAAAGCCATACACCGGCCCATACCCAAAATGCAACCGTTTTCAATACCATCACCTTCCCGAAAATCCCTGCCAACATTGCACAAGCTGTGGCCGTGCAGGTCACACCATCCAAACCTGCCGTATCCTTCAACGAATGAACCGCAGTCAACCACAAACCCAAACCCAAAATCAGACAGTGGGTGAAGCCCAACAACCCTTACTTCTACCACCCACGCAACACATAGCACAAACTTACTACCAACCCAACTACCCCATGGTGCAACCCCTGCGAGCTTGTTACAACTGTGGAGACCCAAACCACTTTAGGAACACTTGTCCACGCTTGGTGAACATCATCCATGCTCAGGCCCAAGCGAACCCAGTGAACCAAGCCAACCAAGCTCCTCCACCTGCCAGAGGAAGAGCTTTCAACATCAATGCCAACCAGGCTAGGGCTGACAACAACGTGGTTAATGGTACGTTTCTCATCAATGGTAGTTATACATCCATGTTATTCGATACTGGTGGGGGATAAGAGTTTTGTGTCCTTAGAATTTGAACCTATCCTCAACCAAACTCGTGATACTCTATGGAATCTCTAACGGTGGAAGTTGCTGACGGAAAGCCCGTTTCATTAAATTCTATTATACGAAATTGTACCCTCACTCTAAACGATCACATTTTCCAGTTGACCTCATTCCTATGAAGTTGGGAAGTTTCGATATTATAATCGGTATGGACTGGCTCAGCCAGCATCACGCTGAAGTAGTGTGCCGACGAAAAGTTCATTCGCATTCCTCTTGCAGACGGTCAGACCCTCCGTATTTTTGGAGAAAACCCCTTCAAAAGGACTCAAGCTAATGTCCTGCCTTCAAGCCCGAAGATATCTCTGCAAGAACTATGTCGCATTCCTAATTTACGTCGTCAAAAAGGGAAATAAGGAAAGGAAACTCAAAGAGATACCAGTTGTGAAAGAATTCCCACAAGTTTTCCCGACGACATCTCAGGACTCCCCTGTGAGAGAAGTCGAATTCCGCATCGATCTTGTACCTGGCGCTACACCAGTCGCAAAATCTCCTTATAGGTTAGCCCCATCCAAAGGCAAGAGCTGGCCAGTCAACTGCAAGAGCTGACTGAAAAAGGATTTATACGTCCTAGCTCCTCGCCTTGGGGTGCACCTGTTCTCTTTGTGAAGAAGAAAGATGGAACGTTTCGCATGTGCATTGATTATAGAGAACTCAACAAGCTAACGGTTAAAAATCGCTATCCACTACCTCGCATCGATTACCTCCTAGATCAACTTCAAGGCGCCACCTGCTTTTCAAAAATCGACCTTCGTTCTGGTTATCATCAACCTCAGAGTACATGAAGAAGATATCCCAAAGACCGCTTTCCGGACTCGGTATGGTCATTACGAATTCATGGTCATGCCATTCGGTTTAACCAAGCCCCCGCTGTTTTCATGGATCTAATGAATAGGGTATGCAAACCCTACCTTGACCGTTTTGTCATAGTCTTCATCGACGACATCCTTATCTACTCCAAGTCTAAATCCAATCATGAACGACTCCTTCGACTTATCCTTACACTCTTAAGGACTGAAAAGCTCTACGCTAAGTTCTCAAAATGCGAATTCTGGTTAAGAGAAGTACAATTCCTTGGACATGTCGTCAATGACAAGGGAATACATGTCGATCCTTCAAAAATCAAGGCAGTGCAAGAATGGCAAGCACCACGTACCCCTACCGAAGTAAGGTCATTTCTTGGTTTGGCCGGTTACTATCGCCGCTTTATTGCAAATTTTTCCCGTATTGCTGTACCACTCACGACTTTGACTCATAAAGGAAAACCCTTCATATGGGGACCTAAACAAGAAGAAGCCTTCCAAACTCTAAAGCAAAAACTTTGTGACGCACCTATCCTCACACTCCCTGAGGGTTGCGATGACTTTGTAGTATATTGCAACGCATCAGGGCAAGGGCTAGGCTGTGTATTAATGCAAAGAGGAAAAGTGATAGCCTATGCTTCTAGGCAACTCAAAGTTCATGAGAAGAATTACACCACCCACGACCTGGAACTTGGAGCCGTTGTGTTCGCTCTCAAGATATGGAGACATTACCTCTATGGTACCAAGTGTGAAATATACACTGACTGTCACACCTGACCCGCAGCGGAATAAGAGTCGGGGCATAATTGGGTTATCACCAAAGCTCATGATGTTTACTAAGATGTTTCATATTTATTAAATTCAAATTACAACTTCAATATTCCAAACCAGTTCATACAATTACAAGGAAAAAGTAACTAAGTAAATAATCCAAAACCTAAACTGATTTATTCTTCTGGGCCGTCCTATATGTTTCTTGCTGCAACTGGATCACCTGTATCATGTGTAAAAATGGGGTTTTTGGGTCAACAAAAGTTGGCGAGTGAACCTTGTTAGAAAACATTTATTATTGATTTCTTGTTGTATTTAATATGGAAAAAATTGTGCAATAATCATATATGAGCAAATGTAAATAAACATACAATAACAAACCACCTTGCATAAGTATATGACATAAATGATAATGTATATGTTGGCAACGTCACGTTCCGCTCATAGGTAATGGGGAACGGACGGCCTATGATGATGTATGTGCGATCAAGGCTCAATCAAACGGAGCCGATCGTATGTTTGGCAACGCCACGTTCCGCTCATAGATAATGGGGAACGGTTCCGCTCATAGGTAATGGGGAACAGACGAGCCTGTGATAATGTATGTACTGAAAATAATAAATTTAATCTAAACATTAACCACACAAACAATTGATACATATTGGATACACATTTGATCATGGATATGATGGATGCACAAGTGTTTAAATGTAATAAATAATGAATGACACATGATACACCCCAAAATGTGATTAAAACGGGAAATTTGTAGAGATTCACTCACATTGGGTGCGTTCGTTTGATGATGTTGAATGCGCACGAGTTTAGAGAGTTGATCGACGAGGAACAACTAACCTAAATAATAACGAAAAGGTACAGTAAATAAGTGGATTTTATTAACAATTTTAATAGGATTTTTAGATTTATTTTTGTGAGTTTAAGGTCATTTTCTAATTTTAAAATATTATTTTTAAGTATTTTTAATTGATTTTTAAATTAAATAAATAAATAAAAATATAAAAAAATGTTGACTTTTTGGGTTGACCGTTGACCTTGACTGTTGACTGTGACTGTTGACCGGCTCGGACTTTGTGTACGTATGCGCTGGGTGAGGCTCGAACTCATGACCTCCCGTACGCGTGCACGCAGCTCTACCAATTGAGCTACGTGTCTAACCCGAAATATTTCTGTTTTTAATTATATTTATATACTATTTAATTTATTCAGAATTCATTTATTTTAAAAAGGACTTTAATTATGTCGAACCGGTGCACATAACAGGTCTCGAACCCAGGACCCGTTGTTTAACGTTGCACACAGTCCACCGCTGGACTGTGTGTCTAACCTGGTTAAAATACCGGTTTTTATTAAACTTAACATCTTACAGCGAGTTAATACGGTTCGGTTTAAAAAGGAACATTTTTATTTCAGAGGATAGGGTCGTGTCATGGATCGAACTCGAGACGTGCGCTGTGTGTTTGCACACAGTCCACCGCTGGACTGTGTGTCTAACCCGGTTTAATATCTTGTTTTAATTAAACTTATACATAAGGTTCGACTTCATCTTCTTCGTTCAAAGACACAGACAACGATATTCGACTGTTCTTGTTTAATTCGATTAATGAAACTTATAAATGATTGAAATGTAATGGTATAGAGGGTTTTGGAAATGAATGTACCGAAACAGATGTTTTTCTCAGAACTCCGGCAAGGTCGTCGGCTCTGTTTTATGAATTCCGCCTGAGCGGACCAATTAACAGTTTTGATTAACTAATTGTGAAATTAAGTGACTAAACAATAATTATCAGAGAACTTAGATGTTTGTACCGTTTCACAGCGTGATTTCGGAATTTTCAGAGATTTTCCGGCGGGTGCAGATTATCTGACAACGTCATCTGGGGACCGATTCTGCTTGAAGGATTTAAGTTAGTATAAGTCTTGCAATGGATAGAAGATGAAAGAATTGAGAAATTTACCGATTCGATGAATATCACGGTTTTCCAGCGAAAGTCCGACGATATCATATAACGTTTCCGACGAACAGAAATTAGAGCGAAAGTGAAATTGAAGGTTCTGTGAGTGTTTCCGAATTATGAGACGATGATATTGTTAGTGTAAAACAGGAGGAATATGATTTCGGTTTTCAAACTCAAAATCATCTGAAGCGAGTTCATTGAAGTCGGAATTGATTAAGAACGTGGGTTGTAATGGATTTATCGGTTACAATCAGTAACTCACGATCACTCAAACGTCTCTGGATATTTGAAAGCCGATTATCGGTTTCAGTTTTGGCGCAAACAGATGAGTTCACGGGTAGAGTTAAGTTTTATTTGTTTCCTTGTTTACACAAAAGAACCAAGTGGCGGAGTGGTTAAGTTGTGTGTTGGTTGTGTCTTCCGGCTGACCCGGGTTCGAAACCCGGCAGCCTATTTTCTTTTTTATTTCCTTTATTTTTACTTTTTAACAATTTTAGTTTCCATATTCTAAAATGTTTATTAGTTATGTATTGTTTAAAATTAAAATGAGCATTAAATAAGCAACGAAAATTTGAAACTGACTATTCGATTAATAAACGAAGCGGGTTTTGAAAACCCGTTTTTTGACGGATGTTACACTGTCCACAAAAGTCTCCAACATATCTTCAACCAAAAGGAGTTGAATATGAGGCAACGAAGATGGGTCGAACTTCTTAACGACTACGACTGTGAAATTCGGTTTCATCCTGGCAAGGCAAACGTGGTGGCCGATGCGCTCAGTCGAAAAGGTTATGCGAACTCCATTCGTCTTCTATGTTCGCAAATCATCACCGACATCAAAGATCGAATCCGAGCAGCTCAACATGTTTCTGTAACAGAAAATGACGTACGCGATGAGCTGTCATGTGGAGCTGAACTTAAAATCGAAACCAAATCCGACGGTATTCTATTCTATTTAAATCGTATATGGATTCCTGATCGCGATAACCTTCGTGATTTCCTCATGAATGAGGCGCACAAAACACGATACTCTGTACACCCAGGAGCCGACAAGATGTATCAAGACCTAAGATACACCTACTGGTGGCCGGGCATGAAAAAGGATATCGCTGTTTTTGTTTCCAAGTGCCTTACCTGTTCCAAAGTAAAAGCTGAACATCAAAGACCTTCAGGACTTCTAGTCCAGTCTGAAATACCTGTATGGAAGTGGGAAAACGTAACCATGGACTTCATTACCGGGTTACCTCGCACCTCCAGTGGGTATGACACCGTATGGGTAATCATTGATCGTCTTACAAAATCAGCTCACTTCATACCAATTCGCGAGGACTTCAAGAACGAGAAGTTAGCTCGTATCTACATCAGTGAGATCGTAAGCCGTCATGGTGAACCTTTAAGCATCATTTCAGACCGTGATGGTCGTTTCACTTCACGAACATGGCGAGCCGTACAAACCGCCTTGGGTACACGATTAGACCTCAGTACCGCTTTTCATCCTCAAACTGATGGACAATCTGAATGCACCATCCAAACCCTTGAAACATGCTGCGAGCATGTGTCATAGACTTCAAAGGGAACTGGGACGCTCACCCACCATTGGTTAAATTTTCGTACAACAATAGCTATCACTCAAGTATCGGCATGGCTCATTTCGAAGTTTTATATGGTCGTAAGTGCCGATCTCCAATATGTTGGCACGAAATTGGAGAAGCACAAATCACCGGTCCAGAATTAATTCAAGAAACAACCGACAAGATCCATCAAATTCAAAACAATCTTCTAGCGGCACAAAGTAGTCAAAAGAGTTATGCAGACAAACGACGAGAGCCCTTGGAGTTTGACATTGGTGATCAAGTACTTTTAAAAGTATCACCGTGGAAGGGAGTAGTTCGTTTTGGCCAGAAGGGCAAGCTAGCACCACGCTACGTAGGACCTTTCAAGATACTCGAAAGAGTAGGTCCTGTAGCATACTAAGTTTGACCTACCAGAAGAGCTCAACAAAATTCATCCCACATTCCACGTATCAAACTTGAAGAAGTGCCTCGCCGATGAAAACCTCCATATTCCTCTAGAAGACATTCAGATCGATGAATCTATGCACTTCATTGAAAGACAGTAGAAATCATGGACTTCGGAGAGAAGCGTTTAAGACGAAGTCGTATTCCAATTGTCAGGGTACGTTGGGAGTCAAAACGAGGACCTGAGTTTACTTGGGAACGTGAAGACTCAATGCGCGAGAAATACCCACATCTTTTTCCTGTTACCACTACTACTTAAATTTCGGGACGAAATTTCTAAAAGTAGGGGATACTGTAACATTCGTCGAAAAACGGGTTTCCAAACCCGCTTCGTTATTAATCAAATACTCAGTTATAAATTTCTTGCGTATTTATTGCTCGGATAAATTTTAAACAATACATAATTAATATATATTATTATATTGAATTTTAAACCAAAATTTTAAATAACAAAAAAATCGTGAATAAAAAAATATATGGAGACGCCGGGTTTCGAACCCGGGTCAACCACAAACACAAACACACAACACACCACTCCGCCACACGCTTTCTTTGTGACCATACTGAAATAAATAATACTTAAAGTAAACCCGAATTCAAACCGGAGTTCACCGCGCACTCAATACTCGCAATCACCGGAAAATCCGGCAATCCGCGAGTTTAGCCAGTTTCCTTTGACTAAAAACACTATAACCGATTTCGACATCGGTTATAACCGATGTCTAACAGTCAATTGCGGTCATAACCGCCGGAGAAACTTTGACCGCGAATCAAGACCCAAATTCGAACCAAATACACCCTGTTCTTCCTTATAAATACCCACCCAAACCTCTGGTAACCTTTTCGCTCATAATCGCACTCTTTTTCGAAGCTTTAACACGTCTCCGGAGATACTCTGCATTCGCCGGACTTTCACCGGAAAACCGAGACTTACTTCAAATCGGTAAAACTCTCGACTCTTTTGTTTAAAAACCATTATTCGGATTGTATTAACCTAAATCGTCCAACCAGAATCGGTCTCAGACAACGTTGGCGGAAATTCCAACACTCACCGGAAAATCACTGAAAATCCGAAGTCTCACTATCGATCGATACAATCATCTTAACCCTCTTAATATCTCTTGTTTAGTAACTTAATTACACAACACATTGATCAAAATTAATCGATTCACTCAGCCGGAAGTCATCAATTAGAGCCGACGACTCTTGCTGGAAATCTGAGAAAACATTCTGCTTCGGTACATTTTATTCCGTAATCCTCTTTATCCATTTCATTCCAACCAATTATAAGTTTCGATGACCGATTTAAACAAAAAGTCGGACTTTACTATTCTGTGTCTTTGTAAACGAAGAAGATGAAGTCGATTATAGGTATAAATATAATTAAAACTGGATATTCGAACGGGTTAGACACACAGTCCAGCGGTGGACTGTGTGCACAAACAATACGTACGTCCCGGGTTCGAATCGCATACGTTACCGACTTTCAGAAATAAAACCAACATTTTTAAAACTTAATCAGATCAGGTCACGAATGTTAATAAGAGTAATATAATTCATAAGTTAAACAGATTAAACACACAGTGCACTCGAACCAAGGACCCGCGTTCGACTCCGGGTCCCTGCGACCGGTTCGGCCTATAAATCGTTTTTAATAAAAGACCAAATAAGTTTAAAATTAATTAGTATATATATAATTAAAACAGAGAGTATTTCGGGTTAGACACGTAGCTCAGTTGGTAGAGCTGCGTGCACGCATACGAGAGGTCCCGAGTTCGAACCTCACTCAGCGCATAATTAAACACAGTCCGACCGGTCAACGGTCAAAAAGTCAAAATTTTTATTTCTTTTTATTTATTTATTTATTTAAAAATCAATTAAAAACACTTAAAAATATTTTTTTTTAAAGTTAGAAAATGTCCTTAAACTCACAAAAATAAATCTAAAAATTTCATTAAGAGCACTAATTAAAAACATTAATTCCAAATAAAATTTATTTATTTACCAGATCGTCTCGTTATTATTAGGTTAGTTTTTCCCTCGACGGTCGAGTCCTAATATTCGTGCGCATCATCATCATCAAGAAACGCATCCACTGTGAGTGAATCTCTACCAATTCCCCGTTTTAATCACGTTTTGGGGTGTATCATGTGTCGTATAATTCTCATATTTTATTTAAACACTTGTGTTTACATCATATCCGTGATCAAATATGCATCAAATGTGTATCAATTGTTGTGTGAATTATGTTTAGATTGGAGTTATCATTTTCAGTGCATGCATTTCATTAGGCCCATCAGCTCCCCGTGGGATACGGGTTGAGTATCAGGTGCCTCATTCGATCTCATCCAAAGTGGTTTGTGATTGTTTATTTATATATGTTTGCTCACATGTGATTATTGCACAAATTTTCCTTATTAAATAAATCAATAAATTATTAACAATGCTTTATCAAGATTCACTCGCCAACTTTTGTTGACCCAAAATCTCCCCCGTTTTACACATGATACAGGTGATCCAGTTGAGACAAGAAACACATAGGAAGGCCTAGAAGAATAAAAAGTTTATGCTTTGGAATAATTATGTAGTTTCTTTTTATTGTAATTGTATGAATTTTGTTTGGATATTTAAGTTGTAATTTGAATTTAATAAATATAAAACATTTAGTAAATATCATGAGCTTTGGTGATAACCCAATTATACCCCTGACTTTTATTCAGCTGCGAGTCGAGGTGTGACAAAAAGTGTTGTAAATTAACAATATATAAATATAAATTGATGAAGAGAAAGAAAAAAATAAAATGCATCTCTTCCCATTACCTAACTTTTCAACTATGTATAGTAAAGATAGGAATATATGTAAGGAAAGTTAAAAGGTTGGTGGTAGTGGTGGTAACTAATACTCAACCAAGATTGAAGGGTATTTGCTTTAGTCAATGAAGATGATAAGAATTAAATAGAGAAACCACCGAACAAAAGATGTGAGGCCTAAAGATTAAAGAACACAAGAATGTGAAAAAGAGTGCTAGGAATGGTATCATGCAATTTTTTTACTTGATTTGGTCCCATGGTGGGTATCCTTTCTTTGATGCACAAGGTCATATGGCAACATCTTCCAATGTCTTTTAATTATTAAAATAGTACCTAGTCATATCAAAATTATCAACAATCATATTTAAAAACAAAGGTACAACTAAACTTATATCTAACTAAAGTTAGTAATGATACATGAGTAATAATAATATGTATAAATTGGATGAGGAATAAGCTTATTTTCTCCACATATGCTCACCAAAGCAAGTGGTAAAAACTAAAAATAATTGTTTTCTCCTCTTGAAGGTTAAGACAAGCTTTCCTTTTCTTTGAGGAGTTGGTATTTAATCTAAACAAAAATCTCTTGGTGCTCCTAAAAGGATAAAAGAGAATCCGCTTTTGTCTCTTTCATGATTATTACTACACTATACATCCGATCAATTATGTCTTCTATAACTTATTGTAACTTTGAAATTGGGGTAGATGTATACATACTTACAAATTACAGAATGTCACATTGTTTGTACCTTCCATAAAGGGATCTAGATGCTAAACATATTAAGAAACCGACACAATTAGGTTTGAGCTATAACTACATTTTGTACATATATATATGGACCAGTCTTGTCAAATTTGAACTTAGTCATCAATTATTTTTGCTTTGCATTTGTTTAAGACTATTCGTATTCGGTTAATGAGATTCTTGTTAACGTGTCACATCAGCCTTGTTAATGGACATTTTATTTTATTGGCTTAGTTAATGATATTGGGTGTTAATTAACCCACAACCCAATGTTAACGAGTATTTAGTTAATGATCAAGTTGTGATGTGACGATGATATGGCAATGGGTTAATGGAAATTTATTTAACCCAGAACACACAGTCTAAAGAAGTCATCTCATATCTACCTCTAGAATTGTTTTTGTGTGATTAAAAACCTAAAAACATTATCGTATAATATACAACGTTCATGGAAAATAAACTTTTTGCCACACCTAAATCGCCTTGTCGGATTACGTTGTACTGAGTATTTTTGTGATAGACAACTAAGAAATTGCAAGAGTTGGTGACGACTTATGATTTTCTTATTAAATAAAGATAAAATCATTTTATTATCATCTTCTCACGTGTCTACCACACTCCCACCAACCCGTGTATGACTTTGCTAACGGGGTTATTTGTCCCTTATGAATTTTATATTAACAATTAAAATGCCAAAACAACAAATTACAAACGAATGACAGGTAAACAGGCCACAAGCTGCGTCGCAGCCCGTTTTTGAATTGCAAAGCCGATCCCACTAAAGACAAACGACTTTTATGGGTCGAGAAATTACTATTCACAACCTGCTGGAGCCTGTTCAGGAATTCCAAGGCTAGGGAACTAAATGCATCAAAGGCAAATGAGATAAACACGTGTTGATTCTCTAAAGAAACACTATTTCTTAAGAGTCGAGAAATTACTATTCACAGCCTGCTAGACCCTGTTCAGGAATTCTGGGGCTAGGGAATTAAATGTCTCAAGGGCAAATGAGATATACACGTGTTGATTCTTTAAAAAACACTATTTCTTATGGGTCAAGAAATCACTATTCACACCCAATAGACCGTTATCAATGATCTTTGTTCGTCGGTATGGAAGTAAGTCAAGAAGTTAGTGCGCATTGGGTGTAAAATTGAACTTATTGAGGTAGATGTTTGGTAACATGATGTTGTACGTGTTGTCGTATATCGATGGTCAAAGTGAACAAAAAGAGGTTGGGTTGGTGCGACAGGTCAGGCAGGAGGAAATATAATTACTACTTGGTGGTGGTAAGGTAAGTTATTGATAAAAGTATTAGTATGAGTGACTGGTGGGACCAATGGAGGCACTGTTGGTTTCCTGGGTCGGTTTAAGGTGGTGGCCGGTGTGGGTAGAATTGATGGGTTATGGTGACATGTTTCCTATCTCTCATATTTCAACCCAGGAAAATCAGTGTGGAATATCATTGTTTTTATTTTGATGATAAAAATGTCAAAGAAAGAAATAGTGGCTTTTAATTTTTTATATATGAGTTTTGTCATTTATGTATAGTATGTTTCATATACAACTAATATATATATATATATATATATATATATATATATATATTTCTATTTTATACCTTAAAATCCTTTATATTGTTTTTTTCACTATACAATGTTAGATTTAAAAAACCACAATTTTCACTAATTGACCGACAACAGTCATAACTTTCGATTTGTACCGAAACACCCCCAACTTTTAACTTATTTTCCTCTGTTACTCTCAAACTAACTAAAGCCTAACTAAGTTAGTTTTCTGATGATGTGACATTTTTTTGCTGACGTGACATCTGAAATGACTTTTTTGCTGACGTGACATCTGACATTGCAGATTTTTGTTGACATGGCATATGACGTGACTTTTTAGGTAACGTGTCATCTGATGCGGTACATGTTTAGTGTAGGAATGACAATGGGCCGGGTTCGGGCCGGGTATCGGTAATCCCAAGCCCATGCCCGGTTGTAATTCTTTGGCCCATACCCAGCCCGTTACCTGTTGGATATATTTCGGGTAATTACCCATCGGGTGTCGGGTATACCCGCGGGTATCGGGTATACCTGTTAATTTGTTAAATACCATTGAGACTCTCGTATGCATTTTTTACTCTAATGTTTATATAATTTACTATTTTAATAAATACAATAAATGAAAATATAACCAACATACATATCCTATTAAAATGCATAAACATATATCTACATAATTAACTAATTAATATATTGCTACTTTGGATAGAAACAACATAACTAAACATAAATCTTGTATGTGTATGTTAAAGTCTTGAAAACAAACAAAAGAGCAAAATCTATGAATAATGAATATTGTATGTACTAAAGTTTATATAAATAGAAAATTAAATTTAATGTAATAAACTTTTCGGGTATAACTCGGGTAAACGGACCGGGTATCGGGCCGGGTATCACTAAATCCCATACTCGTACCCGACTTTTTTTTTTATATTTTAAATCCCATACCCAGACCTATATATTTCGGGTATACTCGTCGGGCTTGGGCTTTTTTGCCATCCCTAGTTTGTGATGTGGCATCTGAGTGCCAGAGAAAAGAGTGTTATGATACAAATCAAAAGTTAAAAGTTCTATTAGCTGATTAGTGAAATGTAAAGTTATTTAAATCAAATATCCAACTTTTAAACATTATGTATGAGTTGAAACCCATGTATATATATACGTCAGACAAGTAGGTTAAATATTCGATGTTATAGTTTAAAAAAAAAGGAGAGTGAATAATGCTGAAAAAGGACCATAGATTTAATTATTTAAACAACGCCTTTAGCATCATCATATATATACAATAACGATGGTCACGAGGAACCATCTACAATTGGGAGATATCACCAACCATTTGAATATGATGTAGTGATCCTTTATGTAGTAAACAAGGCAAGATTTGGTAATGAACATCAAGTCTTGACTACAATTCCAAGATTAAGCTTACAAAGGACCGTAGATAAGTGTGCAAAGACAGGTGGATGCTCATTGTTGTTCCCTTGACCATTTACTTAAAAATTAAATTGGGGAGGGGGGGGGGGGGGGGGGGGGGGGGGCGCTTGTTTCTTTAGTATTTTCTAAACATAGTATATTATATAGTGTTTGATAAGTTGGGTTAGTGGTTATCTTGGTTTTTTTTCTTGAGGTCCAAGTTCAACTTCTACCAGAGAGGTCATGGTTGAAACCGAGCTGAACCGGGTTTTACCACAGTGGGCCCTTCGGGCGGGTGGGTTTTCCCCGGAACTCTTGAGTATGCATCAAACTCTGACCGCTATGGAGAAGGGGGTGTATTTGCTCTATTGAGGACGTCCCAGGATATTTATCCGGTGATTTAGTTGGCTGTTAAAAAAGTATATTATAGTAATGAACTGTAGAAAAAAAAGTTTAGTGGTGTTATCACGTGTCATTGGTGAAATAGTTCATGTGTTATACTATGTTTATTACTCGCTTTTATGTATTCCGATATTTAATTTACATCGACATATCAAACTTTTTAAAGATTACGATAACCTTTGTTTAATAAATATATATGAATTGATTGAATGAAGAGATGGAAGAGAGAGAAGTTAATGTGATTGATTTATGTATATGTTTAGGAGTGTGCAATTACTAAATGTTCTTATTTTGTTAATCATAATAGAGTGTTTTTTCTAATAAATTTTAATTTATTTAGAGTGTGATTATTTGCACGCAAATCATAGGTGTTTTGGGCTGTGGCTATTTTTTGGGCTTTAGCTATTTTTTGGTCTTTAGGTTTTTTATTGTGTTTACGTAATTAGCAGAGTCCATATGTCTCTAGAACACTTAACCTTGAAGCCCAAATCACTACTTCTAATAATTAGCAGCCCAAATAAATTGTGACAAAACACATTGCAGCCCAGATCATTGTGTGAAGGTTCCGTGAAAGCCCGTTGGAACCGGAACCGTGAAAACCTCACATACCTGAACCGTGTATATGTTATAGAGATGGGTATAAAAACCGGTTCGAATGGAACGGTGAACCCAACTGGAACCGGTTCCAGTTCCTACCCGACATTAAGTAGAACCGGTTCCGGGTTCAAAATACCCGTTGGTTCCAACCCGGTTCCACAATTTTACCATTTGAATCGGGTAGTAAGCGGTTCCTAACCGTACCCGGTTCCTACCCGTACCCGGTTTCACTAGTACCCGGTTCCATCAGTACCGGAAATGCAGTTCTAGAAGGAACCGGTTATACCCGTTAAAATGTTACCGTTGGAACCGGTTATAGCCGAAGAAGTGGAGACTAACGATTCGGACGACGATTGTACCGAGGTACCCGCATCTAAGAGAAACTCATCGGAAAGTGTTGCACCTGCCACTAGTAAACGATCAAAGAAATAAAATCTTACTGGAACCGGTTCTGAGTAATTTTTTTTTTGTAACCGGTTAATTTTTTGTTTTTTAATTTTAACCGATTATTGTTACTATTTTTATTTATCAATGTAACTAATAATAAAAATAAAAAATAACAAACACAATAGAAAGAAACATTACACAAACTTTATTAAAACACCAAACCAAACGGGTTACATCAAACATTTGAAGAACCGGTGCCGGAACCTTCTCCCGTCTCATTTTTCTTTGCCTTCGTCACTGGGCAATGCCGCTCAGTGTGTTTCTTAAGGGTTGAGTTGGTTGCGGTCTTCATAAATTTTCCGCAAGCTTTGCATCTAGCCATCTCGTGGCTGTCGGACATTAAACAGAGATCAAAATTCTTCCATATAGCTGGGTTTCTTTTCGTCTCTAAGACCGTAACAACTTCGTCGTTGCATGCCATAGGTATTTTGCAAGAATTTAGAAGATGATTGATTTTGTAAGTTGATGATGGTGGGTGTTAAGTTTTGAAATGGTAAGTAGGGAGGGGTTTATATAAAAAAAACCGATTTCGACTGTCAGGAACCGGTTCCCAACGGTAACATTTATCAGGAACCGGTTCTGAACAGTAAAAAGTCAGGTTTTACTGTCAGGAACCGGTTCTGAACAGTAAAAAGTAAAAAGTCAGGTTTTCGACTGTCAGGAACCGGTTCTGAACAGTAAAAAAGTCAGGTTTACTGTCAGAAACCGGTTCTGAACAGTAAAAGTCAGGTTTTCGACTGTCAGGAACCGGTTCTGAACAGTAAAAAGTCAGGGTTTACTGTCAGGAACCGGTTCCGCACCATACCCGGTTCCACACCATACCCGGTTCCAAAATACCCGTACCCGGTTCTACACGGTTCCATATTCTTGGGTGTGAACCCGGGCCCGGTTCCACACCATACCCGGTTCCAATGACATCCAAGCAGAACCGGGTCCGGGTTGGAACCGGTTCCGGGTAATAATAAAACCCGATTATGCCCATCTCTAATATGTTATAAGATTCGGTCCCGATTTTTAGTATTGATAAAATACGGTCCTGGTTTTGACGCGTTGGCATTGATAATCACCCCTATAAGTTTGTAATGTTTATATGTAGGTATAACATATTTCTCAATTCAACAATACTGGAACAAGTTTTTGACCAATTCATAACTACATCAGGAAAATAGCACTCTTGCTATAAAGTTAAAATACATATTCATTACTCATTGAAGGCCTGCTCTGTAACTATTTAGCCCAATGGTTATGGCCCAAGTGTGAACATATTAGGTGATTTTGAAGGTTAACAAATCAATCAGCAAAAGTCTAGAAAATACAGACAAACCAAATTGCAACACTACCACCTTTATCGCTTGATCGGTGCATTTTAGATACAACGTTTATTATGCATTTATACTAATTATGATATAAATGCCCCGATATTCTTATAAAAGTATAGTGTTTTGCTTTGTCTTTGTATTAATTAGGTTCTTGAGAAAACGAGTTAAAACGAGATATTTAGGTTGAACTCAACACCAATGAACATTTCTTAAAATGATCTTTGTTGTTATTATTATTATTACTATTACTATTACTATTGCTATTGCTATTCTTATTGTTATTGTTATTGTTATTGTTATTGTTATTGTTAGTGTTATTATTATTATTATTATTATTATTATTATTATTATTATTATTATTATTATTATTATTATTATTATTATTATTATTATTAGTTGTATATGAGATTTTATAATTGATAATATTTATCATTAATTTGTGGATAAAAAGAGTTAATTATAATTAGGGCGCTCCGGCGGTAGTGTAAATTTAAAAAAAAATTGACGTTTTTTGGATTTCGTTACCCCTTTTTATAAAACGGTACCCCTACGAAAATTTTATAGATCCGCCACTGATTATAATGGTAATGGTAATGGTAATGTGTTTTCACAATTGTAAAACAAGGATGAAGATAATTGATGTGGGATATAAATAATAAGATGATGGAATCAATGCAAATGGAAAATGTATTTAAATGAAACGTGGGCTTAGTAGCACTTGGAAATTTGGACTTCATGAGTGTTGTGCTAAATAATTGAGTGGGCCGATAACTATATGGCTGGATTACTGTTTGATATCGCATAAACGACCAACTTCTTCGCATTTGATGCTTGTTGCTTATTGTTTGATTTCACTGATTGTGAACGGTTATTCTTTATTTGAAACCTAGTTCTTTAGACTTCGGTTCTCGAGAGTTCTAGTAATTGAGATATATTGAAAAAGGTTTTGGTTTAGTAATTTGTAATTGATAATTAAGCGATAAACCTTTCATTGCTTTGTAATCTGAGTAAATTGTCTTTATTATCACAATCAATTAATCTACTTTTCGTAATCATGCCTATGTGGTTTTCCGAAACTGATTACTAGGTTATTTATCTTAACTTTGAACTTGAATCCTTAAGAAATCGCTTTCGTATAACTAAACACAAACCAATTTTCTTAATTATCAATACAGTTTTCTAAAACCAATTCGGCAATTACAAGTTAGTTCTAAATTAAATTCAAGAATAAACAATCAAAGTGTAACACCCAACCGATGACGCAATGTGTCGGGATGTCTATATTGTTCATAACACAGTACTATTTAAAGGTGATATTTATTTAATCAACTCAATTAAAGAATCCAATACATGTAACAATTCGTCTCATCAAAACATAATAAAAATGAAATAACAATGTTTCATTTGTTTAGATTCTAACTCTGTGTGTCCTATGTGAATCCTCAAACTTGATAACATCTCACATCGCAATTCCTGTATCATGTGTAAAAAATGTCAATTATAAAGTTGGTGACTAGACATAGGTTTTGATACATAAACTATGAATAAAAAAAACGAATCATAAGTCTACGATGTAGTTTAAGCATGTATGAATAAACGAATTAGCTTTGATCAAACCTACACGACTCGAATCACAACGAAGAATATATATCAGTTTCGATACCCAAATAACAATTCAGGTGGGTGGTCAATCCAATAGCGTTATTATCTACTTCCTTAGGTTTAGTTTTGTTAATGATCAAAGCATGAATGAATGAATGCATGAATAACCCACAATGAATAATGTTTAGCACATAACATAAATAACACATAGACGTGAATGAATTCTCATGATCATGTAAAATGATTTAAGGTTGAATATTACACCCCAAAATGAATAAAATGGAAAAGGGGCTATGAATACTCACTTGATAAAGTTTTTAAGATTGCAAAGTTGTCCACACGAGGCCTGCAAAGTAATTATTGTGTATTAGGACTAACTATGGCGAATTGATAAGCGTTACATTCAAATTGTTGTTATAAGATGGTTTATGTTTCTCATTGTAAGTTTTGAGTTAAGTTCCGTAATTGAAGTTTGTTAAATATCTTCAGTGTTAATTTATGGTTTTATGACATTTTCAGGTTAAACAAGGTCGTAAGATTAATGATTTATGTGAAAACATTCCAGTTCAACAATTATGTTTTTACATCAGTTTTTTGTTCCTTGTTTACAAATTTAAATAACATACAAACAACCAAATAAAATTGTGAAAATTTTATGGGATTATCCCACATGTTGTATTGACTTCTACATATTTTTAATTCATGATAAAAGCTTGTAAAAAATCAGAAAAAATCAATAAACACTGATAGGTCAGTATCAGTTTTTTTTGGCGATAGTTTATGGTAAAAATCAAATGTTCATCCAATTCCAATTGGAAAGTCTTGCAATTGAATTCTAATCATATATTTGTATTTCATGATTGTAAAGATACTAAACATGTATATTTTTAAATACTAAAGTGTGATGATAAAAATGAGCTTATTATGAATTAAAATATATGATTATAATTTAAGAAGATAAGGCGTCTAAAATGTTGATCAAGACGATGATAATGAAATTCGTTGATATCCAAAACCAAGATCTACCTAGGTTAGATACCCTAGATGTTATACAAACAACTCAACTCATGTAATACTAACCACATGCTCCTCGTGGATACGATACATGAGTTACGCTACCTATCTAGGTTAATTAAGTTATTGCATGACTTGAACGATGCTCATCCCTGCCACCGACCTCCGTTATCGACTATACCGCCACGGACCTCCGCTGCTGTCGCGATATGTGTGTTTCTCTTCCTTTCCTTTTTGTGTGTAATTTGTAACTAGGTGTATGGTGTACGTGTGTATATGTATGCAATTTATATCTATATGTATATGCAATTTGTAAGTATGTGTTTGTAATTTGTTGCCCAGAATCGTTGATGAACATAACGAAAAACACAAACAATTTGACACATGATTGATAAGAATGATCTCGACACCTTATACAACCTTACAAGAACCATCGTGACTTCTACAAATGATGATTCATAATCAGTTTCTAACTTTGCCAATTGACGCACTAGCCCCTTCTTGTAATTACATTTACATTACAAACACTAAATACAATTTTAGACTAATTACATAAACGGCCCATTAACTTTGGCCGCATCGATGGAGTAAAGGTTTATTTTTGAATTTGCCTATAGATTATAATTTTTATATATATATATATATATATATATATATTATAGTTGTAATGTTACTTTGGGTATAGCACAACACAACATGATGGAGTCTGATCTTTCTTTAATGGAATGACATCTTGACCATTCAACAACAAAAAAAAGAAAAGAAAAGAAACTATAACATTTCACTTACAAAAGGACATAACACAATAATAGAGGAACGGAAATTACAAGCCCAAATAATTCAAAGTTTAGGCCCATTAAGGTTTTAATCAAATCAATCCATAAATGGTTCCTGCAAATCCAACGAAAACATGTAATTTTTTATTTTAAATTTTGAATTTTTTATCTTCAAAACTATATTAACTTAAGCTGATTTGGTTATCTATACTAGCTTACGATACATATAACAACTGATTTAGGTTATCTATGCTAGCTTACAATACAAATAACGAGAAAAAAAATGTAATTTACATAATATTAAGAAGTCAAGTAATTACAAGTTTTCAAACATATATCACAGTTTTTAAAACATATTTTCACTTTTAAACCAACTTCCTTTACGGTTTTTACACAAGCATAACTTTTTCATATGTTCAAATATTTTAAAAAAATTACACTATAAAACGAGAATTTTATTATCTTTAGTCTGAGCATGATATCGTTATAGTTTTTTCTTTTTTAATTTAAGACAAAATTAACATGTTACGTGATTACTATTGTCCGTGTTTCCCGCTGCATCGCGCATGCACCTGTTTATCACCTATAATGGTAAGAATTATAAAACTTGACCCCTTTTTATCTCAAATTTGGTAAAATTATATTGTTGATGTATTGTTTCCTTAACCTATAAAATCAAATCGTTTGAAGTAATATATCTTTTAGTAATATCAATGCATTAACTATATGAAATAAAGTGTAAAATGAATGGATCAATAAGCAATAGGGTGATTGTCACTTGAAAAGAATCGTTGGCCATCGGAAAAGACTCATTGGCCGTCAGAGAAAAATTGTTGGTACTTCGTCCCTAAGTTCCATATAAAAAATATGTCGTAATGTTCGCTAGTAATTCCTCAGAAACCAAAGTACTCCTATTGTCGACGGATTCTCGTTGATAACCACTTTCACATACAGAACGACTGTCGGTGATACTCATTTGTTTAATAGTGAACGAATACAACAAATTCAATTTCCACTTCAAAGTTTAGCTTTGCCTTCTGGTTCAACTAGTATTTATGCCACACATGCCATTAGCTAAAGGTAAAATTAAAGTGTTAGATAAATTAAATGTTTATAAATAGATTAAGGAATGCATCAAGAGATGAGTAAATGTACATTTATGATCATTATGTTGGTCACATACCTTATTTCACTATTCTAACGCTATAATTCGAAGATGTATCTCAATTACTCAATACGTGATAAAGATCATTATTCAAACCGACCTTTGTGGGGTGGAAATAAATATTCATAAAATCAAATGGTAGAAAAAGATATGGAGAACATCGAGTACGGTTGGGTGTTAGCTTGGTGGTAGCGATGTTTACGAATGTGGGTTGTTTGTTAATTTTTGCCCTTATGAATGGGACCGGTGTCACCGCTGTAGCTCTCGCTCATTCTTTTAGTTCCAGTGTTTTTGGTGGCCTCTCACGTATTTATCTCGCATGCCTTCCGCAAAAATCACTAAAACATGCATGCTTATTTTATTCATCCTATATTGAGATACATTGATTAGACAACTAATTAGTGATTTGGGTTGGAGGCATGAGAGATAAACATTATTATTGGCCGCCATGAACATCGAAACTAAAAGAATGAGTGGGAGTGGCGATGGTGCCTCAGGTCCCATTCCTAGGAGTAAAAAGAACAAACACACCACCATAATCATCACAAACACCAACCTAACACCCAAACCGTCGATATTCTCCATATCTTTTTCTATCTCAAGTCCGCTTATTTCCGCCCCACAAAGTTCGGTTTGAAATATGCTTGTTGTTATCAAGTATCTAGAGAGACCATCAATTTATAGTGTTGCTATAGTTGATATAGGTATGTGACCAAAATAAAGACTAGAAATCTACATCTAGTAATGTCTTAAATCTTTTTTTTAAATAATTGTTTTTCCACCATCAATTAGTTTCTTTTAAAAGAAATTAAAATCAATGCAATAGATTATAAATTATAAAATACCCTTAACATAAACATGTTGTTACCATCCTTTATGATTGATAAATATATGTGTTGGAATCTTGAATAGCTAAAATATGACAAATAGTAGAGAAATTCCTACCTGCCATAATCCTTTGTTCTTGTCTCTGCATATCTTCTCAGAATTTAGAATGGAAACGATTACCAAACTAGTCAACTCGACTAAGCTTTTATCAATACGGTAACTGAATTCAGCCTTTTCCAAAATAGACATTTACGATTGATTCTAGCCAGTCACCTTTCGTTAAATAAACTTCGCCGGCAACACATAAGTTTACAAACCAAACCAATTTTCCCTTCATAAAAATCCCTAAACTAGGAATATAAAACCAAATCTTAATAGACTCATTTGTTGGGGTCTTAAAAGGCATGACCCAAATAAATATTTTTACAAACCAAATCAATTTTCCCTTTCATAAAAATCCGTAAACTAAATGTCAATAATATATATTAGATAGAATCACATAGATCATATTATTCAAGATTTATTGCAAATATATTTAGAATTAAACACACAATATATTGTAGTAGCTAGAGGTATTAAAGTCCATGATTTATGAAAAAAATATTATATATTAATCATGTAAATAACATATGATTTATTTATTAATTATTGAATATTATACAATAATCTTAGACAGGGGCGGATGTACCTCATAATTAGGGGTAGCGTCCGCTACCCCTTGGCGCTCCGGCGGTAGTGTAAATTTTGGAAAAATTTGACGTTTTCTCGATTTCGTTAACCCTTTCTTTTAAAACATTACCCCTACGAAAGTTTTCTAGATCCGGGTATCCAAATATCCAATAATAGGGAAAATATTGAAAGAAAAAGCAAGTAGCCCATGAAGGATGAGGCCTTGAATGCCCACCATTCATCTAAAGATAACAAAACCTTCTGAAAACACTACCACTCTATCTCCATCATATCTGCTTCTTCTCCACCCTCCAAAACACTAACACTCTTGCAGGCTAAATGGCTCTTAGAATCTGGGCTTCTTCCACAGCCAATGCTCTAAGGCTATCCTCTGCTACCAGACCCCATTTCTCCCCTCTTTCCAGGTGCTTCTCTTCAGGTAAATTTACATTTCTACCCTTTTATCCTATCTTTATGTGTGTGTGTGTTTTCTTGAAATGACAACATATAAACTTGATATATGCATTGCAGTTTTGGATGGGTTGAAGTATGCAAATTCACATGAATGGGTCAAGCATGAAGGCTCTGTTGCTACTATTGGTATTACTGACCATGCTCAGGTTCTTTTTCTTTACTTTCTATATCATTATTACTATTTATATTATTACTGGTATTATTAGCGCCATCTTGTTCCCACACCCTTTTCACTCTTTATATATACAGGAGAGTTTTTAAATGAGAACGCTAAATATCGATAGAATCGTGAGAACGAATGGAAAAACCACTAAAACTTGGTCAAAATCAAGTCAAATTCAAAATATCTTTTTACACTTGTTATTATTGTTCAAATACAATGTTAAAAATTAAATTTATACATTTAAATTTACGTGAATTCGTAAATAAAGAAAAATTACACATGTGTAAGTTTGTCATTTACACATGTGTAAATTTGTTATATTTACAATTGTGTAAAAAATATAGTAAGAGTGATTATGAGAGGAGAAGTGAATTATTTTATATTATAAAGTCCTTTTTATGTTGTATTTTAATTACAATGAGGTTTGTATTAAAAAAAATCAAGTTTGATTGGTTTTTTCATTCGTTCTCACGGTTCTCGCAATATTTAGCATTCTCGAGATAACCATCCCCTATATATATATATAGAGAGAGAGAGAGAGAATAAAAGAGGATGGGCGAGTGAATATTAACACCCGATTATTATTATTATTATTACTACTACTCCTACTACGTACTTGTCGTTACTATTATTACTGTTACTATTATTATTATCACTGCTAGGCGAAAGCGGGCATTATACTTGGTATAAATTCACATATACTTAGTTGATAATTTTTTTATTGAAGTTACAAATAAACCTTTTAAAGAAACACAAACAAAGATTATGAAGTAGCTCATAACTTGTAGGGTCTGAATCATATTGTAAGATGATTTTGTGAGTTGATTGCAGGTTATCATCACTACGAAAACAGGTAAAAGCGAAAACTTTCGTAGAAGTAGAGGGCAATTCGAAAAATAGCTATCGAGAATAATTTGGCGAAAAAATTTATCTAAATAAACTAGAATAGAACGTTGTGAAAAAGGTTGTATATGATTATGGACTTCTAATGCAGCCTACAAGCCTTAGTTTTTAATTAAAAAAAATTAAATGCAGGACCATCTTGGAGAGGTCGTGTTTGTGGATTTACCAGAAACCGGTGGCTCTGTGACCAAAGCCACCGGTTTTGGAGCAGTAGAAAGTGTCAAAGCCACCAGTGACGTTAACTCCCCGATATCCGGAGAGATCGTTGAGGTGAACTCGAAGCTGTCCGAGACTCCTGGTTTGGTAACTCCCTAATCTTTGTTCATATATACATTGTTTGCCTTTTTATTCTACTCCAAATTCATATAAAAATTTTGTTAATGTTAGATAAAACCTTAATCACCATCTTA
Source organism: Scalesia atractyloides (assembly GCA_947069175.1). Lineage (NCBI taxonomy): Eukaryota > Viridiplantae > Streptophyta > Magnoliopsida > Asterales > Asteraceae > Scalesia > Scalesia atractyloides. The sequence goes on along the minus strand of CAMTDV010000028.1, from coordinate 88,737,432 downwards.
AAGTTAATAATAATAATAATTATTAACAAAGTATAGAGGTTTAGTGACCCACCTTTTTATAATTAAAAACAAAGACACTAGTTGACTGTGAGTTTTGAAAAACAACTTGTTTGACCTTCAAATATGTAAGATTTATATATGACTAACTAGTAAACTTCATGAATGTTAAAGATCAATTCAAGCCCATATGAAGATGGATGGATGATTAAGGTGAAGCCCAGCAACCCATCAGAGCTGGATTCTTTAATGGGTGCAAAAGAGTACACAAAGTTCTGTGAAGAAGAAGATACTGCTCACTAGACATGAACATACATGATGTCCATCTTACGATTTTTTTTTCGTTTATTCCTCGACTTCGACTAACTGAAATCTCAGTCCTTTTAAATTAAATCATGTTATTCGAACCTTTGATCTATAAATCATATTATTCGGAGGTTCTATATTGACCCGTTGGTGATTTTGCCCATGTTTCCATCAGTGACCACTCGGTATAACTGCAGGTGATCCGTAGGTGAAGTCCTTACCAGTGGCGGATCTATAAAATCCGCATAGGGGTAACGTTTCAATGAAAAGGGGTAACGAAATCGGAAAAACGTTAAACTTTTCCAAAATTTACACTACGTCGGAGCGTCAAGGGGCAACGTAGGTTACCCCTTCTATCACTCTAGGTCTGCCCCTGGTCCTTACCCACCCCTTTTCTCCACGGATATTTACCTACGGATTACCTACGAACGTTGACGACGGATTTAATGTAACAATTTGTTTATTTTACAAGATAATTTTGAAAATTACTAAGAAAGGTCTAAAACATCCTATAATCAAATTAGTTAAATACTAGAGATAAAATCTAATACTATTGATTCATAGATCTTTGTTTATTTTATTGCTGGCCCTTTTTCCATTCATCAAACATAATTGCAAAACATGAATTTGAACATTTGCATGATACTATAATCAAATATAATAATAATAATAATAATAATAATAATAATAATAATAATAATAATAATAATATAATAATAATAATAATAATAATAATAATAATAATAATAATAATAATAATAATATTGTAGTACTTCTTGTTTGTATTAATATAATGCAAGAAAAATGTGAAAAACACCATGAACTACAAGTTTTTACACATTCATTCATATTTATATGATGAATGCATAACTATTAAGCCACAATATTAACAACTCGTGTTCAAATGATGGAAATCTTAAATCTCACCAATCACCATAAGAAGCAGCAATAGACATCAGTTTGGATCTCGATTCTTCTTCGATGGCCGTCCCAGCAGACACAGCTACAACGTCGTTGTTTTCATGGTTCAAGACTTCATGTTCCGTCGCACATGAAAACCTTCCTGGCTCGCGATAAGAGATGGCGATGAGCGATTCCGTCACATTCTCTAGTGAAACATCATCCTTAAAACCCTGGGCTATAATCCATATAACGTATGTTTTCCCTATTAAACAGCCATAAATATTAAAAAAAAACATTTTAATAATTTATGTACCATTGTAAAATGAAGAAACCAACGAAAGCAGTGACAGTGGCGGAACCTGGGTGTTCAAAATTCATTTCGAATTCGAAAAAACTCGAAGTTCGATTTAATTCAATTTGATTATTTAGAAAATTCGTTTCGATTATCAAGAATTCGAATTGGAATTCGATTCAATTCGAGTCTAGTAAATCGAATACGAGTGAATACAAATTTATAATTTTAAATTCGATTTGAAATTCAAGTCAATACTATACATATTTATTTATAATTTTTATTCTAAGTATTAAAATAGCCCATTACCAAACCCATTACAAAGCCATAACTTAAATGAATTTATTACATATTATAACTGAATTTGAATCAAAACTAAGTTATTTGAATTTTTAAGTGAATTAGAATTTAATTCGAATACGAATTCGAATCAAAGTGGCTAGTTCTTAATCGAATACGAATTCAGGCGAAAAAATAAATTATTCGAGAAATTCAATTCAAGCAATTCGAAAATTCAATATTCGATTTTATGAAAACCGCTAGCGGAACCAGAACTTCTTTATGGGGGCGTTATAAGGTTTTATTCTCTACAGCTATGAGTAGAGGGTTCAAATTATGTCAGGAAAATCTCAGATTTTATATATAAAATTCTAACAAATTCTCGTGACCGGAGGGTCCGCTGACCCCCTCTAGTTCTGCCCATGGAGATAAGACATTGGATTTCGATCTTGAAATCGTTTCTAACTTTCAATTCAACATCAAATTTGGATATGAATTGAACATATACAAGGATACATACAAACATTTATATGAATATATGGTTCGGGAAAACGAATACATAGATCACGGGATAAGGGGATAACGTAAACAATTTTAAATTGGAATAAAAAGGATATGCATGAGAAGAAGGTACCTTGAGATATTGTGATGATCGGTGAACCAACGGCGTCGATCTCCGGCTCCGTCGGTTCGTGGTTGTTTCGGGAAAATAGGAGCGTTTAAGAATGAGAATTTGGTTCGGTAGGAGAGAATCTTTTGTTTGAATTGAATCTTTTGTACCCAAACAACTTTTTCCAACGTGTAACTTTGGATACCTTTGACTTACAAATTTACATGTAATCCTAATTAAAAAAGCCAAACATTGACCTACAAATTTACATGTAATCCTAATTAAAAAAAATCAAACAAATAAGGGTGAATTATGAAAATAAGGAATTCTAACAAACCATTTTTTAACCGCTTTCAAAATTCAAAATGGTCTGCCAAAAATAAAAAATAGCCTTCTAGTCATCGGCTAAATACTAATAAAAGCTTTTAGTTGCTAGCTAAACACAAAAAAGACTCTAGCCGCCGGCTAAACACTAAATACTAGTCGTCTCAGCCGGTGGAGCTAACTTGGCGCATTCTAATTGGTGTAAATAGTTTTAAAAAAGGTTAGAAAGCGATGTCTAGATTGGTTCCGATCAAACATGTCTATTTTTTTTTTGTAATTTTCTCAACAAATAATGATATGGTACGTTAGCATCGTGAATTTCTTATATTAACCTATTTATTATATGTATCGGGGGCATGTGAAAAGGAGATGGACAAAGATGCCAATTAGAGTAGTGGAAATAGGTACTGTGGAGGTGAGGAGTATCGACAGACTCAAATTGATTTGGTATAGACGAATTAGATAAAATTTACTAGAGTTGCACATCTGTGAGCACATGGTCTAAGATAGGAGTTCGTCGAGGCGTAAGATTAAAGTAAAGGACTTATAGGTAAGGGTATAATATTGTCTTAGCTGGGTCCTATGGGCTTATATTTATTTGTACTTTAGGTGGACTTTTGTATGTGATTATCTCTATATCTATATGTGGTTTCATAATGACATATATGTGTTTCTATTTTATCGTGTTACTTTTTCACCATTTATTTTGTTATTTGATAGCTTTTTACTTTCATCCTTTTAGCAATGCTTGTTTGTGTGATATTTGTTTTGAGCTAGGGGTTCTATGAAAGCAACTCCTTATTTCTCAGTTAGAGGTAAGATTTATTTATATTTTAGCCTCTTAAGACTATCAATATTTTTCTTTTATTTGTGAAATTCACTAGGTAAGGTTTATTATTATTATTATTATTATTATTATAATAAAAAAAATATGCAGTCGATTTAATTTTAGTGTTTCAAGTAACCAATACTAAATAATAACATCATGGAGGAAACATAAGTAGTTGTTATTTTACAAGAACCACATCCAATATAGTCTCGCTTATAGTTAAGTTATTGGTATGGTTTGGAATGGTGAAATGTAGGCAAGCCTTACCTCTATCCCTAAAGATAAAGAGACTGCTTCCAATTAGACCCCCAGCTTTAAAACCACAACTAAATATAAGAGACAAATGAAGCATAGATAAGCACATAACTACACTAACTAGAACACATAAGATACTAACATATTCTTTTTAAAGCTACCAAGCAAGGAATATGTGAGAACGTATAAAAGGGATAGATAACACATCATATAGGCACCCAAGTAAGCGATAGCATATAAAGGGTGCCAAAATAAATGAAAAGTTGGGCTCTTAAGACAATATTATAAAAACCAAACTCCATAATTGTCCTTAACCCTGATCATACGTCTCCACGAACACCTATCATCGACCATATCCTCGGAGAGGTGCAAGTCTATCAAATCCTGTCTAATATGTTCCTCCAAAGTCAGTTTCGGCTTGCCTCTACACCTTTTTCCTCCACAGTAAGAGTTTCCACGGTTCTAACTGTGGCTGTCGTCTGTCTCCCCCTGACATGTCCAAACCATCTCAATCTTCCTTCCATTATCTTATCTACTATAGTGGCCACTCCTAATCTATCCCCTAAAAATCTCATTTCTTAATTCTTATCATGTCCAACCTAGTATTCCCACACATCCACCTCAATATTCTCATCTCTACTACCTCTAGCTTATGCGTTTGTGTCTTCTTGATGACCCACAAATCTGTTCCGTAGTTGCTATTTTACATGAACACTAAATTACCTAAAATTTAAATTTAAAAATATATGTATTTTATGTAACTTGCCATCAAAACAATAGAACACAACCCATGGAGTGGTGGTCTATTAGTAAAGGCAACACCTTTAAACACCTTGGGAGGGAGAGGACTTGAGTTCAAGTATTACAGACGACAAGAATAAAACGAAATTTGGCGTTCAAAAAAATAAAAAAATAAAACACTAGATGTTGGCTATTAGAGCTTTTAATCCTCATTATTTAAATTGATGTATCTCAAAAGGTTAGAATAGTGAAAACCTCAACCGATCCATGTAAACGATTGTACCAAGTCTAAAGTCTAAATGGTGGTCTAACCAAACTGATAGAACAACACACTTTTTTTTTGTATTGTAAATAAGATTCTTCCTTAATTCTGATGAAGATTAAACATACTATCACTTCTCACATTCCTTGTCTCTTGAATCAACCTGACTACAAGTGAGTGGCAAATCTATCAAGACTTGATATCTTTATTTATGGTTTATATGCTTTTCTAATTTGTAGTAAAAAAGAAATATTGGATGATTGTCAAAATGTAACTATCTTTTATGGGTATAAACAAGTCAATCCAAGCTCGTCTAGGTTGAAAGTTGAGTCCGATCTTAGCTTGTGATTAGTTTACAAAGTTGACCTCAAATCATTTGTTGATTATAATTATTTTATCTATATACATATATAAGTACACACTAGGCTAGGAGTTAACTACAAAATCCAAATTTCCTAAAATGTGTAAAAAGTCATAAAAACACCAAAATGTCAACCATAAAACACACCCAAAACCCACAAATAACATAATGAAGATTAATAAAACATCATATATATGAGTTTTGTTTTGTGTTTTGGATAATATGGCTCTTATTATCGAATGGCAAACGTTATTATGTTTTATGTTGATTAACATGTTGTGTTTTATCTTCATAGTTCTACGATTGTGTGTTTGAAGTTTTTATGGACTATCATTGTTTAAATATGGCGTTTTAGTAATCTTCACTCTGTTATTTGTGGGTTGTAAGTGTGTTTTATGACTAAGTTTATAGTGTTTTATTACTCTTTACACTTTTTAGAAAATTTGGACTTTGTAGCCGAACCTCACCCGTACATACCATATTTTATTAATTTTATTACAATTATATATATATATATATATATATATATATATATATAATATATATATATATATATATCAAATAACACAAATAACATCAGTGGTTTATATCAATGATTACTTATTATATGTTTGTGTATTTATTATATGAAATAACATTCTTATATAAATAATAATTTCGTGTACTAAGCTTGATTTATTAAATAAGCTTAATCTATGTTCGAGCTTGATTAAGTTTAACACAATTCGCGCTTTTTACGGACCGATCTAGATAGATCACGAACGGCTCGACTTGTTTACGACACACTATAGCTTATCAAACCCACTAACCTGGATAATGGACCTAGTTTTAGAAGTACGAGGCTTCATATTATTAAATTTTGGTATAATATCTTAATTTTGTATTCATCTTTACAAACCATTAGATGAACGGCAACCCATATCTGGAGAACCACATATTGTGAAATTTATTAGACATTGTTTTAATCGTTTCGTTTTATGCGTGTTGTGTCTGTGTTGACCTGTTTATTACCTGAAACATGTTTAACTCAAACTCAAGCCTGTTTAACTTTGTGTCGTGGACGTGTTGTGTCCAAGAGTTCTATTAGGAGTTGCCAACCTACCTATATTCCTAGAAATTTGAGATACATTAGGTGTATGAGAAGCTTAATGTTTTGGTTTTAATTTTTGAACCTAGTCAACATTTAGATAATAAGGTGGCCGACCCATATACATGCATTCACTTTCATTATGTGACCTTTTGGCTATCAAATTTCTTGCTCAAGTCAAATCCTGGCCACGATTCAATTCTTTCACTTTATTGATCTTGATATTTCAATTTACAACACTCAAAAACCCTTAAGGATTACGGTCAACAACAAGTGGCACAACTTGTTCCATGCATGGTCTCAATCTTCCATCTTCTCGATCTTTTTAGGCTGTGCATCAGATTATTTGGTTTATTAGTCTATTATCTGAGTTTGTACCCGTTTTGGTTTAGTTAATAGGATTAAAATACATGCTTATTGTGTGATATGGAGTATGGACATACTTAGGTACGTTGTTATTAGCCATACCACATGAAATATTTGTTATGCATACCAAGTTCTTATATTTATGCAGTAGTTCAAATAAGTTTACATCTACTCACGGGTCTATAGACATGAACCTAGACTACCTAGTTGATTGAAGATACACACGTATAAGAGCATTTATATTGAATTCTTTATCTCCATTCTTATAAATTATACTAAAAAATATTATATTTTCTTTTTCTTTTTTCAATTAAATAGTATTTTTTATACCTTTATCATTACAATTTCTTTCTCCTATACTTACAATCACTTTCAAAAAAAATATTAAATTAATAGAGGTGAACAGTGTTCTCGCATATTTATAGATAACATTAATATTTTATCTCTCCTTCACTCATAAACACTTATAACTATTCCTTATAATATAAGTAACTCACTCACAAATATATTTAAGAACTTTTGTGAATGCTCTAAAAATGTTGTTCAACAACACTAAAAATGGGGAACTAGAGAACATTGCATTTAACATGTTAAATATATTATAAAAACCTAATTTAACATATTAAAAATTATTATTTACAAAAAAAAATATTCAACGCTTTTACATATATATACATGTAGAAACCTTTTTAATAAAAAATTAAAAACAAAAAAATAAAAAATGCTTAAAAACAGTTAAAAACCAAAAACTAAAAAAAAATAAAAAATGTTTAAAAATAGTTAAACAAAAATTTTTTTTTTTACAAAAATGATTTTTTATTGTTCCATATTGAACCTCAAACGCGCTCTCTCTCTCTCTCTATATATATATATTGAGAGAGAGAGAGAAAGAGAGAGAAAAGAATGTTTAAATGAGAACGCTAAATATTGTGAGAACCGTGAGAATAAATGAAAAAACCGTAAGAACTTGATCAAACTCTCTCTCTCTCGTTCTCTCTCTCTCTCTCTCTCTATAATATATATATATATATATATATATATATTATATATAGAAGAAGGTTTAAATGAGAACGCTAAATATTTGTGAGAACCGTGAGACCAAATGAAAAAACCGTAAGAACTTGATAAAAAACAATTCCAATTCAAATTCTTTTATACTTATCATAATTATTCGAATACAATGTTAGAAATTTCATTTACGCGTTTAAATTTACGTAAATTTGTATATAAAGAAAATTACACATGTGCAAAAAATCTAACAAGAGTGATTTTGAGAGGAGACATGAATTATTTATTATTGTAAATTCTTTTTTGATGTTGCACTTTAATTAACAAAGAGGTTTTGATTAAAAAAAATTGTTTTGATTGGTTTTTTATTAGTTCTCACAGTTCTCGTAATATTTAGCATTATCAAGATAACCCTTATATATATATATATATATATATATATATATATATATATATATATATATATATATATATTATATATATATATATATATATATATATTGCCAGAACCGTGATAACGGATGAAAAAACCATCAAAACCAATTTTTCTAATACAACCCTCATTATAATTAAAGTATAACATTAAAAAAGGAATTTACAACATTAATAATTTATTTCTTCTCTCAAAATCACTCTTATTAGATTTTTTACACACGTCTAAGTTTGTTAAATTTACACATGTGTAAATGACAAACTTACGCATGTGTAAATTTTCGTTAATTATGAATTCACGTAAATTTAAACGTGTAAACTAGATTTCTCAAATTATATTCGAATAATAATGATAAGTGTAAAACAAATTTGAATTCGAATTGTTTCTGATCAAGTTCTTGTGGTTTTTTTCATTCGTTCTCATGGTTTCACAATATTTAGCGTTCTCGTTTAAACCTTGCCTATATAGATATATAGAGGGATGCGTTAAAATGAGAACCAGATCAAGTTATGAGAACCGTGAGAACTAGCACATCCAAAAGGTTTTTTCGAACTTTTTTCTTACGAGTCATAAAAAAATCATTTGTTTCAGCAAAAAATAAAAATTTCGCTGAAATAAGTGATTTTTTTAAAGATTTTTGAGATTTTGTTTTTTGAAAAAAACGTTTTAGAAGACCTAGTTCTCATGATTCTTACAACTCACGGTGGTTATCATTTTACACTTTCCATATATATATACACACACACACACACACACACACACACATAGTTAGGATTATATGAGAATCACTAGGGTAATTGAGAACAATTTTGGATCACACATTTTTCTTAAGCAAAAATACAAAGAGGAGTGCAAAAAAATGCAAATTTATGTTTTTTATTTTGTTTTTAGATAAAATCGTAGCTTTTTCTATCAAATTTTTTTTGGATATATATACACATAAGTATATTGTCAATCTTTAACTATACATATATGTATATACATGTTTAAAATCGTAACATAAATATTGTACATCTACGTTTGATAATGTATATATATGTAAAAATGTGTATAAATGATTGTACATATATGTATATAAAGGAAGATTATGATTCTAAACATGTTTTTTCTGGTGTACATATGTGTAAATACGTATTTAAAGTTGAAAAATAAGTATCGTAAAAATATGTTTCATAATATACATATATGTATAATTTAAAATTTGACATTATACACATATGCATAATTAAAAATTGAAAACATACACATATGTATATATAAAAAAATGATAAAAATTTACGATAAGAAGTAATTTTTTTGGCTTAGAGATAATGTGTGGTCCAGAATAATTCTCACGATTATCAATTACGGTGTGTCTCTCTTAGAGGGATCCTAAAAGAAATACATGCTAATTGAGAACCGTGAGAACGATTCTGGACAACACATTTTTTTAAGCCAAAAAAAGTAAATTTTTATGGATATACACATATGTATATATTGTCAACTTGTAATCTATTGTAATTTTTTTAAATAATACATATGTTTATATTATGAAACATATATTTACAATACTTATTTTTCAATTTTAAACACGTATTTGTACATATGTATGCTTGAAAAACCATGTTTAGAACCATAATCTTCTTTTATATACATATATGTACAATCATTTATACATATTTGTATATATATATGTACATTATCAAACATAGATGTACAATACTTAGTTTCAATTTTAAGAACATATATACATATATGTATATTAAAAATTTTGACAATATACCAACATTTGTATAAATCTAAAAAAACTGATAGAAAAAAGGCTGTGATTTTTTTGAAAATTTTTTTGCATTTTTTGCCTACGTTGCCTAGGAAAAATGTGTCACCTAGAATTGTTCTCAAGGTTCGCAATTACCCTAGTGATTCTCACATGATCTAACCTTATATATAGACGTATAGGGTTATTTCGTTGAGAACTCTCTTGAGTTGTAAGAAACTGTGGTAACTCCATGTACACTTTTAAAAAAAACTTTTTGTTAAAATATCTATGGGGTGATTGTGAGAGCTCGTAAGAACTCCACTATCCAAGATCACTCGCAAATGAGTCCATATCCTACTCTCTCTAGCAACTTATAAGGAAAAGTTAAGAATTTGTGCAATTTTATTCTTACATTATAGTCCTTATCTCAAAACTCCATCCTAAAGTTATATGGAAAACTAAGTAAGCTCGCATATTTAAGGGTTCATTTGCATCTTCCATCCTATTTTTTAATATGGTATGAATGAAAAATTGTATTATTTGATTGATTATTAATATATATAGGTAATCGGATGTGAAGTTTCTTTTAATTAAAATCATCAAATTCCTTAAGTAAATGTGTACTTTGATTAAATTCTTTACAAAGCTTTCAGGGGGCATAGGCATATAACAACCATTTTTTTTTCTCTCAGTATTCTAGCATATTTCCCATTATAATATAATGGTATATTTTTTTTACCAATAAAACATTATTATCTTTTTTCCCGCCATTTATGGTATGCGCATACAATATAAATATATGTGGGTGTTCGGGGGCAAAAGTGAAAGTGCACTAATTTTAACGTTATATTACTAATTTCGTTAAAATAACGTTAAAAGAGGAGGATGGTTCATCATGAACCATATGGTGGTGTTGATAGTCGAAAGAAAAGGTGGTACATGCACTAATCGACATTTGTCTCAATTGATGAGTGTTATGCCCCTTATGTCTAAGGTTTGATGTAAAACTACTATCGAGCTGGGGAGTCTCACTGGAAACAGACTCTCTATTTCTATATGGTAGAGTTAAGACTGTCTACATCTTACCCTACTCATATTTACCTTAGCTTTGCTATTGGTGAGATTTACTGAATATGATGATGATGGATTATTTTTATTATATGTATTATAAACTCCGAGTATGATGATGGGTTATCCTTTTTTTATATGTATTATAAATCCATTTAATTATATACACGTATTTATCATATATACACCCACATAACCTTGTATTCAATTCTAAATAACAACTAATCACACAAACATATTCAATTTATAAAATCCATTTACAAAAATAAAATACTAATAAGAAATTATTTGATTTAATTTTAGATTTTTTATAAAAATAAATTCTATATTATTATTATTATTTATAACAAATGTTATATACATTTATTTTTAAAAGCTATAAAGACATAAATTTAATTTTTATAGAATATGAAATTTTATAAATTTTAAGTTATTGATAAGAATTAATGTATATAAAATAAAGTATTCAAAATATAAAATAGATAACTATTATAAAAGAATTAAAATGACTTATTTAAATAGTTTTATTTTGTTTGACAAAACTCTTCAAACTCTTCAATCTTAGGCAATCCAGGGAGCAAATTTGTCAACAATCAAGATGTTAGAATTTGCACTTTTTACTATTTTTGTAAAAATCCTGACTAAGCGTCGACTAATCACCGATTAAGCCCCTATTAATCTCAATAATTTCAATTAATCATGATTAATCGTTAGTCTCCATCCCACCGTCCGACCAACGACTATTTCAACACTGCTTTTTACTGCTATTCATACCAAAACAAGACACAGTATTTATAGCTTGTAATCAATTAGCTCGCTTATAAAATTTATGTTACAATGAGGCCATTAAAGTTTATTTTGATATTCTAATCCTATATATTTTACCTGAATAGCTGCTTTGTAACATTCTAGAACGGGTTCTGAAACCCCCCCGTTTGAGAATTTTGTATGTAATAAAATTCGTTACGTGTCCATTAACTAAAGTTATTTAATATATTTTAGTAAGTAAATAAATTACTTCATTGTTATTTCTCATTAATAACTAAATTATTTAATTAAGGTAATAAACATTGGAAAAAAAATATATAATATATATAATAAATAAATAAATAAATAAGTAAAAAAAATTCTTTGATGCAAATAACAAAAATAACAAAAAAAAAAAAAAAACAGTAGCCGGGGTTCGAACCCGGATACTCTCACAAGATTACACACTAGAAACACCACTGCACTACACGCACATTGGTGCTGGAAATGAAGACATTAAATTGTTATTCTAAATCGCTTATACCTACAAGATCAGAACACCAAAGAAGGTAACCGCCCCTGTTTCAGAAATCTCTCATAACCGTTTCCATGATTTAGCAATCATAACCAACAATCATCATCAATAAATCGGGCCGTTGTGCATAATCTCCATTCTCAACCGAAATTTAATCTTGGATCTTAAAAGTTGAAATTGAAACTGAAATCCGGGAAGATCATTGTCGATCTATAAATATCGTGTACACCCCTTACAAACCCACTCACACTCTCAAAGCCTTCACCCTCATCTCTCTGCTCAAAGCTCTCTGCTCATCAGAATACGTCTTCGGAATTCTTTGCAAATTGCCGAAAGAGGTCGCCGGAAAACCGGGATCAATACTCTATCGGTAAATCCTTCATTTATCCCTTTATATTTCGCTTAACATGATTAAACCTTTAAACTAAACGCAGCTATTTGATGTTATCCTTGTAATCGAAAGAAGTCAGTTCTGGGTTTTAGTTGTATGAAGAAGATGAACTTAAATCAATGGTTAAATATAATATAAATTTGGAATATTACGGGTTAGACACCCAGCCCAGTTGGTTGGGCTGGGTGCAACACAGTCTACAGGCGCAGGTTCAAGACTTCCAGTGCACGACCGGTTCAAGGATTTTAAATCCTTTTAAAATTATGTAATTTCTGAATTAATCTAAATGAATATAAGAATAATTAAAACCAGGATCCTAACGGGTTAGACACGTAGCTCAGTTGGAAGAGCTGCGTGCACGCAACCGAGAGGTCACGAGTTCGAGCTCACCACACGCATCCAATTTCCTTCACAGAACCGGTCAGGTCCCACTGTCAGACCTGACAACATTTTTTTATTATTTATTTATTATTTATTTTGTCATTTTATTTATTTAATTATAATACTAACATTGATATACTTTAGCTAAAAAAATTATTAAAAACACATAAAAACATGGTTTTTGAAGGTAAAAAATATCAACAATAAACTTAAAAATCTAACAAAAGTTTAATCAAAATGTTAATTGGTTATATTTATCGAATTATCGTTCTATTATTTTAGGTTAGTTTTCGTTTGTCGATCAAACCCACAATTCGTGCGCATCTTTCGCCAATCAGGAAAACGCACCCATTGTGAGTGAATTCTTACAAATTTCCCTTTTATTTATGTTTTGGGGTGTATCATGTGTCGTTTATACATTTCATTTATTCAAACACTTGTGCTATTATCATTTTATGATCTAACGTGTGATGTAAATGTTATCTGTTTGTATTGGGTGTTTACATTCTTGTCAAGTTGCGTGCAAATCATTCATTAGGCCCATCAGTTCCTCGTGGGAGACGAGTTGAGCATCAGGTGCCTCATTAGATCGGCTCTGTTTGATTGAGCCTTGATCTCATTGTTCATCATTTGATGTGTGTGTGTGCATTAATTGATATTATGTGTTTTGTGATTAAATTTACATATACGTATACTCATATGTGGTTATGCACATTTTTATAACCAATATAATAAATTCGTTCAAATGTTTTTATAAGATTCACTCGCCAACTTTTGTTGACCCAAAACTCTATTTTTTATACATGATACAGGTGGACATGTAGAAGCAGTGAACCAATAGGAATTTACCTTAGAAGAAAAATAAAGAGTTCCTGAATGTTGTGTTTAGAAAATGTTGTGCTTGTATGTTTGATGTAATTTCTCTTTTAAATTGGATATAATAAATATGAAACTTTATAGTAAATGTCATAAGCTTTGATGAAAACCCAATCATTCCCCGACCATCATTTCCGCTGCAGGTCAGGGTGTGACATGCTTACCAATCTTACATGACATTTATTTAGTTCATTAATTTATTATATGATGACATGACTTTAAAAAGTCAACATTGATTAAAAAGTTTGTAAACAAATTTATCAAGTTGTGAAAAGTTTTAAACAATTACCAATATTCTTTTTTAAAATGCCAAAAAAAATTTGCGATGATTTTTTGAATTCCAATATTTAAAAATCGCATTTTATTTAAATTTGAAAATTTTTAAAAATTTCCAATTTTTTAAATTGCAAAAATTTAAAAAAGTTGTAATTATTTATAAGTTTACAAAGTTTTATATGAAAACTCAAAAAATTTAAAATACCAAATTTTTTAAAAAGTTAAATTTTTTTTTGGGTTTTATAAAATTTCTTCACAATTTTTAAATTTTTTTGTAATTTTTTTCATGAGTTTATTTTTTACAATATTTTAATATATGTTGGCATTTTTAAGTCATGTCATCATATAATAAATAAAGAAAAATAAAGGAAATGCTATGCTAGATTGCTTACATTGTATTTAGGTGAAATATAGTAAATCAAAAAATAATTGAGTGACATGATTAAAATAATTTTTTTATAAGTGATCTAATTAAAACATTAATAAAATTGATTACTACTTTACAAAGTTAACTCTACAGTAATTTCTAAATGAAACAGCCTATGTAAATAATTTGGATTCAAAACCCAATTGAATGGACTTGCTACTGTAGAATTTGAAAAATAGAGAGAATGAATAAAAACAAAGAATGAAACACATGTAGAACCGCACGATCTGACATCCACAAGGAAAACATTTACAAAAATATCTGGGTGATCTTCATTAGAGCAGTAAGAGTAGTTTAAAATAGTAATATGAAAATGACTTGTTGATGGGAAATAACCCAAATGTCCTAATTTTTCATCTACTCAAATTATAGAAATGATCGAGACAACATGTGGAAGTTAAAAGTCAACTACTGTATTAACATAAACAAAAAGGTAAGACTATCTAATGATTATAATATTGGTTTTCCAATTCGGTTTTTTGTTGTTACCTAAATATATTAGGTAATAGTCATCATATAGTAAAAAAGACATGATATATCAATTATAATAAGTTTGAGCCATCCAACTTTAAATCCATAAACTAATAATAACCTTTGACATCGAGATATGATAAAAGGAATTGATTTTAGACAACATGTTTCACGAAGTTGTAAGAGGTATAATTAAAGAATTGCAAACAATATTTGATTCAGCAATGGTTTAAACTTCTATTTGTTATAGCTATTAATCTAATTTTTCTTTTCTTACACACTCATTAATTTTACACCATCTAAAATAAACCTTAATAATCACAATGAATTATAACTTAGTTTGATGGGAATTCACTAATACCATTGACACCTTATGATTAGTGACTAAACAAAGAGGGTAACACTATTTACTAATTATTGTTCAACAACCACACAATTTCAGATTCAACTGTTTTTATAGTGACAAAAAAGCCTTATCTAAACAGTTTCAATGAGTTTTACTTAAATTTCATAAATATTCTATCACATGTTATCTACATTCTATTTTCACAAATGTTCCTCCACTTTCTTCTTCACAGTTAACAAGTTCTCTTAATTTGTAGCTTTGTTTTACCTAGATTATATTCTAATATAAAACATTTCTATGATAAAGAAAGGTCTAAACATAAAATTAAGAAAAAATATTTAGTTTCTTGATATGTTTTTAGATGAAAAATATCTTCAATTATTCTTGTTGGACTTCCAAGAAACAAGTAACAAGTAACAAATTATTTACAATGTTGCTATATGTTTTGGGATGAGAAATTGTCTCTTTATCCAAGTCCATCCATACATTTATTGCATGAAAATGTAGTATATGAAAGATCAAACCATATAATGTCATCAAAAATATGTTTCACAGTCAAAGAAAGATCCTAAAAGTTAACTGTGAAGATAAGAATTAAGAAAATACATAAAATTTGATAAAAATATACATCACTTTAGTCGCAAATTGAGTCCGAAACCTAAAAGAACATTAAGTTAAAACATTTTCTTACAGTATAGCTTAGGAAAACATATCATATATAACACTTTTGTTTTATAGTTTTTATACATATACAAAGCGTTTATAATTCAGTAACAGTATGACCCATTAACTAATTTTAAACTTGATCCCAATGATAAGATAGTGTCCATTGTTGTTTATGAAAGACGAGACACATGTAGAGAAAGCATGACCTAACTTTTGAAAGATGTTTCATCCTATCAAACTTGATCGATTCCAACAAGTTTATCTACTGTTGTTACGTAAGAAGACCAAATAAAAGATTTGCCACCATGTATATTTACTTGGCCCAAAAACTATATTATCTTACACATTTAATTCTTGGACAAAAACTTATCAATTATATAATAAATATAAGTCCCTACCAAATACACTTGAACGGTAGGGATACCCATTTGAAAATGATGTTTGTGGACATAGATAAACCTGTTTTAAGTGACATATAATAGGGCCTGCTCGAGCAATGGTTGAACTTGTTCGAATGTCTGTCAACTCTTAAAGTTGGACTATTTCAGTGACGTGTTGTTACTTATCATCACATGCAAAATAAAATTTCATCTTTTACTAGAATTTTTAGTAATATTTCCGGTTTTGTATATACATACATGATATATATATATATATATATATATATATTAATGTAGGGTTAGACACTTATGCATGTAGATGTAGATCCATGGTGGATGACACCACCACACAATCCTGAAATCTCATAATCATGAATGTAATGATCAAATCTTTTTCTTTCTTTTTGTTATCCACCATAGATCAATTAATTAACTTAAATAAATTAAGTTGGGTAGGGGTTTTGTGGTAATTTTGATAACATACTTGACTATAGAAAATCTCAGGTTTGCTACATTAAAAGTTTTTAGAATCTAAAACGTTATAAAATATGTATTTGGTATAAATGTTTAGGTTTTGGAAATAAATATTTAAAAGAAAATAATTATACTAGAATTCCCTTCACCAACCCATTAAATGTAAATCAAACAACGACGAATGCAGGCCTGATTAAGACCCAAAATGTTTAAATATTTCAACAATGAGATCCAGGGTTTTTGGTATCAATCCACTAAAAGAAAAGCACCATGATAAGAAGCTAATTGTTAATTAGATTGATTTTTAAATCTTCGTTCATATCCAATGATTCTGATAAGCAGCTTCTATGTTAGTACAGCAAGTTAGCTAGATCCATCCTCCACAGGCGACAAAAATAGTTGTGTGAAATTTCTAAAAAACAATGACCTAATTTTAGCAGGTACCCACCAATGATTGTTCAGAAAAATGGTCATAGTTTTAATTTGGCCTACATAGTGACATTGATGTTTTTGGAATGTGACATAATTTGGTGGCATCTGACTGGTAAGATTAGGCCTTTATAATTTCTTTAAACTAAGATAAAAGGGGCCCCGTGTTGATAATGTAAGATGATCAAACTGTCATTTCTTCTAGAAAATTATATATGTGTAGTACGTTTCGATAGAATTTTTTTTCTTATTACAGACGGTTGATCCCACTTTCATTGAGGGACTGATGTATATTTTGTAGCGTAAAGAATTTGTAAAGATTGTGATTTCATGCAACTTGCAAGATGTAGTTTTGTTGCAGTATTTTTTAGGGACTCTTTATAAATGCGCATATATATACATTATTTGTGATCTTGCACTTTCTTAATTCATGGGATTTGGTTTCTTAAATTTGTTATATATAAGTGCTGTCTGTAGTCACTGTTTAATTTGTTAAATATATCTGAAAGTTAACCCCATGCCTACGTGTTCAATCGTATGTCATGTGTGTGCAAACTAGCTAGGATGATCTAGTTTGGCTCTTGGCATGCATCAAAGTGAGACTAATATATTAAAAGAAAATATAACTTCTTCAAGTGTATACCTAGCTATTTTTTTAAAGTTTGTTATATATGTGACATCCGACATCGAATTGTTTGGCAATTGATAGGGATGGTTTTATAACCCGACCCATGTTAGGGAGCACGATCGACTTGAAATGAAATGTCTAAATTGTAAGATTTTCTTTTTGTATAAAGCGTACTCAATTGTAACCATGGTTGTAAGAATCGCTAGGCTACTGACTAGCGATTAATCGAGATTAGTCGTGATTGATCGAGATTAATCGGATTAGGATTTTGATTTGTGATTTTTATTTTTATACGTATATACACATATTTTTATATGTATTATTTTTAAAGTAGATAGGGTTTAACCCCTTTTCAACCCATTTTGTAAATATATAAGATTAACTTCCGGAATTTATAGGTTTTGACAAAATTTGGTCGGAATTTCGCCGGAATCGCCTATTTCCAGCCTGACCAGGGCCGATTTCCGACCGACTAGAGCCGACAAGCGATTAATTCACTAATTACCTAAAGATTAATCAGTGGGTGACCGACTAGTGATTAATCACCAATTAACCCTGATTATAACAAAACAAATTATAACTCCGATTAATATATGTTCTAGATATCGGTTCTTTTAATTTGCTAACCAAGATTATAATTTTCTTAAACTTAAAGTTGACCTTTTGATCGTGTGAGAATGTCACTCAATCTTTCATCCGAGTGAGGGACCACGTACAGAATAACCAATATTTGTAAAACAATATAAGAAACAATAAATGTAAATACAGATCGATACAACTAAGCATATATATAAATTAATGATATCCTAGGTTGGTAGGTAGCTAGCTCCATGAGTGAAAATATGACCTTAGTAAATGCTTAACGTGGTCTTGACTCTTCATGTCGTCGTCATAGCACTTGCAAAGACACACCTTGAGTGAATATGAGTAGTTCCGTCGTTTTGTTTCCTTAACTCCACTTTTTCATTATCAACTATTGGTAACACTATACTTGCTCAACAGTTGTAACCTTTTTAAAAAACAACTTGCTTTCTACAAAATAAAAAAGAAAAGAAAAGTAAGTGCGATACTAAATTAGATACATTATGTCTTTATATGGTAAGATTATTCAAATGGTAGGATCATCGTTTTAATTTTATGTATGTTTTAGATACGCCATAGGCATTTCAAAAGTAGATTTGTTGGATTTATAGATCTGTTTGCCTTTTTTTCCTCAGTTGAAAGCATACTTAATTAGTGTAAGTGCGTATTTAGAAGGTAATGCTTAATTATATGAGGGGACATATTGAGAAAAGTTGATCAACCCTAGCTAACTACATATGTATGAAAACCCACCAGTTTAACTATGTACAGCTGATTAATGACACGTTGCCACTAATATATATTCTCGACCAAAAGTTTATCTAGGTTTTGACTAAATGAATTTTACATACCCCTTTGGTCTTGTTAAGAACTCATAGTGTCACGAATGTTGTTAGACCAATTATAACATATATTACGACTAATAATTTCAAATTTAACAATTATAACTCAAACCTACATTATATCTAAAGCTGGTACTTAAAATTTCATCCTTTTTGACATTCAGCCACTAGAGGAATTTGCTTCACATTAGCATTACCCTAATCACACAAGAGTGATACTAATAACATGATTTTCATGCAATACAAAAATCATAATTTTAATATGTTTATATATGTTGAACATGTGAAAGTTTGTGATCTACTATTAGAGGGTGTGTTACCTTTTGTGTTGCAACAATATATGCTAAGAGTATATAACACTCCCCTGAAAAGATACTAGATGACATGTTATATTTACATAATCGCTTATAAATAATAAACATTGATAACCCATGATAACCTTACAGTCTAGTTGTATATTGTTTGTTCTCCATAAAAAAAGATTTAAGTATAAATTCTCATAAGTGCAACATCTGACATTTAATGTAAAAAATATTTGATAAAAAAAATTAAAACTGATTTTCATAACAAAATAGATGACCATATTAATCACTTCTAGAGTGTGTATCCTTCGATTTTCCCTTAAGATGACTTTGATTACCAACCACACAGAAAGGAGATGTGTTTGAACAATAAAAAAAAACATCAACATAATAGAGGAATTAGAAGGAACCCCACGATGCGGTGTAGAACATAACAATTAGCTTGGTGATTATAATTTATATGACTTGAATTTTATTCTATTTGATCCAATTAAACTCGGATTTTAGTTGTATGGGGTTGTGCTCAACCCTCATAAACCACTTAGCTCGAATTCAACCCGAGTTACCTCTGCTCGAGCTCAAAATCAAGCTATTTTGAGGCTTGAGTTCAACTCAATAAATTTCGTGTCAGCTCAACTCAGCTTGATCTAGCTCGATGCTGTTTTGAGTCATAATCATAACCAAAACAAAAAGATTAGGGTTGGTTTAGTTTTGATCCGGTCTATTGATTATTAATAATAGGCCCGTGAACAAAAAGAATAATAATAAAACTAAACATGCCGCAAGGCCCATCAACGCAAGTAAACAAAGCTACAAAGAAACATTGTTGAGTTATTTTTCTCTATTTATAAGGGTTTTCTTTAACAATGTTTCTTTAAGCAAGTGATGTGAAACAAAGAATTCTAGCTTTATATAAACTTTAATATATAGGTTTAGTTGAAAGATGGAAAGTTAATTCACCCTTATTTTAAAATGTTAAACTCCCTTAACTATCTTAAAATCATGATAAAATTACCATTTTTTCCCAAAAAGTGCATTCACAATGTAGCGTGTGTGTTTTACAACATAAAAAATACTTTTAGTATGATGAATACTTAAAAATAAATTGTTTGATAATTCTAACATTATTATATATCAAAGAGAAAGCATAATTAGTAACTCTACCAATAAATTTATTGTCACATGTGATACTTAGTATATAAATAGCATTTTCTACTGTGAACAGTTGTAATAATTTATCGGTCTATATGAATTTTAGGTTTAAATGACAGAATTGGACAAGTGCCAATACCATTCCCTTTTCCTTTTGTAACTTGCAGTATGTTAGCGTGATTATTATTTCATTTATTTTCTTTTAGTATTTTGCATTATTTCATTAAGATTAAAATTACCTGAAAGTGGCACAATATATTTTCATTATTTCATTCAGATTGTAATAAATCTAATATTTACTTTTTAAATTTTATTTATTACAATTAGTTATTTTTTTCATAACTGAATGATAATATAATCATATTATTTATTTCAATCATATTTAACATACTAATTTTATAACTATTTTTTTAATGGCTATACTTACATCCCTAAATTACACCAAATAAATATCCAATATTTTACACCCTTATTTTATTTATATTTAACATACTAATTTTGTAATGCTTACGGAATTTAATTTATTTATTTTTCTTTAAATGATTTACGTTTCGACTCCCAAACTTTAATGGAGTTATCATACGATTCTTGAAGTTTAATAAAATTATTATCTTTTTCTTTTTAATAAATATTTGTTCTTTTATCTTTTCTATAAGTTTAATTCTTTCTTATTTTACTGATTGTCTATTAAACTTATTTTAAGTAAAGTTAACTTATAACTCTAGACATGTTTACTTAGGGGTTGTATGTTTGTCTCTTAATGGTTCCATTAAGAGACTACATCTGAATCGGTCAGAGGTATGTGTGTTTGGTTAATTAAAACACAACCTCTCAATGGTTCTATTAGCTCTTAGCCATTACGTTAATAAAAGTTTGAATGAACAATATGACATGTTTACTCTCTACCCTAAAAAAAATACAGTATCTCCTCTCCATCATCAACAGAGGCCTCAACCCTCCTCCATCATCAACATCGCTACAACCCCCCTCCTCCATCATCAATAGCGCCGCAACGCGCAACCATCCACCATCATCTAACCCTCCGGTGCGTAGCCCTCCATCTCCAAACGCATTCGTTCCGCAACCCTCCATCTCCGCATTGCTATGTCTCCGATTTCTAAGGTAACATTCCATTAATTTTGTTTGACTATTGCATACATATTGTATGGTCTAATAGCTACGATTTCTGTGTGCAATTTTGCATATATTTTGTTTGAGAGCTCTTATTTTTGTTTTCAATTTTTGCTTGATTCGAAGTTCATGACCTAATTTGAAGTTTGAAACATATTTGAACTTGACTTTAAACATGTTTTTTCATGACCCGATTTTTGTTTGAACTTTTAATATGGTAAAAATAAGCAATTAACACAGTTAATATTTTTACCTGGTATAAAAATGGTAAAAATAACATTGTTTATTTATAGTTAAAAAGGTAACAAAAAAACAAGTAACAAAAATCGGGTGATGAAAAGCCTACATGGTCCTTTAAAATTATTTCAATATACCATTAACAAATTTAATTATTTTTTTAATATGGTAAAAATACACAGTTAACTATTTTTCATGACCCATTTTTTGTTTTCAAGTTTTAACTTTAGACATGTTTACTTAACCGTGTTAATTGCTTTTTTACCGTCGTTTATATTAAAGTGTGCATTGTCTATAATAACGCATCAATATATCATGTAAAAATACATTCTCGCCAGCACCCTCTTACAACCTTGCCGCGAAGCTCGAGGTCCAGTACTAGTTATATACATTTAGGGTGGAAATAAAAAGCAAAAGCCAGCTAGACTAACTGGTAGGCGCTCTCACCTCTCTCAAGGGAGGTTATGAGTTTGGTTCCCTGATCGTTGGGTAAAAGTATGATGTTTAACGTGTTTAAGATGATCTTATGTGATTTTAGTGTGGAACACATTTACTTTGTGTATGTTGTGCTTTTTAGGTGTGAAGACATTAAAATACATGTTTTGGATGAAAGTTAGAGGACATGAAATGCAAAATGTGAAAAATAGGGACGTTGAGCAATTATTTGCCATTTATAGATAAAAAATGGCAACGTATCATACTAGAGTTGGCAGGATGATAAGCCTGGTCAGGCGTTTCATATGCTGAAGGCCGGCTAACTACGGTTTTTTAGAATTTGTTACATATTAATTTAAACCAAAACATCGGTTTCAAAAATACTCTTCCCTTGGATAATTTTTGGGCGATATTGAAAGATACATGATGAAGATGCACATCTAAATCACTTTTGGTCATTCAACATGTTCAGGATGATGAAGATGCATGGCTAAATCACTCTTTGTGTGAGTAATTGTCTTCAACATGTTCATACCTACTTTGCATTAGAAGAGCAACTTAATCATTTCGTTTACTTGGATTGGTTAACCATGTTAATTTATGAGATTTGCTTTAGGTTCATCACTTATTCGATTTTCAATCACTAGCAACTAGGATCACGTTCTATGTGTAACTGATTTGTTTTATCATAAAACTACTAATAAATTCGGTGGAAATTCAACTGTGTCAATTATTTGGTTTTTCATTGTTAATCATTAAAGTCAAGTAATCCATCTTTTAATCCTCTATCAAAACAAGTAGTCAAACGAATCATGTAGATGTATTTTCATTTGGTACAAATTAGGCTATCCAATCCGTTTTACATACCTAAAATCAGGGAGTGCCCATTTTCTCATTATTGTTTAATGTAGACTCAATTTTTTGCAATTGTTAGTCAATCAGACTTAGATAGTTACAATAAGAAAAATCTGTTGCTCAAGTAGTTAAAAATTTGAAAATTGGACTCACGTAGTTAAAACCACCAAAACAAGGGACTCAAAAATTAATTTACTCTTAATTATCATGTTTGGTTTAATATATCAATTAACCACTAGCACTTTCCATTAACTACTTGTGGATTCAACACCCTATTTACCCATGCTAGTTAAAGGTGATTAGGAACTCTTTTCAAATTCTATTTTTGATCGAGCCTTCAACCCCGATGAGTGCCATTGACCGTTTGCCATTTGAAAGGTTTTAGTTGTCTTTTTTCTCTTAGATATTTAACAAACCATTTGTAAACATTTTCACTCACCATTTTCAGATACATATTCTAAGAATACTTTCATACTCTTAAGTTAACTCATTGATCCTATCAATTCTCAAGATTATCAAGAGATCAAGAGAAAATCTATAGCTTTCAAATCAAATCATAAATCTAGTATAGTCATAATTTTAATGTATTGGTGTTCCCTCATATGTTGAAAATAAGGAGAAGTGTAGATTACATATACCTTGAAAGAGAGAAGGGTTATCATTACCCGTGTTAGCGAGACGTTGGTAACACTGATCTCTACCTAGCTTATAGAGAAATTTAAGGTTAAGGAATGAACATACAATGAAATAGTTAACCTTCATTGGAACCATTTCAGATCGTGGTGTTTGTGTGGTGATACTTTAACCTTCATTGGAACCATTTCAAATGTAAACACACAGTATTATTTAATTTTTTGTCAATATTACGATATAAGTTTAATGATGGTTGAGTTGTATTCAAACTAGTGATATCAGTTTTTTGCAACATTTACGGCTAATGTAAATAAAAAAACATGTGGTTTTTGTTTGAAAAAGTTGATTTATTAGGATTTTTGGTAAAAAAAAATTTGAAAAAAATCTTTCGTAAGGTTGAATTCTCTAAGTTCTCATAACTCGTAAAAGTTTTCATTTTACCCTAACTCTATATATATGTAATATAAACTAGGGGTGGCATGAGTCGGTTTGGGTCGGTTTTGGCCAAAAACCATAACTATAACTAAGATGTCAGTTAATGGATAACCATAACCATAATCAATCGGTTATAACGGTTTTGGTTATTCTGCTTTGATAGTTATAACTAGTCGGTTATGATCGGTTAACCGTATATTGGACCTAGCGAAAAATAACTCAAAACGATATATAATGGCATTATTTGGGTCTGAAAGTTTGAGCTTGAATTTGTGACCATGGAATAAATATAAATTGTTATTATACGTTTCAATTATATTAATACCGATTATTATCCGATAAAAATGATACAATAAATCCCATAAAAGTAAAAAAAGCTTTCAACCAAAAATATCAAATACTGAAAAATTGATGAAAAGTCCAAATTCAATATGGATTTTACTATATGTAGGTTCGGTTTTGTTAAGCGGATATGAAAACATTGATAACCATAACTGACCAGTTACTTTTCGTTTTCAGAAAAAACACTTAACTGACCCACCACTTTTTTATTTTGTTAGGTTTTTTGGTTTGATTTTATCAGTTATTTTTGTTATGAACCAGTTAATTCGGGTTTTTGCACACCCCATTGTAAATATAATAAAGTTAATAAGATTCGAACTTATTTAGGAAGAGACAAACCTTCTTTCCTGAGAAGATACTAATCTTCTCATTTCTATGTAGATATATACTCAATTAATAATGATTTGTTCATTGTTTAAAGTATAAGAATTATTAGTTAAATTAGTTTATAACCTTATTTTAGCGGCAAATTTCTTTTACTCTTTGTCGTCTTGGAACTTAAACTCAATACATCTCATTCAAACCCAGATATTTAAAGACTTTGTATTTAACAATAACTAAATTAGTCTATAACCTATTACGGTAGATAAACTTCAAGAGAGGAAAGAGCAATACCAATTTTTAACATGTCATAACAATGTGTCAATATCTTCGTTGAATTTAGTGAGATCTTTCATTAAGAATGTTTTTTACAAGTTTTTTTATGGTGGTGAAGAAACAAGTTTTTAGTGGTTGTAAGGAAGAAAAATCCAAAATTTTTTCAAAGTGGACGGTGGTGGTTGGTGGAAGGTAACTCTTTGAATTCTCTTACACCCACCATCTAAATATCATATACTGTGTTATATATATGGTAACTAAACATTGAACTACTATTTTTTTACCAAATTTCTGCCAAATTCGAACGAACAAGGAGATATCAATGAACCGTCTTACGCACAAATGCGTAGATCTTATTTTAGATAAGAATGCTCTACCACACAAAACTTGTATTTGTGTACTAACTGTTGGTGATCTATAATAATGTTGTTGTGTGGTTGTCACTCAAAATTTAAATACCATATCAGTATTCAGTATTGCAAGTGTTTAAATGGCATCTTAAGATATTTGTTTTGAATAATTTTAACTAAATATAAATATTATATATGCATTTGATTGCATGGTACTGAATGGCTACCGATAGAATTTTGTAAATATCTGATGATAATTTCAAAAGTTAGACAAACTATGCTTGTTTTTCAATTATAGAGCAGTAGAAAAACGATAAAAAAGATTGCATCACGATGGGAAAAAGCACCCAAATTAGAAAGCGAAAAGGAAAGTGATTTGTGAAAAGGGCCCATTTATTTAGGTATTTTAGTGGAACCACAATTGAGAATATATATTTCCAATTTTTATTTATTCAGTTAAAAAATAGTCATCATATTTTTATATTCTTTATTTGAAGTAATAAATTTATGAAATGAATAATTTTCAATTTATTTATTCAGTTGAGAAAATAGTCATCATATTATTCTTTATTTGAAGTAATAAAGTTTATGAAATGAAATTATACTATAATTATTATGGCAATCTGTATTAATTTCAGAACTTTAGTTAAGTTATGTTAACCAGGTTCATGTCTTCATGGTGAACATTTTAGTGTAAATATATTTTCCTTCACCCTTCTTATGTTAACACTTTATGAATAACGAATATTGAATCAGTCCATATGTGATACAGATACATAATGCATGAACCAAAGATATGTCTGCTTCATGCATTATAGCGGCATTTACTATCCTATATTTTCAGCAGCAGGATAAAACTCTTATTTAAATTGGATTTGAATTTTTTTTACTTGAAAAAAGAAACATGACTCGTATATTTAAGTTATACCTATCTAGATATATTGGCGTATTTAATTTGTCTCTAAAAGTTACCATCATTTTGCTAGACCGATGAGTGTTATCATTCAATTGCATAGAGCATGGGTGGATATCATGATCCTATATTTTTTTTTGTTTCTTTGGTATCTCTTCATTAGCTCCATGTACTAGGGGTCCGCACGGCGGTTTGGTTTTAGGGTAAAACCAAAATGTTCGGCTTTTTGTTTTTAAAAACCATTATATTTTGATTTTTTCGGTTTTAGCAACAGTTCGGTTTGTTTTTCGGTTTTTTTGGTTTTTGAAACAAAATTTCATAAGATTTAAAAAAAAAGTATAATTCAAGATTTAAGAATCTTTCTTAGATGTTTACATTTTTTGTTAAGATGTTAAATCTTTTAAATTAATACTGTTCACATAAACCTAATCTTCTAAACTATTTTTATGTTTCTTCAAATATTTTATTAAGACATTTTCTTTTATAATATCATTTACTTTTTATGTTATGTTTTGTTATTTCTTGTAGACAATAAATATATAATTTTAAACATAAACAAACATGTTAATGTTCTTATTATAAATACATAACATTCAAAAATAAAACTAAAAATTCCTGAATGCAATTCGAAAGAAGGAATATTTTGAAAAATATTCAAGATATGGATAGGGTTAAAGCTTTAGATGCAATTTATGCTAAAATTAAATGGAGTGTTGAGGTAGATCACATATTCATGTTTTTTCGTGGAATTATCAATCAAAGGATGTGTCATTTGATGAATCGAGGAATTAAAAAAGAAGAGGCTTGGATCACTAATCCAGATGTCATTAAAGAAGTATTCTTTGATTATTATCGGAACAAATTTAAAAAGTTCATGTCTATTAAAATCATCTCTTGCAGTCGATTTTTCAATCGTTATGTTTGACCGAGAGTAGATAATTGGAAATTCAATTTTCATGTTTAGAGGTCAAAGACGCAATTTAGTCTTGTGGCAGTAAAAAATCCTCAGACGAAATTGCGTTATCGACCGACACATGACACACAACAACGCTCACAAGGCCCCACGAACATGAACCCAAACCGGTTGGTCTCGTTATAGACCGGAGTCTTCCTTCTTCTTTCAAGCACCATTGTGGGTTTTTTTTGTTCAGCTTTACGGTTCAACGAACCTATTTTGTTCAGCCTCTTCATGTCCCTTTTGGCCCCACGAACCTGAACCCAAACCGGTTGTGGTGTTGTTTCGGCTTTTATCTTCTCCCCATCCACGTCCATCCCCTTTGACTACCTTTTGCACCATGAACCTGGTCATGACTTCTCGACTTCACTTTGACTTTTCTTTTCAAGACATACGCGACATGCCCTTTGAACACCGTAAGAACTCAATGGATCATTACCCCTATATAGAGCACATAGAAAGCTCAAACAACAACATCTCACATACAATGTTCACCAACATATACCTATGCATGTGTCCATAATACCAGATTCAAAGTTAAAATAATAACCCAACAACTTCAGACGTAACAATCCAGCCCATAAACGTACAACAATAACATATCGAAGGCTCACCAATGGCTCATTGCTACTACATGCTAAAAATTATACACGATCCAAACATCAAAACAAAACCTGAAAAGCTAGGGTTTAAATAAACCCAAAAAAGGATCATAACCTAACTACGTACAAATAACACGGAGAAAAACATAAACATGTTCAGGATCACCACTGACTCATTGCCTAAACTTCTTTCAAAAACACATCAAATTAAAAAAAACAAACTAACAAAAACCCAAAATACAGTAAACTATAACGCTTAAATATAAAATTAACAACCAAAAACCTGTAGAGTAGAGCAAACCCCAAAAAACAAAAACCTAACAATCAAGCAAACAAATAGGAAACAAAAATCACCTGAGCGTGCTCATAAAGCAGGCGATTGGAAGCAGACCACATCAGTGGTGCAATACATAATTGACACCAGACAACAACAAACAACTTCTAAAGAGGGAGAGGGGGGTGTGAGAGATGTTTAGAGAGAGATCGAAAAGTATAGAGGGAGACATGCGGTTGAAGATATAACCAAATCTATAGAAGTCAGAAAGCTAAACGCGTGTCTAGCACATGTGGAGGCCCGACCAAGAGCCCACTCAAACAATAAACCATATAAACAAACACAAAAGCCCAAAGTACAACCATACAAAACCTAATAAAGCAATAATGCGAAGAGCTCAACAATATTATACACAGTCATGTTATAATTGATAGTATATAAATTAGTTAATGACCCGGGTTTCATCTTCTTTCTTAATCAATATAACCACTTTATATTTCATCATCTCTCTTTATAGTATACATAGTGTGAAACAGAACAAAAATTTCACACTTTTTATTTAGTTAGCATATTCATGTTTTTTTTTTCTAATTGCACCTTTCACTATGTAGTAGCTAACACAAAACTTCTCACTTGTATTTCAAAAGTTAGAACCTATATTCAATTTACATTTTATCTTAAGTTACTAAAAAGCATATTAATATAAATAATTACAATATTCTTAAATACTTTTGGATCAACACATGTTGAAAATTAATTATGAGCATACATTATTTTATTTTGTATTTCAAATGTAGATGTACTATGATTAGTATGTATGCGTATACATCTATCACATTTTAATTCTTGTTCTTTAATTTACCATTTTTCATAAAACTTCACCAAGATTGTTAATTAGATACTTTAGGTTGTTGAGAGTTGTCCACTTGTCTGAGTTTGAATTTTAATAGTTCTAATTTTTATATATTCACCAGTAACAATCTTAGCTAAGGAAATACTTTATAGTCTTAAAACGATGGAACAAAAAGCATGAAAATATGTTGCCAAAATGCAAGAATATATATGCAATTCTGTTCGTTAATTTTGTATAAATATGTAATTTTACACTATAAATAATATGTCTTTAACTTATTTAGTTTGTTATTTTTTACTCTAATAAATTATGTTCGTTAACTTCGTAAAAATATACAATTGTGTTTAATTTTTTCCCTTAACGTTCCAGTATAAACAGAGTTGTATTTAAAATAAAATATTTCTTGCTATCGTAAACAATACGAGTGCTAATACCATACATATATCGTGACGAAACAAACCAAACTGATTACGACCCAACATCAATATATAACACACATCAATATCATTTTTGGACATATCAAGACTTTTTTTCTCTTTTGGTTGTTATATCGAATGAGGATACCGTAATAATTCAAACTAATACCGATCGATTTCACATCTTATAGCGTGGGAAATCTCGCTAGTTTTTTTTAACTTAGACCTATTTCTCACTTACAAAAAGTTCGTGGTCTTTATATCTTCAAAGTCTATTAGAGCAACCCCCCCCCCCCCCCCCCCCCCCCCCCCCCAATGCTAACGTAATCTAAAAATTAGGTTTACCACATCAGCATGTCATATCATTTCAGATCTTTACCCTTGAAAAGGTCACTTTTCCCTCAATGCCAAACCAATACAAAAAAATTATATTAAAATTTTAATAATAAATATAGTAATATTTTTCCAACGGCTATAAATTCAATTTGTCTTCCAACACATATTTGTATTTCTCAATTAAAATGTCACGCCAAAAGCCATATTAATTTAGAGATATGGGTGGCGGTTATCTAAGTCCGATCGAACCATCAGGACCTTCAAACCTTCAACAATCATCCCGTCGACGTTCAAACACTCCATCTTCAAACCTTCGACGATCTTAGGTCGAGCTCAAACCCTCCACCTTCGATGAGACGGTCAAACCATCCACCTTCAAACCTTCCACATATATCAATCTACTGTCCTAATAGCCTACCTATTTGACTGTGGTAGATTTGAACTGGGCGTATGATTATAACCTTTAGTCAACTACAATATGCTGAAATAAGAATTGGGGAAGGGCATCGTCCTTTAGTGACAAACACTCCTACAATGACAAACCCCCTTCCGACACAAAAAGCAAGTTGGGCCGAAAGGCACAAAACCGTCAACCGGTGGAATAAGGGTGGGTAGGTGGTTAAAACGTGAGCCTTACTTATTATTATTTTAAAAGTAAGGACAAATTTGTTATTTCACATCCACTTAACTGAGATAATTAACCCTCATCCACGTTAAGGACTATCGAGAAACGAGTGTGCAAAAGTTGGGAACTATAATCTATAACTGTAATTTTAGAAAGATGTGAACTATAATTGAAATTTCACCACACTACATGGACTATCTGGACATTTTTCTCATTTTCAAATACATAACTTCATATATTAATCTAGCAATTTAGCTTATTTGATTATCAATTGTTTTAATATCCAAGGGCCCCCACCATACTCACTCCGGATCAGATCCGGTGTAACGGGTTAGACCAGACAGATCCTAGTCATCACCTCCAACGTGGCATGGCCTCCGGTTTTGAAATCCGAAGAGTGGACTCTATCCGCTTTGTATCGATAGAGATCCTCTTAGATACTTTAGTAATCATACTTCATAGTGGCAATGAAAATCTCGTATATACGTATAGTTTGCCCATTTGCCTAGCCTATATCACCAACTAACGCAACTATGTCTCACTGCATTTGATTATTTAACGACTAAACTTTTTCATAACCTAACTTTTCCTTAACCAATTGAACATAGCATAACTAGAGAAATATGTCACTTGTCATATATTCAACCTTTTTGAAAGTTGGATTTAATAATTAAATATAGCCCAGGAAAAATTAGATTTAACTCAAATATAATATTCATTTTATGTCCCATTTATATTAACCTAATTAAAATTTCTTATGTTAACTTATTCTTCCTAATTTTTTGAATAGTAAATGAAGCATATTAACCTAATTAAAATTTCTTATGTTAACTTATTCTTCCTAATTAATTAATATGAATCATCTAAAATCTTTATATTATGTATATATTTAACATAACGAAACAGTGAAATTACTGAACTTATATATTATATAATGTATAAGTATGCAACTCCCAAAAAATATTTCTTTATAAATCGAACCGTTCAAACCATTAAAATATGGCAGGTTCGACATGTGAAATCGATTTTGCAAATTGGACTGGATTAGCAGTGGCGGAGCTTAAACGAAACTTGGTAGGGGCCAGACTCTAGAAATCCAAATAGGTGGTGGCCGGACTCTTAAAAATCCAATATCATACGCTAAAAAATAAATTTTCAAGTAAAACTAATACTAAGCGCGAAAAATCGGCGGGGCCGGACACCCCTGGACCTCCATTATCCTCCGTCTATGCGGACTGGTACACATTTATTATTTAGTTTTAAATTTAGTACTAACTATGTAAACCGAACTGTTAATTTTGAAATCAACATTACCGACTGTAGAAATCAGACCTGATCTAACTAGAACACGCATGCACTTGTCTAGAACCATGGAAACGGCAAAGCTTAATGTAGTTACTAATTCGGTTTGTATTTTTATAAACCATAGTTACTGGTTCGTTTAGAATTTTCGTCAAAACCAATAAAAAACACGAGTAATTTTGGATTGAAGTGGGTTGAGTGGAGGATTCAGACATCGTCTACGTGGATACGACCAGGATCAATTTCATGAATACCAAGTAATACTAATTATAGAAATTGTTTAAAAAATATATGTAGTGATAAAATTTGAAAAAGTTATGATCGGATTGATCTGGACCGTCGAATGTAGTAAAAGCAAGTCTATAAGACCACCTCCCTATTCTACTCTTGTTATGTCCATCTCTCACACAAGCCTCTACACCAATTTGTCTCATACAATCTCTCTCTCTCTCTCTCTTCACTTTCTCTCTCTAAAGTCATAACAAAGATGGAGTCTTTCAGCATATCTAAGAAGGTGGTTCATCTCTCTATCTTTCAACATGAAATGGTTCATTTTTTTATCATCTTGATCGTGTTTGTGTGCTCATTGTTGATGTGAAAGTGGTTTTAGCTATCAACATTATAGTATTTGTGATTTGTAGCTCAATCAAGTTGATTGATTTGGCATATTCATTCAAGATCGAGCCATGCATTTGCACTTTCCTAACCACAATTGTTTTTGTCGAAAATGCGTCGGAAAATCCAGTTTCTGACACATATGCGACGAGAAAGTACGTCGGAAATCACTTTCTAGTAGTGAAATGAGATCTGATGGCTTCTTGTCTCTGTCATTTCACTACTTGAAAATTGGTATGTCTAAATTTTAGAGGGTATGTGTTCGCCGTTAAAATAAACGATAATGACACGTGCATTCATTTCAAATACTCAAAATTAATAAGATTTTAAAGAACAGTTTTTGGGTTACGACGCAGTTTGTTGCCTGTTTACCTGACATTCTTCTGTAATTTTTTTTATCGTTAACGAAAACTTTAAGATCAGGAGTCTGAGCATTGTTTTTTAAACTCAAAGTAGATTTTATGAAATATTATTATTTATGTATATGTATATGAATTTAGTTATTTATAATTTTGATTGCAGGTGAGGTGTGCTAATGGTGAAGAAGAAGAAGGGACAAAGACACAGGACGGAACTGTTGATTTCCATGGTCGACCAGCTCTTAAAGCAAAAACTGGTCGATGGACAGCTGGAACTATCATCCTCGGTAACCTACTTTTTTTCTATTTTTATTTATTTAATTATTTGCTAAAAGCCAAAAAATAATTCAGTAAAAACAATAAAAACCTTGATATCATACCTTGCTTATCTTCATACGTGTGTGTATGTATATGATATATGTATAAATAAATAATATTAATAAATAATTATAGATATTCGACTGTACATGGATAAGACCAGCTCTTGTATAAATATAATTGTGTATATATATGTATATCCATTTTTTTTTAACATAAATATAATTTATATATAAGCCAGAAAACTTGCCAAGTTACATCAAAACAGAAGGTAGCCGCGCAACAAGCTGCGCCGCCAATCCTTTCTGAATTGCAACCCTAACCTTCCAAATACAAACCCTTGCCCCCTTGCGGTTAAACAATTGCTGTAGACGACCCGTTGAACCCTCGTCAAGAAGTGGATAGCTTCTGGCGCTAGGGAGCCAAAAGTATCAAAGGCAAAAGGGACAAAGACATGCTGGTTCTTTGCGCAAGCTTTAGCGTGCTTATCCACTTTCTTTGATTCTGCCTTTCTTGCCGCTTGTCCAGCTACAAACCCGTTTTCCCCTTAAACCAACCAAAGGGGAAACCCCCGTGAGGTTTACACAAGCATGTTTCCCCCTCAGCCCAGCCAAAGACGAGCAGATCCGCTGGTCGCAGAGTAGATCTCCCTTCCATAGAGTCCGTGAGGAAATTCACAGGGGCCTCTTTCTTAGCCGAAATCCCAGCTCTTCTTAAGATGTCCCACAAAGCATCACGCACCCAGTCGTGCCGATATTTGAACCCAGAGAGCTCTTTACAGTGAACTGCATGCTCCCCATATTTATCCATACAAGCTTTACGACATATCGGGCAAGTTTCATCTTCCGGGTACATAGGGATCATCAACCGTATTTGAGAATGACTCTATATTCTACGTAGACATACATTGTCCCAACCCCTCAATTGGTATAACGGTAAAAATTTTGAGCATGGGGACCTTTCAGCACTCAAACACCCCTTCTGGCAGGATGACAAATCAAAAGCTTCTCCCAGGCTTTAAGCGATTTTGCTAAAAACTTTCGCCAAAGTTTTTTGTGGCTTCGAGGGGGCAGTGTCCTTATTAGAGAAACCGCCAATATCCAAGTCTGGGTGAGAGACATTTAAGCGTTCAAGCGCCTGCTGATAGTCCGGGTCAAGCCTGACGACCTCACAGTTTTCGAAGGATATGATCCTGTAGTTCCCAAGACTGAGCTCTAGACGCGCCACAGAGTTGGCAAAGATGCTCAGAGCCACCCACTGGAGGTCACCAAAGAAGGGGCCGCCACCTACTACTATGTCTTCTATAGCCTCTCTAAGGACATCATCGAACCGAGATACCGATCCTCCATAAAATGCGGTTGACAAGTCCGCAACCTAAAAAGTAACTTAACGACCCTCATGCACGACCTTAGCAGAAGGAGTTCACATTGGGGATCTCTCAGGCAGGGTAAGAGTTTCATGAGGTCAACCGCCCCCGAGGCTCGCCGCCCTGCCAACTCCTCAATAAAGCTAGGATCCCGACTAACAGCTCCACCAAGGAGCTTAATCCCCTTCTCTGGTCTACCGATCCCTCTCGGGAAAAGCCCATCTTGAACTTTCCGCCCGTCGTATGTCGGCCAAAAAACCTCTGTTTTCTTATATCCATATAATATGGTTTTAAATAAAAAGTAATTTGCCTCTTAGTTAAGTATATAAGATGAATAAAGCAAAATGTAAGATAGAAATACATGAAATTAGAACCTAAAGGTTTTTATTTACTATACGTAAAACGGGCCGAGCTCGAGTTTTATGCAATTTGGATCGTATACCAACATATTTCATGTGCTGATCTCGACAATGGTGCATCATACAGCGAACCAAACTTGTCGTAGATCATTGATTGAACCCCATAATCCTCCTTGGCTCCGTATATATGTTGCCTTTAATTACTTGCTAGCATGCTTTTTTTAATAAATTCCGGCTTTAAAAACTATATATGTTGCCTTTAGTTACTTGCTAGCATGTTTTTTTTTTACAAAATTCCGGCTTTAAAATTTGAAAACTATCATAGTTTTTCGTGATTACTGATTTTGAGCAAAGTTTTGAGGCATTTTTTTTACTATTTTATATAATATATATTAATTTAATATAACGATGATGAAAACAATTTTAGAAAGTTAGGAACAGTGGAGTCTTTTTCTATCCTAAGAACATGATAGCTCTATGTGTGGATATATTTTTATTTAACTATTAATATTAATTTCTAATGAAGAACTAGCATTTACAAATAATTATTGGCATCATAATTATAAGGAATTACGTGCAAAGAATCCTGACAGTGACACAGACTTTTGTAACTATTCATAGTTTTCTCTAAAACAAAGCAATATATTTCTCTTCCTTTTTAAGCACATTTTTTATGATGAGGCTTTAATCATATGATTAAGGACTATCGTGTGAACTTAAATAAAATCACGTTTTATAAATATCACATAGTTTTCTAAAACTTATAAAAATAAAAAGAAAAGCATTCGTGCATGTTCATACGTCCACATGATCTGCGCCGCTATTTTACACACTATTTTAAATTTACGGTAATACATATAAGTTGATTAATATTTTTCTGCATGTAACATAAACTATAATATAATATATATGAAGAAATGAAATGTATAATAATTTTAGTGGTAAATAAATAAAAACAGGATGGGATAGTGGGCATGTCATGTGTCATTTATGTATAAATGAGTTGGGAAAAGCATGCAAAAATTGAGACGTGCCCGACACGCGATAGGTGAATCATTAGCATAACGCAAGCTTATTAGGCCACGCGGCATGCTCCGTTTTTATATAATAATTTATTTATATATTATTTTCTAAAATATAAAAGTGTAGCAGTAAAAAACTATGGGTTTCAGCATATTTATTTACCCTTTTTTTTTAAATAAACGATAAAAGATAGATTTGGTGTAATTTGGTTCATAGCTGTCTACAACACAATGATGAAATTTGCCACCTATGGTTTTGTGCTACGTGTAAGGTTTTAGATCAAGTACCCACCTACAAAACGATAAAATGCTACATAGTAATCGAACCAGAGTGATGCCACCGATGTTAAACCTTAAGAAAACGACAACGTTTGATACCTCTTCACAAGAAAATCAAGTAACAAGATCCATATATTTATTTGTGTCAAAGACGTCAACTCTAACACTGACAATTAAAATCGTGTCGGGTGGGCAGCCCAAAAAGCTGCTAGGATTCATTGAATACATATTAGCCATAAACAGGAAATATGAAAGGGAGTCCTGTAACAAAGATGACCACGTCTTGTAACATTTCATTTTCAATAACATTTAAAGATTGTCCTTTTAAGTAATTACAAAACAGCGGTCGGGTTCGCGATCCAATGCAGCGAATTCTCCAAACTACCCTTGTACCAGAAATAACACATTATTGATCCATCATATCATGTATGAAACAAACATTAAAGTTCAATAATAGTTCATGTATGTATTAATGTGTATCTAAGTGTAGTTTATCTAACTCTATGCATGTCTGTTTTCCTTTTTAACAGTGAACCAAGGACTAGTAACTTTAGCTTTTTTTGGAGTTGGGGTGAACCTTGTGTTGTATCTAACTAGGGTGTTGCAACAAGGCAATGCTGAGGCTGCAAACAATGTTAGTAAATGGACCGGGACGGTTTACATTTTCTCACTAGTCGGTGCTTTTCTTAGTGACTCGTATTGGGGTCGATACAAAACGTGTGCGATTTTTCAAGCTATCTTTGTGTTGGTAAGTTCTTTTACTTACTTTTTTAGTAAGCTGGCGAAAAATAATAAATAACTAGATTTGAACTTAATCACAGGGTTTAGGTGGACTCTCTGTGGCATCAAGTATGTTCTTGATCACCCCTAAAGGTTGTGGTGACCGGACCACAACATGCGGGACCCACTCAAATTGGGAAATCGGGTTGTTTTACATCTCGATATACATGATTGCTTTAGGGTATGGTGGGTACCAACCGAATATTGCAACGCTTGGAGCCGATCAGTTTGATGAAGAAGATGCTAAAGAGGCTCACTCAAAGGTGGCTTTTTTTAGCTACTTTTATCTTGCACTTAACCTTGGTTCGCTCTTTTCCAACACAATCTTGAGCTATTTTGAGGATGAAGGAATGTGGACCCTCGGGTTTTGGCTTTCAACTGGTTCCGCGTTTATAGGACTAGCCCTGTTCCTTGGAGGGACCATAAGGTATAGACACTTTAAACCAAGCGGGAACCCGTTAAACAGATTTTGTCAAGTGTTTGTGGCTGCGTCGAAAAAGTGGAGTGTTAAGTTGCCACAAGGTGAAGAGTGTTTGTTTGAAGATGAAAAAGAAAGTTCTTTAAGCACTGGAAGGAAGATACTTCATACACATGAATTCAAGTAAGAATGATGATACTTTGAATGTGTGATCCTTTACAAAATATTAGCGTATACGTTGCATCTAACATTAGCGTACCGTTGCAGGTTTCTAGATAAAGCAGCATTCATTACCTCGAGAGATTTCAATGACCCGAAACAAGCGACTCACAACCCATGGAGTTTGTGCCCGGTTTCACAGGTTGAAGAAGTGAAATGCATATTGAGATTGCTTCCCATTTGGCTATGCACAATAATCTACTCGGTTGTATTTACGCAAATGGCGTCTCTATTTGTTGAGCAAGGTGCAGCCATGAAAAGTACAATTTCCGGCTTCCAAATCCCCGCATCTAGCATGTCTAGTTTCGACATTTTAAGTGTTGCGCTCTTCATTTTCCTTTATCGAAGAGTTATCAGTCCACTTGTAATAATGTTCCAGAAAAAAGACTCGAAGGGGTTGACCGAGCTTCAAAGAATGGGAATCGGGCTCATTATTGCAATACTCTCAATGGTTTCCGCTGGCATTGTGGAATGTTATAGACTAAGATATGCTAATCAAGAATGCATTCATTGTGATGCGTCGAGCTCGTTAAGCATATTTTGGCAGGTACCTCAATACGTGTTTGTCGGGGCGTCTGAAGTGTTCATGTATGTGGGACAACTCGAGTTTTTCAACGCACAAGCGCCTGATGCGTTAAAGAGCTTTGGAAGTGCACTTTGCATGACATCTATTTCACTTGGAAATTATGTAAGCAGCTTCATTGTGACTATAGTTATGAAGATATCAACTGAAGATGATATGCCCGGTTGGATTCCTGGAAACCTCAACCGCGGTCATCTAGACAGGTTTTTCTTCTTGCTAGCTGGATTAACGGCTATCGATCTATTAGTCTACATTGTGTTTGCTAAATGGTACAAGAGCATTAAGCTCGAGGGGAAGAACGATGAAGAGAATGATGACACCGATGATAGTGAAGTCTGAAGATGTAAATTACTGAGAAGATGGTTAAGTTCAATGATGATCCAAATTATATATAAATAAGTACTGGGATAGGGTTATGAAGGCGAAAACACTATGTAAATGCGTCGAAGAAATTGCGGTTGGCTTAAGGCAGAAATGACCCAGTTCCCATATTCATTTTGATCTAATTTGGTTATGGGAATTCAAGATTAGGACCGAAGGGGCGTTGGTTGATCTGCGGTTAAGATGTTTAATGTAGTTGCTTTGGGTTCATGGGGTGGGTCATGATCTTACTTCCAGTGGTGGTCCATTTTGTTGTGCAACAAGACTAATTTAACATGTGTTTTGGTCATTTGTGAATTGATTTTTGTATTCTGTAACATATTTTTGGCTCTATTTCATCTGATTTCACTATGTTCTTTCTAAACTAAAAGGCTTATATAACATAAATCAGATAATTCATAAAGACAAGACTCAAAAAACTAATGAAAAAAGGTCATTGTGTGCATAATAAATCCACATTTGCCATAAGTAGAATAATGGCAGCAGAAAGTTAAATTCAAAACCAAAGTGCAGAAAATGAACTAGAGTTTGGACTCACTCATTAGAACATGGTGGGTTAACAGGTTGAATGTACAAACCTGTATATTTATTCGTATAAATAACATTTGTCCCGATCTAAACACATTCAATATCATGTAACCTAAGGACAAACCGTTAACTCATTTATTTAAATGGGTTGGTGGTAGTTATTAAACACTGAATGTGTTAATGGTGTTGGTAGGTTGTAATAAATTCGTTGAATGGGTCGTAAACAGGTTTGCTTCTCAGCCCGTTTAGATAAACGTGTTGGTGTTCAACATGTTTAATAAACGGTTTAAACAGGTGAATCAAAAAACGACCCATTTGTTAAACATGTTATATATGACGGCAAAAGATCAAATACAAAATATGTTATCGTACAAAACGTACAATGGATTGGAAATGTAAAAAACGCGGTGTCATTTCGTAATTATTTTACTCGTAAGGTAACTATCAAAATACCCTACAAATGATCTTTGTAGGGTAATTTTGTCAAATGATCTAGTAGAGATAGAGTAATTTTGATATTGTAGGGTAATTACGAGTAGAATAATTACGAAAATGTCACCGCGATTTTTTTACTTTTCCATGTCATTCGTACGTTTTGTACGATAAGATACTTTGGATGGGATCTTTACTCTATATATGGCAACCTAAAAACTTATTATTATCATGTCTTCTTGTTTAGTTGTATCACAAATTTCCACCCTTTTTGAGCTTTTTCAAACTACTTTCTAAAACTTTTGAGTTGAAGTAATTAGTCAATAACTAAGTAGATGGTTTTCTCAATAAAACGACTTTAGATTGTACATTATGCTTAGCCATTAGTTCCCTGAGGGCAGTAGAGGAATTTGAACGAAAAATCAGTGAGGGCCAGACTCTCAAAATCCAATATTTTACCTAAAAAAAATTTAAAAATTTCCAGTAAAGTTAACACTACGAGGCTTTTCGGTCATAGCCGGCCCTTACCGATTCCTTGTTCCCAAAGTTGTAAACACCTGATAAAAATCTAGAAATACACGTTAGTTGCACTCGTGGGTGTAGGTTCAGTTAGACCGAACCACGTAAATCTCTTGTATTCTTGTTCTACTCTTTATTGTTTGCATTATGAATGTGTGTGAGTTCTAATCAGCAGATAATTCCAGCAAATGATAAAGAATAGTTCAAATCAGCAGGTTGGTCAGCCTAGGTCAACTATGGTCAACCGTTTTGGGTCAACAATAGTCTTTTTTGTGTTTCTTTAGTCTGATTAGGAGGATTAAAGACCAGAAAAGGTTTGACTAGAATTTACTTGGTTGAGAGTTAGGTATGACCAAGAAAAGTCAACTAGAAAAGATATTGTTTTCAAAGTCATAAATATCTACATTAATGGTAAAAAGACTCATTCCTCAGAAAAAAAAAATAAAAAAATAAAAAAAAAACATACGTTAGGCCTTACACCCTACATTTTATTTTGCTAGATCTCATTAATATCTACATCAATGGTTAAGTATCAATCATGTGAAATAAAAGCATACCCCACTCGCATGATTAATCACGAACCAACCACAAACAATGATATGACTCTAAACACTTTCGGTATGTTTAAATCCCCATTATCTGTAACCGTCATTGAGTCATGCAAATACCTAAATAACCTAAATAGCTAGAATAAGTAAGGAACAAGAAACACGAAGCACGGGAGAGATTTAAGGTTATGAATACGAGAGCAAGCAATCGCTTTCTGTTTTAGGTTTGGTTGCATGGTTGCAAGACTTGTTTGGAAATGATAATGTTGAATCGGCTACACAGACATTGCCTAGATCACAATCCATATACTTACACATCAACCATCTAATCCTTAACTAAACTAACTAGGGTGTACAGGGCATGATTGGATGGTGTACTATAAACCGTCCGTCGAATCAACACATAAACCTATTACACCAAATGAAATACAAATCACAGAGGCTTGAGATTGCCACACATTTAAATGCTTAAAAATAACCATCATTCAACGAAGTTAAATTGCAAGTGGTTACCTCAATGCTCAATGTAAAAATTTGATTAGCTACATAGACATAACATATATTGTTTGATCAACTTACCTTGGGCACAACTTATGTAAATTCCTACAAATTGTTTTTTTCCTAAGCCAACTAATTATGAAATTAACAATTACATAATATACTAAACAATAATCATAAGAATAATACCAATCTAAATTTCACAATTAATAAATATTCTATGCATCGAATACAAATGCTAAACATTTAAGTTATACATTGCTTACCATAATTCTATTCAATTATATTAAAATGAATTTACATCGAGATAGATGATAAACTGGTAACAAGTTGCGCCGCCACCCCTTTTTTAATAGAAAAACTAAGTCTTTTAAAAACTACGTCCATAGATCTTGGGTCATAACATTACTATGCATGACCCTTTGAACTCGACTAAGTAGGTCCAAAACCTCTGGTGCCAGGAAACCAAAAGTATCAAAAGCAAATGAGATAAACACGTGTTAGTTGTCAAGGCACACTTTCTCGTGTTTGGTCACTTTACACGAAGCAGCCTGACCTACCATGAAAGCACTACCCCTTAAGTTCACAAGCGGGGAAACCCCTGCCAGATCCACACATGCATGTTTTCCTCCAACCCATCCAAAGACTAGAATATCGGCTGGTTAAAGGGTAGATCCCCTTCCAACGGGCCAGTTAAGAAATTAACGGGTGCCTCTTTCTTAGCAGAAATACCAGCGTACCTGAATATGTCAAAAGGACATCACTAACCAAATCATGTCGGTATTTGAACCCCGGGAGCTCTTTACAATGAACTGAATGCTCCCCAAAAGAATCCAAGCACACCTTATGACAAACAGGGCATACCTCATCAACTGAAAATAAAGGAATCATTAGCCAATACTTA
The DNA here is from genome assembly GCA_947069175.1 of Scalesia atractyloides. Lineage (NCBI taxonomy): Eukaryota > Viridiplantae > Streptophyta > Magnoliopsida > Asterales > Asteraceae > Scalesia > Scalesia atractyloides. Next base: position 88,695,249 of record CAMTDV010000028.1, on the reverse strand, counting down.
AGGATAGTACGGTACTCCACCGGCCACATATGTTGCGCTAACCTATCTATAGGTATAACAAGAAGAAAATATTGTGCATGTGGTGCTCGTAGACACTCAAAAGCGGCTTTTTGTCTAACGCTCAACAAAGACAAGCAAAGCATAAACATAATCAGAATCCATACCACATATGCCACTGTCTCTTAAGATGTGGTCATGTAGCACCAACGATTGGGCCCTTGAGGCCACAAAAACATAGGATGAAGCCTATACAACCAAATACAGCCCCGAACCCCCAAACCTAATGGGTAAGGAAGCAAGTCGCCACTGGAAGTCTCCAAAGAAAGGACGTCCACAAACCACCAATTCCTCAATCGCCTTTCCGGTAGTGATCATGGAAACGAACTAGGCACTCGTAAAGATGGACAAATATATATAAACTTTAGAGTTAATTACGTTTTTTGTCCCTATGATTTGTCAAAAATCTCTATTTCAGTTCATTAGTTTAAACATTATTAAAACAATTCCTCTATATAGTTTCACTTTCGTAACTATTCAGTCCACCCATACTAACACCATCCAGTAGCCATAGGTTGTCATGCCTCTCCCGTTCAGAAATCAGAACCTTCTCTGTTTCTCTATTAAGTTCTTAACTGACACTCAAGCCCATTATAATTCAGCCCAAATATTTTGAGTGCATTTTGAAATAAAGATGAACTGATGATAGAGATGGGCATAATCGGGTTTTATTATTACCCGGAACCGGTTCCAACCCGGACCCGGTTCTGCTTGGATGTCATTGGAACCGGGTATGGTGTGGAACCGGGTCCAGTTCCTACCCGGGTTCACACCCAAGAATATGGAACCGTGTAGAACCGGGTACGGGTATTATGGAACCGGGTATGGTGTGGAACCGGGTATGGTGCGGAACCGGTTTCTGATAGTGTGGGAACCGGTTCCTGGCAGTCAAGCCTGCCATTTACTGTTTAGAACCGGTTCCTGACAGCCATTTACTGTTCAGTCAAACCTGCCATTTTACTATTGGGAACCGGTTCCTGACAGTCAAACCTGCCATTTACTGTTCAGAACCGGTTCCTGATAAAATGTTACCGTTGGAACCGGTTCCTGATAAATGTTACCGTTGGAAACCGGTTCCTGATTAAAAAATTGGTTTTTGTATATAAACCCCTTCCTACTTACCATTTCTAAACTTAATACTTTACACTTCAAATCTAATACTATCAAAGAGATAACGATGGCTTGCAACGATGAGGTCGTGGATGTTTTAGAAACCAAAAGAAACCCCGCTATTTGGAAGCACTTTGACTTGTGCTTGATGTCGGATAGCCATGAAATGGCTAGATGCAAGGGGTGCGGGAAGTTCATGAAGGCGTCGGCCAACTCGACGCTCAAGAAACACACCGACCGCCATTGTCCGGTGACAAAGGCGAAAAACAATGAAAAGGGTGAAGCATCCGGGACCGGGTCATCGAAAGTTTAGTTTGTTTTATGTATTGTAAACCCATTTGTATTTTATGATTATTATGTTTAGTGTTTTATGTGTTTTGTTTAACGTTTCTTGTTTAGGTTGTTTGTGTAACCGGGTACTTGTTTCTCGTAATAAATAGTTTTATGTTTATGTATTATACCTTGTTCTAGCAAAGACTTATAAAAAAAACTCACATTAAAAATATATTGACGCCGGGTCTGGAAGGTTACCGTAGGAACCGGGTATGATAAGAACCAGTTACGGGTACAACCCGGGTACGGGTTGGAACCGGTTCCGGAACTTATTTTTTTCCAAAAATGTGGAACCGGGTAGGAACCATCGGGCATTTTGAACCCGGAACCGGTTCTACTATATGTCGGGTAGGAACCGGAACCGGTCCCAGGTAGGTTCCACCGGGTCGGGTTTGGAACCGGTTATTATGCCCATCTCTAACTGATGAAGCCTACGTTTAATTTGACAACCAGTTTAATCAACTCATGGGTTAATTTGAGCCCATTTTAAATTTATTAACACTTTAACAAATTCTAGTTTGCAACTTTTTATCGTTCTTACTTCATAGTTAAATCCTTTAATTTCTTAAATACCCCTTTAAATCTTTGATCAAACTATAGCAATTGAGGATGGGGTTTGCAAAAATTCCAAAACCGAACCCAAGTTACTGGAAATTCCAGACACAAAATATCCAAAAGTTTATATATCCGAAATTTTGGATTCGGATATTTCTTTAAAAAAAAAATTAGGACATTTTGGATACACGGAATATCCGAAATATATTTATGTAGATTATTATTACTTAATACTAATTAAAAATTTTGGATTTCTTGAATGTTTAAAAAAATCGGAGTTTCGGATATCCAAATTAACTTATAATAAAAATTATTAAATATTCTAAACGCATATTCTTTTAGAATTCGCTTATCTACTTGTATATTTGGATCTGAAAATTTGAATTCGGATATTAAAATCAACTATTCAAAATTTTCCTATATTCTAATTTGAACACCCCTCCCCTATCTATTAGTATGTATACCTTGTAGATATTTGTGTTCCTACAATAGTGGATGTCAAGAAAGAAAGTCATTTCTTTCAATTCAAACTTTATTACTTTCATGCCAAACTATTTTTGTTCAGTTTTGGGTCAGGATGGTATTTGGAAATCTGCTCACTAAAACATGTAAGCCTTTTTTATCTTTACGATACGCGTGATACAATTAACCTGATTATTTTAGATGATGGAAATCTACAAGATCCGAATGAGTGGTTGAGGGAAGCTTTAGAGGAGTTAGAGGAGAATGAAGAAAATGGCCATGTTCACAAGGGTGAAGATTTGACATATAGTCATGTTGTGACAACGATCGGGGCGGGTGAGCCGGCTTATTATACTAGAAGAAGTTGTAGTACTAGTTAAAGGGGTGCCAAGACCTCAACATCGAGTTCAAACTCAAGGCTTAGAGGAAGAAGTTTATAAAGGTTCTGTGATGACATTTGATCGTATTGATTACGATGATGATGATGATTAGCCGGAATATGAAGATTTAGATGATTTAGATTTTTAGTGATCGTATAGATTAGTTGTTTTGGTGGTGTATGGATGCTTATTTATTGATTCTAACTGGTACCATAGGGTGAATGTGAAACAAATTTTAAATTTTCTATATTATTATTTGTCTATTATTATTGCTACACAACCCTTAGCTACAATAACTACGAGTTTTGTCTATTAGTGGATTTTCTAGTCAAAACTTTTGCTTTTTACTATATTTCTATACAACTTCTCAACTTTAACTTTCATAATATACACATTTAGTCTCTTTACTTCAATAAAGTTTTTCTTTCGTAATTTAGCTTTGCTTGTATAGATGTTTAGAACCTCTACTCTAACCTTGCTAATATACATGTTAGTCTCTCTAATTTTATTTCTTTTCGTATTTTGCCTTTTATTGTTTTTCCCTCGTTAACGTTACGAACTAAACCGATCCAACCGAACACCACCTTCACTGGAATCCGTATTATCATAACCGGCAATTTTTTGTTGCTTTCATTTTTTTTCATCTTTTAGTGATTTTTTCAAATACATATGTTGACATATTAATGTTCTTTTCTTCATGGTTTCATTATCTCTTTCTGTTGCTACATCCAGAATCGGTTTTTCCTTATAATCAAGCTCCCGCGGCAATGTACAGGATAAAATTTCTAGTTATCGCTAAATACGAAATAATGGAAACTATTTTGTCACTGTCACACTTCATAACATATGATGGTAACTTGTCGCTATTCACTATCGATAACTATGTGTCCCACTGAGAAGGTTTCATCTGCTAATTTGTTGTTTAGAACACAGTCACTGCTTCTTTATCCGATCAATCAAAAAGCTTCTAAATTTCCAGCACAAAAGCCACAAATCTTTCAACTTTTACAATAAAAATCATGAAAGTATCACTAAAACTCGAAGATCAACAACAACAGCAAACTCAAAACCAGACCCCAATCCTCTTCAAAGCCAAAATCCCCATCACCGTCTTCGGTCTCCCTTTCCTCTCCGCCGTCTCCGCCACCCACCACCACCCCTCCGCCACCACTTCCGACAAACTCTCCCTCTCCCTCCGCACCCACTTCCCCTCCGGCCCCTCTCTCAAACTCTCCTACAACACCCCCACCACCACCACCGGCACAGCCGCCGTAGCACCCCTCACTCTCACTCTCAAGTCCGGCGTCAGTCTTTCCGGCTCCCCCAACAATTCCCCTCTCGTAATTTCTGCTAATTTCAACTTTTCCCCTCAAAACCCTAACCCTAACCCTAATTTCACAATCAAATTCACACCCAAATTAGGATCATTCTCTGTTCGTAAATCAATACACTCTTCTGTATCTGATTCTAGTAAGGGTGGGGGTACTGATGGTGTTCAGAATGAGAATTCGTTTGCATTTGTGCCGTTGGATCGACCGATTAATTGGAAAGAATTGAGTGTTGAATCGGTCGAAAAAGGTTCGATCTTGAAAGGGATTATGGTGGCTGCGGATACTGAATTGCCGATTATGAACCGGGTCAAGGTGAATTTGCGGTGGGGTGCGGGCGTTCCATCGGTTTCGTCGGGTTTTGATAAGCGATTGCCGTATTTGCGAGTGAATAAGATTAAGGTTGAGAGGATTGATGATGTGGTTGAGGAGAAAGTTGAGAAAAACAGGGGATGGATGGTGAGTTTGAGATGTTGAAGGGGATGTATAGTTGGATGAGTAGGGAATTGAGTGAATTACAGACGGAAAACAGAGAGATGAGACGCGTGTTGGAGGATATTAAGTCGGGGCAGCCGTTAAGACAACATAACGCGTACAATGGCGGTGGTGGTGGTGGTGGGAAGAGGGCTGTGACACCGACGGTTGAAGTTTCGGACGGGTTTGAGCAGTGGAAGATGAAGAAGAATGTCGGTGGTATTGAGGGGAATACGCAGAGGGAAACGAAGAAGAACGGTGGCTCAGTTGATGTGGAGAGTGAGTTGCAAAGAGCAATCATGGCTGCTTCTTCATAGTGAGGTTTGAAATATGTCTGATTGTATATAGTATGGCAATTGAGCTTTTAGTAGCAGTTTATGTTAACTATTGTTCACTACTTTATATTGTATGTGAATTATTGAAATATATATTGTTTTTCATGCATATTGGCTATTCATGGTTGCTTGTTTCCAATTTCGAGTTCGACTAAAATTGTATGAACTGATCAATGCATCCCTATAAATTATTGCCACATGCCATGAACAACTTAAAGTTCTCCCCCTTAATGTAGGATCTTAAGGTCCCTAGAAAAATATGAAGAAAATTATAATTATTATTTCATCAACTTTTTCGGTCTCGAGGGTAAGAATGGATGCATCAACGAGAACAAAATCGAGGTCCAAGAAGCCAGAATATTCCAGATTTACTCAACAAGAGCTTCCCGCTTGGAAACCGATCTTAACCCCTAAATGGATCATCACATCATTCGTAATCATCGCCATTTTATTCACCCCTACAGGTCTCTTATGTTTGTGGGCATCCGAGCGTGTTGTAGAAATCGTTGACCGTTACGACGATGACTGTCTTCCCGATTCCTACAGCACCGACCCAGATTCGTTTATTCAGAGCAACAATACGAACAAAACTTGCGTCCGAACCCTAAAAGTCCCTCGGAAAATGAACGCACCCATCTTTATTTACTATCAACTTGATAACTTTACCAAAACCATCGCCGGTATGTCATCAAGGTGTGCATTGGATCCTTCGATTTCATTCTCATTTTTATGTATTTTATCCATCATATTTGTTTTTTTTTCCTTCAGATATGTGAAAAGCAGAAGTGACAAACAGTTACGAGATCCTGATGAGGCGGATGAAACCGAAGATTGCAAGCCCATTAATGGGAACGATGACGGGCCTATAGTTCCTTGTGGATTGGTCGCGTGGAGTTTGTTCAACGATACATACAAATTCTTCAAAGGAAACAAAGCTATAGATATCGATAAGAAAGATATCGCGTGGGAAAGCGATAAAAAGTATAAATTTGGGTCAAACGTGTACCCGAAAAACTTTCAAAAGTGGGAGTTAATAGGGGGTGGTGCACTAGACGAATCAAAACCGGTAACTACATATTCTTTAATCTTACAAAAGAGTAAAGTACACGGATGGCCCCTGTAGTTTTTCAAAATTTTGGATTTGGTCTCTAGCTTTTCAAAAGTACACTGATGGTCCCTGTGATTTGCACTTTGTACGCATTTAGTCCCCAACTTTTTCCAAAAGTACATGGATGGTCCCTATGGTTTGCACTTTGTAACCCTTTAGCCCCAACTTTTCCCACACATATGTATTGTAGTTGTTTTGTATGACGTAAGCTTGTGATCGTGATACATGTGTTTTTATTTTTTATACGTTGTAGTTGAGTGAGCAAGAGGATCTTATCGTGTGGATGAAAACTGCGGCATTACCTACATTCAGGAAGCTTTATGGAAAGATAAACACGGATTTGGAAGCGAATGAGACGATCACAGTGGTGATACAGAACAACTACAATACATACATATTCGGGGGAGAAAAGAAGGTTGCTCTATCGACAGCGAATTGGATAGGTGGGAAAAACGATTTCTTTGGAATATCGTTTCTTACGATTGGTGGTGTCTGTTTTTTCGTGGCGATTAATTTTATACTTCTTTATGTTTTAAAACCGAGGCCTCTTGGAGATCCATCGTACTTGTCATGGAATAGAAATCAAGGATCCCAGTAAAGTTTCGATGTTAGTTTTAGTTTTATACCAACATTATACACATCGTTGTTGCGTTAAATGAATTTCCGATTTAAAATAGTGATTTTTATTTTCTTTCATTTCAAGCTATTTGATTGAAAACCCATTTTACAATACAATAAGTCACCCAAGATTATGAGCCACTCGCATCGAACCCATCTAGGGGTGTTTCGACTTTCGAATGTGTACAATATATTTTTGTTTTATTGTTTTATTATCATACTCGGTTAGAGTCGTTCAGTTAGTTGTTGGAGAAGATGTGGAATGAGTAATGTTAAGAGATGATGGATGAGTTGTTGGAGGAGGAGATTGAGTTGTGATGGTGAAGGAGTGTTTGGTTCGGTTTGGAGGAGACGATTGTGGAGACTAGTGATTAACAAGGGAATTGTGAAGTCGGAGAAGGACGTGTAACAGTGTCAAGAGTTGAGGAGAACTGAGGAAGATGTTTTATTTTGGAAGGGAAAGTTATGTTCTAGAAATGTAACATGTCTCGCAATGAAGATGCGGTCAGTTGTTTGATCGAAGCATCGATATCCATGATGTTGGTTAGATTGTAGCGAAGGAAGATACAAGAAATAGACCAAAAGTCCATTTTGTGAGGATTATAGGGTCATAGGTGAGGAAAGCATTGACAGCGAATACTTGAAGAAAGATTAGTCGGGACGACAACAGAGGAGATGTACGAATGAAGTTTTGTTGGGAGATGTCCGATGACAACGCTCGACAAAACCGTTTTGTTCACTAGTATGTGGAAAATTAACTTGAAATAACTTTATAAGGAAATTAAATAAAAGAAAAAAAATGAAGTGTGTGCATGATTATGGAAAGTTGTTAACCCCATTAGCCAAATCAGCTCTCGCTCATTACCAGCCTAACGTCTGCACCCTTAGCCCCGTTACCAACCTACTCAGAGCGGTGTTGGGGGTGTGATCATGCTAGGACGTAGTACCTACATGTTAACCCACTGCAAGTACTCTTATAATAAATTTCAGTTTATCTGTAAAAGAACATGACCAATGATTAAAACGTGCATTGTACAAATATAGAAGTAGGGGTGTGCACGATTTGGTTCGGTGCGGTTATTAGCATTAATCAAAACCAAAGTCATCGGTTACTCTATTTTAATAACCCTTCTGTTTCGGTTTGGTTATCTTCGGTTAATAACCGAAACCAAACTTCAGCTAAAAGTTTTCTCCGGCACTGCAAATTCCAACTTTCTAAGGTATTCTATGCTCTTTATTTATTTCGATATATATACATGTGAGGGTAGCCGTTTACTGTGGGACTTGTGTCTCATGTTTTTATTGGTGTTTAGGAAATTGAGAGGTACATGGGCCTTGATCTCAGAATGATTGGTATCAAACGGTTTGCAGATGGTGAAATTTATGTTCAGCTGCAAGAAAGCATGCGAGGGTGTGATGTGTATCTTGTGCAGCCCCCCAGCCCTCCTGCTAACGAAAATCTCATGGAGCTTCTAGTAACAATCGACGCTTGCAGAAGAGCATCTGCCAAAAACATCACAGCCGTCATCCCTTACTTCGGTTACGCTAGAGCAGATAGAAAGGTGATCGAAATTAGCTTGATCATATTATATAGTTAGTGTGTGTGTGTTGCTATTTGTGTACGATTTAGTTCAGTTCGGTTATTAGCATTAACCAAAACCGTAACTGAAGTCATCGGTTATTTGGTTCGTTTGATTCGGTTAATTTGTTTGTTTTCGGTTCGGTTAATAACCAAATCAAATAAGGGCTAAAATTTTTGCTTAGAAATACATGTAATGGAGGTATAAATACATGAAATAGAGGTATAAATAAATGAAATGGATGTATAAATACATGAAATGGAGGTATATATATAAAACGGAGGTATAAAACACAAAATACATGGGGGGGGGGGGGGAGGGGAATAAAAGCTATAAAAATTATATGAAAATATAAATGGTTCGGTTAATTTCGGTTAACTGATGGTTAAAAAAAACCGATAACCGACTATCGTTTAGTTCGGTTTTGGTTCGATTTCGGTTAACGGTTTGGTTATTGCACACCCCTATGCGAACATGTTTTTCATTGATTCAGACTCAAGGGCGTGAATCTATAGCTGCAAAAGTAGTAGCAAACCTCATAACACAAGCAGGTGCAGATCGCGTTCTTGTTTGCGATTTTCATTCCGGGCAATCAATGGGTTATTTCGATATTCCTGTGGACCATGTGTACGGTCAGGTAACTAGTTCAACCGTCAACGTCTTGATTATGTTTGTAAAGTTGTTTTTGTTACTGATAACTATCTGTTTCAATTTGTTCCACAAGCCCGTCATTCTCAATTATCTCACCAGCAAGTCGATTTCCTCAAATGATTTGGTAGTCGTGTCACCTGATGTTGGCGGCGTTGCTAGAGCGCGTGCGTTTGCGAAAAAGTTATCCGATGCACCTTTGGCAATTGTTGACAAAATACGACATGGACATAATGTAGCTGAGGTAGTTATGGTTATAGTTTGTCACCACATATATCCAATCTTTATCAGTTTATCCAGTTATATCTAGACCTTTTTTTTGATAATTTTTGTTCAATCCACATGTAATGTTTAGGTAATGAATCTGATTGGTTGCTGTTATCAAAGGAAAGGTTGCTGTTATGTTGGATGATATGATTGACACTGCTGGTGAGTCATTTTTAAAAAAAGTAAATAGTCAAATATTACTGCTATCTTGTATATGTTTAGGGCTGCAAACGAACCGAACATTCAGCAAACAATTCGTGAACCGTTCGGCGGGAAGTTAGTTTGTGTTCGTTAGTTTAATAAACGAACGAACACAAACAATAAATTCCGTTCGTTTAGTTAAATGAACGAACATGAACAGAGACCGTGTTCGTTCATTTATGTTCGTGAACATTCAGTAACGTGTTCATTTATGTACGTTTGTATTCGATAGGTTATTAGTGTTTTTAGTTTTTATGTTTTATTTAAATACTTCAAAATTCCGACAAATAAAATATTTAATAAGTATAGTGCATTATATATTTTGTGCATGTACGCTTGTTTGTTTGTTTTTTTCTATTTGTGTTCGTGAACGTTCATTTGCGTTTGTTGCCTAAAATAAACAAACGAACATGAACACGTTCGTTTCCTTGACGAACGAACATGAACATAAAATCTCGTTTCGGTAAGTGTACTGTGTACATGAACGGTTCATGAACACATTATTTCCTTAACAAACAAAGGAACAACATTATTTCCCACAACTGACTGTTCTTTCGGTAGCGAATCTTTTGGGTGAGACAATATGGCGCGTTCATGGTGATAGCTCTGTAAGCAGCATCTTTACGTAGTTATGAAAAAACGTAGACACAGACAGAATTGTAGCCAGGATTCATTTCTTTAAACTAACAGGTTTCCGTGATAAGCGACCTTTTTGTAACGTTAAAGTTTACTTTTAACTGACTGCGCGAGTTCGGCTGCATATTTCACGGAAATGTTTATTCTTATAAAAGAAAACTTTTGTTCAGTTTTGCCTTCAAGTGTAAGAAGGATTTTTTTGTTAACTGCACTAGGGGTGGATAGGGGTAGCCTTTAACACTCCGGCGTTGGTGTAAATTTTGAAAAAAAAAATGACGTTTTTTCGATTTCGTTACCCTTTTTTTAAAATATTCCCCTATAAGGATTTTCTAGATCTGCTACTGAATCGCAGGTTGGTTATGTGAGTGATTAAAATGTTTGTATAGGTTTAGAATTTGGATCCTGTCTGCAGTGGTCATGCTTTAGCCGAGGTAGTTGGCTAATGGGTTTCACAAGTTGTTCGGCTTCGGTAAAAAGTGAGTTGGTTATCGGTTAAAGTTGAAATTGGTTTAACTGAAAGTTTGGTTAATTGGGTTCACTATGGACAGTGGCGGATTCAGAAACTTCTTTCGGTGGGTTCGTTTTGATAGATTCTCACTATTTTTTTCCAAATTATACAAAGTTCTCACTATTTTTTTTTTCATTTTTTCCAAACCGAGTGGGTTTATATGAACCCACAAAACAGGATTAGATCCGCCACTGGCTATGGATCATATTTGTAGTGTAGTTGTATGTTGTCTAGAGGATTATGGCATGCCTTTTGCTTAATTATTTAGATTCTCATCTTACATTTAAATTGAAAAGGGACACGAATTCAAGTGACAAATCATAAGCTAGTGATGTTCAAAGTTGTAATAATTCTGATCCGAAAAGATAGTAAAATTATTAAATTAGTATCTTTATATATCTCATATTTGAAAAAAAAAACAATAAAAATTACAGCTTTTCAATTTTCAAAATTTCATTATTTTACGAAATAATACCTATTTTTTTTTTTGAACGGCAAATTTGGATCATTGACGGACCACTGGAGTATCATCGTGCCACCAACGGAACCACCCGATCATATCCATCTCCATTAGGCATAATGCCTATACATCAATTCAGGCGGAAACCCAATAAATATGGAAAAAACCCCTTGTGGGAATCGAACCCAATACCTATTGGTCTCAAATAGGGCTGCAAACGAACCGAACGAACACGATCAAGACCTTGTTCGTAATCGTTTGTTAAAAAATATATGTGTTCGCGAACCGTTCACAACACTTATCGAACGAGATTTTATGTTCGTATTCGTTTGTTTGTGATACTAAGGAAATGAACTTGTTCGTGTTTGTTTGTTAAGGAAATGAACTTGTTCGTGTTTGTTTGTTAATTTTAGGCAACGAATAAAAACAAATGTTGACAAACCCAAATGAGCACAAACTAATGTTTATGAACACAAATGAAAACAAACGAACACAAACAATCGTTCATGAACAGGATATATAATACGCTGACACTTATTAGATATTTAATTTGACGGAATTTTGAAGTATATAAAAACGAAAAACACTAATGAATTATCGAACACAAATGAACATGTTACCGAACGTTCACAAACATAAACGAACGAATGCGACCTCTGTTCATCTTAAACTAAACGAACGGAATTTCTTGTTCGTGTTCGTTTGTTTATTAAACGAACGAACACAACCGAACTTACTGCTGAACAATTCACGAACTATTCACCGAACGTTTGGTTCGTTTGCAGCCCTAATCTCAAATCCTTATTCCACCCTTAATATACGATTAAACTATAAAGCTAAAGCTATGGCATCAAATGATATCTAATAACTTAGGTCTCGGTGATATTGGTTTTTTTGCAAGAACATTCTGTCATGTTACAGTATTTTGAAGTATGTTACGTGTTGTGTCTGTATTCGATCCAAATTTAATAATACATTTTTGTTTTGGGTTTTTTGTATATGTTGAAGTTAAAGTGAGAAGAATAGTTGTATATTGATTGTGTGCAAGTACATTGCCCATTTATTTATTGAATAAATCTAGGTTCAAATCTTATACTTTCATTTTCTTTCCATGATTGGACGTTAAGAAAGTTCTATATTGACATAAGAAAGGGAAAAAAATGTTATGACAGGATTAAAACTGTAAGACACATAAGGATTTTGTGATTAAATCGATCACAAATCTTTCTTTTTTATTACTATCGAACCAAAACGAAACAAGGAATTACATACCTTAACATATTCATTTATACTAAACAAATTAATTGTTATAAAAGCTATCCTAAACGAATACAAACTTTAATACTTAATTAACCAATAAATAAAATACTTGATTGAAGAAACACTAAGTTAACACAAGGTTAGACTTAGTTGAGACGTCTCGTCTATAATGGTTAATCCCGATTCTTTCCTCGATCAACCCTGCAAAACGAAACCATACCGGTGAACTCGTTACAAGGAGAGGTTGGGGGTTCTTTCCTCGATCAACCCTCTGACGTGAGAATAAGATACTCGTTTTGAGGAAAATAAGTGTGCATGTGCATAGTGAGAGAGTAAGAGAGCCGATCCTGAACCTTAGTAGTGAAGTCTTCTATTTATAGTCGAAGGGTTGTGAAGGAGGTAGGAGCCAGCTGGTCGTTCGCCAACTGTCAATCGTGGGAAATATCCGTTTTGTCCACTCTGACATGATAGGACCGTAAATCTGTACTAGGGTTGACTTGGCACGATGTTATTCGCTCCGCCTCAGCGTCCCCCAGTACTTCCTGTCGGGTTTTCGCTAGCTGTCTCCTGGAGATTTTGCAACAGAGTCTGACAACCAATGATTGGTGCCATGTGGTGTCCTTTTCCTTAGTTGTCGCTAGTGCTCTTCCTGCCGTTGTCAGTGGTGTCCCACGTTTGTCGCCAGGTTTGTCTATCGATGTTCTAGATCAATCTAGACAACGAAGTTTCTAGAATGGTATGGTCCTTTGGGTGCGTGCATGCTTTCGCTCTTTCGGACCATACCCCTTCATATATAAACTAGTACCTATCTCTAAATAACTAACTTTATAATTATTATTTTCTTCTTTTATCGGCTCACACATCTTTATCTTTTCTTTCGGTTTATCTTATGTCACAATTTAACCCGAACCATTAGGATTAACTCTTAAAAAAAGATAAAATGTTAACGACACATCATAGTATCATGTACACATACAGTCAAAATGAAGGTAACATATGAAAACCAATAAAAGAATAGGTAAAGCTAAACCACAAAGCAAGAAAAGAGTATCATGTACACATACAGACAAGATGAAGGTAACATATGAAAACCAATAAAAGAATAGGTAAAGCTAAACCTCGAAGCCAAGAAAAAATAAAGTAGTAACAATAAAACATCATAGACACAAACAAGATACCATGTGAAAGCCAATGCTTATTCTGCTCATCTCAAGTCAATTTTAGTCCGCCTCCCCTTCTCCTCCCCTGAACAGCTAGGGTTTCCACTGATCGGACTGGCGCCAATGGTTGTCTCCTCTTAACCATCTCAATTTCCCATCCTTTATCTTATTCAGATATGCTAGTCATCGCTAATCTTTACAGAAAAAACTCATATGTATCGTATCCAACCTTGTGTGACCACATATCCACCTCAACATCCTTATATATGCTCCTCAAGCTTATGTACTAGTGTGTTTTTTATAGCCCAACAATATGTTTCGTACAACATAGCTGATCTAATTGCAACCCTATAAACTATATTAGATTGAAATCCATATATACATTAAAAAACGTAAAATATTTTTTGGTGACCCATTCGACAAAAAGAATTTAAAGACTCTACCTTGTAAAATATATTTTTGTGATAAACATACAAAGAAAAAAAAAATGATGATATCAATTAAAAACTTCATGGGTTCTTAACTAGGTGAAGTTTCATGTATCTATTCCTTTGTGTTGGGTACAATTCTCTTGGTCATATCTTGTCATACCTTCGGGACTTGTATCGATACAGAAATAGGTTAACATGAACCATTATAACACTTTATGTAAATCTCACACAAATCATGGACATGAGAGATTTTTGTTCATAAAAATTGCAATGCCTCATAAATCACAAAAACGTTTTGGGAGCATTGATAGTGGAGCACATGAAAACTCCATAGTTAAGCATACTCATGTGAAAGTAGTACTAGAATGGGTAATGATACGAGAGACCGGATGTTATAATTTTTTTTCTTTCTTTTTTGAAAACCGGAGATCTCTTTAAGCTACAACTTCATTTTCATGACACCTTATCTTATTATTATTAGTTACAAAATTAGAGTTCTCAAAGAATGTCATGTGTCAAAGTAGTATGACATTTCTCAAGATATTTTACATAAGTTAAACTTTCATTGATGCATATGTATTTGGTAATAAAAAGTCTAATTTGTGTGATGGACATGGCGACAGGGGCGGACCTATCTTAATAGAAGGGGTAGCCTTTGTTACCCCTTGTTGCTCCGACAGTAGTGTAAATTTTGGAAAAAATTAATGTTTTTTCGATTTCGTTACCTCTTCTTTATAAAACGTTACCCCTACAAAAATTTTTTAGATCCGCCACTGCATGGCAACCATGTCAACTATTATAGGTTCAACTTGCAAACATAGCGACAACTCGTAGTAACGTACGGCTTTTGAGGTAAAGTTTATCATCTTGTACTACATCGGATGGTTGAATTATTAACTTGACATTAAAAAAAAAATGCCCCCATGTGCCGGCGAAGAAGCTTTAATCAAGTTTGACGGTTAACTTTGATTTGTTAACAAAACGTGTGAAGGAGAACCAAACACTATTCAGATTGATTGGTGTGACAACAAGACATGAACCAAAACATCAAATTCTTCTTCTTCTTCTTCTTATTATTATTATTATTATTATTATTATTATTATTATTATTATTCAATTATATTCAAGAAAAAACATAAAACGATGAAAGAGTATAAAGACGTGAAGCAAATAAAATTATTTTTAAAAAAATACAACCTTTTTAAGTTTGATGATGGGAAACTTCTTTTGGTTACACCATTTATTTCTCTTTAGGCCGGTTAATGTAGAATAGTGTTTATCGTGTAATGCGTATGAGGGTATCTCAGTCACACGATTGACCTACCCTAGAGCAGGCAATTATAACCTGTTTTCAGTTCGGGTAAGAATTTCTCCCTTTTGGGTTCATCTGGTCATCACAAAAATAAGGAACGGGTCACTCCGGACATCAAACAAAATCTTAACAAGAAAGAGCGGGTCAAAATGGGTCAAGGCATTCTGACCAACGGGTCAATGCAAGTGACCAACGGGTTGTTCAACACCTCCACTGTCCATGTCTCTGTCTAACGCTGTCGTCATGTATAGTTCCGTCTACCACCGTCGTCGTGTATAGTTTCCGTGGTCGTCGCCCTGCCTACCACCGCCGTCTATGTCTTCGTCGTCCACTGTTGTTCCCACCTAACACTGTCGTCGTCCAACGTCGTTCACGCATCCGTCTAACACCGTCGTCCGCGTCTTTTGTGTCTCGGTGATACAATATAGTTTCCTCTACACGCTCAGTTCAAGGATCGAACTAGCGATCTCCACATATTCGCCTAGTCTCTCATTATCACCAGATGCCGCATAAAATAATGGAAATAACAGAAATCAAACTTAGATCCCTTAAAACATTAAATCGCTTCCTTATCACTCCACCACCACCTCAGCAGTCTTTTGAGAAGATAAAAGAGTAGAAAGAGAAACAAATTTGTGAATTATGAAACCATTGGCTTGTTTTATCATACCTTGCTTATAAATTATTAAAATATTCAATACGATTTTATGGTACAAAACTTCACATGTTACCTTTTTATTTTTTTATTTAAGTTATTAATTTTTTATATTATCTTTTATATTGTTATTTAGCTGGTAGGACTGAGAGTAATTTGTTTTTTTGGAGATTTAGTTGTCTTAAGAGTATGAATTAACATTTTTAAACCAATCCGACCAAAACTCATTCTGACCCCGACCGTTCTGATCTGAACCAAAACAATCCGTTTTTTGAATTGACCCGTTCTGACCCGAACCCGTTTTGACCCATGACCCAACCCGACCGACCTAGACGTTTTGCTAGGTGTAACCTACCCTAGGCCTTCAATTGAACGCGGAGGCACAATAGTAATTAACTTGACATAATTACACACATTGTTGCATAATTACGCACATTATAATGTATAATTACGTATGAGTTGGGTTAAACCCGAATCACGCACGTTATTTGCATAATTACGCACGCTATAATGCATAATTACACACGTTATAAAAAACGTCAAAACCCGCATGCCACCAAACATGAAAATTATGCGTGGGTTGTTCCAAACCCTAATTGTGCATATTATATACATAATCACGTACATTATAAAAAATAAGGAATGACACGCGTCTCAATCTCCTACTCACGTACACATCACACAATAAGCAGTATTGTATTGTATTTTACATTTCTCTATTTCTCTTATACTAGATATTTATATTTGATTTTGTACATCATTTATAGCATATGAAGTCATTGAAAACTTAGTAACTTAAATTGTTTCGTTGTGTCTTTAGAAATGATTTGCCACAAATTCAAACAAAATATTCTATTTAACGGTAGTGGTGAAATTACTTAAGAATATAGATTATTGGTATCAAGACAATAAATTTCATTTTTAAACTGTGACAAATTAAAACAATCCTGACTAAATTTCGTTAGAGCGCGAATAAACCCACTAGTTTACTTGAAAGTGGCATGATCACTTTTCTTATATCGAATAAAATGATCATTGCATCATTACTCATGTTAGGGCTATTTTAAGATAATACATTCAACTAAACAATTTCAATAAAAATAAGCAAGGTAGAGACATATTTGGAAGGTTGGTGAGTGGATTTCATTTTCAAAGTTTGCTATCTATTGATAAATCAATATCATCAAGAGCATTTCGTACATCAAGAATCAAAATCTTTACTTATTGTCATTTTCAAACTAAATGTTCATAAACTAGTTGCATACAATAATATTCCAAAACATATAACGTTAAACCCAATGTACAATTCTTGGTGAGTCATGTACATATAATTCTAAAAAAAATTAGAGACTTGACATTTGCATTTTGGCTTGGACTCTAACCCTTGTTTTCTTTTAAAGGAGAATATATTGCATCACTTGACAACAAAACGTAAAAATATAAAACTAAAATCAACTGGGATTTAAATTTAAGTTTTAAATTACAATTTGTGTGGTATGTTCATTTATCAATTAGAATAGGTTTGATGGTCGGTTTAAATAGGTATATGTTGCATTTAAAAAAAATATATATATATATATATATATATAACACCATGTCAGTATCAGACTTGATAATAAAATTGGAATTTAAATTTTATATATCATCAACAGATTAAATGTGACGGTCAGGGGCGGACCTACCTTAGGGGAAGGGTAGTCTCCGCTATCCCTTGGCGCTTCGGTGGTAGTGTAAATTTTGAAAAAATTTGACATTTTTTTGATGTTTTTTCGATTTCGTTACCTTTTTTTATAAAACGTTACCCTACGAAGATTTTTAGATTCGCTACTGGTGACGGTTTCAGATGGAACATTTAAGGGGATAAATCTTTATATAGTATGGTGTCACATCTTTTGCGGTGGTATTTTATTTCCAGTTTATGTTTTTCGAAGGTGTACAAGAATAATACAATAATTTAAAGGTGAAATGATTAATCAAATTATAATAAAAAATGATATAATTAAACCGAATTAGCAGACGAAAATGGTAAACGGTGGTATTATTTTTCTAAGGCTACGTATTGTCGGCTTACTTGAGAGCGATAACCATGCCACCCTATCATGTCATGGGGGAGCGAACACCGTCAGAGGTTCGCTAGAGGGGGCGCGGGCAGGGACTTGGTTGGAGTCGTGGGCGTGGGATGAGTTTTGTAATCATTTATTGTTAATTATTGTTTTAACAATAACGAAGAATTACCTCAATTAAATACCACATTTCACATAAAGCTTCAATAAAGTTTCCCGTAACTCACCTTAGTGTTGTGAAGGGTGAAAAAAGTGTGTCTACATTAAAAGCCCACACAACACATAATCTAATAACCTATTTTTTTTTCGCTTGCATGCATATATAAAATCAAATTCAGGAAAAGTTGAAGTGAAACAACATTTTCTGTTACTGGTATAAGAAGGATAGTGCAAAAATACCAAAATCACAAAACCCTGAAAATGAATAAAGGTACTGTAGCGATTTTGTTCGGTCGGTATGGTAGTGGTACCGGTAATTGGTAAGGTAAAATAGATAACCGAAATGTTAGTCAAACCGAATCACCCTTTTATAAATTGACAACTTACAATTGACTTAGTTGAAATTAACATATATAATTTTTTATAACCGAAGTTTGAATTTATAGTTCGATTCATCAATAACTAAACTGATTAAAGTACTACAGATGATACAAAGGTACTTTTTTTTCCAGACACCACCCTTAAACGTGGACGCCAAGACACCTCTCACATCATCATCCACACTCCTCCCACCTAGCACACCCAATGATCCATGTCATTTAGATCCGTTGTGTTAGAAGAGAGATCCCAATCACCCTCCACATCTTCGTCCCCCTCGTCATCCAGCTCACCTACTTGCCCAATCAGACACCGGATTCGTTGTCTGAGTGCACGAAACCACCCAAAAGCAATTTGATGAAGCCCATACACACCTATAACACTTTCTTATAGCGCCCATGCCAAAATGCAAAAAAAAAGTTGTGAACACAACACCCTCTCATACAAATAGCCAACTTAATCCCCTCATACAACACATAATCATCGTGTTATATGACCCATATAAAAACTAAGAAAATATTATTATATTTTTTTTCAAAGAAAAACCCTCAAGTTGTAGTAGCTAAAGCTCACCATCATCATCATCATCAAAATGCTTGCTGTAACTTCAAGATTACTGATATTAGGTCAACCAGTTTACTGATTTCCACTTTTAACCTTTACATTCTTTTATCTATGGATAACAACACTACATGCCATAGTGACCACCAGTCCACCACCACTATTACCACCACAATCCAAAAGAAAAAAAATAAAATAAAAAGTAAAAACACTTAACCAACCCAACCCCACCTCCACTCCCTCCTGTTGCTATCACTCTACTGGAGAAGATTAGCATCTTCGTCTTATTCTTATCATCCTCTCATATTCAATTCTTGAAACAAAAAAAAGGTACACCCTTTGCACCCACCCACCTTCCTATGTTGTTATCATAACTACTTTTTCATTTCAATTTTGATTTTGATTTGCATTATGTATTTTTCAGCAGATACAACTTGTATCTCAAGAAACCAAGAAATATCCAAAAAGATTGTCCATTTCAACTCCAAGATTTTGATTAACATAAAGGGTTTGTTTACAAAGTTGAAAAAAAGAAACTTTTTTTTTAATTTTTAAAAGAGTTATCTGTCTTTTTTTTACATGTGGTTTGTCTAGTTATAATAGTCCAGACCAAATTTCAAATTTTTACCATTTTCGTTCTTGACGTTCTTGAAACATGTCAACTCCGTCTAAAAAAACTAAGGTTGAATCGAATAATTGGACAAACACAGGGACAAAAATGACACTTAACTCATGTTTTTTGGGATGAAACTTGCATGTTTCAAGAATAATAGGGACAAAAATGATATAAATTTAAAATTTAGAATGAACTTTTGGAGAAATTACATAACCAAAATGGCAATTAAGTCTTTTTAAAAGGACCCTTTTTTAGGCAATCTTTAACCTCCACATATAGTGCTGCTCTCAATAACTTATGATGAACTGATTCATATATGGGTCCTTTTACTTTTTTATTATTCAAGAGGTCATTTTATGTGTGTCCGGGTGATCAGACCAGCCTGCCAAACATCATACAGCTGTGCAATTTGGTATCTTTATAAACACACAATTGACTAAAGATAGATATGATGTGTTGTATGAATATAGGTGTTTTTCTTTTTTGCCTACTATGGCTCTTAATGCAACATGGGTCCATTAACTTTTTTTATTAATATCTAGTTTTGTCTGTTTCAATGCATTTCTTTTAATCCAACTAATTAGATTTTTTAATTTTTGTAGATTTTCTGTTATAGAAAAAATTGTAGTAGCTGGGTATGACCAAACCTTTGATTGGGGACCATAATCAAGATAATATAGTCGGTGTTATGTTAATCTTGCAGACAAATTTGTATATATATATATATATATATTTATAGGATTCGGATCATGGGAAAACTCCTACGAGTTGTGAGAACTTTAGAGAACTCGGGCTTCGCGAGCGAGTTTGCCCCTATTTTTTTCACACTCCTAGATTAAAATGTTACAAATATGGCTGTAAAAAAATAAAAATCGAAGTGGTGTTTTCGGCCCCTTATAGCTGCTGTAAATGAAAAAAAAAACTAGTTTTTTTTGGAAACGTTGATTTCTTTAAGATTTTTGGTAAAAAAAATTGAAAAAACCTTTCGTAAGTCCGAGTTCTCTAAGTTTTCACAACTCCTATACTTTTTCATTTTACCATAACTTTTAATATATATATATATATGCACTGAATTTAAGTAATTAAATAATCCCAAGTGGAGGAGCTAATCAAACAATTAACATGCATTCATGCAGGTCAAAGTCCAATAATAAATATTATTAAAAAGGTCAATGATTTATGTGGCTTAATAGTATAATAAACTCTTGTTGTAACTTAGGGTGTGTGTGATCAATCATACAATTGTACTGTATATTAGTTGTAGTGAAAGTGATATCTGGTTTTTATTTATTTATTTTTCAACAGGACTTGTGTCTTTGTGTGAATTCTGATGCTTTTATATCTGTATTCAACAAGTTATTATTATTTTTTAAAGAAAAAAGATTAGGTGTGACCAAGCATGGAGGTCACATTTGACTTTTCATGCTTTTTAGGTTGTGGGTGTTTGTGAAATTTGACCATACACTATTATTGATTTTTAGAACCATCTTATTTGTCTTCTTATGACAAATAAGAATCCTTTCTATAACAAAACTCAAGAACATTTAATAGAAAAGCTACCATTTTTGCAAGAGTGAACAATTTTGAGATATCAGTTAATGACTTAATGCATCATTTTATTTAATCTAGTTTTTAAATAAAAATATCTGGTTGACGTTATTCAAGGATATTATGGTCTTTATTAAACTACTATGATGTATCATATAATAGGTGGCCAACTTGTGCATGCTTAGCTTGTTTCTTATGGTCATTGGATTAAAAATGAACGGTGAAAGATGCATTTAAACAAGTTGTAGGTCCAGATAATATTATCAAAGGATTGATAATACTGATTCCCTATATATATACACACAGATGCTTTTCTGAGTGCTTGTAAAATCTACAAAAAAAAATTGGCTTTTTTTTTTGTTTTTAAGACGATGAAAACACGACGAGGAAGGCGCTCCGAGGTACATTATGGGTAATCTTTATTGCTTACCGAGGCAAAAAATGGATAAAAGTTTTGATTTTTGAGTGTGTTTGTTTGCAGGCATTTTGGCCATCTATGGTGATGAAGAAATGGCTAAACATTCAGCCGAAAAATAACGATTTTAGTGAAGATGAAGTTGATACAGAGACTGAAAGCGAAGATGATGGTATACAACTTAGACTAAAAAACCAAAATTTCAAAATAGTTGAATTGTTTTTAACACCTTTTCGTTCTTGTTTTCCAACTTTCTCACAGTTTGTTCTCTTAAAGGCGAAAGAATGCGTAGAACACCGAGAAATATGTCTTCATGTACAAATCATATCTCAGATGGTAAATTTTTTTTTCTTTATATTATTTTTTTGTTGCAATTTTTCCTTTTTCGGTTTATTTTGATCGAATTATGATTTGTAAATTTAGGGATGCCTGCAAAAGGGTTGATAAAACATAAGAGAGGGAAATCGGAAACTATGCGTGTTCATTATATTAAAACAAAAGATGTGAGGTTTGGCTCTAGAATATTAGACATAGTTGTTTTCGGCTTCTTTTGTAATCGAAACGTCTTGAAAAACTTGATTTTATTTTATTTTGTATCGCCAGGATGACAGTTGGCACATGGAATGTAGCTGGAAGGATCCTGATGAAGATCTTGAGATAGATGAGTGGCTTTGTATGGATCAACCAGCTGACATTTACATTCTTGGGTAAGAGTTTGACTTTTGAGGTCAAACATATAAGATTTCAACTTCAGAATTAGTGAATTCTTTGAGCTAGATACATACATTCAATTATACTATGTTTTTAAAAGTATATAACTTGTTCCTAAAAGGGTATAAGTTTCTTTTTATATGTCGAAAACAGACATGCATAACTGTAAATCTTGCAACTAACTGGTTTGACTTTCTTGTTTTGACTTTACAGTTTTCAGGAAGTTGTTCCTCTAAGTGCTGGGAATGTTTTGGGAGTCGAAACTCGACGGCCGATACTAAAATGGGAATCGATCATTCGAAAAGCGTTAAACAAATCGCAAGAACAAACAGCCATACATAAAAGCTACAGTGCTCCAACATCTCCAATCTTGAACCAAAACGGTGAGTCAGGACTCAAGAACATAATTGTTCCGGAAACAAAAGTGATCAACATATTAAACTGGCCGGAAAAAGCGTTGGATATAACACCGAGAGTTCTTTCATCCGGTGCAAAGCTAAGAAGGGTGTTAAGTTTAAGTAGTACTGCACGAGTGAGTTCCGATTGGTTGGCCCCGTTAGATGTTGGTGGCGGGTTTAAAACGGGTGCACCATAGCTCGGGCGACTTGGGTTTGCTGTGGACCGAGCACCAAGAACGGACCGACCTGGTTGACTCGCTTGAGGATGTGTCGGAACAAGTGTTGGAAGAAGAAGATGATTTTTTCGAAGATGGAACCGAAATGGAGGATGAGAAATCGATTGTGTTGGATGGTCAAGAAAAGTCAAGTCATAGGTAAAGTTTACATTTTTTTACTCATTTTCGTCCATGAGGGTTGACCACTTTTGCGACTTGTGTCTACATGTTTGTATTCCCGTATTTTGATCCAAAAGCTTTAAAATCTTGCCATTTTCATTCGACTGATTAACTCCATCAATTTTTTAACGTTAAGTCAGGGGTATTTTCGTCCGTTTACCTATTTCTTAATGTTTATTAGAAAAGTCATAACTAGAAAGTCAACACATGTATCTTTATTTCTTAATAGTGTTTGTTATTTTAATAAAAAATGTCTGAAAAAGACAGAAATACCCCTCATTTAACGGAGAAAAATAGATGGAGTTAACGAGCCGGATGAAAATGACAAAATTTTAAACCTTTTGGATCCAGATGTGGAAAAACAAACCTTTGGACGAAAGTTGCAAAAGTGACCAAAACCGCATTTTACTCTTTCTATTTCTATGCTTATTTTGCAAGATGAACAATGGTTAATTTTTTTGAGGAATATATCAGGTATGTAAGAATTGTTAGTAAGCAGATGGTGGGCATATACATTTCAGTTTGGGTTCGAAAACGGCTGAGAAGACATATTAACAACTTAAAGGTTTCGCCAGTCGGGGTCGGGCTTATGGGATACATGGGCAATAAGGTAATTAGGCTCTGTATTGTTAAACTAGTCAACTCACAGCTAAGGTGGCAAGTTTGACCCGTTTAGTTACAAATGGGTCGATTCATGTTATGTTTATCTTTTACAAATGGGTTGATTAACATTTTATGTTTCAGGGATCGGTGTCCATCAGCATGTCTCTTTATCAAACAAGGTTATGCTTCGTTTGTTCTCATTTGACTTCTGGACACAAGTTTGGGGACGAAGAGAGACGAAATTCAAACGTATCCGAAATTTTAAAACGTACTCGTTTCTCATCTGTTTAGATCCTGATCAACCTCAATCAATCCCGGGTCATGAGTAAGTAGATTTTGAATACCTTTTACTGTCATGTTTTTAATTCATGATTTAAAAATGTTTTCCGGTTTCTTTAAACAGTCAGATATTCTGGTTTGGCGACTTAAATTATCGTATCAATAAGCCAGACGAAGAAGTGAGGAAGCTTGTTGCCATGAAGCAGTGGGACCAACTGCTCTATAGCGATCAGGTACTGATATGGGTTGTGTTTTGATCTGTTTGTCGCGTTTCCTACAGTCCAATACTTGTGAATGTTTATGAAGCTAAGTATGGTGTTTTACGTGTTGTAGCTTTGTAAAGAATTACGTAGAGGGCATGTTTTTGATGGATGGAAAGAGGGTATTATCGACTTTCCACCAACGTACAAATACGAGTTCAATTCAGATCGATATGCAGGTGAAAATGCGAAAGAAGGGGAGAAGAGGAGAGCACCAGCATGGTAAGTACTTCCACGTTTCTTAGAATAAAGTACAGGGATGGTCCCTGTGGATTGACCAAAATTCTGGATTTGGTCCCTAGATTTTCAAAAGTACACGGATGGTCCCTGTGGTTTGCACTTTGTAACGCCTTTAGTCCCCAACTTTTGCCAAAAAGATATAGACGGTCCCTATGGTTTGCACTTTGTAACGCATTTAGTCCCTAACTTGGACCTGCTAAACATTTAAAATTTGTTAGCTGGGGACGAAATGTGTTATAAAGGGCAAACCACGGGGATCATCCATGTACTTTTGTCAATCTAGGGACCAAATCCAAAATTTTGGTTAACCATAGGGACCATTCGTGTACTTCACTCTAAAGAAAAGTAGAATTTGACCTTTTGAGGCCAAGGAGGTACTTTTTAAATCACATATTAATCTGTAGATTAAATGTTGAAAAGAATTTTATTATTTTTATTGAAGTATATAACATATGTGATAAAGGAAAGGTTGTTGAGATTAAGATTTATCACATCATTTCTTACAGATTTTGTTTAATTAATATGTCTGGCCTAAAAAGTCAAAAAATGTGTGTCTCACACATGATTTATATAAACACTGTATGAAAAGCGGTCTTTTTGACCTTAAAAGTCAAAGTGAGACTACTTCAAGTTCATGTATATAAACACTGTATGAAAAGCAGTCTTTTTGACCTTAAAAGTCAAAGTGAGACTCTACTTCAAGTTCATGAAACTAAATCAGTTAAAACATGCAGGTGTGACCGTATACTATGGATGGGAAAAGGCATAAAACAACTTTGTTACAATGCGAGCAGAGATAAGGATGTCGGATCATAGGCCAGTTAGTTCGGTGTTTGCAATGAGGTTGAAGTTTTTGACCCGCGAAAGCTACGAAGAGCTCTCAATTTGACCAGCGCTGCAGTACATCCCGTAATCATGCTAGATGAAGCTGACCTGGAACTATTGGCATAGCTTAAGCTTGAGTTGATACATTCTTGATCTTGATTTTTAATAGGATTAGAATGATGATTTTTATGATTTTTTACTTTTTGTCAGCTTTCTTGTTATAGAAGAGGGATGGTGTTTTTCTTTTTTTTTCTTTTTTAAGAAATTTTGAAGACAATAAAAGAAAAGAAAATGACCACCTTTGGGACAAAGGTGGAAGGAATAAGTGTGTATAGAATTTGAAGGAATCATATGCTTAATTGGTTTGATTTTGGACATTGAATATGATAACCAAATTGGTAAGAGTTAAATCTTTTATGTTAACTGATATAACTGTTGCCTCTTTCATTTAAGAATCCATGAATGATTAAGCATCAGAAGAAGTTTTCTTTTAGTACAAGGGTCTTGAGATACAAAATCATTTCGTATCAGGTAACAAAGATTTGCATAACCGATTCAGATCCTAGAGTTTCATATGGATGTATCCATAGTCACGTTTCAAACGGATGTACCCACAGTCGTAAATTAACTTAAAATAAACTAACAGGACCCATGTCATGAATCTGCTTACACAAGTGAGATAGAGTATGGGATCTTAAGTCTTGATACAAATAATCCGCCAAATAAGTATATAACTTAGACCATAGGATAAGCAGAGTTGTTGTTAGGTTACTCAAGATGGGCTCGCTAAAAGCACGAATTGGACTAAGCTTGAGCCAAAGCTTCACTTATCGAGCTTGACTAGGCTAGCGAGCCTAATCGAATATTACATATTTATTTACATAATCATTATTATTAAAATTATGATTAAAATAACTAAATAATATATTTATTTTGTACATAAAATTGTAGTTATAGATGTATATAAATTTAAAATTATGTAACTAACAAATATAAAATGAGCAGAGCCTATGTTTGGTTTAACTTGTTTACACTCCTACGTGTGTGGTTCTTATGAGAATGGGGAACCTTTGGTAACAAAGGACATATACATATATAACAATTTTGGTAAACTTATAGCCTGTAGACATGTTTTTTCTATACTTTTAACTTGTATGCTCGGAAAACTTGCAAACATGTAATCCCCTAGATTTGTAATCTCGTAAACATATAAACTTGTAAAATTGTTACTTGCATAATATATTTCATAACATATTCAAACCCTTTTTGAGACATTTTTAAATTTCAATAGTATATTATCATTATCATCACACTCAGTGAATCTCACCGTTAGCAAAGCTAAGGTAAGGTCTGTGAAGGGTAAGATATAGACAACCTTACCTCTACTCCGTAGGAATAGAGAGTCTGCTTTCAGTGAGACCCCGACTCTATAGTAGTTTTGCATCAAGCCTTGGACACAAGGCACATAACACTTAACAATTAAGACAAAGGCCGATTAGTGCATGTACTCCTTGTCTTTCGACTATCAACGCCACCACATGATCCATGATTAACCATCCCCATGTTTTAATGTTATTTACAAATTAGTAAAATAACATTAAAATTAGTGCACTTTCACTTTTGCCTCCTGAGCACCCACACATGTATACATTATATATAACGTTAAAGCCATGTTGAAAAGGCTTGGCTAAGAAAACAATAAAAATGTCTCAACCGGACACGTGACAATCATGGGTTGGTTGACTTGAAAGGATTTTTTAAGCTTTTTCAACTGCTTGAAATGGCTCGTTGAGCCTTTTCAACATGGCTGAGTTAGGTGGCGGTGGTAAAAAGATTGTGAAAGGTGATAGTGGTAAACAATGATGGAGAAAGGTGGTGGTCTCAGATGGTAGTTGAACAACAGTTATGGTAATTAGATAGTGGTTGTAGCTATGAGAGAGAATAAGTTTAGAGAGAGAGAGAGAACTGATGTGAGCCACATCATCATCCACGTCATAAAAAACTCAGTTAGAAAAAGCTTGGTAGAAGAAAAGAGGTTAAAAGTTGAAACTGTCCTTAAGTTGAAATTAATATCCGTAATAGGTCAGGTCAAGGTCGGGATTCACGTAATTTTTGCTATAACAAGCCAATATTTTTTTCAAAGTAAAAGGGCCATAAATGTAACTATCCAAAAATACATAACCTAAAGAGAAAAGAGGTATCCATACCTATTTGCCATTTGCCCTATTATCTCAACAATATTACTTGTTCGTATGAACAAACATTCATCCTCCATATAACCACCACAGATCTCTTCATAACCGCCTCGTTAGGTTATCAGATCGTTACAAATATCATCGATTTCATCTTCAATTCCGCTCGTTAATCTCTAATTTACTTGATTTTGTTCGATTCCACACAGTCGTCGTAATCCTCTATCTGCTACACGAAACAATTCACCTGACGTTGTGTTGTCAAATCGAAGGTATTCACCTAAATCGGACGATCTGGTCAAGCGATTTCCACCTATTACTTGTGAGTTTATCTGTTTTTATTGATTTTAATTGAGGAATTGAGTATTTAGGGTTTACGAATGTTTGCAATTGATATATTTGGGTGATGTTTGATGTTGTTTTCTAGTTGAACAGGAATTTTCCAGGTGTATGCAAGGAGTACTAGACTGCTCTGTCGATAGCTACTCAATAGTGCTTTTGATTCTGTTTAGGTTGTGAGTAATTAATATGTGGTTGTTGAGTTGATCAAATTGCATTGTGAAGTGTTAGGGATTATTGTGATGTGTGGTAGTTGTTGCTCATATTGAGCTTTGTATTATTTAAAAAGACTAGTTTTCAAACTCTATTACTTGTGAGTTTATCTGTTTTTATTGATTTTAATTGAGGAATTGAGTATTTAGGTTTACGAATGTTTGCAATTGATATATTTGGGTGATGTTTGATGTTGTTTTCTAGTTGAACAGGAATTTTCCAGGTGTATGCAAGGAGTACTAGACTGCTCTGTCGATAGCTACTCAATAGTGCTTTTGATTCTGTTTAGGTTGTGAGTAATTAATATGTGGTTGTTGAGTTGATCAAATTGCATTGTGAAGTGTTAGGATTATTGTGATGTGTGGTAGTTGTTGCTCATATTGAGCTTTGTATTATTTAAAAAGACTAGTTTTCAAACTCTATACTGGGGTTATTTTATGGTGGTTGTGCTCCGGTTATAGTATGTCTCCAGCAGTCCAGCTGGTTGAGTGCACACACGTATCCGTGATTCATACGACTTGCATTAACAAACTAGGTAGTTATATGTGTGCTATGCTGCGAAGGCGCATAGGTGCATTCAAGGCGTATAGCCTAGGCACCAGGGGCTTAAAAAGCGAGTGGGCTTTTTTAAGCTAGGCATATAGTATAAAAATACCATTTTAGGGGTTTTAGACATGTTTAGGGCTAGTGTAGGCTGTTTTAGGTTGATTCTAGCTTTATCATGGGTTATTTTTTACCATTTTTTGCTGGAATTCGGCCAGAAAATGCTCTGAACCTGCGCCTGAGAGCTTGAAGGCGCTTTCACGGCGCATCGCATATGGTGCGCCTTTGACAACATAGGATGTGTGTTAAGGTGGGCTGGGACCATAAAGGAGGGTCTGATGAAGCTCGAAGTTGGTGAATATATGGATATTTGAGATTTGTTACTTAGTTTTGGTTAGTGGTTTTTGAGAAATGTGTCGTGTACTCTTTTTCTTTTTGGTATTTATTCAGCCAGGATTAGGCTAGACGGAGCTGCATAAAATATTGAACTAAAATTTTTATCATATGAGTTATTTTTGCTTTATCCTTGTAGGTTTTCTATTCAAAGATACATTAGGCTAGTTTGATCTGTGGGTTTGTGAATTGGCGGTTATTGCTCTTGTTTAGGTATGAATATTTAAGTAAAATTTCATGTTTTGGGAATCTACTGATCACTAACTGCAAACTTGTTTTGCTTTCACTTTGCTATTACACATTCAAGATGTTTCTAGACTACTAGTAAAACTAAAGGTACCCAGCTATTCAGATTTTATGGAGGTCATATATGTATTATGAGTAGCTATTGGTGACTGATTTTGAATGTGGGCCGTTATTTGTGAATACTATAAATGAATTCAGGACTCTTGTTATAGTTTCGTGCTGTTAGGATCCTTGTACAGAAGGCTATGCGTAGTTGAAAGTTATGTTTGTAAAATCTTGCTGTATAATAGGTCGTAGACTCATAGGTGTTTATATTCTTTTTAAATTGCAATTAAGTTTGTCATGAATTTTTTTACTGGTTTCTTTATCAAGAACCTAAATTTAGTAGCATAAGAAATCAAAGATGGATATTTCTGGGAAGAAGTTAGATCTATGACGAATCGAGTAAAATGGGAGGCCAAATGTTGACTGTTGTTTCTCAGTTTACTGTAGCATGACTATCTGTTTGTGCGTCCATTACAGGAAAAAAAGTTTATACAGTAAGCAATCAGCAAGAGCTTTGCAGGGGTAAACACCTAAACATTGACGGGTCAATCCAAAATGGATCCGGGTCGCTATGGTCCTCCGCATGGATGGGAAAATAACAGCGTAATTGTGGTTTCTTTTTTAATATGGGATCATATACGAATACAAAGATATTAGGGCTTTTTGTGACTATGAGATAAAGCCATGGGACAGTGAGGATATGGAATCGATTTGCCTTCTACTTCCATCCTTATAAACTTGCTGACACACCTTCATTTCTTGAATCCACAGGCCCTCGATCATTATCCTGTAGTCCATGATCCAAATTTTCAGTGAGTTACACTTGTGTCACTTTATTTCTAACACGCGTATTTTAATTTTTCATGATTTGTTATATCACTGTTTTCTTCTCGTTTTTGCATCTGGGCTTTATTCAATTTGCAGGCCGGGTGATCCATACGATGATAGGAGGTATTTAGACGAACGTTTACCAAGAGATGATATCTATTCAAGAAACGCCTTCCACCGGGATGTATTGCCACCGCAAGCTGCCGGAGGTTGGCCTCAAGCAAGACGACGAATGTATGAGGACGAGTATGCGTATCGTGAGGGCGATTACTATGATGACGGTGGATACGAGAGGCCTCCGAGATACGGTGGTAGGGATCGCGATGATTACGCATATGATGACTATGACTATCGTCCACGCGTTTCACAAGGCAGGGAAGATAGCCGTGAAAGAGATTATGATAACGGAAGGCACAGTTATGATTCTGATTACGACAGAGGTGGTAGTAGGCGAGATGGCGGTTGGCGAAGACGTGACTCGCGTGATAGAAAACGGGACCTGAGTCCTTACAAAAGGCATGAGCGGTCCCGGTCTAGATCTAGGACTCCGAGAAGTCGGAGCCGTGGGAGAAGTTATAGAGAAGACAGCTATGATGATGATTGGTATGACAGGTCAGATAGAAGAAGAGATCGTGACAAAAAAACGTCATCATGAATATTATTCAGCGGTGCGTGTTAAATTTTAAATTTAATAGAGTAAAATGCCATTTTCGTCCCCAAGGTTTTGCAACTTTTGCTATTTTCGTTCAAAGGTTTGTTTTTCCGCATGTGGATCTAAACGGTTTGAAATCTTGCCATTTTCATCCGGCTTGTTAACTCCATCCATTTTTCTCTGTTAAGTCAGGGGTATTTCTGTCTTTTTTGTTATCTTAAAGGGCAATTCGGTCTTTTTCACTTTATGCACAAGCATTTAGCATAGTGTACAAGTATTCACTTAAAGGGCAGTTCGATCTTTTTCACTTTATGTACGAAAAAGACCCCTGACGTAATGAAGAAAAATGGTTAACCAGCCGATGAAAATAGCTAGATTTTAAACCTTTTGGATCCAGATGCGTAAAAACAAACATTTGGACCTAAGTCGCAAAACTGGCCAAACCTCAGGGACGAAAATGGCATTTTACTCAATTTAATAACTCAAAGATGTTAAGTTTTAGTTCGATGACTGTTAATTATCGTTTTTGACATATTGTAGACTCCATCTGCTACTGTTGTTGTGAAGGGTTTATCCCAAAATACCACCGAAGAAGATCTGCATCAAATTCTTGTACTTTTCCCATTCATCTTTTTACAATTTTTTTATATTATTTAGTTTCTTATGTCATTATTAACTATAGGCTGAAATTCAGATTTGATTGAACCAAAAACAAACAAGATAGATAATCCAATTCGAGAAGGATTAGGTCTCCAAATACAAGGTTTAAGAACCCTATTTTTTATAAAATAAACACCGACCCCCCTCAAACAAAAATAAAAGATATAAATATAAACATAAATTGCAATAACTACTCCCTAAACTTCAGCTATCCAATTACCCACTAACCTACACTTCCGATAACTTCTTTTTGACCCAAATAATTCCCTAAATCTTCTGACCCAATACAAGATTCCACCTGATTTGGGCCTGGGCTGCTAGCTGGGTTCGTATCAATACTTCCGGCCCGAAAATCGACTTGTCCTCAAGTCGAAAGCAGGGAAAACATTTTGCCAAGCAATCATCCATTCAATTGTAGGCTGACCTGCTTCGATGACCCATCCAGAAGCGAAAACAGATTGTAAAGGCCTTGCAATTTCCTTGTCTTTTGCAACTTGACCCCACCTAGATGACCATTTGATATCACGTATGATTCCAACGATTTCCTCATCATCATATGTGCCCCCTTCAATTACAGTTAGTTGTTTAGAGTCGGTATTCTTTTCCTCCTCCACCGATTCCAACGGTTTGCTTGTTGGGGATTGCCCGTGCTTCTTAGAAGCAGAAATGTGAGGATGGAGTTTAGAGGTGGTTTGTGATGGCTGAGGTATGGCTGGTGATTTGGGTTCATCGGAATTAGTTTCCAAAATCTGATGGTGACCTTTCTGGTTATCAGAGTTGATCATCTCATCTCTTTTGTCGGCCATGAAATTGTCCCCTGCCACCGTGTTCTTCCGATCCTCATCTGATTCTTCACAATAACTGCCATCCCTGATCATTTGAGTCTTGATTTCTGCAATATCATCCTTCATGGTTGCTAAGATGGTGTCTAATCGAGCCACAATGGCTGATAACTGGTAGAGATAACCGAATTCCGGGTTGTAAGTGCCATTCGACTTCCCGGCAATGGAACCAAATGATAGAATCTGAAATTCAGATTTGATTGAACCAAGAACAAACAAGATAGATAATCCAATTCGAGAAGGATTAGGTCTCCAAATACAAGGTTTAAGAACCCTATTTTTTATAAAATAAACACCGACCCCCCTCAAACAAAAATAAAAGATATAAATATAAACATAAATTGCAATAACTACCCCCTAAACTTCAGCTATCCAATTACCCACTAACCTACACTTCCGATAACTTCTTTTTGACCCAAATAATTCCCTAAATCTTCTAACCCAATACAAGATTCCACCTGATTTGGGCCTGGGCTGCTAGCTGGGTTTGTATCAGGTTTATCCCAAAATACCACCGAAGAAGATCTGCATCAAATTCTTGTACTTTTCCCATTCATCTTTTTACAATTTTTTTTATATTATATAGTTTCTTATGTCATTATTAACTATAGGCTGAATGGGGACCACTTCGTCATGTCCGTGTTATTAAGGAGCGAACTTCTGGTGTTTCCGGTGGATTTGCATTTATAGATTTCCCTACGACGGTATTGCTTACGTTTCCTTCTCGTTTTCTTTTGTATTTTGGAATGCAAGCATTGTGTATAAAATTTATGAATGTATTGCTGCAAATCAGGGGTCTGCACGCTCGATGATGGATAAAGTCGGAGATAAGGGCCTTCTTGTTGATGGTAGGAAGCTATTCTTTGAGTATAGGTACGCTGTTATTTGATATATGTTATGAGTTTTATAATGGAACATTTAATCTAGTAGTGTCATAGTTTTTTAACTTACGCTTTTCTTACAACAGTAAGCCAGCTGGAGCAGCTGGTGGACCTTTTTTCGGGTCAGACGGTTCATCGAGGGCGGGTCATATGAACCACCGAAGCACAATGCTTCTTTCGGATTGGATGTGCACGATATGTGGCTGCGTTAATTTCGCGAGGAGGACATCATGTTTTCAGGTGGTCATTTACTCTTTCATATGTTAACGTATGCTTCATTATTAATTTAAGATGGCTAGTAGTTTAGTACTAATTCTATCTTTTTTTGACTG
Organism: Scalesia atractyloides; assembly: GCA_947069175.1. Lineage (NCBI taxonomy): Eukaryota > Viridiplantae > Streptophyta > Magnoliopsida > Asterales > Asteraceae > Scalesia > Scalesia atractyloides. Next base: position 88,661,754 of record CAMTDV010000028.1, on the reverse strand, counting down.
TTTTGAATTAGTGTAACGAACCTAGGACCGATGATGCTCCTCTTGCTGACATGGCATCATCAAATCATACTTCATTTGGTAAGAAAGGAGAGATGGGCCCCACTCACGTTTTGGTAGTAAGAGGATTAGATGAAAATGCTGACGAGGAAATGATTCGCTATGAGTTCTCTAAACATGCTCCAATTAAGGTACAAATGGTTGTTAATTTAATAGTTTAATTTATAATAAGTTCTGTTGTTTGCTAATAATGTATTTACAGGATCTTCGACTTGTACGAGACAAGTTTACTCATGTTTCAAGGGGATTTGCCTTCGTACATTTCCATTCTGTAAGTTTATATATCGTAATACCGATAGCTAATGCCCCTTCTGTCCTGTTTAAGAAAATTATTAATAAAAGCATCTCTTTTAGGTTGATGATGCCACTAAAGCTCTTGAGGCGACAAACGGACTACACTTGAAAAAAATGGCCAAGTTTTGCGAGTAGCGTATGCGAAAAGCATCCTCGGGCCAGGTTCCGGTGCATCTACTTCTCATTCTAGCAGCCTTGCTGCTGCAGCAATAGAGGCTGCAGCATTTTCTCAGCAGGTATTATTCTAAATATAAGACTAGTTTTCTCAGCAGTATTATTCTAAATATAAAACTAGTTTTCTCAGCAGGTATTATTCTAAAATATAAGACTAATATGTTTCAGAGTAAAATGCCGTTTTTGTCCCTGAGGTTGGCCGGTTTTGCAACTTTCGTCCAAAGGTTTGTTTTTCTTCATCTGGGATCCAAAAGGCCTATAAATCTTGCCATTTTCATCCGGCTCGTTAACTCCATCTTTTATCTCTGTTAAATGAGGGGTATTTTTCGTCTTTTTAGACGAAAGTACCCCTGACTTAATGCTAAAAATGGATGGAGTTAACGAGTCGGATAAAATGGCAAGATTGCAAACCTTTTGGATCCCAGATAGGGAAAAACAAACCTTTGGACGAAAGTCGAAAACTGGCCAAACCTTAGGGACAAAAATCGCATTTTACTCTATATTTATATATTTGTTAGTAATGTTCATGTTTTTTTTCATGTAGTATGATGCTGCTGGATGGGCCCCAAAAGAGTATAATCCAGATGACAAACAATCTAACGGAGATCAAAAGGACGCTTCGGCCCCGCAATCTGGGTTCGTTTGGGATGAAGCGTCTAGCTATTACTACGATGCGGCTTCGGGTTTCTATTACGATGGAAATACAGGTCCATAACTCCTTCTATATGTTTACTATTAGTGCAAATAATATTACAATATCGACACATTGTTTAACATGTGTAATTTGTTATAGGTCTGTACTATGATGGGAATAATGGAATTTGGTATTCTTACGATCACCAAACTCAACAATACGTCCCTTGTAATGATCAAAATGATAAAGCATCTGGAAAAGAAGGCGAACCTGCCAAGTCATCTGACGGTTCTAATACCAGAAAAGTAGTTATATCCGCACCAGCCGCCACAATAACATCAAACAATAAGGCCACTTCGTTACCAGATGCTGTCCAGGCCGCCGCCGCTGCCGCCATAGCTGCAGAGAAGAAAGAGAAAGAAAAAATGAAAGAAATACGACTCGCTTCAAAAAGCAGTATTTTGGCAAACAAGAAAAAAATGAGTAATGTTTTGTCCATGTGGAAGCAAAGGAGTCACGAAAGTCAATCACCACGTGTAGCTCTTGACGGCAATCCGCCATCTGGCATAATCGAAGAAAAATCGTCATCAACAAAGGGCAAAATAGTAATGGACAACTCATCCCCACCGGTTTCTGTGAACGCTTCTGCTAGCTTAGATGCACAGGAGATCCCCAAACCTGCAGGTAGCATATCTGGAGGGACGTTAGGAGGTGTAATAAGGGGGTCCACATATGTGACATCATCATCGTCATCATCGACGGTAACAGAAGCGCAAAATTCTGCGGTCCCGTTTAGGACCGATGCATCTGCTTTAGGCTCTTACGCATCACCAGCACCTACAGTGAGTGGTAAAAGACGATTTTCCGAGTTGCCTGTACAGTCAGCAGTTAAAGAACAAGCTCATACTACTTATCGGGATCGGGCTGCTGAAAGGAGGAGCTTGTATGGTTCATCTTTCGGGGATGATTTATCTGATCTCGGAGCAGATCCAAGTAAGCACCTCTCATCTGTTTTCCCTTTCTATAGAAAATAAAATAAAGAGTAAAAATGCCATTTCGTCCCTGAGATTTGACCAGTTTTGCGACTTATCGTCCAAAGGTTTGTTTTTTCGCATCCGAATCCAAAAGGTTTGAAATCTTGCCATTTTCATTCAACTTGTTAACTCCATCCATTTTTTATCGTTAAGTTAGGGGTATTTTCGTCTTTTTAGACATTTTTTCTGTGAAGATTAAAGGGTTTGGGTGGGGAGAAAGTCAATAGAGGTGAGTCTTTAAAATAAAAATGTCTAAAAAATAGATGGAGTTAACGAGTCGGATGAAGATGGCAAGATTTTAAACCCTTTGGATCTGGATGCGGAAAAACAAACCTTTAGACGAAAGTCACAAAATTGGCCAAACCTCAGGGACGAAAATGACTTTTTACTCAAAAATAGAAAAAACGGAGATGTAAAAGTAAACAACCAAAAGTCTTCATGGGCCGTTGACCATTCACTATTTCGTTATTGTTATCATTCATGTATTGACTTTGTGCGGAAATCGTTTGTTTTTTTTAAATGTTCGAACTGGTAAGATCGAGATCCGACTTTGAAAAGGGGTGGAATGGATTCGATGCCGTTTCCACCTGGCGTTGGAGGACGAGGTGGTAGTGTAGACGGTATCAGCAGTGTTCAGAGCTACGACGTAATTACAGCTGAGAAGGCTATCGACGAGACTAATGTCGGTAACAGAATGCTTCGCAACATGGGTTGGCAAGAAGGCTTGGTAATTTTTTTGTACTTTTTTTTGTTAAGTTAGTTGAATCTTGAAAAAGGTGGAGCAGGTGGCAGAATATACGTAAATCAAATGTTAACAGTTGAATCTGACATAGGACGGGGGTTTGGTTTTGTTTTGTTGTTGCGTTTTGATGAACAGGGGTTGGGAAAGGATGGGAGTGGGATGGTGGAGCCGGTGCAAGCGCAGGTGACGGAAAAGAGAGCGGGACTCGGGAGTCAACCGAAGAAGTTGGACCCGAGCCTTGAGGTGCAAGCGGGTGATAGCTACCGAACGTTGATTCAGAAGAAAGCTCTTGCTAGATTCAGAGAAATGTCATGAATGATAATGATAATAATAATAATAATAATTATTATTATTATTATAGGTTGGTTTAGATTTGGTACATTAGTAGTGTTGGCTATTTCAGCCATGCATGAAAAAAGAGTAAATTGCACAAAACATCCTTTATGTTTTCTCAAACTTGCAGGTTCCAGCCTTAATGTTTAAAAGTTGCTAAAAACAGCCTTTAAGTTTATTTTTGTTGCGGGTTCAATCCTTTACAGCTAACCATGTTATTTTTTTCAGTTAAGTTCCCTCACATGCATAACATGTGAGGGTATATTCGTCATTTTGGTTGATCATGTGAGGGAACTTAACTGAAGAAAATAACGTAGTTAGCTGTAAAGGATTGAACCTGCAACAAAAATAAACTTAAAGGTTGTTTTTAGCAACTTTTAAACATTAAGGCTGAAACCTGCAAGTTTGAGGAAACATAAAGGATGTTTTGTGCAATTTACTCATGAAAAAATGGTTACGTTTGTTATGTTGCACAGCTGATGAGTGCTGGTCTTTTGGTTTGTGGATTTAGGTGGTGGTTGAATTTGTGAATGTTTGGACCAAATGTGTTTTATTTATTCCAAAATGATCTACAAGCTGAATTCTCTTTATAGTCACAACAAACATGTATACCAACTCAACCTTTGCTTCTTTGGAGGAGCTGAAAATAGCCATCATCTGATCTGTGTCAAGTAGACAAGTATCAACAACAAACTTCATTTATATGATGATATTACCTCTTATCAAGGTTTTAAAAACCAGCTTTTTTACCGTACCAGGTTGAGCTTAGAAACAGTTAAAGTTGGTGTTAAAATGTAATTTCATAAAAATACTACCTTACCTTGAAAAAATAATCTAAAACTATATTATTCCAAAATCAAAAATAATTTTCCAACAAAGTCTATGATAGGTTTATGTCATTGAAATGTTGAATATGTAAAGTTCACAATCTCTTAAAAGATGTCGTCATCCTCATCATCAACAAGAACATAACTATTTTTGTTACAATATAAAATAAGAAGTTTTAGTACTTACAATGGGGAATTTAAAACTCAAATTTTTGGAGTTCAAAACTAGAGATGGGCATAAAAACCGGTTCCGAACCCGAACCGGTAGAACCGAACCGGAACCGGTTCCAGTTCCTACCCGACATTAGTAGAACCGGTTCCGGGTTCAAAATACCCGTTGGTTCCAACCCGGTTCCACAATTTTACCATTTGAATCGGGTAGTAACCGGTTCCTACCCGTACCCGGTTCCTACCCGTACCCGGTTCCTACCGTTATAATGTTACCGTTGGAACCGGTTATAGCCGTTAAAATGTTACCGTTGGAACCGGTTCCTGACCGTTGGAACCGGTTCTATATATATTGTTTAGAAATCTATTGTTTAGCACACAATTTCTCATATCTATTCTTCTTGTTACATTTCTTTCTTGTTCTTTTTCACATTCTAATCAACAAATGGCCTCAAAGAGTTCCAAAAACGCAAATTCCCAATCCGTTAACAATGTTCCTCAAGATCAATCGGTTCCATATGTGGTTGGAACATTGTCTCATAATCGCAGTAAGGAAGTTTGGAGCAATTGGGAGTTGGTCGAGATGAGTGACGGCTCGCAAAAAGCTCAATGTAAACATTGTGGATCGTTATTAGCCAAGGAATCAAACTCAACGTTAACGAAGCATATTAATAAGTATTGCAAAGTTTTAAAGGAAATGACATCCTGTCAAGTTCCACTATCCAAAGATGGTACCATTTTTCGTTATGAGCAAAAATTAGCTCGCGATCGGATGGCGAAGTTGGTGATACAAAAAGCGTTGCCGTTTGGACACTTCGACGACCCCGATCTTACAAATCTTATTCGGGAGACGCTACAACCTCGCTATAAACATGTAAGTCGTCGCACTTTAAAACGTCTTTGTTTAAGTTTATGGGAAAATGCAAAAAAAGATTTAATTGTTTTTTTTAAGAATTTAAAAACTAGTGTAAACCTAACTAGTGATGTGTGGTCGGCTCCACATGGTTTACCGGAATCGTACATGTGTGTCACCGCTCATTGGGTTGATCCCGATACATGGCAAATATGAAGCGTACGATTGCGTTTGACGAGTTTCCTTCTCCTCATACGGGAGAAAATATTTATAAAATTATAAATGACACAATAATTAAATATGGTTTAGAAGATAAAAATTTTTTCAATATCCTTTGATAACGCTTCAAACAACACAACGGCGATTGAAAAATTAAAGTTCAAGTACAAACCAATACTTGATGGTGTTTTTTTTCACACACGATGTGTTGCACATATTATTAACTTAGTAGTGCAAACCGGTTTAAAAGATCAATTTGTATCGGATTTTATTATAGCATTTAGAGCTATGCTCCAAGATGTTTTCAAAAGTGGAAAAGAAAGATATCAAGAATATAAAAAACTTTGTAAAGATGTCAACCAAAAAATTATTGGACCGAATTGGGATATACCGACTCGTTGGAATTCAACTTGTCATATGTTTGAAATGGCTATAAAGCAAATGGGCACTTTAAAATCTTTTCATACAACTTTAAGTGATGAGTACCTTGTCGTCCCCTTTCCCGACACGGCTTGGGAAAATATTAATAACCTAAGTACTTTTTTACAAGTTTTTAAAACTACAACGACTTTGATTTCCGGTGTTTATTATCCTACTAGTTCTAAAGTTGTGGACCAATTGTATTTGATAACAACTAATTTTAAAGAGTTTGAAAATTCTAGTGACATGTTAAGGAATATGACGAGACCAATGATTCAAAAATTTTAAAAATATTTTTTAGAATTACCACCCGTTTTTCTATGTGCCGCTCCTTTAAATCCAGCTTTAAACGTACCGGGTGTTGAAGCTTTAATTGATGAAATTTATGACAAGTTGGATATGCATGAGGAGGATCTAACTTTAAAAGCAAAAACAAAAAAATATTCAATGAGTGTAGGCCAAACTTTATGATCATTATTTAAAAAAATATGGTGAAAAAAATCATACAAATTTGTTTGAGTCTCGGTCCACGGCCTCTAACGATGAAACAAGCGGGGATCCACTTATAACCATGTTGAATGTCGTTAGAGATGAGACCGCTAGACAACAAAGGGGTAGTGAACAAACAAGTGAACTTGGGAGACATAAAAAAAATCAGTATTCGCTTACTATGACCACCGATGAGTATAGGAAATTTGATGTTTTGGCATGGTGGAAATCGAAAGAATCCGAATACCCGATTCTAGCCACCATGGCTCGTGATATACTAACGGTCCAAGCTTCCACGGTAGCTTCGGAAAGTGTGTTTTCTCTTAGTGGCAGGGTTTTGTCAATTAGAAGAACAAGACTAACTCCGGAATCGCTAGAGATGGCAATATGCTTAAAGGACCATTTGGATGCCATTGATCGTGTTCAACATAAAACTAGTCTAGAAGATGAAGTTGAGTTAGAGCATAAAATTGTTGACGAAGAGGAGGACGAAGAAGTGGAGACTAACGATTCGGACGACGATTGTACCGAGGTACCCGCACCTAAGAGAAACTCATCGGAAAGTGTTGCACCTGCCACTAGTAAACGATCAAAGAAATAAAATCTTACTAGAACCGGTTCTGAGTAATTTTTTATTTTTTTTTGTAACCGGTTAATTTTTTTTATATATTGTAACCGATTAATTTGTTTTTTAATTTTAACCGATTATTGTTACTATTTTTATTTATCAATGTAACTAATAATAAAAATCAAACATAACAAACACAATAGAAAGAAACATTACACAAACTTTATTAAAACACCAACGATAACTTTTATCAGGAACCGGTAAGTAGGAAGGGGTTTATTTACAAAAAAAAAACGATTTTTTAATCAGGAACGGTTCCAACGGTAACATTTTATCAGGAACCGGTTCTGAACAGTAAAAGTCAGGTTTTTACTGTCTGGAACCGGTTCTGAACAGTAAAAGTCAGGTTTTTACTGTCAGGAACCGGTTCTGAACACTATCAGGAACCGGTTCCGCACCATACCCGGTTCCACACCATACCCGGTTCCATAATACCCGTACCCGGTTCTACACGGTTCCATATTCTTGGGTGTGAACCCGGGTAGGAACCGGACCCGGTTCCACACCATACCCGGTTCCAATGACATCCAAGCAGAACCGGTTCCGGGTTGGAACCGGTTCCGGGTAATAATAAAACCCGATTATGCCCATCTCTATTCAAAACTCAAAATTGATCCAATTCATGGGTATGCATTGGTAATATTTAATTTTCCGGCACTACAAAAACTAAACCGGTACTGTAATTAGACTGGGCTCTATTGTACCGGTGATGTTTTCCTTAGCCGATTCAACCAGTAATACCGACGGATTTTAAAGCATTACATGTTATCTTCTAAGCGAGCTTGAGTTTGTGTAAGTTGAGTTCAGCTTGTTTATTATTTAGTTAAATGAGTAAACTGCTATTTTGGTCCTGTGGTTTGATCAACTTTGTTGTTTTAGTTAGCTTATTATTTGGTTGATTGAGTAAACAACAACCACATAGACCAAAGCGAGAGTTTAGTTAACTTTATCATATAACATCAATACTTCTAATAACAATATAACATTAAGGCCTGTCAAAGGACTTGTAGTCTACCGCTATCAAGCTATGTAGTAATTAGTAAAAATGTTTATATCAAAATGGTTGAGAGTCGTAATCTTATAGTGAACATTGATGTTATGCATATATTTCGAGCGTGTGTGAGTTGCCGAAAATTGATGCCAAGATATCCCACTCCATAGCAGGGGCGGACCTACCCTATACGAAGGGGTAGCCTCCGCTACCTCTTGGCGCTTTGGCGATAGTGTAAATTTTGGAAAAAGTTGACTTTTTTTATAAAATGTTACCGTTTTTTATACCCCTACGAATATTTTCTAGATCCGCCACTGCTCCATAGCTAAGGAAAGTGCGTTTTGATATGCATGCATCACGATGACATCATGGCTTTCTGCTTTAAAAACAACCACAAATGATATTCAAGAATAAGATTCTATCCGTTAAAACCGTTATCTAATTCTCCACTTATTTCCAGCTATCATTTCCTTTCAAAAGTTTCTTTTTTATTTCAACTGAGGCAACCAAACAAATGTTCAATAAGCATCTTTAAATAATAAAAAGGAAACAATAACAAATTTTGATACAACTTTAACCAACTTACATAAAAATATGCTACAATTAAATTTAAAATAACCAACATATAATAGTTAGAGACCATTCTTGTCTTCTTTTATTCATGTCTTTTAATGAAGAAAAAATTCCCAATAAATGCGCGGTTAACCGGTTATTCTTCGACTTGCACCCCTGTATCATATACAGCCCCCTTCTTCCAGTTTTCAGGTATTTCATTAACTGGAACAGCCCATTTTTCATCTCCGTCTTCGTCACTAAATAAAATTCTTAGCGACAATGGTCCACTAGGCGGTGATGTTGTTGTAAACACCGACCCGTAGCTTCTGTCTAGTAACTTGCAATTGAAATTATTGGTCTGCATATAAAAAATAGCATACAACATTAAAATACAATAACAACAAGGCATCTTGACCGATATATGTTCGCGCACACGCTGACACTAGTAAACTTACCTCACATAATTGCACTGCAGTGATATCTTTTTGGCCTTGTTGATACCATATGACAAAAGCTAGATAATATGGATAATCACTGCTCTCATCAATCATTATTGTGATGTTACTCTTTGGGTAGCTGCATGAAACTCTGTGGAAGGGATGGTGGAAATTAATTATTAAATTTCTAAACTTCATAATATATTTAAATAATATATATTAGGATCGTGAGAGAATCACTTGGGTAATTGAGAACTGTGAGAACCATTCTTTACCACTCATTTTTTCAAAGCAATTTTTTTTAATTATACACATATGTACACACGTGTGTAAAAATTGAAAATTAAGTATCATGTATATATGTTTGATAATGTACACATACGTACAATTAAAAATTGACAATGTACATGTATGTACAACTAAAAAAAAGCTGGAAGGATGCCGTTAACAAAGAATAAATAATTTATTTTTTGCTTAGATAAAATGAGTAGTCCAGAATGGTTCTTACGGTTCTCAATTACCATGTACACACACATTATTGTAAATGAATCTTACCTCCTATATTCAATATCCACAATTCCTTGTGATAGTAGAGATGAAGCTGCATATGAATTCTGAGCCATTTTCCGGAACGCTTTCTGGCTCATAATGAAATCAGTGCGGTCGCTGGATCCTTGGTCCGTTATAACAACTGTCACTCCTTCATCTGAGCAATCTTTAACGTTCGTACACTTAACTTGATAGCATGCACCGCAGCCTACACCATCGCGATAAAGATCAGATGCCGCTGCGACATCTCCTAGTTAATCATTGCTCCAAATGAACCATATCCACATCTCCCAGCTGCTACATGATAAAAAAATATGAAAAAATATATAATTAGCAGAAGTTATTATAAGTTATAACGATATATAGTATACGTATGCAGGATTAGGTTCATTTGTGAACAACCCCCTTGATAGTGAACTGTGTGAACTAATTCTAGCCCTTGATTATTAATACACGTGTGTAAATCAATGGCCAGGATTTGATGATAAAATACACTAGTGTATTTTACGATTTGATGAGAAATCCTAGCCATACACGTGTGTAAATCAATGGTCAGGATTTGTTTACTCGGTTCGCAAGTACACTAGTGTTCACTCTGGAATCCCACCCTACGTATGCATGTGTATATATGTATTTGTTCTCACTTTCTGATCCTTTTTCCTCAGAATTCGGGTAGTATCCTGCCCGCGAATGGATGAAAGTGCCACCAGAAGTAGTGTCACATTGTGTTTGAGTTAGCACAGAAAAGATTAATGCAGAAACTATGAACACAACATGTAGTGACAATGTCATTTGATAAATGGAAGATGATTTTGCAAGAGAGAAACAATATTGATTGAAGTTTGTTATAATATTATTGTATGGATGCCATATTAACAAGAGGCTGAAGGTATTTATAGTGAACAAAAAGAATGTGTAGTTTGTAGAATTTTCTATGGCTTTGACATTTTGTGTTGAATGAAGAAATTTGATTATGTCTGTTCCTCATCAACCTGCTTACATAAGGAAGCTACATGGCAACCCTTTGATGAGTTTTCTTGAATATTCTACTATTTTACTTTTTAAATGAGGTCCAACTGATGACAATGAAGATGATATGAAGGGACCTCTTTGTGTTTTCATTTCAGTCATATAGAGTGGTGGTTGCTTTCAATTTTATGTTTGTCATTTACATGACTACATTATTGTGTATTGGGGGAATATAATGTCACGACTGTAATTGGAATTATAACGAACATCAATACAAGTTAGAAGGTGTGGAATACAAGCTGTGCGGAACCATTAAATTTTCATTTTTTCCTATATATATGGTACAATTTTTTTGATGCTCGGATTTATAACAACCCGGCGTCATAATTTTCAGATCATGTCAAGTCACATAATAGGCAATACCATAATAAAAGGACACTGTCATTCGAAAAAAAACGCATAATCATCATCATCATCATAATAATAATAAGTCATAATAATATTAATAATAGGAAGACATTTGAAATACAAAACAAATTACATTTTATAGCTCTTCCTTATGAGTTTTCATATTTTGGAAACGATCCACAACATAGTCAGCCGCAACTTTCGATAAAAACTCCTTTTCAATATAACAATTGAGCTTATTTAATTAACTGTAATTTTTTTATTTGGTAAAACATTTATATTTAGTAAAACTTACATATAGCTTTTATCAGAAAACCTATGGGCAATGGGGTTAAATTTCTCTTTCATTAAACCAAAATGGGGTCGATCGTAAAAATAGACTTTGGGGGGGGGTCGAAATTTTGGTGTTATACGCTCTACTTGAAATGCAAAAAATATGGTGTCGGCTAACATCAACACCTATAGTGTAGCTCCGCCGACGAGTAGAAACTTATTCAAGACTATTCTGATTTCTGGCACATAGAAAGGGGCATCGCCAAAGTGTAAAACCTACAGTGTGCGCTTTCAAAGTGACATGTACATGATTCAAAGAGATATCCATGGCTATTCCAAACTGTAAATCTATGGTTTGCACTTAAAACTTGATTTTAATATGTTAGGCATATGTAGCATTCATGTTTTTCACATCAACTATCAAGAACTCATAATCTTTAAACCGTTACACGCTTTTGACTTTGACTAGCTAGAACAAGGATGTTTTTCTGTGTGTAGACAAAGAAAGAGAGTTGGCAATGGATTTGAAGCCACAAAATAGTAAAATTTGAAAACAAAAAAAGGTTGCTTGGAATAGAAGTAAAAAAGATAAACAGTGATGCCCAGTTAGGTGGTTTAGCACTATAATTTGATACATTCAATACAAGAATATATCACCATGGTCATGTTCCCACTCAGCCACTTGTACTCGTAATCACTACAGGCCCCATATAGCTCAAGATGATTATATATCTTTTTGTTCAAAGTAACCACAGCTTAATTCAACTGCAAGAAAAATAATATAACCATTGGATACGTTTTCTCGATTTTAAAACAAGACCAACTGTTCCTGTGAGAATTTTGTTCTGCGATTATGTTTTACGTTACGATTTATTCAAAGTGTGTAATGTAAACACATGATTCATATGAGAATATCTTGTCTTGAAACTAGTCTTTGTTGAAAATTTCCTTTTATATGTCACACCCCGATCCGCAGCGGAAATGGTAGTCGGGGCATAATTGGGTTTTCATCAAAGCTCATGACATTTACTATAAAGTTTCATATTTATTATTTCTCTTTAAAGAAGAAGTTACAATAAACATACAAACACAACATGTTCAAATACATTTTCATTCAAATTTCAAACTAAAGTACAATTACAAAGGAAAACAAAACTAAATGTCCATTCCAAAGCATTAACTTGTTTATTCTTCTAGGCCATCCTACGTGTATCTTTTCTCAACTGGATCACCTGTATCATGTGTAAAAATAGGGTTTTTGGGTCAGCAAAAGTTGGCGAGTGAATCTTATTTAAATATTTAAAAAGATTAGTTATGTTGGTTATTTGAATAAAATTGTGCATAACCAAATATGAATAAACGTAATTGTAAATTTAATCACAAAACACATAATATCAATTAATGCACAAGCACACACACCAAATGATGAACAATGAGATCAAGGCTCAATCAAACGGAGCCGATCAAATGAGGCACCTGATGCTCAACTCGTCTCCCACGAGGAACTGATGGGCCTAATGAATGATTTGCACACAACTTGACAAGAATGTAAACACGTATCACAACAAACAATATTTACCTCATAAGTTTAGGTCATATAATGGTAATAGCACAAGTTTGAATAAACGAAATAATTAAAGCGACACATGATACACCCCAAAACATGAATAAAAAGGGGAATTTGTAAGGATTCACTCACAGTGGGTGCGTTCCTTGATGACGATGAATGCGCACGAATATTATGATTCAACCGACGAGGGAAAACTAACCTAAATAATAACGAAATGATTCGGTAAATAAATAAACTTTATTTGAGATTAATATTTTTAATTAGTGCTCTTAATGGGATTGTTAGATTTATTTTTGTGTGTTTAAGGAAATTTTCTAACTTTAAAAATCTTATTTTTAAGTATTTTTAATTAATTTTCCAATTAAATAAATAAATTAAAAAAAAGGTTGACTTTTTGATCGTTGACCAGTCGGACTGTGTTTATTCTATGCGCTGAGTGAGGTTCGAACTCGTGACCTCTCGTATACGTGCACGCAGCTCTACCAACTGAGCTGCGTGTCTAACCCGAAATATTTCTGATTTTAATTATATTTATATACTTACTGGTTTAAATCTGGAATTTAATTAATTAAAAAGGTTTATACTGGCTTGACCCGGACGCGTACCGCGTGTCTCGAACCCGAGACCTTGGCTGTAACTTGCACCCAGCCCGACCAACTGGGCTGGGTGTCTAACCCGTATTATATAGTTCTTGTATTATATTTAACAACATACTGTGGGACAATCTGTTTTGGTTTAAAAAAAATGGATTTTATTTCAGCAGAACGGACATGTTCAAGACTTGAACCCGGCATCATGTATGTAAAATGCACACAGTCCACCGCTGGACTGTGTGTCTAACCCATTTAAATCACTGATTTTAATTCTATTTATAAACGACTCGCTGTTCATCTTCTTCATTAACTCAGAACCGAAAAACAGATTTGTTAAACATTTTGATTTTACTGATCTTCTGTTTTAGATTAAACAAATGAATCGAATAGAACTGACAGAAAGGATTAAGAATTCATACCGAAAGCAATCGAGACCCAGGTGATAAACTCCGACGAAAGTTTTCCGGCGATTTAGCGAATTTCTCCGACAGACCAACACAGAGCAAGACTCCACAGGGATTTTTAGGTGATTGAGTGAGTGTGCGCGCAGGGATGAGTGGGTTTGATAGGTATTTATAGGGTGATCAGTAATCAATTGTTGATTTCGGTTTCGAGTTGGAAGTTTTCATTCAAAACGGTTATGGGCGAGTTGTCTGCGAATCGTGATTTAGCTTGATTTGCGTTTAGATTCACGATTAGGAACGTATTCATCAGTCAATTGCAGAGAAAAGGAAATCTTGATGATTTCCGGATTGTTTGCGTGCCGTTACAGGGCGGCATTCTTTGAATCCGAATTCAAAGAGATAATATGATTTAAAAGTTTTGTTGGTTTGGTTATTTCATATGTTCTGTGAGTGGTGTAACGGTGTGTTGTGTGTTTGGTTAGGGGTGAGACCCGGGTTCGATTCCCGCGGTCTACCCTTTCTATATATATACTTTTTTGTTTTTATTTATTTTGTATAACTGTTATATATATATATATATATATATATTTATTATTATTATCTTTATTTATATTATTAGTATAACGAATCTCTGAAATGATTAACGTACATTTGTAACGAAAGGACCATAATATAAACTTGATAAAAAAAAATGGTGCGGGTTTTCGAACCCGTTTTTCGACAAATGTTACATTATAGAGTAGAATTAGTTAATAAAATAGAATTTTTTTAATTAGGGTGGTGAGGACAATTAAAGTCTACTTAACAACATCAAGTGTATCTTGGAAACCATCATTAACTGTTGGCCCTACCTGGCCTACTATCAGGGGCGGACCTACCTTAGGCACTACCCTTGGCGCTCCGGCTGTAGTGTAACTTTTGGAAAAATTTGACGTTTTTTCGATTTCATTACCCTTTTTTTATAAAACGTTACCCCTACGAAAATTTTCTAGATCCGCCACTGCCTACTATGTGTGTGTTTAATGTTAAAAGTATGTGTAAACAAAATCTATATGTCTACAATCATATTTAGATTTTTAAGGATTAAGAATACTAAGGTAAATTTTCTACAAGTTGTTGTTCATGGGCCATGAAAACTGAATTTTAATATATTATCTTTAATACTTGCAGCAAGCAGCCTGCCTTGTTTGATTTTGTTTTCTTGAAAGCAAAAAGGATAAGACTGATGAGGTATATTTAGCCACCAAAGACTCCTAAAATTATATTTGCATGTGAATCTTATGCAGCCTAAAATATATAAGGTTAAATATCATAAGATATAAAGTGGTCAGTAACAATAATGATATAGAAGATGTTGCAATGAAAGGTTTCCTGTGAATCAAGAATCATGCAATACAGAATTGTATATATTAAGTTATGAATATTTCAAGAGTTGAGCGCAATAAATTAATTTTGGCTCTAGTGATAAATTATTGACTGTTTATCTAAAACACATGATACTTAGGGAACAAGCTAAAAACCCATTGAGAGAGCTTCCATATTGCATTTGATATAAGTATTGATCAAGAAAACGTTGCTTAAAAATACTCCTTGAAAAAGAAGGCTAAATAATAGGATTTTAGTTTTGGTTTGCTTTTTAGGGACAAGATTATGAAAATACTAGCTTTTTATAAGAAAAAAAAAAACTTTATACTTATATCATACTGCATATATGTGTATACACTATATATTTCATATACATAGTATATATTGCATATATGTAATATATACTATCTGATATGAAGTTTTTAGATTTCTCACGAATGGGAGTTTTCTCATGATCTCACTGTTCTTCTTTAATTTTATTTTATTAGTGTTCTTTTATTAAAAATAGTTTCATAATTCTAGAATTATTAGGTTTCTCTTATAATAGACAAGTTGACGTTCAAAGTTAACAGAATAGACATACATGTTAAGCCTGGCAAAATAGACAAAGACAAAAAGAGCCAATCAGACAACTTCAAATAGGATCCGGAGGCTAAGACGGCTAGGCTGAGCCTATGCAAAAACTCATGGTGAAGTAGTGAAGTATAAAGCGGTCCACAAAAAAACCAATAAAAAAAACACGTGTAAAACGTAGGCTAAATAGCCGGAAGATGAAAAGGTGTAGGCTAAAAACAGGAGGCTAATTCCTATCCGTCGGCTATTTAGCCAACACTTTTGTCTAATAAGCGAAGGGCATAAAATATGCATGTCTATTTCTGTTAACTTAAAGGTCAACTTGTCTATTCTAGTAATTTTCCCTTACTAGCGTTTCGTTGAGAAATTTAGCTTGGCTTCTTTGTTCACAAATCCGAGTTTTTCTTTGTCATGTGTTGGTGTTTACGCTTATGAGCCCAGGCACCCTCAAGAATGTTATCAACAATTGTGGCGCCTTTTCTTTATCGATTGTTGTGATGTTTCTCGGTTTCTATAATTAAAGTTTCATGATTTAAGAGAATCCACCCTCCAATCAAAATCATTTGCATATCACCAAAAACTCAAGTTTGGATTCAAAGTTAAGACTTTGAGGTTCTCTACAAATTGAAGTATCAACCACTCAGGAAGCTAGATTTGGGCATTTTAGGTTGTAATGATTATATCAACTTTCTTGAACAAGCTTGTAGCTTTCCTAAAAGGGGTTGTGTTTTGCAGCCAATGGATCATGAATTTAGTGACTGGAATATTGATTATTCCATGCACAATCACCTTTTTTACTTTGTGAAAACCTTTGTCTAAATGTGACAAATTTAGCTGCGGATTTAATGACTAGTCAAAACAATTTGTTGATCCTTAGATTCTTTTTATCAGCCTTTTATTTTATTTATTATTATTCTTTTTATTTTTATTTTTAAAAAATTTATATATGAATTAAGAGCGGCAGCCAAAAAACAAAATTAATCTAAGTTTTTATTTGTTATGTTTAAGCTGTTTAATAAACATGTTATGTTTAGAGTGGACCATTTAACCCGTACATATTACATTTTTAACATGTTTAACAAAACAAACCGTGTTCAGATTAACTTGTTTTATTAAGCATGTCGACCTCTCAACCAATTTACTACCTGCGTGATTCGACTCATGAACTATTTTCTAGGGGTGCGAACGAGGGGTTTAACCGAACTTTCAAGTGGTGAAATCGGGATTTTGCCTATAAAATACACTATATTTTTTCAAGGGGTGCGTCCGTCCACCCAAGTCATCACCTAGGTCCGCCCTTATATATGGGTTGTTTGTAAGATAGAGGTGCACATATCCGTTAATTAAAAAAACAAAAAAAAGGAAAGAAAATAAAAACTTGTTTGGTTAATAGTCAAAATGATCAAAACCAGTTTATGTCTAAAATCCTAACCATCAAAATTAGTTTGGTTATTAACTGAACCGGTTAGCGGAGATAGTTGGGGTAGAAACCTTTTTTTTTTGAAATATAATATATTAAAAATCAATTAAGTACTAAATATATAAAATAACTCACTAAAGTTATTTTTTTAGTAAATTCTTTTTTGAGTACTTGTGTTTTAGTGATTTTAACCATCTGAGTCCATCTTTTAATTTTTAACTAGCTGAACACCTGATTTTTCTAATTGTAACTATTTGAGTCCAATTGACTGGCTCCAATCTGTTAGTTTTTAGTGAAAAGAATTAACAAAACATACTTTCATTAGATAAAATAATTAAAAAATAAAGTTCAACACAAAACACTAATTCATTGCACAAAAAAATAGAAATTACGAATACATTTTTGTTTATGTTTAATCTTCGTTGGACCACCGATGCTCTAGTGTTGCATTATGCTTGTCGAGGATGCGTTGTTGTTCTGCTTTAAGAGTTTTAATATGGTGTACCCATTTAATATTTTCATTTCTTAAAGTATTATATAAGTTAAGTATTGTTCAATGCATGCCATAAAATCTATCAGATTTTTTGCATCGAGCTGATTTTAACCCGTTTGATAATTCACCTAAATCAAAGTTTGCCCAAATTTCTAAGTTACGTGTTGTTGTTAGAACCGTCAGTGGCGGATCTAGAAAATATTCGTAGGGGTAACGTTTTATAAAAAAAGGTTAACGAAATCGAAAAAATATAAAAAAGGTCAAATTTTTCCAAAATTTACACTACCGCCGGAGCGCCAAGGGATAGCGGAGGCTACCCCTGCTCCTAAGGTATGTCCACCCCTGACAACCGTTAAGTTATTTGACGAAGATCCAACAGCAACAAAATATTTGGATTGACCGCATCCGGATGCCATTTGACTACTTGAGAGCGTTTTTGAGACTTGAGAGTTTGTGAGCATTTTTTTTAGAGCTAGAGGTGTTGTGATCAAACCAATACCTATTTATAGCATATAGGGTGTGTGTGGTGTGTGGGGGGGGGGGGGGGGGGGGGGCAAAATGGTCCAAAAGAACAGTTATTATGTGCAATTGTGCACCATAATATTCCTGTTATGATAGGTATTTTAATGCTACTTTACTTCTTGGGTGAACAAGCCATAGGTCTTGAAAATAAATACAAACCACAAAGTAAGAATTATTGACTCTAATAAATTTTAAAAACTCATCTTCAGATGAATCAAAATAAAGAATATTATAGAGAGTATAACTGCTAATGCAATCCACTCATATAATATAATCAAATTCCACTTTTGATTACAAACTTATTTCAAATTCAAACTTTACATTGAACTTTCTACATGGACTTCAGGATCAAGCAACTTCTTTACATGAAGTTCCACCTTCTTTCTGAGATCACTGGACGGAAACCGGTCAATAACCTCGGCCCCAAACGAAACAATTAACGCTTTTCTGGAGGTTTTGAGATCAATGCCTCTTGCCTGAAGATAAAACAGTTGGTCCTCTTCCAAATCACATATTGCAGCTCCATGAGAACACTTCACATCATCTGCAATTATCTGTAAATTTGGCTTCACATTGACCGTTGCACGCGGTTCAAGAATTAGGCTCCGTGTTAGTTGCCCTGCATCCGTCTGTTGCGCAAATCTGCCAACATTTAACAATTAAAATGAATTTTATCACTAACAAGTTAGAACCTATGCAGTCAATATTAGTGATATATCGTTTATCGGTCCCCATGTAAAATATCGGTGTCAAATATCAATTAGAATATCGGCACAGATATTATCAGCGATATTTGACCTATATATCACTGAATTGACAGTGTTAAATTTCTATATATATAAATTCTGCATGATATTAAAATCACCGAAACAACCTATATCTCAAATATCGGTCATTGACCGATATCCGATATATTACCGCATTAACTGCATAGGTTAGAACACAAAGATACTAACTACTACTATGTTTGGAGTTATGTATTAAAGAATTACCTGTTGACTTTTATGTTGCCATCAAAAACAGCTTGACCAAGTGAATGAGCCACAATGCACTTGTGAAGTTGTCGCGAAAACCCTCGTGGATGATCCAACACTATTTTGCTATGTAAATCTTGTGTTTGATCGTTACCCGATAAGTGAAACGTTGATAATTCCGTGATTGTGTCTGACCCAACTTGTTGCACGTGGACATTGTGTCGGCTTAATTTTCCACCCGTGCTTACCTCTACTAGCTCATACGAACTCGACTTTTCCTATAAAAATAATACAAAATTAAAAATTTGATATTCGCATTCGATTAACACTAACAACACTTTAGTGCATACTAGTAAGCTAGCGATCAATGCCTAAATGAAAAGAAAGCTTAAGTTGTGTGTATAATGTATATAGATAAAAATGAACCAAGCTCTATGATCCAATTTCAGATTTTCTAAAGGTGAATTGAACGTTGTCAAACCTTAAAACAATTAGGGCCCCTTATATATGGGATCGAAGCTTCAACTTTTTTTTACAGTCGAGCCGCCTGCTAATAAGTAATATCACCATAGTTTCATGTAGGGATGCAAACAAATCGAACTTTCAACGAACAGTTCGTGAACCGTTCGGCGAACTTGTGTCCGTTCGTTTAATATTATGAACAAACACAAACTAGAAATTTCATTCATTTAGTTAAATGAATGAACATGAACAGAGGCCGTGTTTGTGAATGTTCGGTAACGTGTTCGTTAATGTTCGTTTATGTTCGATAGTTCATCGGTGTTTTTAGTTTTTACATTCTATTTAAATACTTCAAAATTCCAACAAATAAATATTTAAGAAGTATCTATGTATTATATATTTTGTTCATGAACGCTTGTTTGTGTTCGTTTGTTTCCATTTGTGTTCATGAACATTAGTTTGTGTTCATGAACGTTCATTTGCGTTCATTGCCTAAAATTAACAAACGGACACAAACAAACACGAACACGTTCACTTCATGAACATAACATCTCATTCGGTAAGTGTTCATGAACAGTTTGTGAACACACATATTTCCTTAACAGTGTTTGATTAGTTAGTTTGCAGTCCAAGTTTCATGAATCATATTTGCAATACCAGAAACACACACATACACATTATAATGCAACTAAAGTAACTAACTACCTGTCTAATGGAAGTCCACTTAATATGAGCAGAGCTCAAAGACTGAGTCTGAATATAAGAATGACTAACTTTAGCTTCTTCCCCAATCACAACTTCCATAACCGAATTTGTCCAATAACTCACATCTCCACCCCCACACATATACTCTTCAACTATCCCCACCTCCCCACCTTTCTCCACCACCACTAAAACCCTCGGGTTCGAAACCGGCAACTTTTTCGATCCCTTATCACCCCCTTCACTAGCAAAGTACCTCAAATGCAAACACCCCTCAACCTTACACCCTTCAGGCACATAAACCACAACCAAATCAGGTGACCCAACTCCATTAAGTGACCAAAACAAGTCCCCTTGTACAGAAAGAGGCAAAAACTCAAGTACCCTTTTGGTAATTTCATCTGACTTGATGTCACACAAGCTCCCAACAAACACCCCATCTGGCACCCCTGACAATTGTGATAAAGAACCCATTACATACCCATCAATTATAGTCAAATTCAGCACACGGGTATCTTCAACAACACTCAAATTGTTCAAAGATTGTTGTGGAGGAGATGAAACGGGGATAATCTCTGACTGCTTGATGAATGAGGTGTCAGTGAATCTAAAAGGTTCGTCTTTTCTTGAGGGCCAAGGGGTGGAAAGAAGGGATTCTGAGGAAAAAGATCGAAGCTTTTCGAG
Source organism: Scalesia atractyloides (assembly GCA_947069175.1). Taxonomy (NCBI): domain Eukaryota; kingdom Viridiplantae; phylum Streptophyta; class Magnoliopsida; order Asterales; family Asteraceae; genus Scalesia; species Scalesia atractyloides. The sequence continues at coordinate 88,640,938 of CAMTDV010000028.1, read as the reverse complement.
GGTTGGAGAATTGGGTATGGAGTCTTCTAAAGATTCTGCGATTTGGAGGACGAATGGGTCGGAGAGTGCGGCGATTGGGGGTGAAGATTGGTGGGGGAAAGATAAAGGCTTGAGCTTTGGTGTTCTTGTGAAGAATGGTGATGTGGGTGGTGTGAAAGATGGTGATGGTGTTGTGCGGATGATGGAGGTGAAGGCTGAAACAGCCATTGTTGAGGAGATGCTGGAGATTTTGGGGGATGAATCAAGAAATTGGAACCTATGGCAGGTGACAGTTATTAGTATCCTTGTTTTGTATCGCAGACGTAAAAACGTTGAATTATGAACGCTTGTTGCGATTTGGTAACCGACAAAATTAGACCGAAATATAAGATATAGAAAAAAATAACCAAATTGACTTAGAGCCCACATGTTATACTATTGTTTTGAGAGATATCGAACTTCAGACGTACAACTATGTTGATTTTTTATATTTTGTAATAATAATATATAAAACTATTTAGGTTTGTCATCAGGATATAAAGGTTAAAAAACTATAAATTTGAGTTCAGCATTACCAAAAATGTAAGGAGTTGATTTAAACATAGTTATATTTTATAAAAGTATTTACTTTTGTGATTAAGAAAACTATTTTTGACTTCAGCATTACCCTAAATAGAATTTTGTGAAAAAACTTTATAATATCATAAAAAGTCAAGATTGGGGGTGTATCTAATTTAATCTACCTCCTCGTCGTGGTGTAACTTTTACATGTGTCAATCTATCATATTTCAAAAAGTGCGGGTATAGTTTTCACTATTTACCTTAGTAACCTCTATTTTTTTACCAATTAAAATTTCCATTAGATGCAAGTCAAATAGCTACTTTACTCTTTAGGTAAAAAAAATATATATAAACATATAAATACCCTCAAATCCCCAATACCCCTCTTCTTCATCCCCTGCATCGGTTTGATTTGCTATGGTGACTGGATTTTGAAAGACGAGGTTGTGGTGGTTGTCGGCCAGCAATGTCTGTAATTACGGACGTGAGTGTCTTTGTGCCAATGAATGTAACCGGATGACCGAGTTTTGTTTGACGTTCAAAATATAAAGATCAAACATAATATAATCTTACCCAAATACCATCTCTTTAATTTAATTTACGCTAGAGTCTAGATTAAATTAAACAATAAGATTAAACTTTAAAAAAATTGGAGTGCAAGAAAAAAATATATCTTATTATTATTGCCTTTTGGCACCCCCCAAAATACCTGCACTGACCAAATCTTAGTGATTAGGGCCTAAAGAATTTACAAAAGATATGGTACAAGTTGGTGAAATAGAGTATAACCTTATATAGTTTCTTAAAGCAAAGGCTTTTAGACTTTTATAAGCTTGCAATTTGAGGACTACAAAAATCTAGCACTTCTTCAAGAGAAGCTTTGAATTCATCTCCAAACAAAGACTCTTTTCCATCTACCCTTTTGGCATAAGATAACCCCAATCTTGACCTTGCTTGAGTCAAAACTCCGACACCCGAGTTCGTATCGGGCCCTGAAAACCACCCATGACGGGTGCGAGTGGTGGGCCGATCAGGAGCCCATCAGCCCCAAATTGTGGCCCACCACGAGCATAATCAAAAAGGGTTGCTGTCACACCCCAACCGATGGTGGAAACATCAGGATGAGACGAAAACGAGATTGCTCATTGCTCACAACATTAATAAGTGACAATAATTAATTAAACCATATTTCATTTCATATGAATTGTCAAATACATCAATGTAACAAAACAAAGAAACAACATAACATTTGCAAAGTCATAACAAAATGGATACATCGACATTAAACCTAACGTCTAATTTGTGTGTATCTAGTCCTTGCTATATTGTTTTCATAGCATCATCTCCTTCAACCTGTAACATGTTTTAAAATAATGTCAATTCGAAAGCAAAGGCGAGTACACAAGTTTAGGCATAGCATACGCATACGAATAAGTTTAAACAATCCTCATGGCAACAAAATCTATACAAGAGCAATATCAAGGCATGCAATACTAATAATCAAACCCTTAACGCAATCACGATGTTTTAACATGACCTCACGAATAACACGATGGAGGTGGATGCGTGAATTCCTATAGCGCTAAGCATGTCAAACAAAGGCTAAAAATAGTTAATGACTAAAGCATAGCATAACGAATATCCAAGACAAGCATCAAGTATAAGATTCAAGTTTTCATGTATATGGGATCGTTTGTGTGTTTCATAAAGGTTAAGTGTTCGTGATTTTGTATATGGAAGCATGTTACACCCGAAAAGTGTTATAAACAAAAGTGGGTCGAGTGTACTTACGGTTTTGCTAAGTCTTTTCTACACTTGACAATCCGTGAAGACGTTGGTTCGAGGATGACGCCGAATTATCCTACAAAAGGAAACGATGCGTATGAGTATAGAGTTTCAACGGGAGATTAGGAGTATTCGAGCATGATTAAAAATAAGTTTAATAAAGTATTATGATACGAAAGTATTCACTAATATGTAACACTCGTTCTTGACACTATAGTGACTCTTAAGAGTTGGATGTGATTTCATAGGTTCGGGACCTATTAGATCGTGACAAGGAATTACATACTTTAGTGTTAAACTTACTAACTTGATAGGTGATTATAAGTTCATTATCAAGGTTTCGGTTTTAGAATTATAATATAGTTATATATATATATATCATTATAATCATTAGGAGGTGGGAGGATGAACCATCCACTTTGTAACCTCTAGTGTCATGTATGTCAAGTATGAGGTGGGAGGTTAAACCATCCACTTTGAACCTCGGATTATATTCACCACTACACAAGTTACCATTGGTAACAAGGAGGGTACAAGAACTATATACTATACAAGAATGTAAAGACAAGAATGATAAGGTGTCATCTAGATACCAAGTAGCCAAGTATTCAACAACCCGACGAGCACACGAGGACAATCGTCAACGGCTTTGTGGGGTTGAGACACTTTAGGTCTAGCAAACTAGTTTGGGATCTTGATGAAAATAATCAAGTGATGTGTGGTCTCAAGTTAGGATAGCTCAAGCTTCCTTGTGGACACACATGAACAAGCATAATAGCTTGCATCACTTGTGAGATTAATGCTCTTCAAAAACAGAAAGATTAGGGTGTTAAAACAGCCCTTCGTTCATGTTAACAAGCTTGGTTAGGCTTTACTAATCATAAGCTTGATTGTAAGCACAAAAACACAAGTTTGATAAAAGTTTAGACAAAACAGAAAGTTTGTGGACATTTTTGGGCATTTCCAGGTCTGGATTCTCCATGGAGAACCCTAGGAATTCAACCCAAAGTTTATCAAAGCAAGTACGAAAAAGAATGGAGTGATTTCGTTAAGAAATGAGTGAGTTACACTCACTTTAGTGAAGATGAGTAATTATGCTCGAACTTGTAATTTTGCAGCTGATTTGGAAGGTTTTGAGAGAGATTTGAGGGAGATTAAAGTGTAAAAGTGCTTGGATTAGAGGTGGGTTTTATATGGGAAGGATTAGGGTTAGTTAGGTGGGGTTTAAGTGGGTAATTAATGGTTAAAAGCTCAAAAATTTAACCAAAAGCCCGCCCAAATGGCTGCTGTCCGCCTTGGCTCGCGACCAGTCTTCGACCGCAAACAAAGCATAAGAAGCTTTTGTTTCCAGGTTCATTCAAATGCGAGGCGGCTGGTGGAGTGGTGGAGTTGTTGCATGATGAACCGGAGTTCCTGGGTTCGAAACCCGTGGATCCCGGTTTTGGTATATTATTTATATATATTATTTTTTTAATTAAAACCCTTTAAACAATTTATCAAAATGGCATGATTAGTCCCTGAAGTTAAGAATTCAAGAATTACAATTTAGACCATGGACTCTATAAAAAAATATATATATGTATTTATTAACCTTTAATCCTAAATGTTAATATATTTATAAAATAGCATTTTAATTTTTGTAAAAATAAATTAATTAATTTTATTAACTAATTTAATTAATTAATTTAATTAATTAACTTAATAAATGAATAGATAATTATATTTTCGTAACGAATTTAGTTTAATGATTATGAATTTTACGTTTGAGTCTCAATTACGCATACATACCATGTTTGCAAGTTATCACACGTTTACGATTGAGAGTACCACGAATACGTTTACACGTTTAAAGTATGAACAAGTATAAGTGTAACATGACTATAATTAACATAATATTGTTAAAATACGAGTTTCTTATTACGATTCAAGTCTCGGTTTTCCACGTTTACAAAGAAAGACGAATACAAGATACAACGCTTACTAAAAATAGAAGTACAATACAAAGTTTCCAAATATAGAAAGCATATAAACGCAGGGCGTTACAGCTGCACCACTGCCTCCCACTTTAGGCAACACAATGGGCTCGTCTTTCTCTTCGTCGGCTCAACAAAATAAGAACGCGTCAAACGAGTCGTAGTAATCATCCGTGCTTCGATATCCTTCGGGATTGAATGCTCCAAACTTGAATGAGTTGTTGGTGTAGCCGATTATCACACATGGGCCTTTGAAATCGCTACACTCGTGAAACGAAGTCGCGCTAAAGCCGTCTAAGGTGCCTTTGTAGCAACATTTAGTTCCTTCCCTGTACAAGATCATGCAAAACTTAACCATATTCACAAACTAATGTATGGTATTCTTTTTGTACTATATTTATTATTATTCTAAACAACTTTTAACCTCGTGATACGTTATAGGGTTATACAATACCAGTGTATTATTACAACACCACAGCGTATCTTGGAAGAAGTACATAAATTCAAACAAAAAAAATGATGAGAGAGAAAGTACCATTGAGGAAAGTTTTGGTGAGTAGAGAAGAAGGAAAGGGAAGATCAAGATTATGGTAATTAGTTTGAGGTTTATCAGAGGTTTTATTTTTGCCTATGTTCCAACCAAAGAGGCACACACAATTTGATATGCAAGAAGCCATGCCCAAAAAGAACTTCAAAATTCACAAACTTGAGCCTTTGTATCACTATCTTTCATCCACTGATTTATATCTTATCCTCAACAAGTTGGACCTTTTCATTTATCATTGGCAACCACACATTGGGCATATACACTGATTTACTACATTTTTATATATAAATATCTGATTATTAAACTAATAAATAAGATATGCAAAAAAATATCCATCAAATAATGATAATGAAACGGTTAAACCATATTGACCTTGTTCATTATTGAAAAATAATAGTAAATAAATAAATTAGTAACCTCTGTCTTTATTTGGTTTATATTGATTTTAATATTTGAGAAAGAATCAAATATGTAATACATTAAAAAAAAAGTTAATAATGTAATATTTATGTCTGGCAAAGCATGAAATTTAACATATATATATATATATATAGGGTAGGGTTCTAGAGTGAACACTAGTGTATTTACGAACTGAGCGAACTAATCTTGGCCATTGATTTACACACATGTAAGGCCAGGATTTCATCATCAAATCGTAAAATACACTAGTGTATTTGATCATCAAATCCTGGCCATTAATTTACACACGTGTAAAGCCAAGATTAGTTCGCTCAGTTTGCAAATACACTTGTGTTCATTTTTGAACCTAATCCTATATATATATATATATGGATAGATGGGATGTTAAAGACAAAAACAATGTTAAAGTAGATAATTGTGAGAACCATACGGATACTCATGTAATTGTTTTGAATTTAATGCATAAGATGTATATTTGATCTAACACTCATTATAGTTATCTCTCTTAAGGTCTCACTATATTTAAATCTGGTTATGTATTTAACTTGCTCCGAATATATATAAACCGTCACGTTGTTATGTTATAAAAGGAGACGAGGAGTAGTAAATGTAATTAACATATTCTCAAAGACCAGTTTTTTAATTATAATTCGTGATACAAATCAATAACAAAGGGTCCTTAGCTCAGTGGTAGAGCATTTGACTGCAGATCAAGAGGTCACCGGTTCGAACCCGGTAGGGCCCTCTTTTCTTTCTAATTCCGATTTTATTTACCATACTAATGTTTGATTGGTTATTAATCAAAAAGTATTTGCTTATATTGTAATCTTTAAAATTTAAAGCTCAGTAGATTGATCAACATTTTAAAAAATATATAAAAAGAAATTGTTAGATAATCATGAATTTTGGGAAATTAATAAAATAATTTCTGGTAAAAGTATTTCTTATATATTAATCCATGATCTCATTAAGATTACAAATTAATAGTTTTTGAAAATTTCAAAATTTTCTGGTTTGTGTCGTGACGCTAGATTTAAGTGTTTTATAGTGCATATTGATTAACCTCTCAAATAGAATAGTTTATCAAACCACTTTTCATTTTAACGGCAAACACACACCCTTTATACCAATTCTAAATATACGTTTTTTGTCCATCATGAGATTCGAACCATAGACCTCTTTTGGAGGGAGGTTACTACTATGTAAGCATTATGATATGACTAAGCTATAGTGTATATGTTTTATCTCCACTTATTGTTTATCATGTTTACTACTGAGTGTTCTTTTTACCATATTAATATAATAGTGGTTTCTTACACTATCAAACCATATTGCATTTGGTTGTTGTATAATGATATTTACTATCAATTTCAAGGTATTGATATTCAACAAAACTTAATATTAAACATAATGAGTTTTATTGAAAAATAAAATAAGGATAAACAAAAGAACTCGTAAAAAAATCACATACAGCTTGACCAGACATCCGTGGCACCTTCATCCGTCGCGTGCCACATCATTGTCCATGGTCATCCTTGAGCACCCATAGCAGGTCCTCTATTCCCATAACTCCCAATAAAAAAAAGGTACAAACATATATCTATCATATTTGTCACGTTTAAAAACTTAAACCAACACAAAATGATTGTGGCCTCTTCACTCTCCCCCAACAGGATTAGGAAGATTAATCTCAGTTGGCGTTAGTTTTTCGACATCCATGGTCACTTCATCGCCGTGTTTAAACTCTTTAAAACAAGCCACTCTCCCGAGTTCATCAACTTTTTCGATCACAAGATCAAGTCTAGCCACCAACTCTACTAACAAAGCTACAAAAGCCGCAAATGGAAGTGCTTCCGAGAACTCCAAACTTGTGATTGTAAGCTTGCTTAATGTGGGCCTCAAAACCCGCTTCTTAGCCTCAGTCCCGCCCTTTGACTTTCGGTCAAACAAGGTCGGAGTATTAGGGTTAGAGTCTGGTTTCAGGCTCGATGGGTGGCGTTCTAGTTTTTGGCGTGCTGTTGCGGCAACATAGGCTAGCATTTTGGATGTGTTGTTTGGGCTATTTGGTCCGAGAAAGAGCCGTGGTTGGGACTTCAGAGCGGTGTTGAGGTCTTGGAGTGCTTGTTGTAGACGTTCGGTGAGGATTTCTGGCGAGCTGTGTCGTCGGTTTCTTATGCCATTAGTGAGTTCCATTAGAGCTGTTGTTACTTCTGAAGCAAGATGAATGCAAGGATCTTTAAACAATAGTCTAACTGATCTTGGAGTCTGAAAAAATTGTAGCAAAATATGTTATCAAGAAAACTTTATAACAACAAACACTTTTTCTACTAAGTTTGTGACAAGTTTATAAATATCAACCTAAAAGAATTTTATTCAAGCGCAAACACACTAAAAATAAAATCAAATGCATTTTATAAATTTCCATAACCTTTTTTTTTTTACATTATGTGACGGATTTACATTATGTAACCATTAAACTAATAAAAAAATATAAAAGAAGTACATATATTATATTATATATGTTGAAATAAAGATATGATAAGTTATGGCATGATCTGGAATTGATTATTAAAATCGGGTATATTCATATAAATTCCAAAAAGAATCTTCTCTCATGAACATTCTATAATTAGATCTCTACAAACAAATTTTATCAACCAAGTTGTAAATAAAAATATAGCAATCTCAACTCATAAAGAGTCACATATAGAGTAATATCCATCACATATTGTAAAACAAATAAACCTTACCCGAATTTCGGTTTGTAGACATCCATGAAGCGCGACAACCCCGTATCCAAAATGACGAAGAACACCTCCTAGCTTCACGTACTGTTGACACGGAAACTTGTGACAATGCCACGAGTGCCTCGGCTCCCAACTAGCATGAAGCGCCTCTTCATACGACTAGTTGTTACATATGTTACAACTTTATGTGAAATCATAAAATAGTAACCAAGTTCAAATATTGTTCTAATAAAATCATGAGAATATCTTACTAGGGTCATCGGTCGATTTTGAGTCTAACACAGCTTTATAATTCTTGTAAATAGGATCATCGGATGTGTTGTCGATTTCCATTTCTGATTCTTCATCCGTGAAGTATTTATCGACACAAGCTACATTTTATTTAACAAAAACAAATTTAAGTATATTATTAATAACAAATAGCCTCGATATATATTAAAGTTATCATAAATTTATTTACCTTCTATTGCTTTTGCTAGACCTTCAATTTTGGTAACAGTTGAATTATGAAGATCTTCACCAGACCAATTCGGGAAGATGAAAAGACTCATAAGAATGCAAACACCAGAACCAATCGCGATTGTGTAAATGCGCCCTTTGGCTAGTTTCAAGATATCTTCAACACGATAACTAGATACAGTGATCAAGTTGAACGTCAAGAGGAATATTAACACACCGTAATCATAGTTCTTTTTTATTTTTGGGAAAAATCTCAAAAATGTACTTGATGCCCCTGCAAAATGAAATAAAACCTTTGATATATGTTTAAATTCATATATTGCAAACAATTTATTCTTTTAATTTTATGTTTACCAACTAGAAAAATCGATGCTACGATGAAACAGCTCGAAAAATCTTCCCATATTCTCTAGCTATAATCTCGAATAAAAATGCTAGACATGCTGCTAATAATGTCCCGAATCCTCTATTTAAACCCTTGCATATCGTCGCCCCTACAAAATTATTGTATAATAAGTATATATATTGCTGACACACAGACAGATGAGCATTCATTTCAGAACCAATAATATGTTAAGAAACAGATAAGTGTATATATACGACATTTATTTCAGAACCAGGAATATGTTAAGAACTTACCAGCGGTGAATTCAAGAACAACGACTACAGTCATGACAGCCCAAATAGCATTTTGTCCAACCCGTTTAAACAAAGGCTCCATCAAGTATAACAAAGACACTAATGTCAAAGAAAACCCTACTTTAAATGCATGGATCAACCTTCTCGGGTCATCTCGACCAAGTTTCCATGTTTTTCGACATATGTAACCCGGAAATCTCATCATCTTCTCCATATAAATATGTGTTTTCTTGCTGAAGCCGGTCATCATCGTGTCTGGGATTCGCATACGCAGTTGCATCGACCGATTGATGGATCCAGTTGGTTACATTCAAGATTTCTACAACAAAAACTATATGATGTTGACAAAGATTCAAAGAATATGCATATTATAAGAAGCATATGTCACCATGTTGCTTTTGTTAAATATATAGGTGAGTTATGTGGAAGACAGATATTATTTTTGTGCATTCACATGATCTCAATTGAAAGCCATAGACATATATGAAACTATAGAGGTCAATTATTGTTGATTAAAGAAATGTGATCAGTCGTAATAATAGATGAAACCTTTGCAAGAAACATGCCAACTTACCAAATTTATGTGATTTGTTTATGTATTAATGATTGCATATATGAGATAATGACTATGTGGTAATATATTTGCAATTTATTTAAGTATCTAGCTAATGCGATTTATATTATATTTCATCTTAAATAGGGTAAAATTTTAAAATATAAAAGTCTTGTAAAATTGGGAATGAGTTAAAGGTTTGCTAAAGTTAGGTTTAATGTATAAAGATTTCTAAATAATTTCATGCAAATTAATTACATTATATTTCATATTATTACCAATAATTGTTTTAATTAAAAAATCTAGAATCATAGTATATTTAAAAAAAAATATATTTTGCAATTACTAAGTTTTGCAAACAATATATTCCTTTAAGTGGTCTTGATGGTTTATAAGTTAACGTAAATTTTATTTTGAACGGCAAGAAATCTCACGTGTAAACACATCTTACTTGGGGCTATGTCTAAGGTCCACTCCTCGACCGCTATGAGACCGTGTCCTCTGATGCATGGGAACCAAATAGAATCCCTAAACCCCCGCCTCCCGTAAGGCTCGAACCTGAGATTAAAGCCCCAATTCATCCCTTCACCCAGAGATCCATCGAAAATAGTCCAAGCGAAAATCGAACTTGTGTCTCAACTAAAAAGGGCATACCAATTACCCACTAAACCAATAATTGTACCAGTATTTCAAGAGATATTAATAAACCTCGATAAAAAGAAGTAGTAGGTGTTTTTTCTTTTTGCAAATATTAAAATTAAGTAAATAATTAATGCACACAATGATTATTTGTCACAATAGGCATGCTTATGTAAGATAATTACTTTAATGCACTAATGGCTAATAAATAAAGCCCTTGAATCACATTGTGCCATGTTACCCATTATAGAAAATTCCATAAGAATACAATATCTATGTAGTTCAATATTTCTAGAAATGAAAAGGGACTTTTTACCAAATACCCTTCATCATCTCACGATAAAATAATGATATTGTTTAAAATATGACAAAAACAAGAAGTTTTGTTGTTGGTTATTTTTGGTGAACTAACACTATGAACCAAACACAGCTGTGAGTATCATTCTTATTTGCTACTTCATAGTTCCTACTTGTTTCACACCTTTGTGGACACTATGTGTTCACTTAGATTACAACTCAACCATAGTCGGTTATAATTTAGTATTGTTTGATCTTACTGAACCCGGGTAGTTCAACTTTACAAATACTACTATACAAGCAGTGGTGGATCTAGAAAACTTTCATAGGGATAACGTTTTAAAAGAAAGGGGTAACGAAATCGGAAAAACGTCAAATTTTTCCAAAATTTACACTACCGCCGGAGCGCCAAGGAGTCGCGAAGGCTACCCCTAATTATGAGGTACATCCGCCCCTGTATACTAGTAGTTCAATTTGGTTAGAACTAGACTAGAATTACTTACATTTTAGCATTGTTTGATCTTATGGAAAACCTATAGTCTTTTAGACTATATGAAACGACAAACAAATTATGTAACAAGACTCCATCTTTCCATTTATTTGGTTTAGATTGGACTATAAAATTAAAATGAATACTTAAATCTTTTGGAGTAGTGATAGATATTAGATAACAACTAAGAAGTCAATTTGGGCTAGAATTTTGTTATAAAGAAATTTTGAATCTTTGTTAAACTAATCTAATAAAAAATTGAGTTAAATGCTTGGTTGGTCCCTGTGGTTTGCAAATCTTGCAGACTTAGTCCCAGTGGTTCACTAATCACACTTGGTTCCAATAGTTTCAAATTTTGTACTCGGGTGGTCCTTACCACTAACCTTTGTTAGATTTCTCAGTTAAGTATATGCAAAATTACTATATTACCCTTGAAATAATAAAAATAAAAAAATATAAAAAAGAGGGGCCCACTACTCATCTTCTTCCTCACTCCATCTCTCTCTTTTAAAAACTCAGCCACCACCTCTCCTTCACAAACCTGCAACCTCCACCTCCACCTTAAACCCACCACCACCTCCACCGTCAACTGACCACCACCACCGTCAGAGTTTGCTACTTAAAAGTTAAAAACCCATGCGACCATTACTTCAAGCTCCCATTTCCCCCCAATTTCTTTCCCTTTTTGAAATCAATATACTATCAATCATCATTTTCCAGTTACAGAATCATGCCCGTGAACCCCATCTGGGTTGTATCACGAGACTTACGGTAACTTTTCATCATCTAGTGCTTTTCTTTATCATCACGAAATCATTAATTGCATTGCATGGCTTCTGTGTTTTGTATTTGTATTCCTCAATTGAGGCTTCTTGGGTTTCTTTGCCTTGCACACCAGGTGTTTGATAAATTCCTTCTGTGAGAAATGGGTTTGATTTTGTATAAATAAACGTTGGTTTCATAAAGGAATTCAACATAACCGTTTGTTTTGACTGAATTATCAAATGGAAGCTTTGGATTTGATTTAGAAAATTGTGATTGTTTTGGTTTGTTTGTATCTGTCTTGGAGGATCATTAGATACTTATGGAGCTTTGTGGATGTTGAAAAAGATCCTCTTATTGTGCTTGTTATTGGGGCTGCAGGCATGTTCTTGACCAACTATCAAGTCTGCTTGCATAGTTGTTTTCGCAATTAATTGTTTACAGATCATTATTTTGGTCTTAGTCTTCGAGTTCGGTCTTGCAAACTTATTTTGCAACAAAGTTATTAGCTTTTTGAAAAGAAAATTGATTAAACCGCTTTTGATAGGGGACAATTTTCAGATCTAGGTCACCTTGTGGTTTGGTGGTGGTGGAGATTGAAGTGACTCTGATGGTGGTGGTGGTCAGTTAACGGTGGAGGTGGTGGTGGGTTTAAGGTGGAGGTGGAGGTTGCAGGTTTGTGAAGAAGAGGTGGTGGCTGAGTTTCTAAAAGAGAGAGATGGAGTGAGGAGATGAGTAGTGGGCCCCTCTTTTTTATATTTTTTTATTTTTATTATTTTAATGGTAATATAGTCATTTTGCATATGCTTAACTGAGAAATCTAACAAATGTTAGTGGTAAGGACCACCCGAGTGCAAAATTTGAAACTACTGGGACCAAGTGTGTAATTAATGAACAACTGAGACCAAATCTGCAAGATTTGCAAACCACAAGGACCAACCAAGCATTTAACTCTAAAAAATTTGATGTATTTGAAAAGATATAAAAAAAGTATTTAATAACAAAAGCGACGTGGCATGTTTTGTCCCTTTTCGATTGTGAACTCACCATGTCGACCCCATCAACGTAGGTAATATAATAAATTATATAAAAGTGGACAGCACATACCAAAACACTTTTGAGTTTTGACCCCCAATTTTATGGCCTCCTTTTACCAGGCGTGCTTATATTTTGAAAATATACAAATTTATAATTGTTATTTTTTCATATGATTCATGTTAGAGTGAGGGAGCTAGCCTATTAATTAAGGGATATCCTTTGTAAAAAGTTGAAAAAACCCAAAAATAAAAGAAAATACACTATGAATACAGGTTTGAGCCGTAACCCGTATTACTCTTCTTAATACATTAGTTCCTCCCCTGATGCTTCTCTGTATTTCGAAATCGAAGAAAAAATATTAAATTTTAGAGTAAATTGTCATTTTAGTCCCTAGGGTTTGGTTCAAATTGTCACTTTAGTTTAAATAGTATTTTTCTCCTCAGGATCACTGAGTTTTCCATTTTTTTTGCCATTCTGATCATACTGTCTAAGTCCGTCTAAAAACATGGTTATAACCAGTGGTATTTTTGGCATTAACCAACAAAAGTTTATACATTGTCATTTTAGTCCAATCCTTTTTACCTTTTCTTTTTCACTTTATTTACTTATTTTTAAAATTTATTTTTTAAACAAATACACCCATCTTAAATAATCAAACCCAACTCTCTCTCATCCAAAATCACCGCCGCCACCATTCCTCACCACAAACACCACTGCCTGCACCGTGCACCACCACTCCCACTACCATTCCCTACCACAACCACCACCACCGCCATTGCCATCACCGTGCACCACCAATGCCACATCCATTCACCAACACAACAACCGCCACAACCACTTGCTTACCACCCACCTCCACCACGTCACAAGCGCCGCCTCCAATCTCTGCCATCCACCGGTTACCACCTTCGCAGTGACCTGAAGCGGTAGTCAAATATGCGATTAAAAACACCGCCAGTCACATTCACGGAGGTGGCGGCGCTAGGGTTTCGACCGATCTACTTTTGCATGTTCCAAATATGTTAAAGTAAGGTACGATCCGACCATCTAGTTCGGTATTTAGTTATACTCTCCACTCTAGCAACTGAATCCGATGTTGATTGAAACTCTTGGTGGCTCATATGGTGATTCCGGATTTCCGGGCAGTGTTGGTTGTGACGATGGTGATAATGGTGGTTGTTTGTGATGGTGATGTGGTAGTGATGATGGTGGTGCGGTGTTGGTATTATAATTTCTGCCAGTGGTTCATTTAGTTATATATAAAGAAAACATCATTTACCGAATTGGGATTTCTCCAATGGTGGTTATGAACTAGTTTGTACAATGTTGGTGACTTTGACCATGTTGTTTAATGAGTATTTTCTTGATTGTGAGCTTAATTCTAGGAAGATTTGATTAAGCAAGGAATACATATTTTGAGCTGTATTATTGTATTTCAAGACATATAATTCACATTTGATTTTAAAATGTATTCTATAATATTAGCATTTTTTTTGTAATTTGCAATGTGGGTAGTAACAGGTGGAGAGAGAGAGAGTGAGAGCAAATTATCTTTTTTTTTTGTAATTTGCATTGTGGGTAGTAACAGGTGGTAGGTGGAGAGAGAGTGAGAGCAAAGCGAGGTGTATGTGTGCGTGTAAATATATATATATGTGTGTGTTTTATAACATTAAATTTTTTTCTTTTATTTTTTAATATAAAATAAATTTTGGACTAAAATGGCAAGTTGAAAAGTTTATAAGTGTAGTTTTTAGACGAAGTTAAGCAGCGTGATTAAAATGACAAAAAAATGAAAAACTTAGGGACCTAGAGAAGAAAAAAACTATTTAGACTAAATAGCTATTTAAGACAAACCTAAGAAACTAAAATGACAATTTACTCTAAATTTTATGTATCATGCTTGTTAAAAGATGATCTATTAACATTGTGATGTTTTTATTTTTGAATATTCAAAAATGTTATTAAAAATACGATGACACATTTTCGCATAATATATATTTAAATAACAAAAAGAAGTCATATGCACTTTTTTCTGGTAAAAAGATATTCATTTAACAAAATATGACACATAATCATTACAACTCAAGTCTCAACATCAGTAAAAACAAACTTTATTAAATTTTATAAGATATAAAATATAATAAATTATTTTTATAGAAATATATTCTTCAATGCTTTCAACACGGTCGACCGCTCAGCTTTTCTGCACGAGGTTCATCAGCGTTGCCCGTCAATCTATCGGTGGGTCCAATTTCTTTACGCCCAGCCAGCTAGGTTGTATGTTGGTAACGAGTGTATGGGGGCTACTACCGGAGTTCAACAAGGAGATCCCTTGGGGCCCCTTCTCTTTGCCCTTGCCTTACATCCCTTATTCTACGGGTTCAGGACCGCTGTAAACTCCCGTTTCATGCTTGGTACTTGGATGATGGGACGATTATCGGCAACGCCTCTGAGGTTGCTAAGGCCTTAGACATCATCAACGAGGAGGGGCCATCTCTAGAGCTTTATCTTTTTCGGCCGACATGCTGTCACACCCCGACCCACAGCGGAATAAAAGTCGGGGCATAATTGGGTTATCACCAAAGCTCATGATATTTACTAAGATGTTTCATATTTATTAAATTCAAATTACAAACTTAAATATCCAAAACAAAATTCATACAATTACAAAGAAAATGAAACTATATATTTATTCCAAAGCATAAACTTGTTTATTCTTCTAGGCCTTCCTAAGTGTTTCCTGTCTCAGCTGGATCACCTGTATCATGTGTAAAACGGGGGAGATTTTGGGTCAACAAAAGTTGGCGAGTGAACCTTGATAAAACATTTTAACTAATTTCTTGTTTTATTTAATAAAGAAAATTCGTGCATTAATCACATGTGAGCAAACATATATGTAAACAATCACAAACCACTTTGGATGAGTATATGACATGAAATGATGATGTATTTGAGATCAAGGCTCAATCGAACGGAGCCGATCTAATGAGGCTCCTGATGTTCAACCCGTATCCCACGGGGAACTGATGGGCCTAATGAAATGCGTGCACTGAAATGATGAAATTCAATCTACATATAATTCACACAATAATTGAGACACATTTGATCACGGATATGATGTATGCACAAGTGTTTAAACAAAATAAAAGAATAGTACGACACATGATACACCCCAAAATATGATTAAAACAGGGAATTGATAGAGATTCACTCACAGTGGATGCGTTTCTTGATGACGATGAATGCGCACGAATATTATGATTCAACCGACGAGGGAAAACTAACCTAAATAATAACGACATGACTCGATTAAATAAATAAATTTTATTTTAGATTATTATTTTTAATTAGTGCTCTTTAATGAGATTTTTACATTTATTTTTGTGGGTTTAATGCAAATTTTTAACTTTAAAAACCTTATTTTTAAGTATATTTAAATAATTTTTCAATTAAATAAATAAACAAAAATAAAATAAAAAGGGTTGACTTTGTCAGGTTTGACCGGGTCTGACCGGTCAGACTGTGTGTATTCTATGCGGTGAGTGAGGTTCGAACTCGGGACCTCTCGTATACGTGCACGCAGCTCTACCTACTGAGCTACGTGTCTAACCCGAAATATTCTCTGTTTTAATTATATATATACTAATTAACTTTAACCTTATTTAGTTTTTATTAAAAATGATTTAATATGGCCGAACCGGTTACAGAAACCCGGAATCGAACTCGGGACCTTCGGTTCGAGTGCACACAGCCCAACCGGTTGGGCTGTGTGTCTAATCTGCTTAACTATTGGATTATATTCCTATTATATACATACTGTGAATTGATCTGAATATGTTTTAAAAATGTTGGTTTTATTTCAGAAAGTCGGAAACATGCGTGATTCGAACCCGGGACGTGTGTTTTGTATTTGCACACAGTCCACCGCTGGACTGTGTGTCTAACCCGATTAAATACCCGATTTTAATTACATTAATATACAACTTAAGCTTCGTCTTCTTCCCTAAGAATAACACAGAACAGTGAACCCGACTGTTCTACTTAATCGACCAATAAGCTTATACTCGATTGAAATAGAATAGAAAAAGAAAGATTAAGTGATATGATATACCAAGACAGAGAGTTTTCTTCAGATTTCCGGCAAGTTTTCGTCGGCCCTGATTTGCGATTTCCGGCTGACTGAACTGATTCAACAGTTTTGATTATTGATTTGAGCAATTTGATTATCAATCAAGAGAGCAGCAAGAAGGTTTAGACAATTATACCGTCTGAAGAACAAATGCGGTTTTCTGATCAGTGATTCCGGCGATATTCCGGCGAATGTGAAGATCTCCGGCGACGAGCTTTGGACGGAATAAAGCTTCGAAAGAGAGTGCGGTTCTGAGCGAAATGTTTACCAGGAGTTTGAGTAGGTATTTATAAGGAGGAACAGGCTGATTTGGGTTCGAATTAAGGTCATGATTCGCGGTCAATGATTTCCGACGGTTTTGACTGAAATTAAGTGTCAGGCAACGATTATAACGGATGTCGAAATCAGTTTATTTGTTTCAGTCAAGGGAAATGGCCACATTTGCGGAAATTTCGGTTTTTCCGGCGACTGTGAGTTCTGGGCGCGTTGATTACCGGTTTTCACTTTCGGATTTTACTTTAAGTGTTATTTGTTTCTGTATTTAACACAAGTGAAGTGTGTGGCGGAGTGGTGTGGTGTGTGTTTGTGTTTGCGGGAGACCCGGGTTCAAGACCCGGCGACTCTATTTTATTTTTTATTTACTTATTATTATTTATTAATTATGGTTTTTAAATTCTAAAATGTTTATTAATTATGTATTATTTGCAATAATCTGAACAATAAATACGCAACGAAACTTATAACTGAATAATTGATTATTAAACGAAGCTGGTTTTGAACCCGTTTTTCATAAATGTTACAGTATCCCCTACTTTTAGGAATTTCGTCCCGAAATTTAAGTAGTAGTGGTAACCGGAAAAAGATGCGGGTATTTCTCGCGCATTGAGTCTTCACGTTCCCAAGTAAACTCGGGTCATCGTTTCGACTCCCAACGTACCCTGACAATTGGAATACGACTTCGCCTTAAACGCTTCTCTCCGAAATCCATGATTTCTACTGGTCTTTCAACGAAGTGCATTGATTCATCGACTTGAACG
Organism: Scalesia atractyloides; assembly: GCA_947069175.1. Taxonomy (NCBI): domain Eukaryota; kingdom Viridiplantae; phylum Streptophyta; class Magnoliopsida; order Asterales; family Asteraceae; genus Scalesia; species Scalesia atractyloides. The sequence continues at coordinate 88,622,883 of CAMTDV010000028.1, read as the reverse complement.
TCTTCTAGAGGAATATGGAGATTTTCATCGGCAAGGCACTTTTTCAAGTTTGATACGTGGGATGTGGGATGAATTTTGTTGAGCTCTTCTGGTAGGTCAAGCTTGTATGCTACAGGACCTACTCTTTCGAGTATCTTGAAAGGTCCTACGTTGCGTGGTGCTAGCTTGCCCTTCTGGCCAAAACGAACCACTCCCTTCCACGGTGATACTTTTAAAAGTAATTGATCACCAATGTCAAACTCCAAGGGCTTTCGTCGTTTGTCTGCATAACTCTTTTGACGACTTTGAGCCGCTAGAAGATTGTTTCGAATTTGGAGGATTTTGTCGGTTGTTTCTTGAATTAATTCTGGACCGGTGATTTGCGCTTCCCCAATTTCGTGCCAACATACTGGAGATCGGCACTTACGACCATATAAAGCTTCGAAAGGAGCCATGCCGATACTTGAATGATAGCTATTGTTGTACGAAAATTCCACTAATGGTAGGTGAGCGTCCCAGTTCCCTTTGAAGTCTATGACACATGCTCGCAGCATGTCTTCAAGGGTTTAGATGGTGCGTTCAGGTTGACCATCAGTTTGAGGATGAAAAGCGGTACTGAGGTCTAATCGTGTACCCAAGGCGTTTTGTACGGCTCGCCATGTTCGTGAAGTGAAACGACCATCACGGTCTGAAATGATGCTTAATGGTACACCATGACGGCTTACGATCTCGCTGATGTAGATACGAGCTAACTTCTCGTTCTTGAAGTCCTCGCGAATCGGGATGAAGTGAGATGACTTTGTAAGACGATCGATTATTACCCATATGGTGTCATACCCACTGGAGGTGCGAGGTAACCCGGTAATGAAATCCATGGTTATGTTTTCCCACTTCCATACAGGTATTTCGGGTTGGACTAGAAGTCCGGAAGGTCTTTGATGTTCAGCTTTTACTTTGGAACATGTAAGGCACTTGGAAACATAAACAGCGATATCCTTTTTCATGCCAGGCCACCAGTAGGTGTATCGTAGGTCTTGATACATCTTGGCGGCTCCTGGGTGTACAGAGTATCGTGTTTTGTGCGCCTCATTCATGAGGAAATTACGAAGTTATCGCGATCAGGAATCCATATGCGGTTTAAATAGTATAGAATACCGTCGGATTTAGTTTCGATTTTGAGTTCAGCTCCACATGACAGCTCATCGCGTACGTCATTTTCTGTTACAGATACATGTTGAGCTGCCCGGATTCGATCCTTGATGTCGGTTATGATTTGCGAACATAGAAGGCGAATGGAGTTCGCATAACCTTTCCGACAGAGCGCATCGGCCACCACGTTTGCCTTGCCAGGATGATACCGAATTTCACAGTCGTAGTCGTTGAGAAGTTCGACCCATCTTCGTTGCCTCATATTCAATTCCTTTTGGTTGAAGATATGTTGGAGACTCTTGTGGTCAGTGTATATTTCACACTTAGTACCGTAGAGGTAATGTCTCCATATCTCGAGAGCGAACACAACGGCTCCAAGTTCTAGGTCGTGGGTGGTGTAATTCTTCTCGTGAACCTTGAGTTGCCTAGAGGCATAGGCTATCACTTTTCTTCTTTGCATCAATACACAGCCTAGCCCTTGCCCTGATGTGTCACACCCCGACCCGCTCGACGGATGTTACATGATGCATCGCAATATACTACAAAGTCATCGCAACCCTCAAGGAGTGTGAGGATATGTGCGTCACAAAGTTTTTGCTTTAGAGTTTGGAAGGCCTCCTCTTGCTTAGGTCCCCATATGAAGGGTTTTCCTTTATGAGTCAAGGCCGTGAATGGTACAACAATACGGGAAAAATTGGCAATGAAGCGTCGATAGTAACCAGCCAAACCAAGAAATGACCTAACTTCGGTAGGGGTACGTGGCGCTTGCCATTCTTGTACTGCCTTGATTTTTGAAGGATCGACATGAATTCCCTTGTCGTTGACGACATGTCCAAGGAATTGTATATCTCCTAACCAGAATTCGCATTTTGAGAACTTAGCGTAAAGCTTTTCAGTCCTTAAGAGTGTAAGGATGAGTCGAAGGTGTCGCTCATGATTGGATTTAGACTTGGAGTAAATAAGGATGTCGTCGATGAATACTATGACGAAATGGTCGAGGTAGGGTTTGCATACCCTATTCATTAAATCCATGAAGACAGCAGGGGCGTTGGTTAAACCGAATGGCATGACCATGAACTCGTAATGACCATAACGAGTCCGGAAAGCGGTTTTTGGGATATCTTCTTCGTGCACCCTGAGCTGATGATAACCAGAACGAAGGTCGATTTTTGAAAAGCAGGTGGCGCCTTGTAGTTGGTCTAGGAGATCATCAATGCGAGGCAGTGGATAGCGATTTTTAACCGTTAACTTGTTGAGTTCTCTATAATCAATGCACATGCGAAACGTTCCATCTTTCTTCTTCACAAAAAGAACAGGTGCACCCCAAGGCGATGAGCTAGGACGTATGAATCCTTTGTCAGTCAGCTCTTGCAGTTGACTGGCCAGCTCTTGCATTTCGGATGGGGCTAACCTATAAGGAGATTTTGCGACTGGTGTAGCGCCAGGTACAAGATCGATGCGAAATTCGACTTCTCTCACAGGAGGAAGTCCTCCCGAATATTAGTCGAATAATCATTAATTGGTTTCCGGAAGGCCGGGTCACCTACAATTTCATCTTCCGATAATTCAATTTCTTCTCGACTTCTCTTATTATTACTTTCATCGGTAACAAACGGATTTGATGAAGTCCCCGTGCTTGGTTTAGGAATTTTACCAAAAATTTTGTCTATACGAGCGTTTCTACGTATAACAATATGATAAAAAAATCATGGTAAATAATCATATAAAAAGATATTTCTTAAACTACACAAACGAAACCAAAAGAAAAAGTAAAAAAAGCATCCAAACTCAAAAGATACAATCAGTTCTAAAGTAATTAATAAAATCTATAATATGAAAACAATAATTAATTAATAGTCAAAAAATAGAAAAACAAAAATTAAAATCAAGTCTTACTTCATGTTGAATAGTTGATGTCAAGCTGATGTGCAATATTCGCAGGAAGTAGGTTAGGTTTTTGACTTGTTGAATTGCATCTAGAGGGTTATCATAAACTTCAAAGTATTAGGTTTTTTGTTGGGCCCCGTAAATTAATTATGACCATATACTAAATAAAGCCCATATTTAATATTTTTATTAGAATATATATATATATATATATATATATATGGATTATTAAGCTTTTGCCTTCTTTCATTCTTTTGTTTCATCTTTCTCTTTTCAACATACAGCAGGAAGCACCTCCACCGGAGTAAAGAACCTCGTCGCCGGACCGCCGGCCGGAAAATTCTGAACATACATTACCTTTTTCTTTTAACTTTAAACACCTTTCAGAGACAAACAAGAGGGTCACGCTATGTAAAAAACCTCCGTCAAGTACTTCGTCTAATAGAAAATTTGGTCGGCCGGAGGGTCACCGGACCCCCCGGACCCTCCTGTAGATCCGCCGATGATTTATGTTAATGAATAATAAAAGAATCAAACAGAAATTTTAGGGGTACGACACCATGAATTCATGACCACTGAAGTGCATGAAGCCAGACCTCCAGTTTCCAATTAAGGTAGGGACCTATTGCAGAATTTATTATTATTTTTCCAAGAATGGGTACTCTTTAATAAAATTTTAATTTATTTTTGGGGTGAATGGTGACGTGGGCAAATCTTAGTTGTTGGATGGCTCATGACATTTCTCACGTGTGTGGAGTGACTTGTAATATTATAATCACAAAATATGTTTCCCTTCATTGGGCGAAAATTCAAAATTTTAAAATTTATATAATATAAAAATAAAACTATTTTATGTTGACCTTTAAAAAATAGGATTATCATAAACTTGTATTTAACATATTAACATAATAATTTTATATATTCGAAAGGTGTAAAAACTACGATTCTATGCGTAAAACGTTCAAGACGACCATATAAGAACGATATCAACTTTGACTTGTTCAATGTTTATCCTAACTGTTTCATGTTTGAAGATCTGGCCCTCTTCTTCAAATAGTTGTCTAGGATCCTCTATAAAACAATGACCCAAAAAAAGCAAGGCAAGCTCTTCTTTTCGCCATTGGTTTCTCGGCGTTGCTCACTTGCTCTCCCTCTTCGATGCTTTATTCATGGATGTATCCTCATCAACTTCATCTTCATAATTGTGTTTTTTTATTAGATTCCCACATATCGCATGTTTTTCTTTATTTCATCTTCATCGTCGACAAATTCTTCATTCGTCAGTCACCTTCTCTCTCCTCTTCATGTTGTCGTCGGTTGAGCTCCTTTGTTCTTCGTTGTTGAAGTCAGACGTTAAATACTTAAATAAAAAAAAACAAAAAAACAAATAGAGAGAAACTGATGGGGGTTAGAGAAACTGATGGGGGTTGTTACTTCTACTATGTATTAAATGTAAAGTATTATTATCATAAATAATATATAAATATATATATCAAGAAGGTTGATAATACACACATGATACATTGTGGGACCTAAGAACGTAATGATAGTAGGCCAAACACAAAACCGGTTATGCACAAATCAGTGTGCGGACTCACTGATATAAAACCTTGATGAAAATATTGAAAACCCAACAATATAGAATAGCTTTTGCAATTAAGACCATAATGACACCATCTTAACACACCAACCCATAGCTTTTCTTTTATCACCTTCATCATCTTTTCATCATATTTGTTCATATAATCTCCCTCTCTCTCCCTGCAAAAACCAGCAAAGGTGCGTGTTCATAACACGCGACGCAACTCGTTGCCGTTTACCTGTAACTTGTTCGTAATCGGTTGTTTTGGTATTTTAAATTACTTTGTATGAAGATTAAAATATCATATATGCACTAATATTTACCTCTGATTTTTTTTTATGATTATCTCAGGTAAATGAAGAGAGTGGAAGGGAAGAACTAGTATTGCAAGCTTCAATCTTTGTAAATATTTTTTGAAATTATGAAGTTGAAGAAAGTAGATATATTTTAAACAGATTTACAATGCCAGTTCCTTTAGCTCCATATCCATCACCTCCTGTGCCACTTACAACTCCTGATAATGGTATCATTGCTCAACTCAAATCATTTATTTATTTATTTATTTATTTATTTATTAATTCTTATCTTATTTTTTACAGTTCTTGTAGGCTGTAGCTTGATCTTTATCACCTCAGACAGAAGTTTGTTTGATAAGATACTCTGTTCATGAAAACACTTTAGCATATGACTTTGTTTGATAATACACACACATATGTAAACTTGTGATTACATATATGTAATCACACAATTACCTATATGTATAATAAATGATAAAAATACCCTTAAATAGTAATAAATATATAAAATAAGTAAATAAAATGATTGGTTATTTGGTTGTTAGGAGTTCTCGAAGTTGTTAAATATTTTGGAGTTTTGAAGTGAACCCAATCTATATATATGTAGCTTGGGAAGGTACACATTGTGTGTGTGTATATATATATATATATATATATATATATATATATAGTTCACAAGCTACCTACATATAGCTCGTACATATATATATTTTTTAATTTTATATATAATTTCTACAAGAATAGTAGGATTTAAAAAGAATGAAAAAATGAAAATAAATCTTGTTTAAAATTGGTTTTCTCAAAGTTTTATGTTATTTTTAAGTTTTCTAATGACCCCTTTCCTATATATATTATGTATAAATAAATAAACAATATTATGTATAAGATAAAACCTTACTATTTTCTTAATTATTGATTAAAATAATATGATGATTAGTGAATTTAGTGCAAATCTACTTGACAAATCATTCCCAGAATGCTGGAACCAAAAAAAAAACAAACAAAGTGCTCTGTTTTTTTTTTGTTTCATTTAGATCTAATGTTTATGAGACAAAAAAACCATCATAAAACTAATGTAAAACAGGTTCTCAAAGCCAGCTAGTATGTTCGGATGTCGAAATCTTCTACTTTACCCTGTTGGAGCAACTTCAGTATGCTGTGCAGTTTGCAGTGCTGTCACTGCTGTTCCTCCACCAGGTAAATCACAATTTGATCAATTTATATATGTTTTCATAGTGAAATTATTATTTTTATGATATGAGGTTTTTTTTGGTTTTTTTTTTGGTTTTTTTTTTTGATTTTAGGCACAGAAATGGCACAATTGGTTTGTGGAGGCTGTCACACCCTGCTCATGTACATCCGTGGGGCGACAAGTGTACAATGTTCTTGTTGTCATACCATTAATTTAGCTTTAGAAGGTAATCTATTACCTAACTCCTGATTATTCACACAATCATTTGATTAAATTTGTTAAACAAAAAAATTTCGAATATTTTCGACAGCAAATCAGGTAGCACATGTCAATTGTGGAAACTGTCAAATGCTTTTGATGTACCAGTATGGCGCTCGTTGTGTGAAGTGCACAGTTTGCCAATTTGTTACCTCTATCGGGGTTAGCATGAAACCTTTATTTCTTCTATTTGTGTCAATGCAACTATCATTAAAGTGTGACAATGTTATAACGTATGTATCTATGTGTGTGCGTGTGTATATATGCGGGTGTGTGTTTTTTTATGCGCAGGCGTCCACTAGTGCTACAGAAAAGAAGATCAACACCTAAATATTATGGCTTCATATCCATGGTGAGTTGGTGGCTGCATGCGTAATGTATAGATTTATGAATTTCCTTTTGCTTGAGATGATCATTGTCTTTCTCATAAATATTATAGTGCATATTAAAGAATAAGCCTAGGTTTTGGCAGGCGAGTTTTGGATACGATAAATATCTTATTATGTGAGAAAACTTATGGTTGTAAGTTGGTGTTTGGTTTTTATGATAATGACAAGTTTTCTTTTGGTTTTTAATGTTTATGTTATAGTTGAACATGTTTGGTTTGTTGCCATGGATAACACGGCATTAACGTAGTATTGTGTGTGTGTGTGGGGGGGGGGGGGGGTCTTGACTTTTAATTCAAGTTTCATAGTTGTCATTTCGTGGTTTAAATGGTTGAATTTGGATCGAAAACGACTAAAGATTACAAAGGATAAGCATTAAGGAAAAATAAGATGAAAGAAGACTCATGTGTTGATGTGTTCTACTTGTCCTTGTTTTCGAAATTATTAAATTAATTTTAACCGGTAAAAGGTGAGACTAAAGCCCATGTAAAAGGGTTAGTTATAAGTTATGTCATTTTCTAGTTGTGGATGTGACATGTTTTGAACATTTGTGGTATTCAATGAAAGAGTAGTACAAGGAAGAAAATGACTTTTGAGACTACAATGAATACATGTAACATGACAAAAAGATGGAGGCTCGAATCATGTGAAAATTTATATTTATAAAAACATGAAGAAGTAAAGCAAGAAATAGCACTGCATATAGCAGCAGAGATCTGATTATGCGTGTCAGAACACGTTTTTTTCATGCAAAACCCGAGTGTGTCGCTACTACAAGCGCATTGACTACAAACAAGCATCCAAGGGTGCAAAATGTTTGATGACAATCACATTGATAGATGCTGTTTTCATAATATACACTGATAACATTTTGTCGATCACTAACATTGAAATTTTCTTACGCGCAATACACAAAATGGTGATCGCGATGTTCACGAATATTAATTAGTTTTATTAGAATGATGCAAGCCACGAATACTAACTGTGAGTTCCTTGATTGGTTTCCTATGGTAAATCATGGTTCTTGATGAATCCATCAAATGATGCAGGCCACTTAACCTAACTTCAGTGGCGAATCTAGAAAATCTGCATAGGGGTAACGTTTTAATGAAAAGGGGGTAACGAAATCGAAAAAACGTTAAATTTTTCCAAAATTTATGCTACCATCGGAGTGTCAAGGGGCAACTGTAGGTTACCCCTACAATCACTCTAGGTCCGCCCCTGCTTCATCGCGACAGTTTCTTGTTATTGCAGCGTCCCATGATTTTTCAACCCCAATAGGGACATGGGTTTCTAAGATATTACTAAAGCAACAACAGAGAACAGCACAGTATATGCCTATGTGTCTCCCTTAATCTACATGGAGAATTCTGCAGCAATAAGAGAACTTGATTACATTTATAGGAAGTGTTGGAGTTGAACCAACATAGATTTGTTCAACTTTTACTCTTTTAGTAACCTCACTTGGATCCATGGGCGAAGCTTTTAAGGGGCGGGAGGGGGCGGCCGACCCCCCGAACTTTTCGCTCAATAGTGGAGAGTACAGTAGAACCTCTATAATTAAATACTGGATAAAATTAATAATTTGTCTGGTTCAGTACAAAATTGGACCCCAATCGATAAAATGATAAGATAATAATTTTTTTGAAATACCAATGTAAATATATTGGTCCTAACGAAACAATAGATTAAATTACTAAAATATTCCAAAATTCTAGTATTGTCCTGTAAAAAATGAATCTATAGTCACTTATTTTTTTGTGAACTTCAAATCTATATTGAGTTTATCTTTAAATCTCTCCGTTGCAGTTAAGAGTTGAGGTATTGCAACAAAAAGTTGTGAAGAGTTGTTGCATTAATTTGAGAGTTGCTCACGAATATAAGCGTCGGAAATCTCAAGCTTCGCCACTTTGAATCAGACATTTCATCAACCAGACGACAGGCATTCAGAAAATATAGCTCTGAACACCCTTCAATTACACAAATAAATCAATTTGAACACCTAACTTTATTTTGGTTCAAAAAGAACACCTGGCTTTTGTTTCTTAGGTTGTAGACAACGACTCTTACAAATAAGGTTAACCATCTCTTCATTTTTCACTGGTTGTATATCAATACTTCTTTTTTATTTTATCATTTGTTGCATCTTTTATTAGTTAATTAATGGTTGAATATATGTAGTCAGCATGTTTATTAAGAATATTAACGGCACTTTATAATTTATGTTCTTTTTAATTTTTTAAAAGCTATTCTTTTAATTTTTTTAGGAGGGGGTTGCATCTCGTAACAGCGGTACGTTTAACCAACCTTCACAAATAAGAAGATATTTTTGTTGTTTAGACCACACGGAGTGGGCGTGGTGGCCTCTCCACGCCAGGCACATTGGCCCGCGAATGGCGTGGAGTTAGAGGCGGGGGATTTTCCACTGGCGTGGAAGACATTGTTGTGGTGACGTGGCACGACTTGTTTGGGTGTGGATTATAGTTGTTGCCCCCCAACGGTTTTTTTTTTTTCAAATTACTTTTCAAAAAAATTTACTCCTCCGTTAGGAAGTTGCACGCCTTCAAAGATCCCCAAACTAGAAGCCTCATTTTATTGAAAATCTCCATCCCCAACACGAAAAGGTAAGTCGATATAGGGCCTCTTGTCTAGCTCCCCTATTGAGATCGAACTTAAACGTAGGCGATCCATTTACTAAAACTGACGCCCAATTGGAATAAAAAATCCCACCTTATGAATAACTCCTACTAAAGAAATAGGGCTAGTATCTTGCATGACTAAAGGACCATGGACCTTGAGAATAAGAGTGAAGAAAGAAGATCCACAACCTTTATTATGATCCCTTGTTTAAACAAATGGTTTGTATTCAACCCAGAAACGCTTGATAAAGGCAAATGTAAAATCATCCGGATCGGACTATTTATCACCTTCACATTCCCAAATAGCACGCCTAATATCTTCCTCATGAATAGTCCAAATAAGACGACTTGTTTCATCATGATGGTTATTTATTTATCATGTATAATGTGGATATGACATATGTTATTGACAAAATATGTCCTATTGACCAGGTAAACACCAAATATATATCTTGGAAAACTTCGGTCCAAAGCCACACCTTTTACCAAGAATAAGAGTTAAATGCTTGGTTGGTCCCTGTGGTTTGCGAAAAATTGCAGACTTGGTCCTAATGGTTCACTAATTACAAACTTGGTCCCAGTGGTTGTAATTTTTGCACTCGGGTGATCCTTAACACTAACATACGTTAGATTTCTCAGTTAGTTATGTGTGAAATGACATAATTACCCATAAAAAGTTAAAAAATAAAAGATATATAAAAAAGAGCCCACCCCTTATCTTCTTCTTCATCTTTCTTAAACACCATCACCAAATCTTATCCATTTCCACCACCATCTCTTTATCTCTCTCATCTTTCTCTCTCTTTCTCTAATAACCGTCAACCACCACCATGGGCGGCAGAGCCGCGGTGGTGGTCGTAAGTTGATGATGAAGGTGGAACCGTAGTTCTTGTTGAAATGGCGACGAACAGTGGAATCGCCAGGGATGCTGCCGCCGCTCGACGGCGGCGTATAGCGGAGAAAGGAGCCGAGCGTTTGGGTCTCATCACCGGCCGTGTTCAGTCTCTATCGTCGTCACCTCCATTACCTCCTCCTGTAGCTCAATCGGAACCCTCATCTACACCTCCGTGCCCTACTTCTGTTTCCGATCAACTACCGATCTCCATATGTGTTTATTCAAGCTTTAGTTGTTCTTAATTTGCTTCTGCAATTAATCTTCTTGAGATTTTCTGGTGTATTTGAGTATCTGTTAGTGTTTTCAGATATTTTGTGAAAATTTTGATTCTATTGATGTCCTGTTATATTTAATTTTTTATGGGCAATTATGTTATTTCACACATAATTAACTGAGAAATCTAACGCATGTTAGTGTTAAGGACCATCCGAGTGCAAAAATTGCAACCACTGGGACCAAGTGTGTAATTAGTGAACCATTGGGACCAAGTCTGCAATTTTTACAAACTACAGGGACCAACCAAGTATTTAACTCCAAGAATAATGAATCACTTTAAAATATAATACCCGTTGTGTTTTTGGAAATCATGGTGTACTGAGAGCAGCCGCAGATATAGCTTAGACACAGGGGTAGCATATGCTACCTCTTAACTATAACGCCTCGTTTTCGTAGCTTTCCGTTTTTAGTAAGATTGTATCGTGTTTCTATTTTCAGAAACTCGTTTCCTTGTAACCGTATTTCGTTTCAAACCTTTGTAAATCCGAGACTTCGATTATAATGAAATGAATTTTTTTGTATGAAATACACATCGTTTATGCATTGTTCATTGTAAGAACTGTTAGGAAACACTAATGACAACCACTGCTAAGCCAACCACGGTCATACAAAAACTGTTAGAAAACACCGATGACAATCACTGCTGAGCTAACCACTGTTATACAAAGACTGTTAGAATACACTGATGACAACCACTGCTAAGCTAACCACTGTTAAGCAAAGACTGATAGAAAACACTGATGACAACCACTGCTAGGTTAACCACTGCTATACAAGGACTGTTAGAAAACACTGATGACAACCACTGCTAAGCTAACCACTGTTATGCAAAGACTGATAGAAAACACTGATGACAACCACTGCTATACAAGGACTGATAGAAAACACTGATGACAACCACTGTTAGTCTTCAACAGAGGTTTGCTAACCATTGTTATACAAGGACTGATAGAAAACACTGACGACAACCACTTTTGGTCTTTAGCAGAGGTGGCCTTGTCAGACCTTGGACATTTAGACTTCAGCAGAGGTTAGACTTCAGCAGAGCTTTGATCTTCAATAAAGCTTAGCCATAACAGACCTTAGACATTTAATCCTCAGCAGAGCTTTACTCGTTTAATCCTTACAATACTTCTTTTATTACAACACAAAACCTATGTTCACATACTTGTTTAGCACATGTTTTCATGTTCCCTTTGCATATTTACATGTTGAGCATTTATTAAATAACAGGTAACACCTATGCACCTTATAATGTTCAATATATATATATATATATATATATGCGGGCTGGGCAGATTCCTATCGCAGCCCTTGGGCCGGGTTCACTTGTCTTGTTTCAAGGTTAATTACCCACTAATCTTATTTAAAGCCCACCCCACCGAAACCCTAATCCGTCCCCTATATAATGAGCACTCCTCCATCCTTTATCCCACTTTTACAACCCTCTAACACTCTCAAAACACACTCAAACTAAGTTGAGTATTTCAGCAACACCTCAGAAAGCTTCTAGCATTAAAAGTGAGTTTTAATTCACTTCTCCTCCTATTTTTTCCTTGTTTCTTCTTCTAAAACACTTGGACAACTTCTATGAAGGTTTTCACAAGTTTGTATGGGCAAACTAAGGTGAAACCTCATCATTTTTTAGGTCCAAAGTGTCATAAACTTTCTGCTTGATTTTATCTTTTTATAACTTCATTAATTTCATGTTTTCTTCACATTTTCTTCCTTTACAATGGTTGTAATGCTTCTAGGGATGTTACCATATGTTTTTCCTGGAAAACAAAGGTGGAGCAATACCATTTTTAAGGCCAAACTTTCTATTTTGGAAGATGAACTTATAAACTTTATTTAAACATGTTTTCTCTAGACAAACTTGTGCTACTTATGCCTCTAATCAAGCCCATAGTTAGTGAGCTAGCTAGAGTTGTTTCATATAAATTAGGTGTAAAATACCTCTAAACTTTCTGTTTTGTAAAGGGTTTTAACCCACAAGTGTTGGAACCATCCAAGCTTGACAAAGCTTGTGTTTTGGTAAATGTGTGATTACTTGGAAGCCTTAGCTATCCTACCATCAATCCACCACCTCACTTGATGATTTCTATGTGTAACCACTAAATTATGTTCAACCTTCAGTTGAGTAACAAGGCTACGACACGTCCTCAAACATTACCATGTTCCGGATGCACACACCTAGCTTGCTTACTTGGTCGATACATAGTTTAGTGAAGTATTTCTTTTATTCCATTCATGACCATCTGAATTGTCTTTGTAACAATTTGTGTATTGGTGAATCTTACGAAAGAGGTTAAAGGACGGTTATTCTCTTACCTCCATGCATGACATCTATGACTTATATGATGAACTTAATATATATTATATAATATATACGTAAATAGATGTATACATAACCAAACTTTTGACAATGATCAAACGATTACTTGTCCTAACATTAGGTTATATTATCTAAGACTTGAACCTCTCGTTACGATTATAATGGGCACTTAACCCATGAAATCACAACAACCCATACGGGATATATAATGTCAAAAAACGAGTGTTTAAGGCTAGATAAATACTTTCTTGAATACATACTTTTACATACTTTAATGCCGAATCTGAAACCTCCGTTATTTTCCAAATACTTACACACCTACGTTTCCTCATGTAGGATAACTCGGTGTTCCATCCTCCAATCAAACTCTTCACGAGATTTAACAAAGGAAGCTTTGCAAAACCGTAAGTACACTCAAACACCCTTTTTTGTTTTACACTTTTGGGTGCAATATGTTTAATCTATAAAAAATACACGCAATCACATCTATACTTTATGCAAACACAAACAATCCATCATACATGCTAAAATACATGATACATGATTTGTATTCTTGAAACATTCTTATGTGATTCGCTTGTCATTAACTTCGTACGAGCCTCCCCTTAACATGTATAGCGCTATAGGAGTAATGCACCGTCCGTATTCTTGTGGTCATGTTAAGTCTTTAAATTTTGCGATAATTAAAGGGTTGACTTGTAAAATTGCATGCCTTGATACATTAATCTAGTTAACTATTTTTGCCATGTGGATTCGTTTAAACATTTTTCATACTTATGCTATATAAACTTGTGTACTCGCCAATGCCTTATGTGTTGAACTATACTTTTAACATATTGCAGGTTGAGGATGTTGAATATGACGGAATCTTAGTAAGGGACGACATAGAAACGCATCTACATTGCTAGGTCTTATGTTATAATTTTGTTCAACTTGTCGTATTTGAATTTAGGGTTGTATTTGACAATTCGACCAATGAAATGAAATGGATTTGAATTAAATATTGTCACAATAGTGTTATGAAGTCTCGAGCAATCTATTTCGTCTAACTCCGATGTTTCCGCCATCGGTTGGGGTGTGACATTAACTTTGTCAGCGAATCGTAATACTAGTGTAAAAAATTTCTTCTTCATCTTATGTACGCTGAGCAAATATTAGGAAAGACAGTTGCTTTTATTAAACCAAATAATTTCATAATCTTTTTAGAGTAAAATGCTCGAATGCTCCCTATGGTTTTGCACAATAACACCTTAGTCTCCAACTTTTGAAAATTACACTGGTCCTCACTGTGGTTTGACGAGTTGTTACTCGGATAGTCCCTGTAGTGATGTCCGTTAGTTTCCTCCGTTAAATCCATGTAAAATGACAAAATCACCCCTTCTTTTATTGAAATATAAGAAAAAAAAACTAATTAATCATTTAAAATATCAATTAGGCACCACAATTAATTATTAAATACAATATACAACACCCTACCCACCCCAACCCACCTCCCTCTCTAAATCTATGCATCTCTATTCAAAATTACCACTAACACCACCATGCCACCACCAAACCACTGGTCACCACCACCACACCACATCTACCAAACACCACTAATCATCACTGTAACAACCACAATCACAACGCCACCGTCACCCATGCCACCATTACCCCTTCACCTAAAAAGCACCAATTTGCAAACCCTAAACCACACGACCACTGCCAAAAAGCACCACTGCTTCACCACCTTCGCCCTAAACCACCACCATTACACCACCTCCTCCCTGAACCCTTGACCGCCGCACCACCTCTACCCTAAACCCACTACCGCTGCACCACCTCCTCCCTGAACCCTCGACCGCCACACCACCCTCTCGTGATCCTCTCTCTGTCTTCGAAGTGATTGTTGGCTTATGCTATTCGGAAACCTTGTTCTTTCAAACGACTTGCGAACCCTATTCAACCATGCCGACCATCGGAATCCCTCTATCTACCTCTCTCTCTCTATAACCGATTTAAGGGGTTTTATAGGGTTGGGTTTCAACGGGGTTGTTGATTGTGTTGGTGGAGGTGGGTGGCTATGGTGATAGTGGGGGTAGTGGCGGTGGGTTGCTATGGTGATGGTGGTTGGTTGTTTATAAAAGAGGGGTAAATAAGATAGACCCCACACTTTATCATATATGTTTTTTAATTTCATTAAGGGAGGGGTAAATAAGTAATTTCAGATGATTTAATAGAAAAACTAACGTACGTCAACTCCCGTGACTATCCGAGTAATAAACTGTCAAACCTAATGAAATATAAAATAAAAAGTGTATTTGACTAGAGTGCATCTGTCTGTTTGACGAAAACTGCCCCAATTCGTCCATTAACCATTCTCGACAGCTGCAATCGAAGAACCTTTTACAAGAAATCTGAAACCCCAATTTCAGATCTGATCTTCTTCTTCTTCTGATTGAGTTGCTGACTGCAGCGGCGGCTGTAAAGATGCCGGTGGCTGCTTCCGCTATCTACTTCTTAAATCTTCGCGGTGATGTCCTCATTAACCGTCTCTATCGCGATGACGTTGGGTCAGTCAGTTCTCTCTCTTCTCATTAATCATGATTTCGTGTTGTTATGTATGTTGAATGATGCTTTATTCCATAAGGTTTTGTAGAACAATTGTTATGAATCATGTGCTTTGTTCTCTGGATTGGTTCCATTTTAGTTGGCCAAATGATTAAGATTGGATTTACATTTCTTGTTTCTAAGCATCTAGTTGAGAGACGATGTAAGTTATGCATAAATTTATTTGGTGTGAAATGTTGCTTACATTATAAAATATATATTAGTGAACACTAGTGTATTTGCGAACTGAGCGAACCCTGGCCATTGATTTACACACATGTAAGTCCAGGATTTCATCATCAAATCGTAAAATACACTAGTGTTGTTCATCATCAAATCCTGGCCATTGATTTACACACGTGTAAGGCCAGGATTAGTTCGCTCATTTCGCAAAATACACTAGTGTTCACTCTAGGGTAGGGTTCTAGAGTGAACACTAGTGTATTTTGCGAACTGAGCGAACTAATCCTGGCCATTGATTTACACACGTGTAACGCCAGGATTAGTTTCCTCAGTTCGCAAATACACTTGTGTTCACTCTTGAATCCCAATCCTATATATATTATATATATATGTTATAATATCCGCGTACCGATTTTTTGGTCCAATTTGGTGAAATCGAATCGGTAGACTACCAATTACGGATTAATCTCGGTTTTTACAAGAATGGAATTTTGATCATTTTTTATTTTTTAAAGTAACACAGTTATATGTTCATGGGTAAATCATATGAATGTTTCTTCTAGGAACAAAGGGAGTATTTGTGTATCAAGAAATAAGTAGTTGGAACTATATAGGAGAAGGGACTGGTTCTTGAAAGCAATTTCTAGGAAATTCTCTAGCACGATGCGCGTTATGTACTTGAAGTTGATGTCTTGATTTTAGATGATTAGTACTATAGCATATATTCGAATTATAATGCTAGACTAAGGTTAACGGGATTTAGAGATTATAAAGCTATCTGCCTGTTTCTAGTTGTGATATTATTGATTGCATATGTTATACATGTCTTTAGTATATTTTTATATTTCGTTTTACCCATAGTTGTTTTTTAATAAGTTTGATCTGGATCTCATTGAGTAATTGTATTATAAGGTCATATATTCCAGTTGTTGCAAATACAGACATGTAAATGTGCTCATTTAATTTGTTATTCCTGTTTGTTCTTTATTGTTACATCTTTTAGGGGAAATATGGTTGATGCCTTTAGACTGCACATAATGCAAACAAAGGAACTAGGCACATGTCCCGTTCGCCAGATTGGCGGTTGCTCTTTTTTCTATATGAGAATTAGCAATGTCTACATCGTCATCGTTGTCAGCAGTAACGCCAATGTAGCATGCGCCTTCAAGTTTGTTGTCGAGGTAAGTTATTATCTTTTAATTTACAAGGGTCTATTGATTCGATTTTTATTTAGTAAAAGAAACGTTTAGACTTGTGAATGTTTGTTAAGTAAGTAATCTCCTTCTCATGCAGGCGGTTAATTTATTTAAATCGTATTTTGGCGGTGCTTTTGATGAGGATGCCATTCGCAACAACTTTGTATTGATATACGAGTTATTAGATGGTGATAGTTGGTTTATTTTAATTATATGTTAATTTTGTTTTATTGTATTATATCGTGTTTCAGTCTGTTGTATATCTTGTTGTTTTATTTGCAGAAATTATGGATTTTGGTTATCCACAAAATCTTTCACCAGAAATATTGAAACTTTACATTACTCAAGAGGGTGTACGCTCACCGTTCTCATCAAAGGTTAGTTGTCACCTATTATTCTTATTATTTAGAGTAAAATGCCATCTTCGTCCCCGAGGTTTGGCCACTTTTGCAACTTTCGTCTAAAGGTTTGTTTTTCCGCATCTAGATCCAAAAGGTTTGAAATCTTGCTATTTTCATCTGGCTTGTTAACTGCATTCATTTTTCTCCGTTAAGTCAAGGGTATTTTCGTCTTTTTTGTTAACTTAAAGGGCAATTCGGTCTTTTTATACTTTATGTAAAAAGACCGAATTGCCTTCTAAGTTAACAAAAAGACGGAAAAACTCCTGACTTAACGGAGAAAAATGGATGTAGTTAACGAGCCAGATGAAAATGGTAAGATTTCAAACCTTTTGGATCCAGATGCGGAAAAACAAACCGTTGGACGTAAGTCGCAAAACTGGCCAAACCTCAGGGACGGAAATGGCATTTTACTCTGTTATTTACGACGCAAATTAAACATTATCTGAATTGTAGCTTGTTTTGTCAATGAGTTTAAACAGCCTTCCGATAAACCGGTTCCCAATGCTACTTTACAAGTAACCGGTGCGGTCGGGTGGCGTAGGGAAGGTCTTTCTTACAAAAAGAATGAAGTGTTTTTGGATATTGTAGAAAGTGTTAATCTTCTTATGTCTTCAAAAGGTACAATTTAATCGTGTTTCACTTTCACATGTGCATATGTTAAATATTTTCGTCCCTGATAAATAACGTTAATGCTAATAGGTAGCGTACTGCGTTGTGACGTAACGGGCAAGATTCTTATGAAGTGTTTTCTTTCGGGTATGCCTGATTTGAAGCTCGGATTAAACGACAAAATTGGACTCGAAAAAGAATCTGAACTTAAGTCACGCCCTACTAAGAGGTAATTTCTCACTTTAAATATGTTCATCTGTATCTTTGAGGCGGTTAGAACGTAAAGTAACGCGAATTTATACTGTTTAATGAAAACGAATTATATTTGTCCCGACTCGTTTCCGAACAAAATTTACGTCACGTAGACCAACTGAAAACGTACATAAAAATAAGCACGGAAACGTTCTATATTTGGCCCGACTTATTTCCTAAAAAAAATTACGTCGAAACGTAAGAAAATAGTGTTTTTTAAAGTTGGTACCACGTTGCGCTGACGTCGAAACGTGAAGTAACTCGAATTTATACTGTCTAATGAAAACGTATTATATATGACCCGACTTGTTTCCAAATAGCATTTATGTCAAAATGTAGACCAACTGAAAACATACATAAAAATATGCCCGAAAACGTATTATATTTGACCTGACAAAATTTAGGTTGAAACGTAAACCAACTTGAATTTAATCATTTATACCGACATCTACACATATACAAATAAGCACTTAAAACTCGAGGGGGTCAAAATGACATTGCAATATTTCATAAAGTTTTTAAAAAGTTAAGGGGGTGTAAGTGTAAAAACTGAAAGTTGAGGGTTCAAAGTAAAACAAAGACAAATAACAAAAGTTACTCTAGCTCTAATGTGTCGGACTCTACAGTAACCCAAGTTGATCTTTAATAATATTTATTATTATTATTATTATTGGTTGTGTTGTTGTTGTTGTTGTTATAATTTTAACTTCAGTATTTAATGCAGTGGGAAAACTATTGAGCTGGATGATGTTACGTTCCATCAGTGTGTAAACTTGACAAGATTTAATTCGGAAAAAAACCGTCAGCTTCGTGCCACCAGACGGTGAATTCGAACTAATGAAGTAAACTCACTACTTTGTTGGTATTTAAATCATATATTTAATCCAACATATTGTAACATTTATGTTAACTAATTTACGCAACAGGTATCGTATCACTGAAGGTGTAAATCTTCCGTTCCGGGTATTGCCGACCATCAAAGAATTGGGCAGGACGCGCATGGAAGTTAACGTTAAGGTTCGTAAATTGCAAAGATAGCACAATGAGTGGTTAGCTATAATGGGTTGACCCTCTAAATTTTTGACTTATTTTTTTTAGTGTAGTTGTATCATATTATGACCCGAAACACTGGCTTTTCAGGTAAAGAGCGTTTTTGGTGCAAAAATGTTTGCACTTGGAGTTGTGATCAAGGTTCCGGTACCGAAACAGACCGCAAAAACGAGCGTTCAAGTGACATCTGGGCGAGCAAAGTATAACGCTTCTCTGGACTGTTTGATGTGGAAGTGAGTATCAATTATCTAAACTTAACATTGTGGTATGTTTTTTCTAAATATTTTAATGCATGTTATAATAAATTTGCAGGATACGAAAATTCCCGGGACAAACGGAATCGACTTTGAGTGCCGAAGTGGAGTTGATTTCAACGATTGCAGAAAAGAAGTCGTGGACTAGACCACCGATACAAATGGAGTTTCAGGTGATAACTTTTTGAAATTATAAATAATCATAAAAAAATCAGTGAATAAATTGAATTTCAAAAATCGAAAGTAAGAAATGGTTTCATTCTTGTGTTTTTGTAGGTTCCTATGTTTACGGCATCTGGATTAAGAGTCAGGTTTCTCAAGGTATGTAATCTTTTATCGATCCTTAACGGTTAATTATATTTTAATGTATTTTGATTTCGTGTTTTTGCAGGTGTGGGAGAAGAGCGGGTACAACACGGTTGAGTGGGTGAGGTATATCACGAAAGCGGGTTCATATGAGATCAGATGCTAGATTAAACGACATTGTTTTCTTGAAGTTGTGTGCTATAGAAAGGGTTGGATTGAAAATTAGATTTTATAAAGGCATGTTCTTTGATCAGACTTGATGTTATGTTGTAGAAATTGAAGTGGTTATATTATGTTTGACAAAACTTTCTTGCTTTATAAATTTTGTTTCAGACAGGTAACCTACAAAGGTCAGGACCCCTTTTGTACTCCTTTTGTGGTTGTACAACTGGAGCCAATCACTTTTGACTTTGATGATCTTTTCTCTTTAACAATATGTTTAGTATGTTAGTATAACATAGCTCGCCGCAAGCTTGCTGGGGTCCTACGTGGCACCGTGGCCCCTAGCGGGAACGCTGGGATCCTTAGGCACCGTGAAATAACCTCCTCGCGATTTGACCTTTTCTCTTTAACAATATATTTAACATGTTGGTGATGTGGCATATGAGTTCGGGAACATGTCTTTAGTATCGCTTGGTGATGTGGCACTTGCGGGAGTGTGGGACGACTATAGCACATGCCCTAATGAGTTACTTGACAAGTAAACAACGCAAAACTACGGTTGCTTTGGAGCGGACAATGTAGTCCAAGAAGATTGTTACGAGTCAACAACAACAAGACAACACCCGTATATATATGTTCGGTTTTAGCACTAGAACGAGACATAACATGTTGATGTTTTGAGAATTACGAGACAATATCATAACCGAGAAATTAACGATGATTAAATGTAGATCTACAAGAATAAAAAAACCAACCCAACGGTTGGTATGTGCCAACTTATCGACTAAAGGAAATAGAAAGACGAGATACTAAACGTTAAATGTATCGAAGAATACTTCACAATGTTACGAAAATGAAACTTGGGTCTCACACGTCAAAAGACAAACATATAAAATATGTTTAATTATATTTATTGCTTATTTAGTAACAAACACTATTAGCTATTTTTGTAATTCAACTCAAACACATATTTATTAAAAAGAAAACATAGGATCATAAGTCATAACTACAATAAAAATCTTGACTTGGTAGACTTCATCTAAAGATAAAAGCAAATCAAGTAGTTGTGTTGAAGCCATGTAGACAAAAAATGTGTCACAAGCTGAAGCAAGCAAGCAAGCAAAGCAACACACACAAGTAGTAAATGCACTCAATAAATGCCCAAAAAGATTTCATCTTTAACAATAAAAACCCTAATTACAACACCCCTCTTTCAAACCCCCTTCACTCGCCCCCCAAACTAAATTCTCAAAATTCATTTCCAAGATCCACCTGCATTTCAACAACAATCAATGGATTCACGAGAATCACTAGCCCCACCACCACAACCGTCGCTACACCACCACCAACAACCCCATCATCACCAGCAGCCGCCACTGGGCA
Source organism: Scalesia atractyloides (assembly GCA_947069175.1). Lineage (NCBI taxonomy): Eukaryota > Viridiplantae > Streptophyta > Magnoliopsida > Asterales > Asteraceae > Scalesia > Scalesia atractyloides. The sequence continues at coordinate 88,601,624 of CAMTDV010000028.1, read as the reverse complement.
TGATGATGCCACCAAACTCATACTCCACCCACACCCACCACAATCTACCCAACAATTCCCATGATTCTTCGATGGGTAACAATAAAAATGCAAACTTGATGACACCCAATTCGATTCAGAACCGATTCCCCTTCGGTTCTGATCAATTCGGTGACGGATCGTCTCCGTCAGGCGGGTTTCGGGCTGGCGGGTATAGCTCTGAGCCGGCTAAGAAGAAAAGGGGGCGCCCCAGGAAGTATTTGCCGTCGAATGATGGCGACATTGCCCTTGGGTTGTCTCCGAACCGGTTAATGCTGTTTCGAATACTGGTACTGGTGGTGGGGGTAGGGGTGGGGGGAATTTGGAGAATTCGAATGATGGTAGCGGTGGAACCCCGAATTTGGATTCGGTTTCTAAGAAACAGAGGGGACGGCCACCAGGTTCGGGGAAGAAGCAGTTGGATGCTTTAGGTATATAGAACTATTGAAGTGTTATTTAATTGTGTTTTTTTTGGATGTTATTTTACTTATTATTATGATATTTTGTTGAATATTAAAGTGATTATGTATTGTTTTATATGATGGGCAGGTTTACCTGGAGTTGGGTTTACACCTCATGTGATTGTTGTAAAAGCAGGAGAGGTAATGCTATTCTTTTGTACATTATTTATTTTTTGAAATTAATAATCTTGATTTGATATGTGTATCACTATGTCTATGCTTATGTCTTTGTTTATTTCCGACAAATTACTTGTTTAGTTGATGGATATGAGAGTTGTAGATAAGCATGGGCTTAGCTTGATGATAATTAAGTGGGGTTGTTGATGGATTTATAGGGCTTGTAGCTAATTTAAAATTGCGGTCTATTTAGGCCTGTAAACGAACCGAACGTTCATGAACTGTTTGGTGGGAAGTTCACTTATTTAATAAATGAACGAACATGAACACAATTTTTTGTTCATTTATCTAAATGAACGAACATGAACACACGCTTTGTTCGTTCATTTATGTTCATGAACGTTCGTTTATGTTTGTTCATTTATTTACATTTATTTATGTTTGTTCGTTTATGTTCGTTTCAGTTTACATACATAAGTAGTTATATTTATGTAAATATTAAACATAAAAGGAACTTTCTAACTACCAATATAAATATGGGTTTTTCAGTGAATTAATCTAATTACATAATTTATATAAAAAATACTTATGTTCATTATATTCATCAATTTGTTCATTGTGTTCATTTATGTTTGTCAGTTCTGTTAAATTGGGTTGTTTATTGTTTGTTAAATTATGTTCGTTTAAGTTTGTTTGTTTACGTTCGTGAAGTGTTCGTTTAGGTTTTAAACGAACGAACGAACATAAACGAATACGGACATGCCCATTTTCTTAATAAACGAACGTGAACTAAAAATGTCTTGGATTATATGTTCGTGTTTGGTGATAGAACACAAACATACCTCTGTTCGTGTTCGTTCGGTTCATTTACAGGCCTAGGTCTATTGAAGAAAGATTGTTATGTGAAGTGATGTTGATGATTATGAGGCTTGTAATTAAGTTAATATATTGGTTTGCGTAGTTGCATCTACATGTTTTGCTTCATAATTTTTGAGCGCATACATATTTCTTCTCTTTGCTTGGGAGTTTTGAATTTTCTTTTATGTATTTGTGCACACTTTAAGCTCAAAGACCTATATTTCTAGGTGTTTATTGTGACGTAGGTATTTATGTAAAAACTGTTGACCAAATTAAAACTTTTTTTCTTAGCTTTTGATGATTTATTGCGCATCTATTGACATTTATATCTTTGAAAAATGTGTTCTATGCATTTAATTAGTAGCGGGGCACTTTCTTTAATATGAATGGACTCATATTTTGTTGTAATCATGTTACTTGTTTCGATAATCTTTACGTTACAGCTTACAAAGTTCTATCATATATATGGAACTAACATACTTAACGTTTCCTGATTTATATTAATTATTTTAACAGGATATATCCTCAACGATGATTTCATTCTCACAACAAGGACCTCGTACAGTTTGTATTTTATCTGCCAACGGTGCCATCAGCAATGTCTCACTTCGCCAGCCAGCATCTTCTGGTGGTACCGTAACTTATGAGGTTTACACGTTTCACTCCCTCCTTTTTTATACATACAATTATCAAGACGTTAGAATTTAAGTTCTCGTGAATATGAGTATGTAGACTATTTTACTTATTGCTCAAATTAGTGGTTTTTTGTTAATAGTGTTAAGCCAAGTTTGGTGTCTAATGGTGTAATGCATGGTTATTCCAAAAAGTTGTACCATTTGGGTGTTTTGGTAGGATATTGTTTGCGCCAGATTTTGCACCATTTCGATGTAAAACAGCTTGTCTGCCACATCAACAAATAGGTTATAAGTCAAAAACTGTGAGAATTTCACTGCATAAAAATTGAAACTTATGGTTCTTTCTCTACAAAAGGTTGTCGGTGCCTAGGTAGAACAATGGTGAAACTTCGTTACTATTTGGTGACATTAAATTGTATATTCAATTTCTATAATGTATGCAAATTAAAAACTAATGTGCCCAGACCCAGAGCATTAAACTGCTTCATGTGATCGATTCTTTATATTTTATTATATTTTGCAATTTTATATTACAACTACGCATTTCCATCCAAACTGTTATAATTATATATGTGTGTGTATGTGTGTGTGTATATATATAATATATATATATTGTATTATGTGTATTAGTTTACAGCCCATGGGCTTGATGTAGGCTTTCCCCGGGTTTCTTTTTTACACAAACCAGTTTAATTTTTACCGCTTTCTTCTGTCTCTAGGGAAAGCGGATCGTGTCTCCAGAGTATAACGTCAAGGCTAATTTAAAAGTTCTAAATTACTCTTTTTAAAAAAATGGTTAAATTACCCAATTATATTAGTTTTTGTATTCCCTTTGTCCCAACGAGAGTCAAGTTTTCGAGTTTTATCGTCCCAAGGATATCTAGTTTGAAAATTAATTATGAAAGATATTAGGTTTGGAAAGTAACTACATCAAAAAGTGGATCACAATTCACAAGTCATTTCGCTTTTTAAGTTGATTCTAAATTTTAATACTATACCTGTTTTTTTAGAATGGAGGGACTTGTAATCGCCAATTAGAATGATCATACCAAGAACATTAACCATCCGCCATTTTAATTTATTACTAGTGGATCGTAATCATTATATGTCATGATAATAATATCATTCCTTTTTTTCTTTCTAATAAAGCGATTGAGGTAGTTTCATACATTTGTATCTGTTTCGAAGGAATTTCAACCCGTTTGACCCTCATCATGCTTAGCTAACTCTTTTAGTTCAACCATTATGATCAGATAGGAGATAAAACACATAACTCAAATCAACCCGTTTGTAGTTGATATTTCATACTTGTATCGCTAAATACCGGTTTCACTTCATGTTGTAAATTTCAGGGCCGGTTTGAGATAATATCATTATCGGGCTCCTTTGTGCACTCCGAAAGTGACGGTAACAGCAAACCTAGCGGATTAAGTGTTTCCCTTGCCGGTTCAGACGGCCGAGTTCTCGGTGGCGGTGTTGCCGGGATGTTGGTGGCGGCATCGCCCGTACAGGTCCCCCCCATCTTTATAAACACACGCCACACTATTATATTAACAATGGTTTTGTGTATCAGGTTATTGTTGGCAGCTTCATTGCAGAAGCGAAGAAACCAAAATCTAGCGTTGGGCCATCACCAGTAGCACCACCAAACATGTTGAGTTTCGGTGGCGGCAGTGGCGGTGGAGGGGCGGTTCCCGGTGTAAGTCCTCCATCCGAAGGCGCGTCAAGCGAATCATCTGACGAAAGCGGGAGCAGCCCCCTTCATAGGATCCCTGGCTCCTACAACAACGCTACCCAGCACCCGTACCAGCACCAACACCAGCAGCCGCAGCAGCAGCAGCCGCCGCCACAGCCGCAGCACATGCAAAATCTTCGGATGTACTCGAACATGGGCTGGTCCAACTCCACCATGAACATGCTTCCCAATTAACTACAAATACTAAATTTCTCCACAATAAATCTGGCATCTTGAGGATGATGGTAGTGGTGGTGGTGGTGCTGGTGCTGGTGCTTGTAGCGGAAAGTATACAGTTCCCTTCATACGCTAACGCGCTTTATGCTTGAAAACAATCTTCTTTACTTTCAATATTTCAAAATTTTTCTTCCCTTTACTTTCCCTGTGGGTTAGTGTTGAATCAGTGATTGAAGATGGTTAGTTGATTAGCATAAGATGTTGATCTATCTATTAGTAAGGTATCTCTGTGAAACTTTGAATTTAGAAATCAAGATTGAATGTACTTCTAGAATCAATCTGTGGTTATATTTGTTTCATAGTCTTACGGGTTTGGTTTGGGTAGATTTGCGGCTCAGACCAAACGGAAACCGAAAATTCGTCTTGGTGAACGAAAGCCGATCACTTTCAGGTTTTGGTTGTGTATGGGTTAGGCTTTTTTTTAAGTACTGGTTTTTGGGGGTTAACAAGAAAAACAAACGACGTTTGTGTTAAAGGTTGACCCTTGTATCAAAATAAAAATCTGAATATAAAGGTTGGTTTTACTGATTTTAAAGTGTAAGGTATAGTCTGCAGTTTAGGAAAAACATAAAGGTTGATTTGTGTAACTTTATCTAACATTTTTAGGGTTCTATACAAGTAGTTTTTTATTTTTAGTATCTTAAATATATATAAAAAATATATACTTGCTTACAAATAAGTATATAAATAAAGCCCAAAATAGAAATTATTGAAAAGGTTTGAATACATTAGCATGAATAAAAGGTTCCAATAACTAAAAGGTGTAATATACATAATGAATTTTATTTTATTTGTTTGAAACGGCTCAAAGTAGGGGTTATCAAGTAGCTTGGCAAATCCAAGTGTGCAACTATCGGTAATTTTGGATACACTTCATTTCATGTTAATTGTTTAATATATGCATCAAAATGACAACAAAATATAATTATGTTGAACAAAATGTATAACAATAAAATATAATACTCTGATTGGTTTTTATATTTTGTTGTCCATAGGGAAAGAAAAGAGCTAAAACAATATAATTAAGTTGAACATGAAATAATGTGATGTTTTTAATGAATGTATTAAACTTCAAATCATTTTTATGCCTTTTTTCAACTTAAATAGTTTAAGTCAAGGGATTCATTTATTAAAAAAATATGATGAAAGTCATTTATGGTGTTAGAAAGAGATTTGTGTGAGATGAGATTTGAAATATTAAATGGAAAAAATAAATTAATGATCATCGAATTGATGCGTTGCAGGCTAACATGGTGGGCTATGAATTAATGTAATTGGGCTGCAACTCATGGATCGAAAGAAAAAAATGGACTTTGATGTAATTCTAGTTGGGCTGTAATTAAAAAAAAAAAAAAAACCATTGGGCTAACCCTTGAAACAAAAGGAAGTCTTAATCATCTAATTATATACGAAGAATCCTGTAGTGATGGTACTAGATTACTTTAACTTTATGATTAGTTAATTAGTTTTCTTGCAATCACATCAGGGTGTATAGGGTTTGGTTATGCATATGTATTCAATTTAATTTATAAACCTTGCTAGATATGAACGAGCTTTTGTTATTTTTAATAGTGAGTGATTATAGTATATTCATTTGTTTAATATAATTGCGTGTTAAGCGATTTACTATTTTTAACATGTCATTGCATCGTTTCTATTTTTTGGCCTTTGTCGTTAGAGAACCAGGTGTTTGAATTGATTACGTCGAATAGTTGGTTGGTAATTGATAAGTACTCCATTATACAAGGTTAATTATTCGGTCTAGAATTGTTTAAAGATCTGTTGTTTGATTAAAGCGTCCATTCCATCATTGAAGTAATTCAATTACGTAAAACAATGCTATGTCTATGTAGCTTACTAGTGTTGGAAATCACGTCGAGTATGCATGGTGTTATCAAACCCGACCCTGAATGTGATTGCTTGTTCTTTGTTTCGTATTTGGTGTGCCTTTTGATTGTCTTTTTAGTGGAATTGCAATCTAGGTTGATATTAATTTAAGTCAATCAATCAGTTTTTATGTTTTCCTTCTCACAATCAAACGAAAAATGTAATACTAACCACATGCTGTTCGTGGATATGATGCCATACTTACCCTAGCTATCTAGGTTAAGTGGGTTTTTTGAACAACTTGATGACTGTCATTAGCTATCTGTTAGTTTATATCATTTTATTATCCAATAGATTAGAAATATGAAAACTAAAAAGTCAATGGATTAGCAAATGCCTTTATGTATGTTTCAAGTAATAAGGTTGAAGGTTCACCTAAGCGTGGGGTTTTTAAACTAATCTGATAACCGACTCAAAACCCGAATATTGTTTTGAATGTTTTTGCTTTGGCGCTTTCTCGTTGGGTTCCTATTTGTTTGCCATTTTGACCCTATTAGTTGTTCCATAAATTAAGACACAAAACCATGCCCTTATCAAGTTTGTAATGTTGTTAGATTAAATGGCACATTCCCTGTAATCACATGTGCCATATTTGGATTGCACAATTTCAAACCTCTCTTAATAGTTTGCTCACTCAATCTTGATGTCACAAACAATCACCAAACACACTCCCACGATCAATTCTAGTGACACAGGATGTCGTCGCATGCCACTTATTCTCCTCCGTTAGGTTCATAACCACATGGCTGTGTATTGATGATGCAAACAAACAATCGATTACCTCCTTTCAATCTTTGTTCTATCATAACAACTGCCACATGTAAGGGATGGAAGCATCAAATTATACATAGGTATTTTCTACCCTTACTCAATGTATGGACCTAATTTTATAAACTGGAAAACTGGAATTGGATGATCAGAAACTGAAAACTGGTTTTCATTTTGATTGGTCTACAAGTATATGACCCTAACTCAGACTTCCTTTTTTTTATTTTTTTTATCTAGCCTTCATTGTCTTTATTGGTATTCGAATTTGGTTCTATATACCCTTTGAATATAAATTTAACTGGTCTTAGTATACGATTGTGGCTGGTTCATCAATCAAGATTAGATTGGTTAATTTAGTCTTCAAAGGCAGTTGAATGTGTGAGTGCTTTTTGGTAATCTTCAAACTCCCTATTGAAAGCTTGGAATTCTTCATCTCATAAATGGCATAGACAATGGTGAGTGTTAAAAATATAGTGTGATATTTATATCACATTATATTCATCCAATAGTTCATATTTGTCGTTAAAGTGCAAACTTTTCATAATGTGTATCTTGTGGATCAGTTATGTGCAGTTATTCATTGTCAAGGGGTTAAGTGAAAGATTACAGGGGCTGCGATCTTTATGGTGCATAGTTGGAGGGCCTGGTTGTAACTTGGTGTTGACACTTGTATAAAAGGCTTCAGTACAGTGCAGCGAGTTCAAATCTCTCGTACACTTCTTCTATATTACTCTCTGGTTGTAGTTAGAATTTGTTGTGGTTTGTTGTAACAATCTCCTGTCTGTTGTTAAAGAGATTGTTCTTCTCAGTTAGATGATCTGATCATCATAGTTCTTGCTGTACTCTGTATCATTCAGAGATCTTATGATTTGTAAGATCTCAGGTTGGGGGTGGGGGTAAATTTTTGGTTTGGGTCAATAAGAGTTTTGTCACGTTTTTGTCACTATATTGGTGTTGTTTGTATCTGTTAATATTCTTGTTCATATCGCAATTCTTAACAGTGAGTGTCACGTGTCACGTGTCACATTAAAAAAGTTTATGAGTTTTAAATTTGTATTCGACAATGTAGTGGCATAGTATAATATTATACAATGACACCATATATCGTTTTCAAACGAAGAGATGACATCTGGATGATGGCGTAGTTGGATAGCACTCATAGCAGTTTGGCTAAAGAGTGTTCCAAAGGCCCCGAATTTGATCCTCACCCCCCATGTTTTTTAAATCTATTTCTTCCTCGTCTAAAGTTGATTAAGTGTTCATATATACCCATGAAATTTTTAATTTTTCCTACTGAAATTTGATTGAACTTATATTTGTGTGCTTACTAAATATTAATAAATACTGAATGTTTATACCAAGATATAGCATACATTAGATGTTAATCGTATTTTTCGGGTTTATTATATTTTCTGGCGATGACACATGAGAATGTCTCATGGTAACGAATCGAGTTATTGTATATTTACGTGTTTACTAATGTGTGTATTTATTGATCACAAAGTGTCATTATTATTAGAATTTTGATTAGTTTTGATGACACATGGATTTTTTTATTAGACGTATTGAAACATTAAAACACGGTGACACTATAATTAAGTAATGTTTGTTCCAGTTAATTCACAATCTCAGGCCTGTAGCTCATTAGGTCTGAATAGCACCCCGTATAACCCTTTGACCCTCGCCTTTCCTGTCCTCATTGCTTATGCCATATTTTCTATTTCACTTTGTCACACTTGAACCAGTGGGCCAATAGGCTAACCCAAATAGCTTAATACATGTGGTCTTGTACTCTTGCCACCTTGCTTTTGCAAATTGTTTAGACGATTTTATATAATTAGTTCATTTACTCTCATATTATTTATGAATTCTTTATAGTTTTGAGTATGTTCTATGTTTTGAAATGGATTAATTTGAGATACTCAAAACAGTTGGTTAATAGTTAAATACTATTAAATAGTAAGCATACAATATATGTGTTTTACAAGATTTGTAAAACCAAACACTTCTTTGAATCTTTTAAATTATACAAGATAGGTTATGCAACTATAAGTCGATGGCCTCCTTGCCTAGTTGTATTAGGGGTGTATACCCACCAATGACCAAAGTGGTGTGGGTTCAAGTCCCACAAAGTGGAGAATAGGTGAATTTTCAAAATAGATTTTAGGGTTGTGTGTTCACCATTAAAAAAGAAAAATATGCAAGTATTAAACCTATGAAATATTAAAAAATGTTCCATCTTTAGATGCATACTTAGAATGAATAACATTCGAACCTTGTGGATTATAGTTTGACGTTCATTAATTTTGACTCTCAGTTCTCCATCATCGGGAATCTAGTTAACAAAAAAACCAAACATTGTAACCAAGTGTAAACTGATTAAAATTTGAAAACGAAAATGTTGCAGGTACTCTAGGCACTTGAATTAGACTTAGGAGTTTATTTAGGTTATTTTGATCCCTTATATTAAGGTATGTATTCTATGCCTCTTCTTTTGCAGTACATATATGTTTACTCTTTCTTGACATAAAAAAATTGGCCTTTGTGTATATGATATATTATTTGAACAATCTCCTCTATTTGATAATGGCAAAATATTTATGATGCATGCTACCAAAATAAGAGAAAAGAGTGAATTTTTCTAAGATATAATAAGACCTTTAAAACTTTTGTTTTTGATAACTTGTAAGTTCTTCTTTGACGGCTCAATAAAGTTCATAATAATTCAACACAATGACACACTGGCATAATTGGAGAGAGGAGATGACTAACTGGCATATGCACTACTAGTTGGAGAGATGCATGTAGCTAGACTTTGATGAACCGGTATCTTACAAGGCAGCGGCTATAAGTCACGAAGCATCAAATTGGTTGGCCATGATGAATAAGGAGATGGAATCACTTAATTACAACCAAACATGGGTGCTTGTTCCATTACCAAATGGTATGACAAGACATGTAGGGTGCAAGTGGATCTTAGAGAGAAGGAACTCCAGGTATCATTTGGCTAGGTTAAAAGCAAGGCTAGCTAATGGAGAAGAAGTTCCCAAAAAATAATAATCTCTCATGAGGTGCTCTCCACTGTTGCGAAACATAAGATTATTTAGGTTGTTTTGCCTGCCCACACCAAGTAATTTTGGTCTAGACTTTGAACAAAAACTTGTAGTTACGTGGAAGGTAGTAAGGATGCATTACAACCTACTGTTGCATTATGTATCTTCCCCTAAGGCTGAGTATATGTCCATGACAAAAGGCAGTAAGGAATGCATGTGGTTACACATGTAGGTTGAGAGTACGTCTTGGTCTGAAGGTGGATGAAACTACTTGGTATTGTAATAGTAAGAGTGCTTTAAATCCTGCAAAAGAATCCTGTACATCCCAAGAAAACTAAACACACAGAGGCAAGCAGTTGAGTTTTATTAAAGACGTCTTGTAGAGTAAAACTTTTATTATTCTAGATACCACATGTGGCGAAAGAGCCAACGCGTATACCTGAAACCCAAAGCATTTAGGACGGGTATACTCGATACCCGACGGGTATTAGACCGGATATGGATAGGGATTAGATGATACCTAGCCCGATTACCCAAAACTATATACCCTTTTACCCGAATTATATACTCAAAAACTTTTAAGTTTTATATTTATTTTCCTAATTTAACTATAGTTTAGTAATGTTTCATATTTTTGTAGCTTTGGTATTTGAAATATTTGAAAAATAAACTTTTCATTTTAGATATATATTTTGATGGCATAATTTATATTTATATGCTATGAAATACAAAATTATTTTTGAGATTAATATTATAATATATTTATATTTTTTAAATATATTAAATATTATTATGGTGATGACAATATGTATGTTATTTATCATAATTTAATATATTATATGGATTTTTAAAACACAAAATTATAAAGGAAAGTAGAAAATATATATACATGAAAATCGCAACGGGTATGCTCGATATCTGCAGATATGCCGATGGGTAAATACCCGTCAAATACCCAACGAGTAATGGACCAGGTATGTGACAGAATTTTACAACCGAGTGTGATATGGGATTAGTCATACCTGACCATACCCGACCATTGCCATCCTACATTTTAACAAAGGTGCCCATATATAGCCAAGTTCAAACATGTATTGTCAGTGAATATTCACATGATATCACAAGATAGCTAGCTAGATACCTAGAATATTGGCGGAAACAATTGGAGTTGATGGTATATTTCATATTATCATGGATTAACATTAAGGGACAACAAAAGGGAATTTGTAGTCACATATTTCGGAGGATATATATAATTTTCTTTGTGTTTTGAAGACTGAAGAATGCTAATTCAGTAATTCCTATTAGCATTTTCTGTTAATTAATTCATCCTCTATGTGTCATCATCTTCTTATCAAGAGCTATGGTCAAATACAAGGTAATGTCAGAACTTTTTTTGCACATTGTTAATTAACAGGACCTTACAATTCCATTGAATGCATATCACCCTTTTTGATTTCTGCAAGTTTCTGTTGAATCACTGGTGTTATTACGGTCTATTCAACATAGTTATGTTTCTATGTCATTAAATCTTCGTTATGAAATGCTGCTTTATTTGTTCCTCAAACATTCATTATTGGAATCTTTGTTGTCAAGGTAATAAACTCACCTTTTATCCTTTTTCGTGAATTCTGGTAGTTAGTAACAATGATGTTTATCCTACATGCATCGAGCTAGGATCTGCAAAAAAGATAAAATCTGAGTGGGAAAACAATTTCCCAACAGAAACTTTATAACTGAACGCCAACTTTGAAGTTCAATATAAATTTAATTATGTAACATCTATCCTTGTCCTTTGATTTGTCGCCTTAAACCAAAGAAATTCCAATAGGAAATGCAAACAAGTAATGTGTGTATCAATCATTTTCATGCATTGTCAACGATGTAACTAGAATAATTGTTTAGGTAATTAGGTCCATTATTAGCAAATCATTAATTAACATATTGGACTCTGATAAGATTCTTAAAGTCGACAACCGTTGCTTTGGCAACATTTGGTATTAGACTATATAGATTTCCAAATTTTTTTTATATGAGTCTACGTTTGCGAGTTATAAAGACGCACATGTACCTATCACCGCGCACCAAAGTGCGCTCTCTTTTGTATCATCTACAAGTCTTTAGACTTGAATGGATGATGTTCATGAATTGAAGTCAAACTCCAATCCTAAAATTAAAAGTATTTTAGAAGTTAATTATTTATATCCAAAACTAAGAGTTGGTAGCTTTGCACCAACCACTCCATTAATTCAAGGAATCTTGTTCTCCTAACCTCTCTTGCAAATGACACTTCATTGCCAGATTAAGCTATATATGGCTTTTCAATAGTTCATCTACGATTAATCAGTATCCAATAAAATACAAAAAAGGGAAATTATGTAAAGAGAAAAAAAAATATAAAGAACACCAACTTTACTTTTTCTAAGGCGCAAAGCTGTACATAACTTCGCCCAAGCTTATTCTTGATAACCCTAAAAGAAGGTTATAATCATCACAAACATATCAATATTTCTTAATAAAACAAGAGTCTTGTGGTGCACTACAAACTTTAGTTAAGCTAATTAAAGATGACCATAAGCCGTAGATGCTTGTTTAAGGAATCTAAAGCAATATGGATGCACGCTAACTCTTGTTGATTTCAACTTCAGTGATGATACACTTGATCAACGGATGCAAATCCACTAACAGTACATCGTCGTAATATAAAACATAGTGGAGAATAAAGCACTTGAACCCGTAGATTTGTTCAAAAAGAATAAAATTGGTTATACTTTATCTTCATATCGCTTGAACGATTCCAACTAAAATGATATTTTCGGTGGTTAATTTTCTTATCCATTTTTTTATGGTGAAAGGAAAAATTTGATCTATTAAGTAGCCATGTAAATCGAAGAAGTTTAAGTTAGTTTTACGTGGAAGGCAATGGACTAGGATTATTTCGGCCCTTCCGATTAGCTCTATATAAGGGTGAACGGAGAGGGTTCGGCAAGCGGTAAGTGGCATGGGCGACAAGGTGGCAACACCATTCCTTTGGAGGAGGCAAGCATGCGACAGGCAAGGTGTGTCGTGCTTTGCCAATGATACCGCGAGAGGGAGAGGTGGGTTGGGATGAGCCCAATATCAAATCTAAGCAAGCACAATATCATGTTTTAGTTAGTTTTTTAGTTTAGTTTAAAAATTGGTTATGGCATGTGAAGCATGAGAAGCATATGCATTTCCTTGATTTAGCAAGTTGTGACAAGTAAAAGGCGAGTAGTGGCGGAGAAAATTGATATGACGTTGATGGACGGGGAGATGTTGCGGCAACTAAAACAAGTGGGTTAAGCATTCCCTCCACCCTAAGTTTTTATTTGTGTCATAAAAAATTCATATACAAAACATGTAATCATATTTCCACGTGTTAGGATGTTAAGCATTTTATTATCTGATTTTTTCTTAAGAAATAGACCCTGATTTTAGAATCCGTGTTGGGTTCCTAAAAAGTTTGAGCCACACATGCTAGCATCATAAACTCATGTATTTATTTATAAAATTGAACCAAGGAATAACGTGTAAAATTTCGTGCTAATCAAGCAAGCTTCCCTTATGATTTTATGTGTTTTAAAACAAAGAAGAGGAGCTTTCGATGGCACTAGTTAGTAACCAAATACAAAAGGCAGCGGCATCAAATCAGGATGTATTATGGAAGCATCGGAATAAATTGGTCCCTCCAAAAGTCAATGTATTCAATTGGAGGGCGTCGATTAACAAACTCCCAGTTAAAACAGAATTATGCAAACGTGGAATTCAATTACCTTCGCAAATGCTTCCAAGGTGTGGCTTTATTGAAGAGACACTAGATCATCTTTTGGTTTCATTTGTTGCGACTCAATATGTTCTGGCGAGCTATTAATGTGTGGCTGAAGTTGCCCCTACCTTCATCAGCATGTTGTATTGATAGGTATCAACACGCTCATGGGTTCAAAGGAATGGAAGAATGTGATAAAAGCATTTTTTCAAATGAGGATGTGGCAAATATGGAAAGCTCGAAACGATAAAGAACGATAAAGATTTGAACGGGTACGACAAGCTGGAACATAAAGTGGTAGAAGACATCAAGGAGGAATCGTATTTGGCAATCAAAGGAAGGAGCAAAATACAAAATCTGGATTGGGAGAAATGGAATGATTTTAATGTTAGAGACGTAATAACATGAGTTTTACTTGTTTTTGTAATGTTTTATCATGTATTTTTTCGAGTTTTTACAGCATATACTGGCCCATTCTATAATCATAGAATCTTGACGTATAAAAAAAACATGAACCTAAAATAGAAAAATGGTGGTTCTTCTTGTGATACATATAGCCACGTTCAACACAAAACATATTTTTAGTAGGAAATTTGAGATCGGTATAAGCATATATACATAGTGTCGTATATAGTTTAGCTAAGAAAAATGGTGTAGGTTTTACAAAATCATGTACTATATGTATCATAACTAAAACAATATGTATAATAATGTTTGCTAGTTCTTTGATTATGTTTTCACCGTAGCTAACTAAGCCTTAGCAACTCATGTATGAGACACTACAAAATAATGTATATCCGATGGGTCTTTGGTTCTACTAAATAAGCACTTAAATATACATCATGAGTCAGTCCACAAATGAACATATGCGGCATTAATTATATTTATAAGACGTACTTTTACTCATATGTTACCCCTCGTGGGAAATATTACTTTAGTTTAAAAACTACATAAAGTTCGTCATGTCAATAACACCTACTTAAAGTTACTCAACTGGTTATAACTTGGTAACCATGATTAAGCTGCCAATTTGTTAGGGTAGCACTTTAAGCCCACAATAGGCTTTCAAACTTTCACTACATGGAGGCTATAATCTTTCACTCCATAGCTGAAATCAAATGCTAGCTTGTGTTCATGTGTGTCTGTTTGTGTGTGTGAAAGAAAGAGAGAGACATGGTTAGACAGTTTGACAAAAGAAGCTATTAAAAAATAAGACATTAAAAAATAAACAAGGGACGTGGGCTTTTTAAATATAGATGAAGAAGATTAAATATTGGTTTAGTACTATATATTGACAGCAAAGTTAAATAGCAAATAAAATTAATCATGGCAGATATATCAGGATAGTCTTTCTCTTATATATTATGTGATGAATTCCATCAATCCTTAATTTTATTTCAAAGGACACAATTATTAAGTTTCAATAACTCCAACATCTTAATTATTAAATCTTTGCAAGGGATGCTACTTAAGATGGAAAACACACATTAGATTGATTGAGAGCCTTAGCAGATGTGCCAGTGAAAAGAAACAAGCCAAGAAGCATAACTAGAGCTTGATGGTTAATAAATCATAAATAATCTAGTTCAAAGCTAGAATTAACGTTTATACAAAACTTGTTAGTTTTATAAGGAAGCAAATAACTTATTGTTAATTGTCACAAAACCTAAAAAAAACTGCATAACTAATTCAGTTTTAAGCTTCTTTTACTTCTTGCTATATTTACTCTTCTTACTAAAATAAATGCAACAGAAACAAAGCATCCAACTACTTCAAAACCTTAAGTTCTATCATTAATGCTAATTGATTCTCTGAAACATCAACTCTTAGTTTCATTATTATCATCAATGACACATTCATGAAAACCCCAAATCTTGAACAACATAATGCCTTGAAGAAAAACATTAACACAAATGTTAAAAAAAACTATTTCCATACAATAGATTTAAGTTACAAAAACACACACAAAGATAGAAAAAAAGATAAAAACTCCCAACATAGCAATAGCAAGATAACAAAGTAGTAGTTTGATGCAATCATTTTGTTGAACATTGTTTATGATCCAAAAGAAGCCAACTAACCCGATCCATATTAGAACGGATTATTATTACCCCGTGGATAGTCCGCAGGCAACTGAACATTGGGTGCCATATTCATCGGCAAGTTAAAAAACGGTAGCCCAGAAGACGGGTCTGGAAACGGGTTACCGCCACCACCACCGGCACCGGTTCCATCCGGCTGACCAGCCTGTTGTTGCATCTGCAGCCCACCGGCTTCCGCTTCATCTTCTTCAAGTGGAAGTCTTTCATAAGCAACATTAGTGAAAGAAGAAGCAATAACAATCACCGGCCCAGCTGCGGTCAACTCTCCGACCACGTTTCCACCCACCACTTGCCCTTGTCCACCAGCTAAAAAGATGGTCAAACTGGTGGCTCCTGGTGGTGCTGGTGGAGGTAAGAAAGAGCCGGAAATAGACAAGATCTCAAACCTGCCATGAAGAGCCACCACAGACCCGGTTCCGGATGGTTGCCGGAGGTTTACATTGGTGACAACACCGCTACCGGAAAGTATGCAGATCCCTCGTTGTCTTCTTCTTGCATAAGTTGCTATGCAATCAAACACATCACACCCGTTTCCGATCTCCAATATGTGAGCTCTGAGTGTGTTGGCGCTTTCTCTAGTGATGATAACCGGAGGTTTTGGTTTGTTTTTGGATCCGGCTGGACGGCCTCTAGGTCTCCGGCCAACGAGTTCACCTGACCCACCACCACCACCACCACCGCCGGCGGAGTTGGGGGAGACTAGTTGATCAGGGTGGTGGTCATCGTCTTCTTGAGTCTGGTGGTGGTTGTCGGAGAAGAGGTGCTTGTTTTGCGATTGAGTGGTGTGGAGTTGCAAGTCGGAAAGGTGGAGTTGATGCTGATGCTGATGCTGTTGATGGATGTAACGAGAAGCAGTGCCTAAATCTAAACCAGCCATGGATAGATATAATTATACAAACATCAAGCAACAGAAAACAAGAAAATTATAAAAAAATGAAAGCAAGAAAATATATAAAAGTACGGATTTTTTATTAGTGGGGAAAATATAGAAAAACAAAGGGGCTCTGGAAGTTGAACCCTAGATTAGAAAACAAAGGATATATGAGAACAGGGAAAGGGGAAAGAGGAGGGATAGAAGGGGAGGGGGGGGGGGGGGGGGGGGGGGGGGGTTACGCAGTCATACATCATAACCTAAAAAATTCAAATAGGTATAAAAAAACTCAACACTTGTGTCATAAAATTAAATAATGCTTAGCAAGTAAAACATGTATATGTTTAATAAGAAAGTTATAACATATGCCTCTTCGTTACCGCTTCGTCCATGCTCCCGCGACGTGGTATTCTTGAAATCCAATAGCCTCTTCATCAACTTGCGGTGGCTATCTATCTCCACCGCCCCATCTCTTCACGAGAGTAATTCAAAACATGTTAGAACCCTGCTCGCATGTCACGTCCATGCATCCACTCCACTGGTGCCATATCAATTTGAGCCCTATCAACGCCCTGCTTATCTTCCCGTTGGTATAACATATGGTCTTAATAAAAGAAAGTTATAGAAGAATCATCATAAAGAAATATTAGTTGATTAATATCACATTTTAATTACGAAAGGTAAAGTATTTATTTGAATCACTATAATTAAGCAAAAAAAACTTTTGTATTCGTGGTTCTTATTCACAATTTCTATAAATTTAAAATAATTTATAAACCTGACTATCAGAGTTGGTAGACACTTTAATTAGGTCAGAGAGAAACAGAAGATTGAAGGGTAGGGTTTAAAGGATAATGTCTATAAGTCTTTGAACTACTTGTAAGCATGAAATAATTGATTAGAGTCTGTACGATTTGACAAATGTCCAATAAAGATCTTTAGTGATCTGAAACATTGAAAGAATTAAAATTAGAATTAATGATTTTGAAGTATGTTGTTTAAAATAAAATCGAATCGTATAAATTACTTGATCCATAGTTATTGGTCAACATGAACACTCATTTTTGGTTAAAATCTGAACGTAAAATAAGAACCATTGACGGACCACTGGAGTATTATCGTGTCACCAACGGAACCACACAATCATAACCATCTTCACTAGGTGAAGTAAAAAAAAGAGTAATTTGAACATTAGAATAGCAAATTGAGGGTTTTGGTTCACTATGCGTAAATGCTTCGCTAGAGTTTTTAATCGAACTTGTGATCTCTAAGTTCGTTTTAGATTGCTAGGTTCAAAATAGAATGCGTCTTTCAACTCACTCATATTATGCTTCTGATGTGTGTGTGATTATACCAAGCAACTGATAATTCTTTAATTAACCATCAACAAATAGTTATTGAAAAGCAGGCTACCCAATGACTATTTAACGGTTGTAGTCCTTCTCCTTCCACAAAGGCCCCCTTCTTTGGTACAAAGCAACATTTGTAAATTAAGGTAAATTTTGTAACATGAATAGTACACCGTAGTAGATAATTCAACTCATATATATTATTTGATCAATTTATCATTTTATTATTAGACAGATGCTCATAGTATTTATACTGAAAGGTATGCAAAATATTATGAACATTCAAGGTTAGTTATTCACAATCATTGATCACCTAACAAGAGGTATATTCAATTTTTTAGAACAGCGATAATTCTATTGAAAGGAAACAAAAAGAGGTACCAGCAAGAAACTAGTATCCTATGTATGTTATACATGCTAAAACATAGGAATTATAGAAAAAAGTTATAATTGCTTCAGTTGATGATCATTCTAATGAAGGGACTTTTACCCTATTTTTAACCATATAAACGAGTTAGTCTTGATCTCTTCCAAAACTTTGTCTTTCAATGCCGTATGGTTGTTGAATACGTTGCCATTTCACGCTCTCCTTAGGCATGGCGTAGTCAAGAAGATACTTTGAATTGCCATCTTGTTAGAGGTCGTCGTATTTGTAGCGTTCATCAGGGCCTTTTAAAACTTCTTCAACTGTAGCACCTTGTATGGGACCGAATTGCACCAAGAGAAGATGTGTTTCCAGATTTTACTCGCGAATCGGCACGTTAGCAATAGGTGATTTGCCGATTTTGTAGCCTCATAACAAAACTTGCAGTCAGAAGAGTTACTGTTTATGCCCACTTTTGATAAAGCTTCCACGGTTGATATTTTGTTTAAGACCGCCCGTCATCCAAAACAAGTAACTTTAAATCAACAAGCTTTGTTCAGAGTTTATAGTAGATTTGGTTACATATATAGATTGTCTTAATAGATGCACTTTAATAGATGTGATAATATATAGATGCTCTTTAAATCAACATGTTCAGATAATAATGTGTTTCAAAGATTTTCAATATTAAAGAAATAATTAATTATTGATAATGATCATATTGGGCATAGAACAATTAATTAATTAAGCCCAACTTGAGAGGAACATTATATTAAACATGCAAAACACTTTTAATAATTAACTTGAAGTACGTTAATTAAGTTATATCAAATACAGCTACCATGAGTATTTATTTTTAAAACCTATAAAGTGTTAATATAATAACTATTCTGAAACATAGTAATATTTATTCTGCAATTTATTGTTTACTTATAATTGACAAATTTTAGGTAGTAGTTGATTATTTATTATTACTTTTACAAATAAACAAATGATGTTATCTTTCATTATTTTTCATTTAAATACAGTGGCTTATGATAAGTATAATAATTGTGTGGGCGTGGAATTAGTGGCTGTTAGGAAGGTTAATGGCCATGGGAAATGGATTCATTGTAATAACAAGTTCTAAAGCCACCAATTAGGTAAAGTAATACATGTTATCAAAGTAACTTTGTATATACTTCCTTTATTGAATATATATGGACTATAAAAAGGCCTTTCAATTCTATGGTAACTATGTAGTTGGGTACTAACCCATATTTTCTTTTCCAGCGATAGAAACCTTTTGGACCTAACCCTAACTAAGCACATAAAGAAAATGTATAGTCGATCAGAAAATTAAAAAGAACACCAATCAAAACCATCAGAAATTCTCAGAATTAACGATGGATTTCATACCGATGGACTTTTTGTCTGCGACATAAATTCCTATTGAAGATCCGTCTCTATGGTTTAAAAAGATAAAAGAAAAGGAACTTTCAAAGCCAGGCTTTAATGACCTAAACAATAGTGAAGATGATTCTGAGCGGTGACGGTTATTTCTAAAGGTTTAATGAAAAAAATTGCTAAAACAATCGCTCTCTTTAGCGAAAGAAAAGATTTCGAGAGGTTTTTGATTTTTGTAAAAAAATTTGTTTTTATTACTTTTTTTCGGCAATCCCATATGAAAAGTATTATTTTCTAACAATCTTCTTAAAAAGTCAAAGGTACAAACAAGTAAAATGCTAAAACAATCGCTCTCTTTAGCGAAATAAAGGATTTCGACGTGTTTTTATTTCGTTAAAAGAATTTTTTTATTATTTTTTTCAGCAATCCCGTATGAAAAGTATTATTTTATAACAATCCTGTTAAAAATAAACGATACAAACAAATAAAATTCCTTTGCACCTTGCAACGGAGATTCAATCGGACATAAAACACAAAAACCAAAGTCGTGATTCGTTAAAAAGTATATCGACACGTGTTTTATATCAATTGAAAATTATAAAAAATATCACTGTCGTTATGATAATACAATATCAGTACCAATATTGTTTAGTCAGAATCAATGTGGAACCGACATTATTGGGACGATAACATTTCGGTTCGTCACGATACCAGTAAAGTACTCGTTCTAAGATATATAAAATCTACTTTATTGCAAACATAATTCTGGTTTTAACGAAATTTATACTGAAAATAGAGAACAATGGTAACGCTATCAAAGTTGTGCTGACGCTATTGGTTTTGTTCGCCACTTTCGCACCCCAACCGATGACGGAAACATCGGGATGAGACGAACAAATTGCTCAAAACTTCATAACGCTATGTGACAATATAGATTAAATTCAAATTTCATTCAAGACTAAATTTTCATACAAAAATTCCATATAATAGTCAACAATTGTTTCAAAACGACATAACATCAAGATAGATAAATTAATCTAGGCGTGTATCTAAGCAATCCCACTAGATTTCTTGCATCATCAGCTTTCCTGCAACATGTATTAAAAGCGTAGATCAATACAAAAGTATTGGCGAGCATACAAGTTTGAAAATAAAATCTAAGTGTAAGAACTATTTCAATCATGACGGGAGTATAATAAAGCTGAATTGCATATACATGTAGACGACTCTCACATAATAATAGCATATAATTGAATTCCTTAACTAGCATGCATAGTAACATAATCATAACAATGTCGTGAGAATACAAATTAAAACTAATGAGCATAAACAACTCAAATGTAACAAGTAGCATGTACAAACGAGTTTAATCTAACACATATAATTCACATAAGCATAATTGATAACCCGTTTGGTATTGGGAACACATTTAATCTTGTTAAAAATAAATTTTGTAATTTTTATATGTTGCACCCCAAAATGCGTTAAAGTGTAAAAAGGGGTCGAGTATGCTCAAACTTAGTGAATCCTCTTTTAGCATTTCTGTGAAGCGTTGAAAGGGTTGGTGATGCGACGCCAAGGTCAACGTACATGAGCAAGCGAAAGCACACGGAAGCATTAGTAGATAGATATATCTTATTTATTTTGTAAACGTCACTCGAGTTTTGATATATTCGTTAGCGTAGCGGATAATTAGAATATATATATATATATATATATATATATAAAGTTCGACGAAAAGCGTAATAAATATATATATTTTGAAGAAAAACGGGCAGAGTCTCCTCTGTTTTTAGGCGATCCCGACAATCAAAGTTGTCGATATAAACTTCAAAACTCAACAATTGATAGCACGACACGTATAAAAATGTACGTCAAATGTAAAAAAATGTAGATAAGCACTAATGTAATGATTCGATTCAAAACTCGAGTTCATAATAAAATAGTGCATATATATATATATATTTACTCATATATGTATATATATATATATTTATATTGACAAGCGAAGCTATATATATATATTGACAAGCGAAGCATTGGAAATAATTTTACCAAGTTGCTAGTTAAATTCTCAAATTTTGTATAGTCTCGTTAGTCGAGTCGGTTCGAACTCGGCTTCATGTGAAATTATTATATATATATATATATAATATACGTACATATATATATATATAATATACGTATATATATATATATAATATACGTATATATACGTATATATATATATACGTATATATATATATATATATACGTATATATATTCGGGTCGCGTTAAATAACATGAAATAATATATATACAATGATAAACAGAAATGGCGTTGTTTAGAAGGTCATACCAAGTCGCGTGTTGAGGCGTTGACCAACGGTTGATTGAGTCGAACCGAATCGAGTCCGACGTTTGACCAAATTGACCGAGCCGAATAGGACCCAAAGCTGACCCGTAACTGAACCAAGACCGGGCTGGCTGAACTAAACTGAAACGAGCCTTGGTAGAGACCCAACCTTGCTGAACCGAGACCTGTATCAATCGAAACAAAGCTGGAACTGACACACACGGATCTGAATCGAAACATTGTGACCGAGCCCGAACCAAAATACCCAAATCTGAACGTGAATCTGAGCGGAAACCTGAACTGAGTCGACCACCGTCACTGTCGCCAGCTGCCGAGGTCACCACCGTCGTCACTCCTGTCGGAACCACCCTCATCACTTCATCAACAGCAGTAGCTCCATCGTCAATGATGGCTGTCGCCGGTAAGCGAGCCGTCGGCCAGACACGAGAGAGAGATGGGTTCGTTGAGAGAGAGAGACTGTTTGTTTCGGGCGTGTGTTGTGTCGGCCGTAAAGATCTTGGTTACCGGAGATGAGGCAGAGGTGTATGAGCGACGACGAGGTCATCGTCGCCGGCGGCCGGCCAGAGTGGCAGTGCCGGTGTCTGGTGTTTTGAGGGAGGGAACCGAGAGGGAGAGGAGGCAAGTGTGTGTGTTGAGAGAGCGATGAGGGAGATGGTAGTGGAGTGGTGGTGGTGTGCGGTCGGAGGTCGGCCGGAATTGCTCCGGCGACTGAAAAAATGGTAGAGGGGGTAAGGGTGTCGGCTAGGGTTTATTGTGTGCAAGGGAGATGGGGTTTAGTAGGTTTATATGGTTTAGGGTCTTAGGTTGGCCCTAGAGCCCGCTAACTTGGTTCTAGGGTTTTTGAGTGGCCTGGTCATGCCCGCGAAGCCCATTTTCGAGCCGAGCCCGAGCCCTTAAAAGGTCGTGTAATATAGTATATCTTTGTTTAAGGTTAACGATGTAACGAACTTGTTTGTTAATTATATATATAAATACATATGGTTGTAGTATGGTTAACGCCTCGAATCATATTATTTATAAATATATATATAAATATATATATATATATATATATATATATTTTTAAGTACGGATACTAAATTGCGAGGCGCTACAGTCTCCCATACTTTAGGAAATTTCGTCCCGAAATTTATTCAAGAGGAAGACTTTAGAAAAAAATGGCATTTCGAAGTATGTTCGCGTATAATTGAGAAATTGGTGGTGAATGATCTAAGGTTGTATTTAAATAGAGTAGTGAAACACCGAATTTCTCATGGCACGTTTTACGAAACCTTAGCAATGTGGTATTAACACTTATATATAGGAAGTACCATCGGCGTATCCACCATGTTTATACCATATTACGTCTATTTCGCTAATCGATGCCATGTTACGTTCTGTGCCAATATTATGGTTTAACAGCATATTACGTATAGAGTCTCAAGTATATAAGTATAATTGTATATACGTATGAAAGTGTGTACCGTATGAGTATGGGTATATGTGTGTGTATATGCACATTCTTGTACAATACACATGACATATTTTAGTTAACCAAGATTTAACGGATTACTGGCATGTGAATAAACAGGTCAAAACATCGTGTACCGCAATGTAGACTACCCATCATCATTAAAACGAAGAGGGTGTAAATTAGTTTACTTAACATGACCTCAAGAATACAGGCGGGCATCACTCCTATAGCGCTACACAAGCGCCATACATGTTAAGGTGTGGCTTGATCAGAGTTAATGACGAGTCTACCACATAAACATGTGAATAAACAAGTCAAACCATTGTGTACGCAATGTTGACTAGTCAATATTGTCGAAACATAGTGTAAAATAGTTTACTTAGTATGAAATAGTTTACTTAACATGATCCCAAGTCTCAAGGGCGGTGCGCTATTCCTATAGCACTACGCATAGTGCTATACATATTAAGGTGTGGTTTTATAACGAGTTTATCACATATAATGTTCTAGCAATCCCAAATCAAGTATGATGTTTAGTATGCACCTATAGAATCGTTGTGTAATAGATTTAGTATAAATGCGAAGTTTTTCGTGCATAAATTCGATTTTTGTATAGTGTGACATTGAAAAAAAATAAAGGAATAAAAATTATATAGCATAAAATGTAAGATAGCATAAAAGAGAGGCTTGTTAAAATGTTGGAGTGTTTCGGTTTTAGAAACTTCGACTATTCCAAAGTGACTCGTAAGTCCTTTCGAATTAGGGAGACATGATTTGGCTAATAGGTATAATACTCTCGTCGCCAAGCGATTAACGGTACTTTACCCTTCCAGTTAGTACATGTCCGTAATTTGATCGAAAAATACGAAACTTTGGCGAGATTGAAAATTGAGGAGCGGAACCAGTCATCAAGGTGTGGATGTCAATCCTGGCTTGACAATTTCGTCCCCAAATTGTGGTTTATTGAACGTATCAAGATATAATCTCGAATCGTCAATAAGGATCCACTAGATTATGAAATGAAACTCCCATCAAGATATGGATATCACTCCTGACTTGATGGTGAATTTCGTGCGAAATAACATGTAAAACGGATTGAAACTCGTCACCAATGGCGGGAATCACCCCTGTATTGATGAGTTATTTCGATTGTGGAACAAGAATATACTCAAAAGCGTGTGTTGTGTTTCATGTCTTAGGAAAGACATATTGTAAGTTTTAGGATCAAAAGGGGAGGAACATGATAGAAAGAATAACAATTTAGACAAGTATCACAAATGGTCAAGAGTATGGTACTTAAACTATAGACTAGGTCGAACATGGCAATTCTACCTAATTCCCTATAGTTATGGCTCTGATACCAATCTGTCACACCCCAACCGATGGTGGAAACATCGGGATGAGATGAACAAATTGCTCAAAACTTCATAACGCTATGTGACAATATAGATTAAATTCAAATTTCATTCAAGACTAAATTGTCATACAAAAATTCCATATAATAGTCAACAATTGTTTCAAAACGACATAACATCAAAATAGATAAATTAATCTAGGCGTGTATCTAAGCAATCCTACTAGATTTCTTGCATCATCAGCTTTCCTGCAACATGTATTAAAAGCGTAGATCAATACAAAAGTATTGACGAGCATACAAGTTTGAAAATAAAATCTAAGTGTAAGAGTTTATTTTATCATGACGGGAGTACAATAAAGCTGAATTGCATATATATGTGGACGACTCTCACATAATAATAACATATAATTGAATTCCTTAACTAGCATGCATAGTAACATAATCATAACAATGTCGTGAGAATACAAATTAAAACTAATAAGCATAAACAACTCAAATGTAACAAGTAGCATGTACAAACGAGTTTAATCTAACACATATAATTCACATAAGCATAATTGATAACCCGTTTGGTATTGGGAACACATTTAATCTTGTTAAAAATAAATTTTGTAATTTTTATATGTTGCACCCCAAAATGCGTTAAAGTGTAAAAAGGGGTCGAGTATGCTCACACTTAGTGAATCCTCTTTTAGCATTTCCGTGAAGTGTTGAAAGGGTTGTTGATGCGACGCCAAGGTCAACGTACATGAGCAAGCGAAAGCACACGGAAGCATTAGTAGATAGATATATCTTATTTATTTTGTAAACGTCACTCGAGTTTTGATATATTCGTTAGCGTAGCGGATAATTAGAAGATATATATATATATATATATATATATATATATATATATATATATATAAAGTTCGACGAAAAGCATAATAAATATATATTTTGAAGAAAAACGGGCAGAGTCTCCTCTGTTTTTAGGCGATCCCGACAATCAAAGTTGCCGATATAAACTTCAAAATGCAACAATTGATAGCACGACACGTATAAAAATGTACGTCAAATGTAAAAAAATGTAGATAAGCACTAATGTAATGATTCGATTCAAAACTCGAGTTCATAATAAAATAGTGCATATATATATATATATTTACTCGAATAATATATATTATATATATATATATATATATATATATATATTTTGACAAGCGAAGCATTGGAAATAATTTTACCAAGCTCCTAGTTAAATTCTTAAATTTTGTATAGTCTCGTTAGTCGAGTCGGTTCGAACTCGGCTTCATGTGAAATTATTATATATATGTATATAATATACGTATATATATATATATATATAAAGTTCGGGTCGCGTTAAAGAACATGAAATAATATATAAACAATGATAAACAGAAATGGCGTTGTTTAGAAGGTCATACCAAGTCGCGTGTTGAGGCGTTGACCAACGGTTGATTGAGTCGAACCGAATCTAGTTTAATCTAACACATATAATTCACATAAGCATAATTGATAACCCGTTTGGTATTGGAAACACATTTATTCTTGTTAAAAATAAATTTTGTAATTTATACATGTTGCACCCCAAAATGCGTTAAAGTGTAAAAAGGGGTCGAGTATGCTCAAACTTAGTGAATCCTCTTTTAGCATTTCTGTGAAGCGTTGAAAGGGTTGGTGATGCGACGCCAAGGTCAACGTACATGAGCAAGCGAAAGCACACGGAAGCATTATTAGATAGATATATCTTATTTATTTTGTAAACGTCACTCGAGTTTTGATATATTCGTTAGCGTAGCGGATAAATAGAAGATATATATATATATATATATATATATATATAAAGTTCGACGAAAAGCATAATAAATATATATATTTTGAAGAAAAACGGGCAGAGTCTCCTCTGTTTTTAGGCGATACCGACAATCAAAGTTGTCGATATAAACTTCAAAACGCAACAATTGATAGCACGACACGTATAAAAATGTACGTCAAATGTAAAAAAATGTAGATAAGCACTAATGTAATGATTCAATTCAAAACTCGAGTTCATAATAAAATAGTGCATATATATATATATTTACTCGAATATATATATATATATATATATTAATATAATTGATATAATATTATAATTTATAAAATATTAATATATATTGACAAGCGAAGCATTGGAAATAATTTTACCAATTGCTAGTTAAATTTCAAATTTTGTATAGTCTCGTTAGTCGAGTCGGTTCGAACTCGGCTTCATGTGAAATTATTATATATATTATATATATATTATATATATATATATATATATATATATATATATAAAGTTGGGGTCGCGTTAAATAACATGAAATAATATATAAACAATGATAAACAGAAATGGCGTTGTTTAGAAGGTCATACCAAGTCGCATGTTGAGGCGTTGACCAACGGTTGATTGAGTCGAACCGAATCGAGTCCGACGTTTGACCAAACTGACCGAACCGAATAGGACCCAAAGCTGACCCGTAACTGAACCTAGACCGGGCCGGCTGAACTAAACTGAAACGAGTCTTGGTCGAGACCCAACCTTGCTGAACCGAGACCTGCATCAATCGAAACAAAGCTGGAACTGACACACATGGATCTGAATCGAAACATTGTGACCGAGCCCGAACCAAAATACCCAAATCTAAACGTGAATCTGAGCGGAAACCTGAACTGAGTCGACCACCGTCACTGTCGCCGGCTGCCAAGGTCACCACCGTCATCACTCCTGTCGGAACCACCCTCATCACTTCATCAACAACAGTCTGTCGCCGGTAAGCGAGCCGTCGGCCAGACACGAGAGAGAGATGGGTTCGTTGAGAGAGAGAGAGAGACTGTTTGTTTCGGCCGTGTGTTGTGTCGGCCGTAAAGATCTTGGTCACCGGAGCTGAGGCGGAGGTGTATGAGCGACGGCGAGGTCATCGTCGCCGGCGGCCGGCCAGAGTGGCGGCGCCGGTGTCTGGTGTTTTGAGGGAGGGAGCCGAGAGGGAGAGGAGGCAGGTGTGTGTGTTGAGAGAGGGATGAGGGAGATGGTAGTGGAGTGGTGGTGGTGTGCGGTCGGAGGTCGGCCGGAATTGCTCCGGCGTCCGGAAAAATGGCAGAGGGGGTAAGGGTGTCGGCTAGTGTTTATTGTGTGCAAGGGAGATGGGGTTTAGTAGGTTTATATGGTTTAGGGTGTTAGGTTGGCCCTAGAGCCCGCTAACTTGGTTCTAGGGTTTTTGAGTGGCCTGGTCATGCCCGCGAAGCCCATTTTCGAGCCCGAGCCCTTAAAAGGTCGTGTAATATAGTATATCTTTGTTTAAGGTTAACGATGTAGCGAACTTGTTCGTTAATTATATATAAATACATATGGTTGTAGTATGGTTAACGCCTCGAATCATATTATTTATAAATATATATTATATATATATAATATATATATATATTTTTAAGTACGGATACTAAATTGTGAGGTGCTACAGCCACGGTAAAGCACAAAAATATATATTGTATTTGACCCGTTCGATTGTTAACCAAACTATATTGAAACGCGGATAAATAGAAGCACGTTGGAACAAAATATACGAAACTTTATAAAACACTAAATTATATTATTCTAATAACGAAAAGGGTAAAGATATCAGTTTTATAAATAAAAAAACAAAATATGAGATAATTTTAATAACGTATATGTTTGCGCTTCACTTATTTGTACATTACTGCTCACATACATTCTCAGAATTAAAAAAACTCGTATATTAGAAATTATAAAAGAAAAACAAAAAAAAATGATTGTATTAATAAAATAATGAAAAATCGAAGAAAGGACAAAGAGGGAGCATGTAAGCAATCGAAACAAAAACAACCATTGGCAGGTTTTTCTGGTTCAAACCATCGAAAATCAATGCTACAAAAAGAACGGTAAGTGATTTTTTTCGCTGATCAAAACCAACACATTAATTATATCAAGAAGGTTATTGAATTAGGCAAAAAGACCAAATTAACTCAACTAAGGAGGAGAACATATATGTGTGGAGTTGTGTAGTTTGACAAAAGGTGCTAGAATCCATTACCAACCAGGTCGGGTCTATGTGGAGTTGGGTATTTCGGGCAAATGAGGTGATTGCATATGTAACCAGTCGAGTCGAATTTTTGTGGAGTTGTGTAATTTAAGCAAAGAAGGTGACTGAATCCATCAACAATAGAGTTGAAAATTTTGTTTAGTGACCGCTTGAACTGATGAGCTTATTTAAAGCAATTATGAGAGTTAAGTAATTTGTGTGGATTAAGAACTGTGTGTGTTGACTCTGTAGTAGATAGTGTATGATGGAGCTAAAGTGTAGTTTGAGAAAATAGGAAGTCATGGTGCTTTAAACCAGACAAGGTGTAACACTTCGTATTTTATACTTTCGTTATTCGCTTTTATACCTAATCTTGTAATCTGAAACTTTGATCATAATGAAATTCTATTCTATACATATTACATACTTGTGTTACACGATACAAACTGGCATACAAACTTATACACTCAACCGATACTCGAATACTTGTGCTTATATTTTGGGACGTGCTCGATACTTATTAAATACGTTGTTACATTCTTAGTTCTTTTTTTGAATGGGTTAAAAATACGTAGAATTATTACAATATATCCCAACCTATAACCTTTGTAACCTTCATACAAAATAATAATAATGATGATGCTGATGATGATAATAATGAGAATACAGTGTCTTTGCCACTTTTATGTCCTTCCCTATTTTTTGGGCTTACACGAAACACATGAGGTTGTCTCATGTGTTCACTCTTTTTGTGTTTCGCCCCCTTCGTGCTTTGCTCCTTTTCATTCTTTCTTTTTTCTCGTCTCATGCCTACTCAGGAACTGTTACGCGCAATTGTTTGCAGAAGGTTCTAAACCTTTCTGCAACACTTTAATTTAACTGTTAACCACCATCTATTTATTAAATGCTTAAATCCTAATTTTTAGCTTTAAATAACAGCCTCCCTATCACTCTAAATCTTTTTCCACACTCAAATCACTCTCAAAATGCTCTTATTCTCTCAAGGGTTTAAGTTGCAACAGTGAACTCCAAATTGTTCACTGTGAGTTTCACTCACTCTTTCTCTTTTTTTCTTTTCAAAGCTTCTTAGGTAACCTTTAGGAATGTTTCCACAAGTTTTCCTTGACAAACTAATGTGAAACCTCACCACATTGAGGTCCAAGATAGTATAAAAACTTACTGTTTTGAATTATATTCTTATTTCTTGTTTGTTTAAATTTAAAACTTGGTGTAAACTTGTACCCACCAATTTCTCAACTAAATTCATAGTTGTGGGTTTGTGTTGTGGTTGTTTTCCACTAAGTACACAAGCTTAATTCTTATCAAAACGTAATATGATCAAAAAGACCTTATGTGAGATATAATTATAACCTAATTTATTAAGATGCTATAAAACTTGAAAGGCTAATTATATCTTCAGTTTCATTATAATGGATTATAAGGGTCGTAACATGTCATACTAATTTGCCTGTGTATATGATTTTAATAAATTATATCGGGTTGTAAATGTAAAACTTAATGAATTGAATATACTTAGATATCAACCTTCATTTGGTGTGTTTGGAATTTCCTAGCTTTTATACGTATATTTTTAACTTTTAAACTTTCATTTCAAGCATTTGAACATTTGAATTTATGGTGTAGTTGTTTATGTGCTTGGATCCTGCATATTTCAGCTTGTAACCTACGTAACCAAGTTTGAAACATCATAACCAAACCATTTTCAGCTATAACAAAGCTAAAAAAAGATACTTTAGAAATTTAATTGAACTTAATCGAAACCGACCGTGGCAGATGGTTAATCAACCATCAGTAATGGTTATAATCAAGCCTCCATTGCTGAACTAACTTTGCACATCTCTATGTTATGGAGTAAGGCGTGAGCCACATCACCTAGGGGTGTGGCCCCTTCTTTCGTGACTAAGGCTATGACGTGATGGTTGGATTTTGAAACCCAATTTTCTTTTGTTGAAGCCGATAGAATATCTTCATCTCTCCCTTTCAGTTTTGTAATTTAATTTATTTTTAAGCACTATTTTGATTATTCTCACCCTATCACATTTCATATGACCATAACATATGTCTATTGAGTGTGAGTGTAGAAACACTCACTTCATACGTGACATACTTTTTTTGTACATTTTACATGAATATAACGCATAGTTATCCATAGGGTCATAAGGACTTATTTTGAGCTCATCTATAACTCTAGTTCAAACTCATAATCAGATATTTTTGAAGGTTGTTGAATTCTTCTATGTTTCTTGGCAATTTCTTCCTTCCTTTTCTCTCTACCCCCTCTCTCTCACACACATCGACGTTTATCTCTTTATTAACGCATAGTTATCCATAGGATCATAGGGGCTTATTTTGAGTGCATCTATAACTCAAGTTCAAACTCACAATCAGATATTTATGAAGGTTATTGAATTCTTCTATGTTTCTTGGCAATTTCTTCCTTTCTTTTCTTTCTATCCCCCTCTCTCTCTCACACGCATCAATGTTTATCTCTTTATTTGCTATCGGCAGAAGTGTGAATTTCTCATTCGAAACACGCCTCACATGAAATTTGTGAGTTTGGATTAGTTTGAACGTGTTTTGCATCAATTTTGAGTACGATCCGTGAAACATGTCGAGATAAACTTGTTGGATTTTCGTCAACATGTTGGTTCAAGGTGACCCTTTTATTATGTTTCTTAGGGATGTTTTATGTAATAACTAACTTTTTTAGTACTTATGCAAAAGTTTGAAAGTCAAAAAATAAAAGAAAAGAAAAAAAGAAATACACATCATGTAAATAGTTTAAAAGTAATTGTTTTATACACATTAATATAGTCGTACTTATGTTTAACGAGCTTATATGCGAACATGGTCCGTTAAGTAGCAAAGGAAAAGAGAGTTAAGTTCTAGAATTTTCACTAATATCAAAAATTTAAATGACCCTTTCTTTTCTGTATGGTAGAATTTACACTTATATTAAAATATTAAAAATTTAAATGATATTACTGTGTAATGCCGTTGTGTACATTCTAAAGTTTTACCCCTCCATTTATCCCATTCTCTATACGTTCATAAAATTATTATGTAATGCCTTTATTACATTCTAAACTAGGGTCGTTAAAATCATTCGTCACTCGTTTGACGTTTGTTCGAAAATTGCTCAAAAAATACTCGTTTGATTTGACGCTCAATGGTAAATGAGCCGCTTTGCTCGGTTTGGTTTATAAATAAGCCAAGCATGAGCAAAGGTCCGCTCAACTCGGATTATTATTTTTAATTAGTCTATAGACATATACATATATACATACACATATAAACATGCATATACACACACAAATATAAAATATACATGTACACTCACACATACATATATACTTAAATATAAATTAAATTTATAATTTTATATACCACTCCATCAAATTTTGGTCCTCTATAAAAATTTACAACTATATCTATACGTACTAGCACAATCACGCTAATAAAAAAAATTAGTATCAAATCTAAAAGTTAAACCCTAAACCAATAAATGACAGTCTGCTCGTCGTCTCAATTTTCATGTCGTTACATTAAGTTGATCGTCTTCTGCTCTTAACGTCATTGTTCGTGCGATATGGTCATCGCCTCATTGGCTACAACATTATTATTTATGCCATTAAATATGCATGTTTTTAAAGACATCAAACTTGAGACCCAATATTGTCACTGTCTCTCTCAGCAAATTTAAATTGGGCGACACAGTTGTCCAAATCTCTTGAACTTCGCTCGACGCTCACTCGGAGTATTTACTGTTCGCTTTAGGCTCCGTTTTACCTCGTCCAATACATTTCCTCATTCATTCTATTACCGCATACGTTTTGGGATATTACATTCATCCATTCCAATGTTATCTAACATGATTTCTAAGCACGTATATATGGGTGGAAGTTATCATGGGGAGGTGAATCAACTATTCCTATTCCTAGTCAAGTGTAGTGGTTGTATCGCCCAAATCTCTTAATGAATAAGGATTCTAGATGTGTATGTCATGTCCTGATATGGTATTATTGTGTATTCTAACTTTTAACCAAGAAATACAACCCAAATTTTCAAGAAAACGTACATCATAAATTATTTTGTGGATGAATGTATATTGTTTGATTGTATAAGCTTTGAGATAGTGGTTTTGTGACCGATATTTTCAATGCATGTTTCATTAACACATACGTGTATTTTACATGTTTGTGTTATATTTATAATCAGTGTTGCAAAAATCAGGATTAATCGGCAACTAGACGGCCAACCACTAATTAATTTTTAGGTATCAGTGAATTAATCGCTAGTCAAGTCTAGTTGGCCGGAAATCGGCCCTAGTAAGCCGGAAATAGGTGAGTCAGACGATTAATCTTATATGCTTAAAAAATGGGTATATGAGTAGTTACAACATGTCTACTTAAAAACTACATATAAACATGTGGGGTGTATGTACAAAACTACAAATTAGACATAAAAATCCAAATCCGATTAATCACGACTAATTACGATTAATCGCTAATTGATATCTTGCCGGTCGACTAGCTGCTAACGATTCTTGCAACTATGTCTATAACATGTATAAAAAATGACGAGTTTGACCGTCTAAACTTACATCAAACTTAGAAACCTTTGTTTGTTATTTGTCATACTATTGCTGGGTAAGTTTGTAGGAAGCAGTATACGTTTGAAATGAACCAATATGAATCGTGTGAAGTCAACAAATCAAAATATTATATCAAAAGAGACCTTTCACCAACTGATAATTTGAAATTACAACTTGAGTTATACATTTGGTTCAGAACATAAACGTCAGTGGCGTGTTTTGTAATAAGTTGGAAGACACAAGGGTTAATTAGTGGGGGTTCAGAATCAAGGTCTGACTGTAAGTAAGAGTTTAGTTTGGAGATAAGTAAGAGAGTGAAGTGGTCACGTGTCATCACGTGGGAAGAAGTAGTGTGATTGGGTGAAAGATGGATTGAAAGTGCGTGCTAGCGTAAAGCGAGACGTATGGCTGTCGGCCACGAGGTTTTTTTTTTGACTTATTACTTTTAACTATCTTCTCCGTCTCTCTGCGAATTAGTACTTCGAGCCCTTAAACCTCGCACTCATTCATCTACCACCAATCCCACTCTCACTCACGCGCTTTTTTTTTTTTGACTTATTACTTTTAACTAACTTCATGTTGGCCACTAACCCACGTTGACAGCTAAAGCAGGAGTTACTAATTTTCATTAACTTCTATTACTATTTATTTGTACCTAATATTTTCATATTTACACTAACTAAATGATGTGATATTAATATGTTTAAATTTATGTTTTTTTATAACTTCCGATGTATAATGTTTTATAAAAAAAACGAACATGGTTTTGCGATGTGCTTGTTTTTATCTACGTTTTGGTATAAGTTTTATAAAAAACGAACTCTTATCAAATATAATGTTTTATGAGTCGTTATAAAATTTTATATTTCGTTTTTTATAAAATTTATATCAAAACGTAGATAATAATGAGCACATCGCAAGATATTTGTTTTTTATAAAACATTATACATCGAAAGTTATAAAAGAAAAACACAAATTTGAATTTACTAATATCACATCACTTGGTGTAAATAGAATTACTCATTATTATTAGTTTAATATTATTTGAGTTAACTCAAGTTGGATTCATTTTTTTAAGAGTTTAAAGCTATTAGTCGACATAATAAAAAAAATGATCAGATATAGTGCATGTCAAATTAGATGTTAAAGATATCCATTCCAAATTTTGACGGCTCGATATCTATAAGCACACTTGGAAGAGAATATATTTTATTATTTTAACTAAAAATATAAGGATTGATGTTTTTACGAATGAGCAAATTTAGAATGGATTTCTCCTTTTGAACTTATATCTTCATAGTTTATTATGAGTATTTTGTTTGTATAAGTTAAAACAATTATATCTTCAAAGTTGAGTGGTTTCTCTAATTCTAGTGGGTGCTGAATGAAGACCATGATTTTAGGGTTTGTGATTTATCTATTTTAATTTTATCCAAGAGTCTATCTATTTTAAGAGTTCTTAGATGGTTCTAGGGTTCATTGTTTTCGGTATTTTCATCATCAACGATTGATTTTTCGTGTTTTGAAACTTTTTTTGTTCTATTAATAGCAATAGAAGACTAAAAATGTCCGAGTGAACAATGTGGAATCGCATGTTTAATTTTTGAAAACTTAAGGGTAAACAGTACTAACAAATCAGTTATAGACAACTCCGCCCGGAAATTTTAGTGAAAATGGTTACCGACAAGAAACCATTAGTGATACTCCGACGGGAATATGGTCGTGGGTAATTTGGTTTCCGACGACTAACTTAGCGACGATATGTATAACTAACTCCTATTTTGTTTAACTATATACAATTCTGAAGTATCTAAAGTTAATATTTGATTTTGGTAACCTTAATAATATTTTTACGACAACTATAGATCGAAAATATGTTTGGATATTTTTATATATATTCTGTAAACTGACAACGATCTTAAAATTTATGTAGACTGGTTTGATTTTCACGTAAAAAACAAAAAAAAAAAAAACTTGACGAAAAAACTGTATATTTCTCTTTTAGAAATGATATGTGAAGTGTTACGATTAATAGTTGATTACTTAAACCAGAAGAAAACTGGGTCTATGTCCCCTTCAGTGGAAGAAAACCCCAGAAATTTAGGGACCATACCTCTCTTCTTTCATACATTACCTAGATATAATATAAGGTTTGTATATCCTTTATGACAGTAGCAGATTAAATTTTCTTTTTTCAGTTATTACTGTAGTGATAAGAGCATTCACAATCAATACTCTTACTACACTTTATATTTAATTAAAAACACTATTTTTTTATTTTTTTTAATTAAATAATATTTTTTATATTTTTATCATTACCTTTTCTCTCTACTCTACTCACAACCATTTTCAAAAAATATTAAAAATCTATAGAGCCGAACAATATCGTCTCTAAATTTACTGATCAATAGTAATTTTTTCTCCTTTTTCGCTTTACCCCACTCACAACAATTTACAACAACTCTCACAAATATAGAGGTTACACTCACATATTTTTAAAGGTTCCATTGTAAATACTCTAAAAGATGTTAGGTGATTTGTGTACTATATATTTGGATAAAGGTATTACTTTTAAACGAACACATATAAAAATATATATATTAACCTCTAAGAGTTATATGTTTATCATTAATGATAGTGTGATAATTAATAATTTTCTCTAGAGGCTTAATATTACCCACTTGTTTAGAATATACAAAGTTTGTTTTAGTACACAGTAAATTATAACTTGAAATGAAAGTAATAAGCAAATCTTTATAGTTAAAAACTAGTCCTTCAGACCCCAGTATAAAAATATTATACTCGAAATTAAAGAATTCATATGGTATTAGACTTAATATTATAAGCTTTGGGTTTTATAAACTTATTTGGATATGACATTAATCACTAACTTCTATCACATCATGTGTCAAAGCCCATAATTTAACACACGATTCCTTAGAAAATCTTTGCACTGAAACAATTGAGTTTTGGAAGATTTCTGTCGATAATGTATGCTTCATATGTACTCCCATAAATTCAAGTCAAAACATCAAATCAAGAGATCCAAAAAGATAATTAAGTCATGAGGTGTCAGTTAAAAAATACATATACTAATTGATTGATTGCTAAACTATGAACACAAAAAAGTAATATATAAATAAGAACATGAATTGCAGAATATGGTTTTAAAGTTATAGACTGAACTTTTGTAAAATATTCAATTATTTTAAAATGCCTATGTAGTATATTCTTAGCCAAGTAAAAAATATTTTTTGCAGGATTTTTATTTAATTATCTTTTTAGCTTTATGATTGAAATTATATTAATTAATTATGTTCTAATCATAAGTAGGACTAAGGATAATAATTTAAACCTTTTTATGTGCTAATATTTTGGTTTATTTTTTTCTTGAATGCTAAAGTAAATTAAAACAACTTTATACCTAACTAGTTAAAAAAATCATGATATAACTGAATTTGTTTTTACCGCAAAATTATACAATTAAAATATAAACAACTTATATATATATATATATATATATATATATATATATATATATATATAAGGGTTAGGATCATATGAGAAACACAAAGCTAATTGAGAAACTTAAAAAATATTCTGAATCACACATTTTTCGTGGCTTTTCATAATATACATATATGTATAGTTTAAAATTGATTATATACATATGTGTATAATTCAATATACATATATGTATATAGTCAATTTTAAACTATACATATGTGTATATTACAAAAACTTAGGAAAATGTGTGATATAAAATGCTTCTCAAGTTTTTCAAATAAGGTGGACTTCTCTTAAGATGCCTATCATATATATATATATATATTATTTATCAACATTAAATTTATCAACTTCATAAAAAATAAGAATGGAAAAGTACACTGAACAATACACATAAAAGTGAAAGTAAAATTAAATAGCTAGCTACATACTTGAAACCATTTTAACAGTTGTACATTTGACCAAAATTCGGTATAAATATTTTCATTATAATGGGCCAATATGATCATTTAGGCATATAGCTATACCGGATGAACAAGTATATGTCATATTATTTAATATAATTCTTGATGACATGGATTGTATTTTTTACCAACACACATACACACAAAACAGACACTAAAAGAGACAATATCATACACATGCATAGAAGACTATGGAATCTTGTCTCTTCCCTTATTCTCAATGAAATGTTTTCCTTTGGTGAGGTTAACATGTTAAAACTACAAAGCTTAACGCTTTGGCTCAAGATATTTCGAAAAATCCGTATGTAAAAACCATGAATCTTTCCTTCTTTTCTAGAGCATAGCGACTTGTTTATAACAATGAAAATTATATATATTCACTATCACCCGCAGTGGCGAAGCTTGAGATTTTTGATCGGGGGATCGAGAACTATATACCCAATAATTTCTATAAAACGGGGGGTTAAAAACGTCTATACCCAAAAATTTATATACGAAAACTATATACTCTCCACTACTGAGCGAAAATTTCGGGAGGTCGGCCGCCCCCTCCCGCCCCCACTATGTTGCGTCAATGATCACCCCTATATAACTCTTTACATTTTTTATTGTAATATGTAGCATATTAATATAGCTAGGACTTACGCGACAACATGATTGCATATTCATTTTAAATCGTGTATTCCTTTTTATTCATCAAAACACCGAAAAAAAGCATACTTTGTCTTGATAGACTGCTCACGTGCCACCTTCAAGTCGCGTATAATCAACAACATGTACATTATTCTAATGAAATTTATTGCAACTGTGAGTTTCGTTCGATATTGCCTTTATTCATCTCGCTTAAAGATGTAGATTTAAGCATGGAAATCATAACTTTAAAAACCCATTCTAACACATAATACAAAGACATATTTTCACTGTATATTGGTTGTTTATATGTAAGAGTGATCCAAACATATTTGAGGTGTTTACCAAAGTATGCATGACACTATTAACTTATCATATCACAAGGTGAGAGCATTACTTGTCATGATGCCTTATATAATAGCGTGCGGTATATGACCATTTAGTTTCAAATTCATCTTGCTAGACAATCTTTTTATAGGTTACGAAATACATGAAAATGTGTTCATTAGTCTAAGTCACCAATATGCTTTTGAAATGGATGCACATATGTGTACGCGCTTCTCCGGTTTTATACTCCTTTAATAGGGTCAAATCTTCTCCACTTAATGAAAATAAAAACTTATCATCTTAGACAACCCCAGAATGTATGGTTGAGTAATTTATACCCACTTAATATCGTTGACAACTCCTTAGAGAGCGTAGATGGTGGAGATAAGTGCATGGCCACAACGTTGCTGTATATTGCATCTTGTTACCATTAGTTCAAATTAAAAACACAATAGTCCAACCATAATAAAGATATTCTAGTCACTTTTACGTGAAACACTTCGTTAAGATTCATATTTTATTGTCTTTTAAAAGTCCCCGGGACCCTTCTCGAATTGAAAAAACTAACAAGAACATCACTCTTGATTGAGACCGGAGATGTGAATCTATCATACATAAAAACGAATAATATAGAAGATGTAGAAACTCTTTATGGATAGTCATCATAATTACAACACAAAAAAGAGTACAGAATACGTTTAAGCACCGTTGTCGACCCTAGGTGAGCTCCCATAGGTTGGAGACTCACTACCAACATTCTCACAATATGCGGTTCTCAAGCTCTCAAAAACTCTCAACTGAAAATGACCAAAACATACATATTTATAAGAAAACGCAACTAAGTACACTTGGGTTCCCCAAGTACGCTACTTACACACGTACTTGGTATAAGCATGCCAAGCTGCTAAGTACACCTAGACCCTATATACACTTCAACACATCATATAAATTGCATAGCAACATATACCTATGTTGGTTGCAAAATATATTGAATTAAAGACCTACTAGGAATACCATGTCTTTTTTCACCATCATCTATTTCTTTCGGTAAAAAACATGTAATATGTGGTTTTATACAAATTGTGAAAAATATTTAACTAGGATTTGTAATTATACTAAGAACAACATCCATGACTGTCTCCAGATACTTTGCTACTAATGTTGCGTTTGGACTATGTGCCATGCCCTTGCGAGGGGCCTTATTGAAGAAGCTTGTGCCCTTGGAGAATGTCAGATGTGAAAAATGCAGTTATATGCTAGAATAAGGGTTTTCATGGTTTGGTTTAAAACCTTGAAACTGCCCAAATTGTTCATCGGTTAGGTTTCAGGGTCGGTCGGTTTTTTAAATCTAAAACCATACAAACGGTTTTCTTTTGCGGTTTTATAAATTTTAAACCGAATATAACCGGACTGGACCGTAACATAGCATAAGGTTCTAAATATTATTATTTAAAAGAAGCTATGTTACATGTATTTGATTATATATCATAAAGGTGGGATTTTCAATGAGTGTGGCCTTTGTTTAGAATTGTCTTTCTATAATTTTAATGTTAGGTTTTTGTTTAAGGTTATTGTAAACAAACATGTTTAGAAATGAGGAGCTCTGACGTTTTTCATTGATGTTTCGTTTTAATTTTTAATTAATAAAATTTGTTACTAACAGTTTGGTTTACGATTTAACCTATCAAAATCAGACCGTAAACACCTCTAGCTGGAATAGGTGATGCGTAGGTAAATTAGTTTTTATTTAACTTTTTTTCAAAGGCATTAATGATGTGTAAACCAAGTGCTTAAACAACATTAACATTACATTTATTTTAAATAATTTTAAATATAGTAATGGTGTCAAATTAAAAAATATGCAATGTTAATTTAAGAAAACTAATTGACACCTGAACTATGATTTTAGTAGGGCAACTGAGGAGGACCCTCAAATTATCATTAATGGTCATATGGTTCCGCAAGTAACTAAGTACAATTACTTAGGATCATTTGTTAATAGGAATGAACAGATAGATAATGACGTAGCACACTCTATACAGGCTAGATGGTGTAGGTGGAGATCAGCCACTGTGATATTGTGCGACAATAGCTTTTCAACTAAATTAAAGGGGCAGTTTATTAGAGTGGCAGTCAGACCTGCTATGATATAAGGGACTGACTGTTGAACAAGAAAAAAGACACTGACATGCAATGTAACAATTGTGTAAATTTGGTTTCGAAAACCCGCCCCAATTTATCAATTAAAGCGTATTTTTTATGCCGTTCGATAGTTTTAGTTATTGTTTAAGATATTAAACTATTCTATATATAATTAAGGTTTAAAATTATTTGCATCACATAATCAATTAAATAAATAAAATAAATCACCTAAATAATACACATTTATAATAATTAAAAAGGATTAATAAAAAAACAATTAAAGAAAATTCAGTTTTAAAAAAAAGGGTGAACTGGGAATCGAACCCGGGTTCCCCCGGATACACACACACCACAAACAGCAGTACGCTGCACACACTGGTTGTGCAAATGTTAGAATCTTAAAACTCTTATTTTGATACTGCGATGAAACCCGCAACTAACCAGAATCATCGTCCACCCTTCACGCGCCTTTTCTTTCTTTTTTGAATTCTCCGACAACTGGCGCTGGGTTTATTTTTGGCAAAACCCAATTTAGTTGGCTGTCATCTTTTTGGCAAATTGCCAATCACCGAATCGAGTTTCCAAAAAAAAGCCGAAAGCAAAGACCCTGTCCTCGCCTATAAATACTAATCGTTTTTCTCAATCAAAACTCGCCCCTTTCTACTCTTATTGTTCCTCTGCTCAAAACCCCATGTTCGCCGGATAAAGCTGTCAACCGCCGGAATTCCACCGCCGTAAAACCGCGATCCTCCATTTCAGTATTCGATAGACTCTCATTCCTTTCTTTTGAATTTTATTAACTCATTATACATTAGTTTTGTTAGTAGATAAAGGGTTTAATTTGGGCGGGTATATAACTGGTTCAAATGTTAAACGAAGAAGATGAAGTGCGTTATGTATATATATATATAATAACACGGATCACAACCGGGTCAAGCACCCAGCCCAACTGGTTGGGCCAGGTGCCAAGACCCGGGATCGTCGGTTCGATTCCACACGCACACACCGGCTCGATTGATTTAAACCCCTTTTTAATCAATCATTTCTATATACACTTATTCAGCATATAAATATAATTAAATTTCAAGTATTAACGGGTCAGACACCCAGCCCAGTTGGTTGGGGTGGGTGCAAGTTACAACAGAGGTCTCGGGTTCGAAACCCTTGATGCGCGTCCGGTTCGATCTAGTATAACCTTTTTAAATTTAATTAAATTTGAATAAACCTAAAATGTGTATAAGTATAATTAAAATACAGACTCTTTCGGGTTAGACACGTAGCTCAGTTGGAAGAGCTGCGTGCACGCAACTGAGAGGTCACGGGTTCGAGTCTCAACACGCATGCTTAAAATCCGGATTAAACCGGTCTGACAGCTGTCAGACTGATATATTTTATTTATTATTTATTTTATTCTGCTTTTAATTTTTTTTATTATTCCATTTCCTAATTCATATTAAAAGAAAATACATTTAAAACACTTAAAAATGCATA
This sequence comes from Scalesia atractyloides, assembly GCA_947069175.1. Lineage (NCBI taxonomy): Eukaryota > Viridiplantae > Streptophyta > Magnoliopsida > Asterales > Asteraceae > Scalesia > Scalesia atractyloides. Next base: position 88,559,592 of record CAMTDV010000028.1, on the reverse strand, counting down.
ATTTCAAAGGCTTAATTATATCCATATAAATTATAAAATTAACTTAAAAATTTAAACAAAGTTTTTATTCTAAATATTAAGTTATTTATTTATCGGATTGTCGCGTTATCATTTTAGGTTAGTACCCCTTCATCGATTAAATTCCCAACTCGTGCGCTCTCTTTTCCACTCAAGAATACGAACCCAAGTTGAGTGAATCTCTACAAATTCCACGTTTTAATCACGTTTTGGGGTGTATCATGTGTCGTATCATTTCTTTATTTTATTTAACGCTTGTGCCTATATCATTTCGTGATCAAATGTGTATTGCTTGTAGTGTGGTTTATATGTGGATACATTTTATCATTTCAGTGCACTTATTTCATTAGGCCCATCAGTTCCTCGTGGGATACGGGTTGAGCATCAGGTGCCTCATTAGAACGGCTCCTTTTGATTGAGCCTTGATCTCAGATACATCATTATTCATGTCATATATTCATTCATTGTGGTTTATTATTGGTTACATATATACATTTGCCCACATGTGATTTATGCATAATTTTATTTAAATAAACATAAAAATCAATTATTTAAACGTTTTATCAAGGTTCAGTCGCCAACTTTTGTTGACCCAAAATTTCCTCTGTTTTACGCATGATTCAGGTGATCAAGTTGAGGAAAGAAATACTTAGGATGGCCTAGAAGAGTAAACAAGTTATTTCGTTGGAACAAGCATTTAGATTTTTATTTGTGTTTGTACGAAATTTTGTTGGATATTTGAATTTTAATTTGAATTTAATAAATATGAAACTTCTTAGTAAATATCATGAGCTTTGGTGATAACCCAATCATGCACCGACTTTTATTCCGCTGCGGGTCGGGGTGTGACAGATTGGTATCAGAGCTTGTGACTATAGGGATATAGGATAGGTTATTAGACCCTTAGAGCCTATACTATAGTTGATTAGATTTTAATTGTTTATGTGTTACATGCAAAATTCATGATGTTTATATGTTTCATGTTTATTTTCACACACAATATTATGCAAGCATACCCACAAATACATGTTAATATGCAATGCTCATCATAGTTCATATCTCCATAACATATCATACCTATGAAAGCACACGCCTCACGATTTCACAATTTCCATGATTTCTTTTCAAAGATTTTTGCAATGTTTTCATATTTTTTTTTTCAAATCACATCAAAGTGAGTTTTCACGACGGGCATGTAGTAACTGGAAGGGTACGAGTACCGGTAGTCGGAACGTCCTGTCTAGGCTTGGCATCCGTATAAATCCAAAATAAAGGACCAGTTTGCCTCCTGGGGACTAACGATGAGAGTACGATGGACCTATTAGGCCAAAGCATGCTATACCAAACGTCGTGTGAACTAACCCCACTTTGAGTTGTCATTGTGTCCACACCTGGACACCCTCCGACCATACATCTCGCAATCATGTTTTACGATTTTCATTCGGGTGGTGCGAGTGTTAACCCGCCGACACCAATGTGAATCCTACCAAGCCCAATAGTCATGGGGGCCCACATGACTATACAGGCAATGTTATGGGGGACATTTGGAGGCCCAAACATGAGCAAGCCCAAGACATCCAATGGATGTAGTTAAATTATTTTCAGTTATGTTGTTTTCATTCTTTTTACGACACATGACACCTAGGAAATTCTTGAACTCACAATCTCCCTACATATATTCCTGTAGATGTCTGCTAGGCAATTACGTGGAGGTAGAAGGTCAAGAAGGTCAAACGAACGCTTGGCCACGCAAATTGCTAAACAAATGGCCTTAGTACTTCCTGACATCGTGCTACAAGTTCAGCAAGCCCTCACCACTAATCCCATTAACCCTCCCAACCAAGAAGACCAAAGCGTCGCCAACCCTCCTCCCAAAACCCCTAAATGCACCTACAAACACTTCAAGTCTTGCGATCCCCCAAAATATGAAGGGACTGAAGGTGTCACCGCTCTCCTCCACTGGTTTGAGGAGATGGAAAACACCTTTCTCAATTACGACTGTCCTGAGGACCGTAAGGTACGTTACGCGACTGGAAGATTGTTTGGGGTAGCCCTTACCTGGTGGAACACGGAAAAAGGAAAGCGAGGTGTAGCCGATGCCATGGCCTTATCATGGGAAGAATTAAGAGAGGTCATGACAAGACGTTTTTGCCCTAGAAGCGAGATCAAGAAGCTTGAAGATGAATTCCATTCTCGAAAGCAAAAGGAAGGAGATCACACCTCCTACAACAAGAGGTTTCTTGAGTTGAACCAAATGGTTCCCAATCTGTTCACCCCATTATACTGCCTAATTGAACACTACATTCGAGGCCTCCCTTCGAAAATTCAAGATTCGGTTTTAAACACTTCGCCTGCAACACTCGAAGCCGCAATGGAGTTAGCTACGGAACTCACTGAAAATCGCATTCGAAATGGCAAATTTAAAGATGAGAAGAAGAAAACACTCATTGAGACCCCAATTCGAAACCACTCAGGTTCATCCTCGAAGTTTGCTGGTAAGAGGAAGCGAAATGGCAAGAACTTTGCTGTCACCCAAACCAACCCTCCCATCACTGCTGCTCCAATCACGCAAGTCGCCACTCCAGCCCACCATTCAAAAGGCCATACACTGGCCCACACCCAAAGTGTAGCCGTTGCCAATACCATCACCCTCCTGAAAACCCTTGCCAACATTGCACAAGTTGTGGCCGTGCGGATCACACTATCCAAACCTGCCGTACCCTTCAGTGATCGAACCGCAGTCAACCTCCAACCCAAACCCAAAATCAAATGGTGGGCCAAGCCCAACAACCCTTACTTCTACCACCTGCACAACTCGCAGCCCAACCTTACTACCAACCCAACTACCCCATGATGCAATCCATGCGAGCCTGTTTCAATTGTGGGGACCCAAACCACTTCAGGAATACTTGCCCACACCTTGGTGAACATCATCCATGCCCAAGCTCAAGCAAACCGGGTAAACCAAGCTAACCAAGCTCCTCCACCTGCTGGAGGGAGAGCTTTCAATATCAACGCTAACCAAGCCTGGGCTGACAACAATATGGTCAACGGTACGTTTCTCGTAAATGGTAGTTATGCATCCATATTATTCGATACTGGTGTGGATAAGAGCTTTGTGTCTTTAAAATTCGAATATATTCTCGACCAACCTCGTGATAATCTCGTTGAATCTCTGACGATAGAAGTTGCTGACGGAAAACCCACTTCATTAAATTCTATTATACGCGATTGTACTCTCACCCTAAATGATCACGATTTTTCAATTGATCTCATTCCTATGAAATTGGGAAGTTTCGATGTTATCATCGGCATGGACTGGCTCAGCCAGCATCAGCTGAAGTGGTGTACCATGAAAAGTTCATTCGTATTCCTCTCGCCGACGGTCAGACACTACGTATCTTTGGGGAAACTCCTTCGAAAGGGCTCAAATTGATATCCTGCCTTCAAGCCCGAAGTTATATTCGCAAAAATTACGTCACATTTCTAGCTCACATCGTCAAGAAGGAAGGCAAGGAGAGGAAGCTCGAATATATTCCAGTTGTGAAAGAATTCCCGCAAGTTTTTCCCGACGACGTTTCAGTTCCTCCTGTGCGAGAAGTCGAATTTCGAATCGATCTTGTGCCTGGCGCTACACCGGTCGCAAAATCTCCCTATAGGTTAGCCCCATCCGAGATGCAAGAGTTGGTCAGTCAACTGCAAGAGCTGACTGACAAAGGATTCATACGTCCTATCTCATCGCCTTGGGGTGCGCCTGTTCTTTTTGTGAGGAAGAAAGATGGAACGTTTCGCATGTGCATTGATTATAGAGAACTCAACAAGTTGACAGTTAAGAATCGCTATCCACTGCCTCGTATTGATGACCTTCTAGACCAACTTCAAGGCGCCACCTGTTTTTCCAAAAATCGACCTTCATTCAGGTTATCATCAGCTTAGAGTGTGCGAAGAAGATATTCCAAAAACTGCCTTCCGAACTCGTTATGGTCATTATGAGTTCATGGTTATGCCATTCGGTTTAACCAACGCCCCCGCTGTCTTCATGGATTTAATGAATAGGGTATGCAAACCCTATCTCGACCGTTTCGTCATAGTCTTCATCGACGATATCCTTATCTACTCAAAGTCAAAATCCGATCATGAGCGACATCTTCGACTCATTCTTGCACTCTTAAGGACTAAAAGCTTTACGCTAAGTTCTCAGAATGCGAATTCTGGTTAAGAGAGGTACATTTCCTTGGTCATGTCGTCAATAACAAAGGGATTCATGTCGACCCTTAGAAAATCAAGGCAGTACAAGAATGGCAAGCGCCACGTACCCCTACCGAAGTTAGGTCATTTCTTGGCTTGGCTGGTTATTACCGACGCTTCATTGCCAACTTTTCCCGTATCGCCATTCCGCTCACGGCCTTGACTCACAAGGGAAAACCCTTCATTTGGGGACCTAAGCAAGAGGAGACCTTCCAAACTTTAAAGCAAAGGCTTTGTGACGCACCTATCCTTACACTCCCTGAGGGTTGCGAGACTTTGTGGTTTATTGCGACGCATCAGGGCAAGGTCTAGGCTGTGTATTGATGCAAAGACGAAAGGTAATTGCCTATGCCTCTAGGCAACTCAAAGTTCATGAGAAAAATTACACCACCCACGACCTGGAACTTGGAGCCGTTGTGTTCGCTCTCAAGATATGGAGACAATATCTTTACGGTACCAAGTGTGAAATATACACTGACCACAAGAGTCTCCAGCATATCTTCAATCAAAAATAGTTGAATATGAGGCAACGAAGATGGGTCGAACTTCTCAACGATTACGACTGCGAGATTCGGTATCATCCTTGCAAGGCAAACGTGGTGGCTGATGCGCTCAGTCGTAAAGGTTATGCGAACTCTATTCATCTTCTATGTTCGCAAATTGTAACCGATATCAAAGATCGAATACGGGCAGCTAAACATATCTCTGTAACGAAAAATGACGTACGCGATGAGCTGTCATGTGGAGCTGAACTCAAAATTGAAACCAAATCCGACGGTATTCTTTATTATTTAAACCGCATATGGATTCCCGATCGCGACAACCTTCATGATTTCCTCATAAATGAGGCACACAAAACACGATACTCTGTACACCCAGGAGACGATAAGATGTATAAAGATCTACGATACACCTACTGGTGGCCTGTCATGAAAAAGGATATCGCTGTTTTTGTTTCCAAGTGCCTTACATGTTCCAAAGTGAAAGCTGAACATCAAAGACCTTCAGGACTTCTAGTCCAACCCGAAATACCTATGTGGAAGTTGGAAAACATAACCATGGACTTCATTACCGGGTTACCTCGCACCTCCAGTGGGTATGACACCATATGGGTAATCATTGATCGTCTTACAAAATCAGCTCATTTCATTTCGATTCGCGAGGACTTCAAGAACGAGAAGCTAGCTCGTATCTACATCAGCGAGATCGTAAGCCGTCATGGTGTACCATTAAGCATCATTTCAGACCGTGATGGTCGTTTCACTTCACGCACATGGCGTGCCGTACAAACTGCTTTGGGTACACGTTTAGACCTCAGCACCGCCTTCCATCCTCAAACTGATGGTCAATCTGAGTGCACCATCCAAACCCTTGAAGACATGCTTCGGGTTTGTGTCATAGACTTCAAAGGAAATTGGACGCTCATCTACCGTTAGTTGAGTTCTCGTACAACAATAGCTATCATTCAAGTATCAGCATGGCTCCTTTCAAAGCTTTATATGGTCGTAAATGCCGATCTCTAGTATGTTGGCACGAAATTGGCGAAGCGCAAATCACCGGACCTGAATTGATTCAAGAAACAACCGACAAAATCCTTCAAATTCGAAACAATCTTCTAGCGGCTCAAAGTCGTCAAAAAAGTTATGCGGACAAACGACGAAAGCCCTTGGAGTTTTGTGTTGGTGATCAAGTACTTTTGAAAGTATCACCGTGGAAGGGAGTGGTTCGTTTTGGCCAAAAGGGCAAGCTAGCACCGCACTACGTAGGACCTTTCAAGATACTCGAAAGAGTAGGACCTGTAGCCTACAAGCTTGACCTACCAGAAGAACTCAACAGAATACATCCTACGTTCCACGTATCAAACTTGAAAAAGTGCCTCGCCGACGAAAATCTCCATATCCCTCTAGAAGACATTCAAGTCGATGAATCAATGCACTTCGTTGAAAGACCAGTGGAAATCATGGATTTCGGTAAAAAGCGTTTAAGGCGAAGTCGTATTCCAATCGTCAGGGTGCGTGGGGAGTCAACACGGGGACCCGAGTTTACTTGGGAACGAGAAGACTCAATGCGCGAAAAGTACCCGCATCTCTTTCCGGTTACAACTACTACTTAAATTTCAGGACGAAATTTCTAAAAGTAGGGGATACTGTAACAATTGTGTAAATTGGGTTTCGAAAACCCGCCCCAATTTATCAATTAAAGCGTATGTTTATGCCGTTCGATAGTTTTATTTATTGTTTAAGATATTAAACTATTCTATATATAATTAAGGTTTAAAATTATTTTCATCACATAATCAATTAAATAAATAAAATAAATCACCTAAATAATACATATTTATAGTAATTAAAAAGGATTAATAAAAAAACAATTAAAGAAAATTCTTAAAAAAAAGGGTGAACCGGGAATCGAACCAGGGTTCCCCCAGATACACACACACCACAAACACCACTACGCTGCACACACTGGTTGTGCAAATGTTAGAATCTTAAAACTCTTATTTTGATACTGCGATGAAACCTGCAACTAACCAGAATCATCGTCCACCCTTCACGCGCCTTTTCTTTCTTTTTTGAATTCTCCGACAACTGGCGCCGGGTTTATTTTTGGCAAAACCCAATTTAGTTGGCTGTCATCTTCTTGGCAAATTGCCAATCACGGAATCGAGTTTCCAAAAAAAAGCCGAAAGCAAACACCCTGTCCTCGCCTATAAATACTAATCGTTTTTTCTCAATCAAAACTCGCCCCTTTCTACTCTAATTGTTCCTCTGCTCAAAACCCCATGTTCGCCGGATAACGCTGTCAACCGCCGGAATTCCACCGCCGTAAAACCGCGATCCTCCATTTCAGTATTCGGTAGACTCTCATTCCTCTCTTTTGAATTTTATTAACTCATTGTACATTAGTTTTATCAGTAGATAAAAGGTTTAATTTGGGCGGGTATATAACTGGTTCAAATGTTAAACAAAGAAGATGACGTGCGTTATGTATATATATAATAACACGGATCACAACCGGGTCAAGCACCCAGCCCAACTGGTTGGGCCAGGTGCCAAGACCCGGGATCGTCGGTTCGATTCCACGCGCATACACCGGCTCGATTGATTTAAACCCCTTTTTAATCTATCATTTCTGTATACACTTATTCAGCATATAAATATAATTAAATTTCAAGTATTTACGGGTTAGACACCCAGCCCAGTTGGTTGGGGTGGGTGCAAGTTACAGCAGAGGTCTCGGGTTCGAAACCCTTGATGCGCTCGGTTTGATCAAGTATAACCTTTTTAAATGTAATTAAATTTGAATAAACCTAAAATGTGTATAAGTATAATTAAAATCCAGACTCTTTCGGGTTAGACACGTAGCTTAGTTGGAAGAGCTGCGTGCACGTAACCGAGAGGTCACGGGTTCGAGTCTCAACATGCATGCTTAAAATCCGGATTAAACCGGTCTGACAGCTGTCAGACTGATATATTTTTTTATTTTATTTATTATTTATTTTATTCTGCTTTTAATTTTGTTTTATTATTCCATTTCCTAATTCATATTAAAAGAAAATACATTTAAAACACTTAAAAATGCATAATTTCAAAGGCTTAATTATATCCATATAAATTATAAAATTAACTTAAAAATTTAAACAAAGTTTTTATTCTAAATATTAAGTTATTTATTTATCGGATTGTCGCGTTATCATTTTAGGTTAGTACCCCTTCATCGATTAAATTCCCAACTCGTGCGCTCTCTTTTCCACTCAAGAATACGAACCCAAGTTGAGTGAATCTCTACAAATTCCACGTTTTAATCACGTTTTGGGGTGTATCATGTGTCGTATCATTTCTTTATTTTATTTAACGCTTGTGCCTATATCATTTCGTGATCAAATGTGTATTGCTTGTAGTGTGGTTTATATGTGGATACATTTTATCATTTCAGTGCACTCATTTCATTAGGCCCATCAGTTCCTCGTGGGATACGGGTTGAGCATCAGGTGCCTCATTAGAACGGCTCCTTTTGATTGAGCCTTGATCTCAGATACATCATTATTCATGTCATATATTCATTCAATGTGGTTTATTATTGGTTACATATATACATTTGCCCACATGTGATTTATGCATAATTTTATTTAAATAAACATAAAAATCAATTATTTAAACGTTTTATCAAGGTTCACTCGCCAACTTTTGTTGACCCAAAATTTCCTCTGTTTTACGCATGATTCAGGTGATCAAGTTGAGGAAAGAAATACTTAGGATGGCCTAGAAGAGTAAACAAGTTATTTCGTTGGAACAAGCATTTAGATTTTTATTTGTGTTTGTACGAAATTTTGTTGGATATTTGAATTTTAATTTGAATTTAATAAATATGAAACTTCTTAGTAAATATCATGAGCTTTGGTGATAACCCAATCATGCACCGACTTTTATTCCGCTGCGGGTCGGGGTGTGACAGATTGGTATCAGAGCTTGTGACTATAGGGATATAGGATAGGTTATTAGACCCTTAGAGCCTATACTATAGTTGATTAGATTTTAATTGTTTATGTGTTACATGCAAAATTCATGATGTTTATATGTTTCATGTTTATTTTCACACACAATATTATGCAAGCACACCCACAAATACATGTTAATATGCAATGCTCATCATAGTTCATATCTCCATAACATATCATACCTATGAAAGCACACGCCTCATGATTTCACAATTTCCATGATTTCTTTTCAAAGATTTTTGCAATGTTTTCATATTTTTTTTTCAAATCACATCAAAGTGAGTTTTCACGACGGGCATGTAGTAACTGGAAGGGTACGAGTACCGGTAGTCGGAACGTCCTGTCTAGGCTTGGCATCCGTATAAATCCAAAATAAAGGACCAGTTTGCCTCCTGGGGACTAACGATGAGAGTACGATGGACCTATTAGGCCAAAGCATGCTATACCAAACGTCGTGTGAACTAACCCCACTTTGAGTTGTCATTGTGTCCACACCTGGACACCCTCGACCATACATCTCGCAATCATGTTTTACGATTTTCATTCGGGTGGTGCGAGTGTTAACCCGCCGACACCAATGAATCCTACCAAGCCCAATAGTCATGGGGGCCCACATGACTATACAGGCAATGGTTATGGGGGACATTTGGAGGCCCAAACATGAGCAAGCCCAAGACATCCTATGGATGTAGTTAAATTATTTTCAGTTATGTTGTTTTCATTCTTTTTACGACACATGACACCTAGGAAATTCTTGAACTCACAATCTCCCTACATATATTCCTGTAGATGTCTGCTAGGCAATTACGTGGAGGTAGAAGGTCAAGAAGGTCAAACGAACGCTTGGCCACGCAAATTGCTAAACAAATGGCCTTAGTACTTCCTGACATCGTGCTACAAGTTCAGCAAGCCCTCACCACTAATCCCATTAACCCTCCCAACCAAGAAGACCAAAGCGTCGCCAACCCTCCTCCAAAACCCCTAAATGCACCTACAAACACTTCAAGTCTTGCGATCCCCCAAAATATGAAGGGACTGAAGGTGTCACCGCTCTCCTCCACTGGTTTGAGGAGATGGAAAACACCTTTCTCAATTACGACTGTCCTGAGGACCGTAAGGTACGTTACGCGATTTGGAAGATTGTTTGGGGTAGCCCTTACCTGGTGGAACACGGAAAAAGGAAAGCGAGGTGTAGCCGATGCCATGGCCTTATCATGGGAAGAATTAAGAGAGGTCATGACAAGACGTTTTTGCCCTAGAAGCGAGATCAAGAAGCTTGAAGATGAATTCCATTCTCTAAAGCAAAAGGAAGGAGATCACACCTCCTACAACAAGAGGTTTCTTGAGTTGAACCAAATGGTTCCCAATCTGTTCACCCCATTATACCGCCTAATTGAACACTACATTCGAGGCCTCCCCTCGAAAATCCAAGATTCGGTTTTAAGCACTTCGCCTGCAATACTCGAAGCCGCAATGGAGTTAGCTACGGAACTCACTGAAAATCGCATTCGAAATGACAAATTTAAAGATGAGAAGAAGAAAACACCAATTGAGACGTAGAATTAAATTCGTGGAGGCGTAGAATTAAAGTTAAAGATGTCTATATGAAGGTACTTTTGAGTCTTATCTTTGTTATTAGGGGTGTATATTTTTTTTGCTCTACGCTTTTAGATGACTTTGCTTGTGACCTCCTTCCTACTTTTATGTCTATATGTTGTTCCATTAGGTCATATATGTCTCTATTTTTCTATGTTACTCTTTCACTACTTCTAGCATTATTTGGTACATGTCTATTTATATATCAATAGTATATTTGTCGTGGAGTTGGGGGTCTCTCTAAAAGGAGTCTTGTTATCCCAAGGGATAGTGAAAAGTTTTGCCTACATCCCATCTTCCTCAAACTCTACCAATAGCATCACTATTGGTGGGATTTGCTGGGCACGTTTGTTGTTTGTATCCTTTGTTATTTCTTTTATACAATGCTTTAGCTTATATAGTTTTGTTTACTAACACATTATTTGTTTATTATAATAAGTTTATTTAATTTTTATAAATACATTCATTTGGCATAAATAAATAGAATTGATTATTAATAATAAAGGTAAAAAGTGATGATAATCTGTATATGTAAGGTCTCGTCAAGATGTTTGTAGGGTTGGATAAAAATAAGTGTTTTTACAAGATGAAATAAGTTAGGACAAATATAATATGTTTTCGTTCTTATTTTATGTATGTTTCGTACATTTTGTTCCAAATCGAGAGGAGTCAAATTGTGTTTTTCTTTCTTTTTTTAAGAAGGCTCTAAACAACTCTTTTGATTACACGCAGAGTGTTTCTTTTATACCCTCTTATGTTTTCTATGTATGAGTCGGGTTAAATATAATAAATTACGATTGTATTGTTCAAATTTGATTAAATTTACGTTTTGATTTAATCGCAATGCTTATATGTGTTAAATTGAGTTCAACTGGATATCTTGAAATGTGTATTTTCATATGGTTAACACTTCAAATAACGCTTGAATTAATCTATTCAATGCACCCGCACGGCAACACACAAGCTTTGTTACTAGTTACTTTGGAATCATATGTATGTAAGAAAACATCATAAGGTGAAATTTTTACTTGAAACATGCAATCTTTAACACCTTTGCTATCACTCTAATAACCCTTTAAAGTATGAAAACCCTATTAGTCTTTTAGATGTTTTATTAACAGTCTATTCATTTTTTAAACACTCATTTCTCGCAAATTTATAATTATTCATAAAAAAAACTTTTACATTCCAACATCATCACTCTCTTTTAGTTTATTTCTTTTAACAAAAAAAATCCTTGCTTTCGTGTGTAACGAACGCCCCCTTCGAGGACGGACGCTCAACATAAGCCCGTTAGTAGACTGATGCCACCTTCACTCAAAAATGTTTTAGTGGAAAACAAAGATCATATACTTTTAAACTTTGAAGATTCAATCTTACCTTACGATTTCGTAATAAATATAGTTTTTATTGGTTTATATTCTTTTGAATCCTCTCACGCTCCTTACCTCGTGATCTATGTAATTATGTGTGTTCCCACTATTACCCTATTCTAAGTTCCATTGTCATTTTCTCCTCTAAAATAATTAAGAATATCTAATTGATAATCTCGATGACAACATCATATATTTCTATATAATAAAATTTTGTCTTAGGACCTTATATCCGTTATTAATTATAACTAATCTTGGCATAAGTCCGTGACCCCACACGCTTTCTTTATTAAAATACTCATTTTGTAACCTACTAATTTAAGTCTTCGTATTAACATTTGAATAATTCCGATTATTTTAAACAATATGTTAATGTCACTGTTTGAACATCCATACTATGACTGTATATGAATGCATCAGAAATTTACAAAAAAGTTGATTTATACTTTGATTATTGAAGTCTAAAGGTTTATTATTAATATATACCTAGATATGTGTAATAACTAAGTCAATTCAATTTTTGAGAAACCTACCCACTTTTATATAGATGTATGATATTTGTAAAATCTAACTCAATTCCTTCCTTTTCTCTCTACACAAACACATTAAGGGCAACATACATAGAACATACGATGGTGATATATATATATATATATATATATATATATATATATATATATATATATATATTATTGAAACTGATTTTTTAGGGTTTTTGATTTTAAACTTGATTGTTATTATTTTGAATGTTTAGACTAACATATACCAAAATGAATGGTTAGGGTTTTCGAATTTGAAACAATTTGATTATGGTGTACGCACGGTCGCACATTAGAAAATGGATTTGGTTATATGTATTTTGAATTGGGTTACAGAAATTGATTGTGACAAGTTTGAGGCGCCATCTGAAATGTTTTGTGTTGGCAAGCAAAGATATTCATTTTATTTAGCCAATTTTTTAACGGCTTAAATTAAGCTAAATCAGTATTTGACGTGGCTTGAACTCTTGACCTCAAGGATATCAACATTTTAACTCTAAAGTTTTGCCAATTGGATCCAACTCTTCAAAGACGAATGAGTTTAGCCAGTTGAGTTAGGGATGATGAATGGTGGAAGGTGATGAGTTTTGGAGACGTTGGTGACTGATAAGGCATTTAATTATTATTATAAATATATCTATGATAAAATAAACAATGTATTAAAATCAGCGTTAAGAATAGTTATCATACGGGTATATCCTTGTACACATGTTAGGGTGGAGGGACGTTCTTATCCCAATTCGCAACACCATCAACAAGTTATACTCTGCCACCTCATTCTAACCTGTGCGAACTCAAACAAACCCATACTAATTGTGACGATAATCTAGCTACATCACTTGAACTCCCACGCTTCTTCAGAAATTCTCCAAGGTCTTTCTCCTTCTTTCCCTTATCTTGGAACGGGTTCACCAACCCGGATTTGATCCCATCTTGCATGATGGGTTGTCGCGATCTTCCCAGGAATCTACCGAACCGGCAAGCTGAACTCGGGAATCGGCAATCAAAAATACACTTTTAATTAGTAGCCAAGTTCTTAATTTTTTTTTTCTGTTTGGAAGGATCGTAAATCTTTTAAAAGGTTTTTATTTTTATTTTTATGTAATACCATATCATTGCTTGTTACAATAGTATCATCGATATGTGGCTCTTAATCTTATACTTACGCTCAAAGGCACGATATGCGGAAGTGCATGTAAAAAAAGAGCTTGTGGTATATCTTGATACGCCAAAAAAGTTGTATATAATTTGTATATATAAAATATATATTTTGCATCTGAGTATAAAATTTGTGCATCACACATAGGCTATCTATAATACTCCTTACCCTTTTTACCAAAAAAGATTTTTCCTCCTAAACCTTACACAAGGTATTCAGTAAATTTATCACTACATTTGAGTAGCTTATAATTAAAAGATTTTTCTCCTAAACCTTAAAAGATTTTACTTTTGTTTTTATACGATACTTAGCATTTTCTTTGGTTTAAGTATATACGATCATTAAAATTTCAAGTTATGTGCTATCATGGGCATCTAGTAACCTGTTTTTTCTATGAAATGATTGCACATGATGTCATGGAGTTGTTTCAAGAAAAAAAAATCTTATTACATTTAACTCGATAAAAACAGAATTAAAAAAATTCTAATTCTTAAATAGTTTATTTTTTTTAAATATTCTATGATATACAATTCACAAGAGGTTGTAAAGTATACTTCATTAACAATTAATTTTTATTTCTTCTTTTTATTTATTCAGTTTAGTTTTTCTTTCTCTTTTATTTTTTTATAACTTGCATTTATTAACTTTAAAAAAAATGAACACGTGGTTGTGTTTAGTTCGGTATATATTTTGTTAACAATCAAGTGGTATTAAAAAATGAGTATTTTTCTCGCATGCAGGTAATGTGTCGATACCTTGACAAACCACACCAATTCCGGTGAACAAAATCGGTATCGATATTAGTATTATCGAAACCAATTAAGTTTCCTCTTTGAATTGCTATAGCAAATACCAATACTGCAATTGACCGAAACAAATACTGACCGAATTCTCTATCAGACCGCTATGAAGCACGTGTATTCCCATTAGCTATAGAACATTTTACAATGGGATAAATAGTGCAAGACCAATGGAAGATTCCATCTAGAATTTTCATTTTAATTAATTAATTTGATAATTTTAATTTTACTTTTAATATAATATAATTAATTTTATTCTTATTTTGTTTTCTAATTATAACTTTTTACAATGGGATAAATAGTGCAAGACCAATGGAAGATTCCATCTAGAATTTTCATTTTAATTAATTAATTTGATAATTTTAATTTTAATTTTAATATAATAATAATTATTTATTCTTATTTTTTTTTCTAATTATAACTTTTAAAATATTATGATTTTTTACAAAATTTCAAATAACATTTTACAATGGGATAAATAGTGCAAGACCAATGGAAGGTTCCTAGAATTTTCATTTTATTAATTTATTTGATAATTTTAATTTTAATTTTAGTTTTAATATAATATAATATATAACATTTTACAATGGGATAAATAGTGCAAGACCAATGGAAGATTCCGTCTAGAATTTTCATTATAATTAATTAATTTGATAATTTTAATTTTAGTTTTAATATAATATAGTCAATTTTATTCTTATTTTGTTTTCTAATTATAACTTTTTACAATGGGATAAATAGTGCAAGACCAATGGAAGATTCCATCTAAAATTTTCATTTTAATTAATTAATTTGATAATTTTAATTTTAGTTTTAATATAATATAATTAATTTTATTCTTATTTTGTTTTCTAATTATAACTTTTAAAATATTATGATTTTTTACAAAATTTCAAATAACATTTTACAATGGGATAAATAGTGCAAGACCAACGGAAGGTTCCATCTAGAATTTTCATTTTAATTAATTTATTTGATAATTTTAATTTTAATTTTAGTTTTAATATAATATAATTAATTTTATTCTTATTTTGTTTTCTAATTATAACTTTTAAAATATTATGATTTTTTTACAAAATTTCAAATATATTGATGCTAGGAAGTTTATTAGCATATAACGTCTCGATATAACTATTATTGAAAATCGAACCACGTCAAGTATAATATATTTTCTTGGTGTTTCCTCTTTTGGTTGTTAGTCATATCACCCATAATATTATTTTTAAGTTTTCATTTTTTGTTGCTATAGCGAATGTCATTACTGTAACGCGACCAATACGAAGCCAATCGAATTCCCGACACATAGCCAGGAACCAAGTCGGATTATATATATATATATATATATATATATAATATATATATATATATATATATATAACATTTCACAATGGGATAAATAGTGCAAGACCAATGGAAGGTTTCATCTAAAATTTTAATTTTAATTAATTTATTTGATAATTATAATTTTAATATAAATAATATAATTAATTGTATTCTTATTTTGTTTTCTAATTATAACTTTTAAAATATTATTTTTTTTTTTACAAAATTTCAAATATATTGATGCTATGAGTTCATTATTATTATATAACGTCTCGATATAAGTTTTATTCAAAATCGAACCACGTCAAGTATAATATATTTTCTTGGGGTTTCCTCTTTTGGTTGTTAGTCGTGTCAAATATAATGTATCTTTTTAAGTTTTCATTTTTTGTTGCTATAGCGAATGTCATTACCGTAACGCGCCAATACGAAGCCAATCGAATTCCCGCCACATAGCATGGGAACCAAGTCGGATTTTATATATATATATATATATATATATATATAAACTTTTAGTACAATATTTATTTATCTAACTTATAATAAAAGACTACAAATAATGCCACATGAAATTCTCTCCTTCAACCTCATAAATTTTATTTATATTTTCTTAACAAATTTCTTTTAATATCAATATTAATAACTAATTTATAGATATCACTTATTTTTATCCTTATCGTTACGTAAAATTAATAAATAACTTTAATATTGCATTTTTGACTCATTTTTTTTACTTTTAACCCAAAGTTTTTCATTTTTTGCAATTTAGTTTCAACTCTTTTTTATTTTCAATTTTGGTCTACTTTGCTTTTCATCTTTCCAAGTTTTTTGTTTAGTTCTAAATTTTGTGAGTTAACGCATTGCAACGTACGTGTGGGGTTCAACATTTTTTCATATATTTTTTCTTGTTTGACTGGCCCGTCGCAACTCATCTATTTTTCTCCGTTTGAAAAGTTCGTCCAACGTGCGGGTCCTAGATTGACTCAGTTATTTTTTCTATATTTTACGTTTCGGTTTAATTTCTTTGCAACGAGCGTGCGTGATTCAAAGATTTTACGTCTGCTTTCGCTCAGCATTATTTTTTTCCGTTTTTATATATTTTGTTTTTACTAGCTTTTCCGGTGTTGGTGGTCGCTGACAATGATATAGCATTAGTAGTACTTGACAAAGTTTTACGTCTACCGCTGCAACGTAGAGGCTTCATACTAGTTCTTTTTTAATAAACAACGTACTTATCTTTCAAGCACACATATGATGAACTCACACAAAATTTCATACACATGAGCTCCCATAATATATACATGAAAACGATACATCAACCTGATCATGTGTATATACCAGATGAATATATACGTGAAGCTTGAAGTTTTAGAAACTCAAATTCAAACATTAACATACACCAAAACACAATAAAGCAAAATAAAACTAAAACTGTATTCAAGTTAGCACACTATTATGAAGTCTATAAGTCCTACACCCACATGCGAATCACAAGAATGCTGTTTTAGATATCATGACTAGTAACAAATGGGAGGGTGGTGGTGGTACTGAAGAGGTATATCCTCCACCGACAGACTATTATTATACTATAGCCATATGTGTACACATTTATAATTTAATGACTGCATGGATTCTCCTTCTAGAAATACCTTTAATATATGGTAATTATTATTGTTTTTACAGCATCTTTCATTACATTGATATATATATATATATATCATAACTAATATGCAGTTTATATAAACATGTATAAACAATAGATAAATTAAATTAGGTGTATTAATAATTCAAGACATACATTTACGTATATATCATAAAAACATTACACTTTGTGTTTCATACACCAAACATATTTTATATAAACTAAGGCAATACAAAATAGAAACTGTATATTCGAATAAGAAATGAGCCATGATGACCACACTCAATTATCTATCCATTTCTTGAACATGTCTAATTTTAAATAGATACATAACCAGTGTGTGTCTCGTGTGTGTGGGTTCATATGTGTGTGTATGTGAAATGAATGTTCTTATTAGTATAATACTGAAATCTTGAAATTAGTAGTTAAATATTTTTGCTAAATCTGGATAAATCTAAATTAGTTGGTTATGGAAACCGAAACACATGCAACTGTATACAATTCCAGAAATGTTGGCCTCTTAACCCAAAAATTAAATAAGTGGAACGACAACATGCTTTTCTATTTTAATTTGTTAATCAATAACTGAAACTTTTAATTAAGGATCTAACTATCTATATTTTACTAGTAAAAAAACATGAAACATCTATAACAGTAAAGTCGTTTAACTATTTAATTAATTAATCCCCATATAGTTTCTATAAAAGTAAAAATTATAAAATATTACCTAAACTTGAAAGTTGTAGTCTAAGTGATAGTGTTCTTAATTAATTTTACTATTTAATAGACACTATTTTATAGTTTCTTGATGGATATTTCTTCTTATAAAAGGTACAACCTAGGATGAATCCTTTTATAGTAATCATTTAATCATATGGGCATCTTATATGATTTAACAAAACTTATGGTTATCCCCTATCCACAAATTAGTAAACATGTATATCACTATTGCTATTAATTAATTCATGTGGTTATAGCGAAAGTCTATAATATCTCTATATTTCTTTTATAACTAAAATATAAGTAATATATAATACTAGTATAAAGTCTATGGATGTTAAAATATATATGTCAACTGCGGATAACATCGCATTTATTTTATTTGCTTATACATGTGATTTGTAATTACCAGATTAATTATAAAACAATATTTAAAAGTCAGTTATATTGAATCATTAAGTAGAACGAACTTATAAACAATTGTATGAATTACACATGCTAGTTAGTAGTCTTTATACGGCTTTTTGAAGTTATTAACTAGTTTAAATCTATTTTATATTACTATTCCTTTATTCTATTATTCACTTCTGTTCAAATGATTTAAACTTAATCATGTTTATGTATTAGTTTAAAACCCTTGATACTTCACTAAATCACCATTAATTAAACGACAAAACTTAAGAATTAAGATCATTTTCTTTCAACACTAACACTAATTAACACACTAACGAAAAGCAAATAAGTTGAAATAAATAATGGAGATAACATCTGATAAACTTAAAGCTTGGTTGAGGAACATAAAACCACTAAAGTAAATAAGATTTTTAACATTAAACTAAACAAAAGCAAAAG
Source organism: Scalesia atractyloides (assembly GCA_947069175.1). Taxonomy (NCBI): domain Eukaryota; kingdom Viridiplantae; phylum Streptophyta; class Magnoliopsida; order Asterales; family Asteraceae; genus Scalesia; species Scalesia atractyloides. The sequence continues at coordinate 88,540,824 of CAMTDV010000028.1, read as the reverse complement.
CTAAGAATATTGATGGGGTCTAATCTAACAATATGCTAATGAGCGGCCCATGTGCCTTGATTATGACTAATATTGTCGTATTATCAACCATGTTTAAATAATTAATTTCTTCTTCTCTCTCTCTCTCTCTCTCTCTCTCCACACACACACACAAACACAGTACCAATAAGTTTCCCATCATCATATATAATCTATGATTATATATTTACCTATTTTTACATATAAGAGTGGAAAATATCGACCAAGTTCAATATCTAACCAAATCTTAACTTAGATTTCAATATCTTTAATTCCTAAGATACTAAAATCACACTACTTTTGGTTCAAGGCCAATTGCACAAAGTTATGTCAAAAGAGATGGCCTTTAATTCATCTTACCCACTTTTTGTTTGACCAAAAGGTGTTTTCATTATCATTGGTTTATAGGTCAGTATCATATGCAAATTAATTTATTCTCTTATACATTATCATGGAGGCATAATATGTGTGCTGTATGTAAGTTAAGTGCAGTTAAAACAAAATGAACAATAAATCAAGTTGCATTGTTCTTCAAGTATTTTTTACATAGACAAATTTACACCCTCATTTCCATTCAGTTGTGCGTATAAAAACTTGAATACTACCATCAACATCATAATATCCCCTTATGTATGACAAAAGGTAATCTAGTAAAGTTAGGGAAATCGCGGGTTGGCTATTTTGCATGCTAATTGTGCCATGGCCTGAACCCAATTTGAGGCATTTTTTGGGTCAGGCCTATCCTTCGTAAAATGAAAACAACATGGTATCTGGTTTATATAGAAAGACGTGAGTCAAGTGAAAACAATCTTTTAAACAAACAAGCTTTTGTGTGTCGTATATAGAGGGGGAACATTGATATTCAATGGGCCCGTGTAGGGTTTTCAATGCTTATTAAAACAATAAGTACAATCTTCTTTGGCCCATGAATAACCTGGGCTAACCTATATGTGAAATTAATCTACTAAAATGTACAAATATATGGCCCAATGCTAATCCCCTAGAGAATAACTATCTTTTGATCGCTAAAACTGTTTTTTTCCCTATTAATAAGAACAATGCATAGGTGCTCACACATCCACACAGATTAACATGCGTAGAATGGTAGATTTCGGCAACAAATTCCGGCTATAGCTCAAATCAAATGGGAAGGAAAAGACATTGTTTTTGTCCTCATTTTGATTGGTAAATTCAAGAAATGCATCTTCAGAATTTGAAAGATTTCTATTTCTGTCACACCATCAGAATTCACATGCGGAGTTCTACTGCGAGGCGCGTGATAAACCAGGATCACAGTCATTAGTCATACTGAACGACCACTATATGAGTTTAAAAATTTTCCTGTTTGCTCATTCATGAGAAAATACCGTTTATACAATTTAGTTGCGGAAGCGTAACAATTACAAAACCATAATAGCTAATGTAATTAAAAGTGATTCTAAAAGTTTGATGAAATCAATGCGAATCCGAAATGCATCCTAGTCCTGATATGTGCTACCTTAGCAACCTGAGAAAACATGTAAAATCAAGTGTCAACACTAATGATGAGTGAGTTCACAGGTTTTAGTTCACAAGTTTAAAAGTAAGTGTTTCCTACTGGTTCAACCCTGAACCAGTGTCTCATAAGTTACCCTGATCCAACCCGAATCAGATTAATATTATGTAGTTTAGCAGTTCATGTTAAATGTTTAGGTAGCTAGCCTAGGTCATGTCAACAAAGTGTTCGATCCGAAGCTGACGTTGCTGCCCCTGTTGTGCCAGGCCTATCACCAACCATGGCTAAAAAGTTAGGCAAATTCTACACTTGTGACCATCAACGTTTGGTCTAACTGGCGCGACCAGTTCGAGTGGGGCTTGTCGGGCCTAGTAGTACTACTAAAAATTCCCTCGCTATAATCCAATACTAACGGAATCGTAAGTGTTAAGGGGACTCACATGTGATATATGCTCCCTTGTAACCATAACCGTATAACATAACTCTAAATAGAAAGGCGTTACTGTACCGTGGGGATGTATGCCACCCATAATCACTGTAACGTGTACATATTTTAAATAGAAAGACGTCACTGTACCGTAATATAATCAACCCATATATCACTGTAACGTGTACATGTTTTCTCCCCCTGTGTTTTTGTAAACGTTTAAAGAAATAGGGGTCGTGAACTCACCTTAAGTTGCTCGGTTATATAAGTGCAAAGGAAGTAAAGGATGGAACCGCTAATCACGTCCTAACATGTCAACCGGTTCAAAGTTAGTGTGTGAACGCACACTGACACAAAATCCTACGCGTAACTAGCACACAATACGAAACACGTAATGACAAGTTCAAAACTAGAATCATGCATGCAAAGTGTCGCTATAACGAAATAGCGACCAACAACTTGTCACAAACACAGGATAGCACATACAACACTTAAATACACATAAATGTAAGTTATCATGTTTCAGCTTGTACATTCATAACTGGGCTATTTTCGGGAATTTTTATAAAATAGTTCCCACATTCCAAAAATTCCAATATTTTTACAGAAGGTGTCAATTAGAATGTAGAATTTTGTGTAAAATTTTCAAGTCTTGGTTACTTACCAATTATTTATAAGAATTTATTTACTAGGCTGCAGTCAGATTCGTCGCTTTCTGACTGCAGTCCACGAGAAAAATCATTTAAAAATACTCGTTTGTCCGATTGACTAAATTCCAATCGGAGATTCCTCTGACCACCTAGGAGTATCTACTGTATAAATTTCGTGACTTAAATCTTTTCAGTTTATAGGTTATGACAGAAAATATTGGCTTCATTTTCAGCAGAAAAATACAGCTCTGCGTGCTTGTACGATAAACGTCCTTAAAATTATTTTACTTAACCGAAAAATACGAAACCAATTTTAATTGAAAGCTAACATGTAAAATTTATGTTCTATCTTTTAAAAATGACAAAGAGTCGTTTATGGTCTCCCAAACAACTCGTACAATTCGGCTGATTTCAGCAGCCCAGTGCTGAAATAATCAGCCATTATTTTTAGTGAAGAATACTTAATTAAGAACGATTCTAGGCACTATAAACGCATCGCAAGCAAGTAGAATATGTCCGTAACATGTTTGAGCAGATTGTATGTCCAAAACACATGAACGAAGTCGTGTAAACAGTGAATGATTTAACAACAACGTACTATGCATCAATCCTAACATCAGAACTCATCAATAATCATCCTACATGCATAAAACCCGTAACCCTAATACACGAACACAAGGATTTCGGACCAAACTCAGATTGCATATCATTCATATCACAAGGATTCGAGCATATGACAACTTTTACACCACTCCTAATCATCACAATGCAAAAATCATGCGAAACATGTAAACCCTAGTGCATATAACATCATCTAAACGTAAAGTCAAGGCATACCGAGAAGCAAGGGGATGATCAAGGGAGACTCGGGGCTGCACAAAATCGAGGTGGGGGGGGGGCTGCCTTGCGCGAATGAGAGAGGTGGGGGGGGGGTTGTCGCTGACGTCGCACACAAGAGAGGGGAGAGGGAGCTAGGGTTTGCAAATTCATTTTCTTAAACCTCCATGCATACATACGTATACATAACTAAAGGGCCAAGGGAGGGGGCGGTTTGGGCTAGTTTTTGGACCGAGAGGGAGAGGGTGACAGGTTGGGTTTGGTCCGCAAGGGTGTGGGTGGCGGGTTGGGTTTGTTTGGTTACGGAATCGAATCGTTTCACAAGCTCGGTTCGGTTCGGCTATTTTTAAATCGTTAAATAACTACATATATTACAACTCGACAATCTATTCGTGACACGAAGTTTATAACTGTTAAATCACGTAATCGGAGCGTGACACGATAATTCCACGAACGTCTAATAACACGTAGCATGTAATTCAGATACGACTCGCTAAAATTCTCAAACATCATGTATTCTCAGAATACTAAAGTTAGCGTAATTATAGCGTGCGCGTAATTAATTCTCCTAATTAAATTAGCTTAGGAATAAATAACGATAAAGTTGCGCGTTTAAAATACCTGAAAAAACCAGGATGTCACATTATCCCATGCTGAAAGAATTTTCGTTCCGAAAATTGAGTAAACGCGGTTAAGCATGCAAACGCACGAAAGTTCAATTTGTTAGAATGGTACAAGAAAATCCCATGCTTTCACATAATCCCCATTTTAAGAGAATTTTCGTCCCGAAAATTGAATAAGCACGAGTTTGAAAAGTGAGTGAGGGGATATTTTGGAGTTGCCACATTCTTCCCCAGTTAAAAGAATTTCGCCCGAAATTCAGTTCGCGCTACTTGGATTTTGTGATTCGGTTGCAAAAAGGTGAGGATACTTGTCTTTCATTTGATTCTCTCTTTCCCAAGTGTACTTTGGTCCACGCTTAGAGTTCCAACAAACCTTGACAATCGGTATTTTACTATGTCTTCGTGTTTTGACCTCTCGGTCCATAATTTCGATTGGTTCCTCAATGAACCGTAGTTGTTCGTCCACATGGATCTCATCCAATGGAACGGTTAGTGTTTCATCTGATAGACACTTCTTCAGATTTGAGACATGAAAAAACGTTGTGAACTCCACCGAGTTCATTAGGAAGGTTCAACTCATAAGCTACCTGACCGATTTTCTTTGTGATTTCTAAAGGGCCAACGTATCGCGGGTTTAGTTTACCTCTTTTGCCAAAACGAATCACGCACTTCCAAGGAGATACCTTCAGTAGGACCCGATCACCTAATAAAGGTTTGCGTCGTTGATCGGCATAGCTCTTTTGGCGATCCCAAGCTGCCGTCATACGATTTCGGATTCGTACTATCTTTTCAGTTGCCTCCAAAACCAACTCTGGACCAGTGATTTGACTATCACCAACTTCCGCCCAGCAAACGGGCGATCGGCATTTTCGTCCATACAACGCCTCGAATGGTGCTGCTTGGATACTCGAGTGATAGCTATTGTTATAGGAAAACTCTACCAAAGGTAGATGTTTCTCCCAGCCTTTACCAAAGTCGATTACACACGCTCTAAGCATGTCTTAGAGGGTCTGAATGGTATATTCACTTTGACCATCAGTCTGAGGATGATATGCTGTGCTCAAATCGACACGTGATCCCAAGGATTTCTGTGCTGATTGCCACAGATGAGAAGTAAAACGTGAATCACGGTCGGATATGATGGATATTGCACTCCATGCCGGGCTACTACTTCCTTCAAATTGATGTCTACGAGTGTAGGAAACTTGTTAGTTTCCTTAATTCCAGAAAGTGTGCAGACTATGTCAGACGATCAAGAACCACCCAGATGGTGTCGTTTCATCGCTGGGATCTGGGTAAGCCAGTGACGAAATCCCTGGAAATTTGTTCCCATTTCCATGTTGGGATCTCTGGTTGTTGAAAGTCCTGGCGGCTTTTGGTATTCAACCTTAACCCTAGCACAGGTCAAGCATTTACAAACATAAGTCGCTATGTTAGCTTTCGTGTGGGGCCACCAATACAAAGTCTTGAGGTCCTGATACATCTTGTGAGAACCAGGATGCACCGAGTAACGAGACTTGTGTGCTTCATCCATCACAAACTCTCGTAAGTTTCCATAAAATGGGGCCATACACGTTCTATGAAGTAACAAATGTCGTCTTCCTTGCATTCAAGTTTCTTCTCCATGCCCAGTAGGGATTCTGCTTTGAGGTTCTCTTCCTGCAGTGCTTCAATCTGAGCGTCACGAATCTGAGTAGGAAGACTGGAGTGGGTAGAAAGCTGTAACGCACGTACACGCTTAGGTTTGGTATCCTTATGACTGAGGGCGTCAGCCACCACGTTGGCCTTGCCTGGATGATACTAGATCACGCACTTCTAGTCGTTGAGGAGTACGACCCATCGACGCTGTCGCATGTTCAACTCCTTCTGGTCGAAGATATGCTGGGGACTCTTGTGATCGGTGTAGATGGTGCACTTGGTACCGTACAAGCAATGTCTCCCTATCTTGAGTGCAAAAGCTACTGCTCTGCAACCCCCAAACCGTGGGTAGTGTAGTTCTTTTTCGTGAACCTTGAGTTGGCGTGATTGCGTAAGCGATGACTTTCTCATGTTGCACCAACACGTAACTTAGTCCTTGGATAGACCCATCACAGTAAAAAACGAAATCGTCTGTGCCTTCTGGTAATGAAAGAATGGGTGTACTACAGAGTTTCACCTTCAACTGTTGAAACGCGGATTACTGAGCAATCTTTCGAGTTAGAGTTGCGAGGGTTTGTGCCTATGATCAAGAAAAGCAGGCTTCGCAAAGTCAGAAGTCGTTCGTTAGAAGCTAAACATAAGGTTGTTTGTGTGGTAGGGCTCCATGGTAAGGTGTAGGTATCGTTCGGATTCCTACTAGTTCTTGGAGTAGATTCGGATGTCGTCAAAGGAAAAACAAGTGGCATATTCGTCATGGTACGCTAAATTCGAATGTCGTGACTGGGAACCTGCCTCGTTCGTATCGAGTTCTAAGGATAGTCCTCGTGATACCTCCATATCTCTGATATTCATGGCCTATTGCTCCTCGAGTAAAGTTCGTAGAGAGTAACCCCTCAAGCGAGGGTTCGCGAAGAATGTGGTTAGGATGAGGATCACAAAATCTGGGAAGTATATCCCGAATGGATGTGGAAACATGTAAAAAGGGTAGTCGCAATCGATGCGTAAGCGTGTCAGGATCTGTAACAAAGGTTTACTTGATGTCAGGGGTATAGCTGGTCGTATACAAGTTTGCACAAGGTAAAAAAAATGAAAAACGCCATTTGTCAAAAAGGGGTGTCACGTGGATATATCAATCATAACAAGAATTTACCATCGAAAAATGGTTGCCGCACGAGTTTGTAGTGTTAAGATTCACTGAAACCTCCGTCTAATTTGTTGGGCTCGACCACAAGCGAAGGGGGAATAATTCACTTTGATCCATGAACTTAGATGAGTGTGCAATTTATCGTGCCGGTAAGCAACCAAATTCGGAGGAGTTTCCTTAGGTTGTCTGAATGAATCTAAAATATGTCTGTGTAGTCAAGAGGCTTCAAAGAAAGGAAGCGAAAACATGTTTAAGAGGCTATGATCGTATCAACAATTCATTACCATCCTCAAGGTTTCAAGAAGTGATCACCAAGGATAAAAAAGACAAGTTCACCGAGTTCTTAAAAAAGAAATTGAACACATATTTGATGGGAGATTATGCGTAAAGTTTCGAAGATGTAGTGCGGCCACGACAATGGGGTGGGAGATTTGTCTACGTCATCAACAGTAACTAACTGTCGCATTAAACAGTAAGCATCGATCAGTGCAATGGCTAGGAGATAGACTAGCTCAGAAGGGAAAAATGTTATGGAATAGCTATCCTAGCAATACGAGGAGTAAGATTATTGTATATGTCATCATGTTTATCTGGGTGTTGAATAACTTACATCTTGTCTTTTGATGTCCTTAAGATGATGGGAACATTTTGTGGAAATCCGTTTGTAGGGTTGGATATGTTGCAATGTACATTAGGTTAGACCAAAGATTAGCGACAGGACCGAGTATAAGGGGTCAAAGGAAATTTTATAGTTAAAGCAAGGGATAAGGTGTGAGCGTACGAGAGATTCTTCATAATTCGTTTATATATTGATGTTGAAGGGTTTACCCTACGATTTTTGATAGGGTTTCAATCGAGATAACATGTTCTGATGAGAATCTTAGTTTCACTAAGACTCGTATATGAGAAAATAAATAAATAAATAAATAAATAATAACGAGGGATTCCATTGACGATAGCTCAATGTGTCTAAAAAAGATCTTAAATCTAATTGTTGCGTCCATCAACTGCTAGACAAGTTTAACGACACCAGTTAGTCGTTGAATGAGTTACGAGAGATTCTATTGACAGTGGAAATTTTAAATATGAGATTAACAGGTTAGGACAATTTATCCATACACAAGGTTTCACAAGGGTTCACATACATCGCAAATTACTATTACGTGTGCATCCGTAATGATAAGTTGGTTTGCATGTTCACCCTAGTTCCATCTATCTTGTGTCAAAATGTCCCTCAGATTTAATTTTTCGAGTACAAAGTGTTGTCAAAATGATGGGGTTATCAAAAGCTTAGTCAATAATCCAAATGTTGATAAACTCAGAGTTATATCAAAAAGAGTAATGTAGGATCAATTGATCTGATGATCTACTCAAGTTGAAACACACCATGAGAATCCAATCCAACGGATCGTAGAGGTAAGAGTGTGCATGGAAGAAACATGCACATGAATTGTGACTCCAAGAGATGAAACTGGTTCATTAACGTAGGTTACCAAGAAAAGCAAGGCAACTGTTCCATCATCCGAGTCAGGTTAGAGTTCAGGTGTGCAATAGGCAAAGTGTTCTTAGTTTCGTGGTCAATCATTCTTTCGAAGAATATCAACCAAATATGTAGAATCGTGGATCGGGAAAAATGATGACATCTCGATGTCAATGGTTTCTGTAATAATGTGTGCAACAAACTTCCCTAACGCATGGTGCCTCACGCCAGGGCCACCTGCTCAAGTTGAAAGAAAGTAGAACTAGTGGGGCCGATAGAGAAAGGACTCATTTTCGATAACTCAACACCCAAGAGATATGCATCAACATTGTATGTCGTCCCAATCATGGACTTGAGAAAGCTCACCATACCCGATAGTACCATCGGTAGGCTCAAGCTAGTGTTTTGCTCATCTGTGTGGTGTAGGAAGAAGTACAGATGATTGTGATGGGAAACGCTCCTCTAGAGGCTCCGTCTCATGGCCCTCAGATAGGAGTAGATTCACGTTGTTGGCAATCCCACGAACATCACCACTAGGGATGAAGATACAAAGAGTTTGGTGTGTTCCTCGTCAGTAGAGGGTTAAATGGATGATGTCGACATGCCTACAATTTCAATGTAAGTTTTGATGCGATGTACATAGGCCTATCATCTATGAGTGTTCTTGTATGTCAGGTATGTGTGTTTGTGTTGGTGTGTGACTAATGCATTGTCTAAGGCTATAGACTAAGTCTAGTCTCTAATGAAAACCTAGTTCACTATAACCATTGGCTCTGATATCAATCTGTCACACCATCAGAATTCACATGCGGAGTTCTACTGCGAGGCGCGTGACAAACCAGGATCACAATCATTAGTCATACTGAACGACCACTATATGAGTTTAAAAATTTTCCTGTTTGCTCATTCATGAGAAAATACTGTTTATACAATTTAGTTGCGGAAGCGTAACAATTACAAAACCATAATAGCTAATATAACTAAAAGTGATTCTAAAAGTTTGATGAAATCAATGCGACTCCGAAATGCATCCTAGTCCTGATATGTGATACCTTAGCAACTTGAGAAAACATGTAAAATCAAGTGTCAACAATAATGATGAGTGAGTTCACAGGTTTTAGTTTACAAGTTTAAACGGAAGTGTTTCACACTGGTTCAACCCTGAACCAGTGTCTCATATGTTATCCTAATCCAACCCGAATCAGATTAATATTATGTAGTTTAGCAGTTCATGTTAAATGTTTAGGTAGCTAGCCTAGGTCATGTCAACAAAGTGTTCGATCCGAAGCTGACGTTGCTGCCCCTGTTGTGCCAGGCCTATCACCAACCATGGCTAAAAAGTTAGGCAAATTCTACACTCGTGACCATCAACGTTTGGTCTAACTGGCGTGACCAGTTCGAGTGGGCTTGTCGGGCCCAGTAGTACTACTAAAAATTCCCTCGCTATAATCCAATACTAACGGCATCGTAAGTGTTAAGGGGACTGACATGTGATATATGCTCCCTTGTGACCATAACCGTATAACATAACTCTAAATAGAAAGGCGTTACTGTACCGTGGGGATGTATGCCACCCATACATCACTGTAACGTGTACATGTTTTAAATAGAAAGATGTTACTGTACCGTAATATAATCAACCCATATATCACTGTAACGTGTACATGTTTTCTCCCCCTGTGTTTTTGTAAATGTTTAAAGAAATAGGGGCCGTGAACTCACCTTAAGTTGCTCGTTAGATAAGTGCAAAGGAAGTAAAGGATGGAACCGCTAATCACATCCTAACATGTCAACCGGTTCAAAGTTAGTGTGTGAACACACACTGACACAAAATCCTACGCGTAACTAGCACACAATACGAAACACGTAATGACAAGTTCATACCAGAATCATGCATGCAAAGTGTCGCTATATGAAATAGCGACTAACAACTTGTCACAAACACAGGATAGCACATACAACAATTAAATACACATAAATGTAAGTTTTCATGTTTCAGCTTTTACATTCATAACTGGGCTGTTTTCGGGAATTTTTATAAAATAGTTCCCAAGTTCTAAAAATTCCAATCTTTTTACAGAAGGTGTCAATCATACTTTAGCATTTTGTATAAAATTTTCAAGTCTTGGTTACTTACCAATTATTTATAAAAATTTATTTACTAAGCTGCAGTCAGATTCGTTGCTTTCTGACTGCAGTTCACGTGAAAAATCATTTAAAAATACTCGTTTATCCGATTGACGAAATTCTAGTTGGAGATTCCTTTGAACACCTAGGAGTATCTACTGTATAAATTTCATGACTTAAGTCTTTTCAGTTTACAGGTTATGACAGAAAACATTGGCTTCAATTTCAGCAGAAAAATGAAGCTTTGCGTGCTTGTACGATAAACGTCCTTAAAATTAGTTTTACTTATCTGAAAAATACGAAACCAATTTTAATTGAAATCTAACATGTAAAATTCGTGTTCTATCTTTTAAAAGGTGACTAAGAGTCGTTTTTGGCGTCCTAAAAACCTCGTACAATTCGGCTGATTTCAGCAGCCCAGTGCTGAAATAATCAACCATTATTTTTAGTGAAGAATACTCAATTAAGAACGACTCTAGGCACTATAAACGCATCGCAAGCAAGAAGAATATGTCCATAACATGTATTAGCAGATTGTATGTCCAAAACACATGAACCAAGTCGTGTAAACAGTGAACGATTCAACAACAACGCACTATGCATCAATCCTAACATCAGAACTCATCAATAATCATCCTACATGCATAAAACCCGTAACCCTAATACACGAACACAAGGATTTCGGACCAAACTCAGATTGCATATCATTCATATCACAAGGATTCGAGCATATGACAACTTTTACACCACTCCTAATCATCACACTGCAAAAATCATGCGAAACATGTAAACCTTAGTGCATATAACATCATCTAAACGTAAAGTTAAGGCATACCGAGAAGCAAACGTGTACGGGGATGATCAAGGGAGACTCGGGGCTGCACAAAATCGAGGTTGGGGGGGGCTGCCTTGCGCGAACGAGAGGGGGGGGGGGTTGTCGCCGACGTCGCACACAACAGAGGGGAGAGGGAGCTAGGGTTTGCAAATTCATTTTTTTAAACCTCCATGCATACATATGTATACATAACTAAAGGGCCAAGGGAGGGGGCGGTTTGGGCTAGTTTTTGGACCGAGAGGGAGAGGGTGACGGGTTGGGTTTGGTCCGCAAGGGTGTGGGTGGCGGGTTGGGTTTGTTTGGTTACGGAATCGAATCGTTTCACAAGCTTGGTTCGGTTCGGCTATTTTTAAATCGTTAAATAACTACATATATTACAAGTCGACAATCTATTCGCGACACGAAGTTTATAACTATTAAATCACGTAATCGGAGCGTGACACGATAATTCCACAAACGTCTAATAACACGTAGCATGTAATTCAGTTACGACTCGCTAAAATTCTCAAACATCGTGTATTCTCGGTATACTAAATTTAGCGTAATTATAGCGTGCGCGTAATTAATTCTCCGAATTAAATTAGCGTAGGAATAAATAACGATAAAGTCGCGCGTTTAAAATACCTGAAAAAACCAGGATGTCACAGTATCACCTTTTAACGAACCATACACTTCTATAAGATCCCCAAACAGGATACCCTACAGTCGGGTCAGTGTGGTGTACTATTTAATAATAAGCAGCTTTCTTAAAAACACGCAACGGAAATTCAATTAAAACAATATCCATTATTTTTGTTGAATCTGAAACTAATGTTAAATAAATGAAATTATGAATGCCTTCCTTCCGGCTCACGAGTAATTTCGTCTGTTAGCCAAGAGCGTCATTGGCTTGTACTACGTACATGCAAAAGTCAAATACGCTGAGTGAGTTCTAACGGTTTGAATTAAGCATTTATAACACATCGAAATCACTTTATTTTGAAAACCAAATTAGCATTGTTGTAATACCACCATCGCTTATTAAAATACTTAACATCATTTTTAATGTTCAACGACTCCAACCTGTCACCCAAAATAACCTGCAACTCCACCTATAGCTTAAATCCAATAATCCTACAAGTAACCATTTTCGATGTGGCTCAAATTACCTAACACCAAAAGACAACCCTCGATGCGTCTTAATTCATAGGCCGATTAACCAAGCCGACCCGTATCTAGGACATAACAATTAATGGCCCAAAAGACTCTTTTATCATTAAGTACGATTACTCTTCAAAACTCGTTCTCCAAAACATACAAAATATTTCTTAAAATAAATTCAATTGTAACTTAACCTCGTTCTACAACTACATGACAAGACATCATTCCTCACCCGCATAATTAAAAATCATTCGTCACCCACATAATTTATCATCAATTGTCAACTACTTAAATAAACATCAATTACCTACCATTTAATTAACGCGAAACAAATAAGCACATAAGGCGGGAACCTAACACATCAATTGTTTCCTGCAAGCTATCATCATTTCCCTCGTTAGGGTTTCATCATCTCCAAATTGACCCTGAAGAGTCCATCTCCCGCATAATAACCCAAAGGGTCCATTATTGCCACTAGGGCTATTCATTTAAACACCTCAAGGATGTTTCTCGTGACCTGACGCCACCCCGAAGGTAACATCTTCATCACGAGTAACCAACATCAAGCACCTCTAGGATGCGAAGTCACATAAGAGCACATAGACACACACATAAAGTCTAAGGCACGCCAACTACCTGAAAACTACTACCTTCATATTCTCGTCAATACAGTAACATTGTAACAACCTAGAATCGGTGTTTGCAACTAAATACATAAAATCTAAGTGAGAGATTTAAGGTGTGCGTGTGTGTGTTTAATTAATTAAGGTGTGTATGGGTGCTTACTTGAATCTTTAATCTTTATGTTTCACGTTTGCTCCACATCACACAAACACACACCTAAAACTCATATCTTCACACACTCACAATCAAGCATCAACATCTTCATCGTCACCTTTCCATCGTCACCTTTCCCAATCCAACCCTTATATAATGTTAACCATGCATGTTAATTATTCCCTTAGTGAAATATACCCACACCCTTCCTAACCATAACCCCACCTTACCATTGTTTATCATTTTCAAGCGTCATCTCCTTTAAACACCACCATCATGGAACCATTTTCTTCATCCATAACCATGGCCTCCTTTACAACCTCAAACCGTGACCTAAATCATTCCATACATGGGCCAAATACCAGCTGCAATACTACCTAAACATATCTCAAAACTTAAATTCAAGATCCGAGGGTGTACCTAGATGCGTTAGATAGGATGTTGCCTTAACCGAGCTCTTCGCAATGGTGAGAGTCATAACGAAAATACCCTAACAAGATCATTCATTATTCAGTTGATCATATCATCATAACTAGATGTAACCTCATTGATTACCTGGATGATCGATAGCGTGAACGATGAAACCCAAGTACAGCTTGATCCCTCTTCGTTTAGCGGCTGCTATGGTGGCTTACATGAAACCTTGGTGGGATCACGAGTTAATGGTGATAAAGAACTGACACTCACTACGTACTCGCCATCGTCATCCTTTTTTTATGGTTACAAAGTTGCTTTAAGAACCTTGGTTTCGATGGAGTTCAAGAACACAATCGACGTCCATCAACGTGATAATTTGAATACACGCTAACCTAAACAATATGAACCATTGTTATACTATTTAATCGTTACATGATCAACCAAGAACGAAGGCTATGACTATGAGATTATTTGGGATCCAATAACCGGTTGGACCGGTTATTGTTTTGAGTTAAAAAAAACAGTTAGTAACCGTAACCGGTAAAAAAAACCGGTTATTGTTTTTGAAGTAAAAAACTGGTTCGTTAATAACCGGAACCAATTCTTGAAAAAAACCGATTTGTACACCTCTATGTACGCCGGTGTTGCATTCATTATTCATGCCGTCCAATTTAGCTTTACAATATAATAAACATATCAAGAACAGCTGGAGTATATATTTGTCGTTTATGAAAACCAGAAATAGAACTTTTATATGTACATGGTTGGGTTTACCGGAAACATTAAAAACTGAAGGGCACTAGCTTACCGTCAAAATGCTTTCTTCCAAATCGGTTTGTGGCGTAGGGTTTCTTTGTGAGGATGATGATTTTTTGGTTTTGACGAGGAGTAAATTATTAGATGATTAGTCAAACTATAAGATACACTTGAGTCCCTCCTCTTTGTATCCCAAACCAATGTGGTCCCTTTATTTATATGACCATATATATAAGGTCCCTCCAAACTTGTTTTGATGTATTTGGACCCCCAAACATACTTGACGTCGTGTATTATCATATCTACATTACGAATATACAAAAAGAATGTAGACGAGAAATCCGGGGCGTTATAGCTTTCCATCATGATTTTTGGCACAAAATGAACAATTTTTAGATAGGAAGAATAACACTCGACTTGGGTCACGACTGTTGGGCGTTTGGACCTCTATGAGCCACCCCTAGATCCAATTCTCCCCCTTTGACCGGCTTAGGCTTCAAGAAATAGATGGCTCGTTTATTGGCCTAACAAGCCTAGATAGTAGATATATAGTTTTCTTATTTTGGTAAGCTTGTTGTTCACAAGCCCAATAAAAGTTTTCGAATTACCTAGCTAATTTGGTGATTTTATTTCTAAGCCTTCATATGCTTATGATTTATGTAGATATGAGCCTTCGTCACAACCCAGTAACTCACTATTTGGGAAGCTCACAATTGGTTTATCATTTGAATAATACTATAACTCTTTCACGCCTCATGAATGAAAATATATTTAATCAATTTGACTCCTTAACAATGAGATTGCTCAAACATTGGATCGAAAACCAAGCCCATTATACGTATCATAAAGTTGGCACTTGGATCCTCTACTCAGGCCCCAACCATCGTGGCTCGTATGGTCTCAGATATGTGTATCGTTCATGATGATTCATGAATTCTTGGTTAAAAAGTGTGATAGTCAACAGTGGTATCGCGCATGACATTTCTCATATTGGTCATGCTTTACTATAATTATCATACCAGAGTCTAACAATCAAATATGTACTCATAGCTCCTAACCAAAAATCTTTTATCAATAATTAAATTAGTTATTGATCATTAAATTTCTGTTGTATTCCTGCATTTTGGTCTGCTCATTCAGATTCTGACTTCCACTATCGTATAATGCCTAGACCACATGAGGTTTTTTTTTCTTGCAACTTATTCACCGACTTCACATGACTTTCATTCGCTTATGTTACTCCCAAATATTTAAAAACAAATTGCAACACTAGTAGAACTTCCAAGTATACTATATTATCCTTTTACCCATTACAATTCACTTTTACGTTTGGAACCCGACACACATTATCTCTCTTTCTTTTTAACGTTACTTCATTTCATTTATTAATGAGTTTAGTTGTTCATTTGGACGTATCTTTTGACCCACCATTTCCAGGCCTTTGACCCATTCCATTTGTTTTAAACCTTCATCGAAATCTCGTTTTCTTATACCAGTAAATACTTACAATGTGATAGTGCTAGAGCACTCATCGAGGCTCGATGGACCAGTTTGTTTATTTATGATCTCGGCATTACCTATCATATGTATTGTCTTTACAAAACCTCAACATATATGGGTGGCCAAGTGGAAAAATCGTCATTTGTCAAAGGTTGTGAGGGCTTTACATTCCATACGCATTTACCTCATAAATTTTAGTATGATGTATTTGGCACTATTATTATTATTATTATTAACCATTTAACTTATTTGAAACTTAATCATTCTTCTCTTTATGAGATTACTTTTCGTTCTATTTGCCCAACCTATACATGTTTATGCACCTTTGGATGCATTTGTTATCCTCCGACTAGATAAACTCTCATTCAGATCGCTATCGGGTCGGTTATATTAGTTGCCTTTTCTCGTGGATGGATTTTAGGCAGGTCAACGTCCATAATCTTTCTTCATGAATATTTATTTGAAGACTCTTTGTTGACATGATTGACTCCATGTCACTCTCTTTATTGTCTTAAACACGTATCAAGTGCTTGGATTTCTAAGTTATTTTTAGCTCTCATTACATTTTGGATTTACTTAGTATGTCTCTAATATATTTATCGGGAGCCCCTTAACGTTTGTCACTTGTTGGTTAGCCATTTACACTCTCAGTTTGGGCTTGAGATGGTAGGTACGATGAATTATATTTTTAGCCCAAATAAAAATATACTTTAAACTTATTTCAATCGTTAAAATCCATAACTCTGTAGTAAAAATAACTACATTACCTATAATATTACGAATTATTTTAGTAATGTGTTAATACCAATACTTATACTCAACAAATTAAAGTTGTTTTAAACTCAACTAAAAGTACCACTAAATTAGAAAATAAAATCATACTAAATTAGAAAACAAAACCACGATGTCTAAGTGCATCCATAGCGACCACACGTCATTCAATGTAGAATGAGGTGGTTGATTAGAACATGTAATTATGGGGAAAAATGTTATGGATCCGAAAGAGGTTGACTCTGGCGGTCTACTTTCGGTAAATCTTGTTGGTTGTCAATTACGGGCAAGATTTATAGCAAAGATATTCAATTAGTAACATCTTTTTCCACCGACGTCATGTATTCAAGGTATTTGGAAAAAGATATCAAGGATTCATTTCGTGGAATGAAATCATGTTTTCCTTGGATTATTGGGTTAAACAATTTCTTTTAGCTGATCTATTCCCAACGATTTTTGCATTGGAGTCTACAAAAAGATGCAAGATGCAAGATCACTACACTTAGCTAGGAAACAACATGGTTTTGGAATGGAAGTGGAAGCGATCGCCACAACATGAGAGGAAACCATTAATCTGCATTTGTTATTTGATTTTCTAAAGACCATTACAATCATAAATAGGAATGATAAATGGTTATGGTTGGGTGACCATTCAAGTTCTTTTTTGACTCATTCAGTTAGACATTTATTGCACATGGTGTACCTCAGTAGATTTCTCACCCACAAGTATGGTTATGGTGGACACCATTGAAGATCAATTGCTTTATGTGGAAAGCAGTCCAAACCTTGTACATACAAAGACCCAGGCGTCCGTGATCAGTTTTGGTGTGAATTTTTGATCATGATTATAAAATGGTTCAGTAGGTATTTGAGGAGCATCGATTCTGCAACCCCCCCCCCCCCCAATCGATTTGGTCTTTTGCTAGTAGAAATAATGGATAGCCTAAAAAAATAACTACTCTCTTCATTACATGCAAAAGCCAAGCTACTTGTTGGTTTAATTATATGGTATGCTAGAAATGGGAATATATATCTTCAACAACACTCATGCAACAGTTGCTAAGTCTTTGGAGGAAATTAAAGCATACTCACTCTTACGGGTAAGTTATAAGGCGAATTATACGTCTCTTCGATGGGATAGATAGTGTAATTTTAAATTTGTTAACTTTCCTTCATAATTGGTGTTTGTCATCTATGTTCTAGCTTCTTTCTAGTAAACAACTATAAATCACTGCCATTAAAAAAAGTTGTGCCCGGCTCTCTAAAGAAAATTGAAGTATTTGAAAAACATATACACTTCCGTTGATATGGCATCTGATCAGGTGAGGAATTTGAACCTATGATGTGTCCTATTATATATTTCTTTATGTACTAATATGGTATAAACTAAAAAAAAATATCTAATATTAAACAGATGACTACATGGTTTAAGAGATTCGGCAAATACCACCAACAATCATAACTCTCCGTTTTAGTTTACTAACTTATATTATCATACAAATATCCCTTTTTCAGATCAGACAAAACTAATACTAGAACTCCAAGTCAATCGCCCCAGTTATTAATAATGATATTAACAATGTGAGTTTATGAATAAAATATATAAGTTTAATTGGAATTCCTGCAATCTTAATGGATTTTAACCCTACCTAATTTTGGGAGCATAAACTGAAGTGTAAATTCAAAGAGATAAGATTATGTGTAGTCAAGGCCGGCTTTATATATATTTGAAATTTTATTTGATCAAGTTTAAGACCAAGATTAGGGAACAGCAAATCATCTTCTAATCACTAATGGAGACAGCTGACTCCATCCTATTGTACTAATTATTTCGATGCAAAATGGTGTATGTTATGTGCCGGCAGTCGAACCAAGAGGAAAATAACAAAACTAGGAATTTATTAGGAAATGACAACAATATACAAGTCTTTTCTGGTTGATTACTGTCTACATCTAAGAATGCAACTACGTTTGTTATACGTAGAGTTCAAAGAAAAATTCTTGGAAGGATTAGGCAAGATAAATTTAAGTTCCTAGTATATGTTAGGCGATTACATAGATACACACGAACATACATGCAAGTACAAGAAAAGGATAGCTCAAGCCATATGTTATTTTATTATAGTTTATCTAGCTTTTGCAATTGAAAATGATTATTTTGTTATTTTATTATAGTTCATCTGCTTTTACAATTGAAAATGATTATGTTTGATATTTTGTTGATGAAGTTACCTGACGGATTTGTGACGACCATAACAAATAACTGTGACAATTTGGATTGCACATAGGAGATGTAGATGACTTTTGGAGACATAGACACACATCTCTACTAAAAAAGCTAAATAAAATCTAAAAGTTAAAAGTTAGTAATTTCTAAAACCGTTGATAAATAAAATGTAAAATAAAGATGATCAGAGAAATAATTACAAATCATCAAAAAAAATTTAAGTGATGATAATCTCACCGTAAATAGAAACCTCAAAGTTAAATAAATATATGACTTCATAAAGCCGCTTAGGCAAATATAAAATATATTTTATCATAAAAAATAAATATTGATGAGTTTTTAAATATAAGAATATTGGATTTTAATAATCCCAACTATTGGCAGTTGGTCGCCAACAGTCTCAACTTAAAAATAACCATAAGTGGTCCTAATTATTAACATATAGGCCTTCAATGGACCCTAACTAACAAAACCCTAACGCCGTTAGTCTCTAGTCGTCGGAAAAAACGTTTTTGCTAGAAAAAGGGGTCCTAAAGGTCCGATCTAAGGTTACAAAGAGGTTTTGGACGAACATTTGAGTTTTCCGACCAAAAAATTGAATTTTCTGGCATAAAGAAGTTTTCTGGCGAAAAATGAGTTTTTCCGGCGAACTCGATAATTGGGGTTTTACTAGAAAAACGTTTCTAGAGGATCTTAATAATGTTACAAAGAGGCTTGGGATCAAAATGGTGAGTTTTCCGGCAAAAAAAAGTTTTTCGCGAAAAACGTTTTTCCGGTGACCGGAGACTAACAGCGTTAGAGTTCTGTTAGTTAGGATCCATTGGAGACCAATATGTTAATAGTTGGGACTGCCAGTGGTTATTTTTGAAGTTAAGACTATTAGCGATCAACGACGAATAGTTGAGATTATTAAAATTCAAATTTTCTTAAATATATTTTACGATAAACTAACTATCAAATATATCTATTGATACTGTTTGTTGGGTTTTTAAATATATATTCGGTGATAAGCTAACTATCAAATATATCTATATTTACTTTTTCTTAAATTAACATTAAAAGATTTCTTTACATTTATTTTTAAAATCAAATTACAAATACGTATTATCCTTATTTGGTATAAGTAATCTCAAAATTAAATTATGCAATTGTTAGAAGAAAAAGTAAGTATAACTTAATGTTAGCTAATTGTTAGAAGGAAACGTAACTCTTATGTATATAATTTAATAAAAAAAGTTGTATTTATGTTGGTGTATATTAATAAAAATTTTGAATCCGTTTCTAAAAGAAAATATGAAAAAACAACAAAACAGCATATTATTTTTTGAAAACCCAAAAGTTATAGTACCTGAATTGCAATAGAAAGTCCGTTGCAAAACAGGTCTATCACCACCCCGTCGTAGTTATAATTTGTCGCATATCCATCGGAAAAAAAGTCCCATAAAATAGCACTGCCACAAACTAATCTGTGGCAAATTTGTTGTAAACAGATGTCATCTACAGAAATAGTTTACAAAAATAGCTACAAAGTTATATTTTTCCAATATCCGTCGCAATAAAATTAGTGACAAAACTATCTACCACCGATTTTGTTTGTAAGAAAACTGCTACTTGCAATGAATGATCAGTGAAAGTATTGAAAATCACAAACAGCACTTTGATTATATTGTAATGCATTATGTTAGCAACAGTCTGACTGTTGTCTTCTTATCATATCAACTAACAAAACAACGACAATCTAAACCGTTGTGAATTCATAAATGACAGCAAGTTTGTCAACTGCAATCTTAATTGTTATATGTCTCATACTATTAGAAATTCGTGAATGACGGTCAACCTTTGTCGCTGATGAGGTCTTGTGCAACGATCTTCGGTAGTCACAACTGAGTGTGTGGATTTGGTACGTGGGCTTTGAATGTGATACATACGACGATTAATCATTAAATTTTCTCTCTTCCACTACCTTAATTATCTCTGATGCATTATGCGCAATTGCGTTTTACGTGTTATGCATTTCTCAACATGTTGATTCTGAAAAGAAACGTTCAACAATTTGGGTAGCTGCCTTTGAGGGAAAAATAAAAGATATATTTACCATATTGGTCATGTCCTTAAATCAGATTAATTAGTTTATTACGACTAGGTTTTCAAGTTTTTATAATATTTATGATTTTACATATATAAATCTCTCTAGTGATGTAGTTTATCACCTTGTTTTTTTAATTTTATTTTCTTTTCTTCTTGGTAGGAAAGAATAACTGAAAGAGCGTTGAAGACAATGTAGAAAAGAAAAAAAAAACAAAATATGAAAATAACACTTGACGTTGTTGATGCGCTGGATACTAATAGGATTTTGTTTCATCTCCAAATTTCTTTTATAATAAATAAATTTCCTATTTAACCTTTATTCCTTCACAATATTATCACCAAACATTCTCCACCCCATTAAGGTTGTTTCTACTATAAACGAAGCGGCTCATTAATCTTGCATTTTGGATCCACAACCATTAACTAACTAACTAACCCTAGCTCCGAGCACCGACACCGCCACAGCATCTTGTGGATGTGGAACCCAAATTCAGTAGTGGCAAGTTCTCAAGAAGAAGATGATTCATGGGAGGTGAAAGCCTTTGCGGAAGACACAAAAAATGTGATGGGAACCACATGGCCACCAAGATCTTACACTTGCACATTTTGCAAGAGAGAATTCCGATCTGCACAAGCTCTAGGCGGGCATATGAACGTCCACCGCCGTGATAGGGCTCGTCTCCACCAAGCTCAGCCTAACTTGGTAAACTCTAATATGTCATCTGCTACTTCTTCTACTCTCTTGATTCCAACTCAAGAACTTGTTGCAAATGGTGGCCTATGCCTTCTCTACTCTCTACCAAGACCTAATGGACTATTCGACCCTTCATCTTTTAATAATGTCAAAGGCAATCCCTCTACTCTTCTATCCATTTCACCTCGTCCCAATATTGATGAAGTCATTGATTTTCCGGCAGCCGTGGCTCCTCGTAGTTCAATTCTTCTTTGTCCAATTCTAGCTTCACCGAAGCATCCACGTCTGCAACCTATAAAAGCAATGAAAAAGTTAGTATTGACAAAAAAAGACGAAAGACGACTGATTCAGCAATTGAAGGTATTGATCTAGAGCTTCGCCTAGGATGCAGCTCTTTGGGGTTTTGAAACACATACATATATTGTATGTTTTTTGTGTGTGAATGTGTGTGTTTCTTTTCTGTTTGTTATCAAGCTTTAATCCTTTTGTTTTTTTATCTGAAGGGAGTTTTATTTTTTAATTTGTTCGTGATTCTGTAAGAAGGAAATTAAATGATATCTCCTTCTATTTACACATCTCAATCATACAAATAAATATGGAAAAGTGATCCTTTTTTCTACGTTTATGGATGGTTGCTATAATATGTTATTGCAGAATGAATAGAAAGTAAAATAAATCACCCATCTATACATATAATAAAAAAACTATTTGGATGACACTTTTAATCATGTTACGTCATTTCTTATAAATAATTATTATTGTAGTTTAATCTTTTCTAATTAATTATAGATAACACTCCTACTAAATATTATTTAGTTTAATATATTATGAATAATGATTATTAAGTTTAATCTCTTCTAATTAATTATAGATAACTCTCCTACTAAATATTATTTGTTTAATATTTTCTACTTAACTATAGATAATTATTATTTAGTTTAAATTTAATGTATACTTCTTATTTATAATATTATTATATAGTATATATAGATTTATTTGATATTCCATATTATATGACAAACACCTACTTTTTATTTTAATATATAAATTAACTCTTATTCTTTTGAATTACTATATAAATAAAATTTAATTTTAGATCTTATCATACTTTAAATATCAAATAGAATACTTCTATTTTTCTAATAAAATATTATACTTTAATTTAAATTGTTAATTTAATATATTTTTAAATAACCAAATTATTTATCAACAAAAATAAATTTTGTATTAATATATTATTTATTTTATTTTCATTATTAAAAAAATTATTATATCGATTTTATTACATAATTTTTAAACAAATTGTATATAACTTTCAATATTATATATATATATATATTAATTAGATTTATTACGGGTTTTTTAAATACAATTTATATTTTATTACTCAAATGACTGCTTATTTGCTTCTTGAATAACATGTTTGACCACTCAATATTTTTTTCAATGATCATCTCCGCAATCACCATATTTGTCGCGTACCGAGTAAATCTATTAGTTTTTTTAAATATAATTTGTTTATTATTTGGTATGTAAAATCATATTTATTCAATCCATGTAATACACGAGAGTTTTTAAAGATAAAACTTTTTTATTATTTGGTAAATAATGTTACATTGATTCAACCCGTGTAATACATGTGGTTTCAAAGATATAATTTTTTTATTTGATATATATAATTACATTTATTCAAGCCATACAATACATATGTTCTTATAGATATAACTTTTTATTATTTAATATATAAAATTATATTTATTCAACCCGTAAATAAAGAAGGTTTTTAAAGATAAATTATTTTATTATTTAGTATATAAAATTCATTTATTCAACCCGTATAATACGCGAAATTATAATATAGTAAAAGAATATACTACTCTACACCAAAAAAAACCCAAATGTATTCTAAGTTGAATAATGAAAGGGATGATTTCGAGGTAAATAAAAGTATCATAAGAATGTTCACAAGGATGGAGTGTCATTTTCATGTGCAAAGTCATTTCGTAGAGATATCTGTCAACTATTATCTGCAATACATTTTTGTTGCTGATAAAATAACTTATAATATTACATAATATATATTCATATTTTTTACCGTTTGGATAAAGGGTGTGATCCTTTATCTTGCCAAGAACTATATCTAAGTTTAGATCCTCAAACTTCTAATCTTCTGTACCAAATAATTAATTTCAAAGGAAGACATTTAACGTGATCATGTTGGTTTCTTGTTGTTGCATTTAGAGGACAAGGAAGAATGTATTTTCAAGAACGAGCAAGTTAAGTTGGACGTATAAGATTCTAGGCGATATCAAATCTTGCCTATATCAAATCTCTTAGCTATCTCTGGATCTTGAATAATTCCAAGTCTTTTTGTCTAGATTGGTCCAAATGGAGAAACCTTGATGTATAATCTGTTGGTGTTTGTAGTGGTTTCGCCTTTGCTAGCGGCTTAGTGAAAGTCATCATTCAAAAAAATTTATATTTTATTACTCAAATGGCTGCTTATTTGCTTATTGAATAACATGTTTGACCACTCAATATTCTTTTCAATTATCATCTCCGCAATCACCATATTTGTCGCATACCGAGTAAATCTATTAGTTTTTTTAAATATAATTTGTTTATTATTTGGTATGTAAAATCATATTTATTCAATCCGTGTAATACACGAGAGTTTTTAAAGATAAAACTTTTTTATTATTTGGTAAATAATGTTACATTGATTCAACCCGTATAATACATGTGGTTTCAAAGATATAATTTTTTTATTATTTGATATATATAATTACATTTATTCAAGCCGTACAATACATATGTTCTTATAGATATAACTTTTTATTATTTAATATATAAAATTATATTTATTCAACTCGTACAATAAAGAAGGTTTTTAAAGATAAATTATTTTATTATTTAATATATAAAATTCATTTATTTAACCCGTATAATATACGGAATTATAATATAGTAAAAGAATATACTACTCTACACCAAAAAAAACCCAAATGTATTCTAATTGAATAATGAAAGGGATGATTTCGAGGTAAATAAAAGTATCATAAGAATGTTCACAAGGATGGAGTGTCATTTTCATGTGCAAAGTCATTTCGTAGAGATATCTGTCAACTATTATCTGCAATACATTTTTGTTGCTGATAAAATAACTTATAATATTACATAATATATATTCATATTTTTTACCGTTTGGATAAAGGGTGTGCTCCTTTATCTTGCCGAGAACTATATCTAAGTTTAGATCCTCAAACTTCTAATCATCTGTACCAAATAATTAATTTCAAAGGAAGACGTATAACATGATCATGTTGGTTTCTTGTTGGTGCATTTAGAGGACAAGGAAGAATGTATTTTCGAGAACGAGCAAGTTAAGTTGGACGTACAAGATTCTAGGCGATATCAAATCTTGCCTATATCAAATCTCTTAGCTATCTCTGGATCTTGAATAAGTCCAAGTCTTTTTGTTTAGATTGGTCCAAATGGAGAAACCTTGATGTATAATCTGTTGTGTTTGTAGTGGTTTTGCCTTTGCTAGCGGCTTAGTGAAAGTCCACCATTCAAAAAAAAATTAATCTCAAAAGAATTCCACGGGATATTCGCTTGTTGGCCTAGGTATATCGACCGTAAGACAGACAAAGAACCGGAATCAAACTGATTAATAATGATAACTCCACACACATTAAACCTTTATATTTTTCTTATTCTTATGTTAAACTTATACTAATTTTAACTCAACTCAAATTCAAATAAACTAACAGATAAACCAAACATATAATCTAATAAAGCAAATCTATTTAATTCAAATCTTTTTCTTTTTTTCGTCTCTATCTCCTTTCTTTTTTCATCTTTGTCAGTTTTTCTCTTTGATCCGATCCATATTAGTCCAACATGGCTTTAATTTCACCGGTATTCTTGATCATGATTAGGTACGGTAAGCTGACAGATGACACCTGTTGCGTCAAAACCATTGCATTCACCGGGTGCACACATTTTGTCTATTGATTATTTGATAATCTTACAAATTAAATGTTTACAAAATATAAAGAGAAACGTAGTACTTGTTTCTTTCGGTTTTCTTACATTAGACATATATTATATAAAGGGCATATATTGTTGAAGAGAGTTACTAAGAAGATTATTTGTAGGATTAAGTTCACTCAATGCGATTCAAGAACCTAAAGATGAAAAAGACATGATATATGCATGGTTCAATAATTTGTACTCATGATTTTTTATGGATAAATTTAATTAGTAAGGCACTAACAAGAAGTTAGAGGCATAAGATCATATATAGTACATAATTCTTATACAAGCCAGACTTAATTAGTTACAAGCCCACTCTTATCCAATTTGCTTTAACCTTTCTACCTCGATTTAAAGGCCAATGAAGGAAAAGATTTCACTTCACCAACTAAAACATCACACCGAAACTATGCCTTTTTGAAGTACAAATGAAACCTTTAGTATGGTCGTCTAACTGGCTGTTGGTCCCCGTTTTATTTCAAGGCAATGAAATGGGAAGGGGACGATTAGACGAATCAAGAACACACTATGAATAAATAAACTAAGATGATATGATTATTCAGTAATCAATTCTATATATCGATTAAAATTCAATATAACTAATTCATGCATATTTCTTAAATTGTCTATTGAAATCTGGATTGATCATAATCACCAAAAATACAGTGTAGCAAACACACAAATACTGGTTTGCTGTAAACAAAATCATTTGTCACTTGTAGCGCATTTATTATGAACTAGGTTAGAAACAGTGGCGAACCTAGAAATTTTTCATGGAGGTGCGGAATATTTTAAACAATTTTATCCATAATCCACATCCATCATTGGGTTATTTTTTAATAATGAATTGACTTTTTGAATATTTTTTAGTAAACCGGTTGAACCGTCCGTACAACCCGATTCAACCGGTTAAATCATTTCTAAGTCTAATCCGGTAATTAAAAACTGGTTTTTAAAACATTGACCAGAAGAGTAGAAGAAATGCTCAACCTATTAAATTAACTTTTTTAAATTAAGATATAAAATACAAATAGGTGGAATAAGATAAACAAACTATTTTAAACATACAGGATAGTGACGTGTCATAATCAGTTACTTGGTATAGACATCTCATATAAATTTCTATAAATCAGATTTGTATGTAAAGAGTGATCGTCGTAAACTTTAACAATGAAAAGTAGGGGTGTTCTTAGGCCGCATGTGTTAAAACGTTGATGTATTGTATATATAACTTGCTTGATTATGTATGTACGGAATTATATATATGTAGCGTAACGCTTGTGCATAATTAGTTATTTATGGTTGCGCAATTATTGATCAATGTTCGTAATTATAGTTCAGACAAATATATGACTCGCCTACAAAACGTGTCGCATTGTGTGCATGACAGAACTAGCTAGGACTAGATGTCTCTTATTGAAAAATCTAGTAAAATTCTTATATTTTGAACGATTATACGTAGAATGCACTTATTAATTAAGAAGTTTCTACCTTAAATAAAAAATATTTGTGTATGTTTTGTTGCAGTTAACCCCTAATCAACACTAATGGTAAATATTAAGGTTTAGGATTAAATAAAAAGTCGTGTAAAAACAAGAAGTTGTATAAAGGGTATCAAACGAACTCTGATTGACCTCATTCAAGCGGCATTGGAACCGTCTTATCGAACTCTACGATATGATATCTTAGGTTTTCACATTTGGATTTATAAGTTGTAGAGTTTAGAATTTCTATTTATTATCATCATTGTGTCTTTTATTTATTATTGTGTATGTTCTATATTTGCGTCATTGTGTCTTTTTTACGACTAACTGTATCTTTTTTTCCTCCGTATTATGTTATATTTTTCGGCATTGTGTTTATATTTTGTATGACATTGTGTCATCTTGTGCGATTTATTATGTCTTTGTACATTCCTTTTTAGAAACCTTTGTATAATAACTTAACCATAAATATTAAACTTATAAATGGAGATAAACCAAAATAAAAAAAAGTGATGTATATATTATGCCTAATATACAAACATGCATGTCCAAACACATATTCATTATTTGATACAATTTTCTAAAAAATCCCTTTAAATATTCACCTTTTATTATATGTTACGATGTGTTTTCTTTTTTTTTATTATAGTTACGATGTGTCTTTATCCTTTTTTATACACATGTTTATTATTCACATAGATATTTTCACATGTTTCATATATATTAACATAGATATCAAAAAGAAAAAAGAAAAAAAACGGAAAAAAAGAAAAAGATATTATCTAAAGCTTAGGCCATTAAGTACAATATTTTATGAAAAAAATGATATTCTTTTATTTTATTCATGTGTGTGAATTTTAATTTTACTAAAAATTGATTGGACGGTATAAAGAACATAATTTCCTTCTTTTTTATGGCAAAGATTTACGTAAGCATTTGAATATTTAAACACATATGTTCCTAACAATCTGACATTTTTTTGGTAGCTTGACTCCCAGCATACGTACCGTTTGATAAGACATCTTTGTAAAATTAAGTCAAAACATTAGGTAATATGGGTTTTTTTTTTACTTGAATAAACAAAGTAGGAAATTATGTAATAATAGCAGTAGGTAAACGGGTAAAACCGTTACTCTCTTTTGAATTGTAAAACCGATCTTGTTGAAAACAAAATTCTGGTTCTTTAGCATCGAGAAATTATTATGTACGACTCTCTGCATTCTCTTTAGGAAACCAGCAGCTTTAGAGGCAAGGGACCTAAAAGTATCAAAAGCAAAGAGAATGAAAGCATATTGATTCTCAGCACAAACTTACTCATGCTTAGCAAATTTCCATGATTCTGTCTTCAACACAGCCTAATCAGCCACGAGCCGGTTATCTCTAAACCCAACCAGAAGGAACACTTCGATAAGGTCTACCCAAGCGTGTTTCTTACATGCCCAACCAACACGAGAACATCCATTGGGCGAAGATTGGACCTCCATTCACGTAGGTTTATTAGGAAATTCACATGAGCCTTATGTTTTGAGGAGATTCCTTCCTACTTAAGAACATCGAATAGGACATCGTTGACCAAATCATGTCTGTATTTAAATCCGGATAGCTCCTTGCAATGAAACACATACTCCCCAAAGTTATCCATGCGGACCTTACGACAAACTGAGCAAGCTTCATCAACTGAAAACAAATGGAGCAATAATTGATATTTAAGGATGGCTCGTGTAACACCCCAAGAACGGGTTTGGTAATCAAACACGTTAATATTAAAGAACGGGCAAAGAACCGTTAGCGGTGAAAGTTAAACTATAACATAATAACTAGGAACAAATTAACCTAGTTATAACATGTATACAAGTAACAAGATAATGAGTTGTAGTCTTATAATCAAAAACTAAACTTGAGGGACTAAAGTTGCCACAAAAGGAACTTGTGTTTTAAAACACCAAAATTAAGACACAACACACATAGTAAATGTGTGTTGGTCGATCATCAGGAGGTGAAGACTAGGGAAACCCTAGTTCAATCAAGAATCAACAAATTGAAAGCCAATTCTAACCCCAAATCAGTGCATGAACGCATATAAACGATCACCTAATCGAGAAGATCATAAGGTATGTCTCAAAACTTAGATTTGGTAAAAATCATAACTTGAGACATGTTGATTACTTGCAATTAGATAGTTGGATTATGATCCAAAGATGAAATTAAGTCTATGTGTATGATTGATTTCGTTAAACTTAAAGAAATCATGCACAATTTGATGTAAGATTTCTTGTTAGTGATTAACAAGTAAATAATGAAATGGGTTCTTGACTATATGATGAAATTAATAATGTAGGAATGTTTATGATCATCATACTTGTATGCATGCGTAAGATACTCGAACAAATTAGAGACTCGAGTAAGTAATCATATATGACTTGAAATGAGTTTTATATGGTATGATGAAACAGATGTTAAGTTAATGTTAATAGATGTTAAATTGGTAATATTAGGTATTCGGATGAATGTATAATAATATGATAAAAGGGATTGCTACATAAAGATGAAAACCTAGCTAACGGATAAATTAGCATTGTTGATCAAAAGCTAAGTTAACTTGATGTTAACAATCGCTTGAATTTGTTTAAGTGAAAGAAACGACATGAACTTGGTTTGGAAAAACATAGCTATAATGGTGTCCTAAGAATGGCGCTTACCGGGTAGTTAATGAAATACTTAAATGAGTTGTTAAACTTATCCGTGAGTTTGTATGTGTAAATAGGCAGTTGACTTTTAAGAGTCAAACTGACCTATAATAAGATCAAATGATAAATTTGATATAAAATCCGTAAGGTGGAATAGTCATTTTAAATGATGAATAACCTAACCATCTTGCGAATGATAAATGATAGTTTGACGCTTGACAAGCTAGGTGGAGGCTTGGGAAGAAGCGCGTCAAACGGATCAAGTACGCGGAAAGAGCATAATTGGATTTCAAGGTAAGTAAAGCTTACATCCTTAATATAGAAAATCTACTTATGTAATTGACTAAGAATAAGTGATTTGGTAATTAGAATGAGATATGAAATGCAAGGTCCCGACTTGAATCGATATGGGTCGGAACAAGTGAAAATGGTAATAAACCATATTTGATGGTAAAAAGGGTAAATCAGTAATTTAGTCACGTAATGACAAATAAACAAGGAATTCGGAAAAGTTACCTTATGGTGTAAGCCATAAGAAATAAAAGAGTAAAATGGTAATTCAGTCACGAGTTGAAAATAAACATTAAATTTTAATATAGACACCCTATGGCGTATGCCATAACGGATCGAATGAATTGAGAAACAAATTTAAGTAATATGATCATGTGGTGTAAACTGAAACGGATACATGATGAGATGGTAAATAAATACCATCTCGTAATGATAAAATGGTCATTTAGACCAAATGGATCAATGGTGATGATATCGCCATTTAACAATAATATCTAATGAACGCTTATCGAGTTTTTGTAATCACAGGGAAATGACGTTTGGTTCGCTTCGCCATTAATTAGTAACTAGTAATGCAAAGTAATTAAACGAGTCAATGCTATGACCCGAGCCAGGTACGTGTAACAGGTCAAACTCTCAACCAGGACTAAAAGGTCCGATGAGAGTTAAATGAGTCATAAATGAAAAAAGGATTACCTAAGGTAAGGTAAATCCAATAATCTAATCTGTAATCATTATGTTCTTAAGAACATAATGATTTTACATAGATTATGGTTAAATGTTCGTTTTGCTAAAAACATAATATTGTAAGTCCTTCGTCGTAAAGAAGTGTCGAAGTTGACCAAAATGCCCTCGAATGATAAAATAGGTAAACGACTCTAATATTTGTTTAAAAATGAGTTTTATAATACGATAGACCTCTTTGGTAATGTAAAGGCGAAAAACATAAGCCATTTTGGCTTAATGCCTCATATTAGATCTTTTTCGTAAAAACACCAAACCGAATGGTAGAATTTAAAATATAGCATTTTTATAACCAATCCACCACAATGTATAGTTGTGGTGGAATGTAAATAGATATTTTGGTGGGAAAATGAGAAACAAAGTAAGAGGAAGTGAGATTTAAGTTTATATACTTAAATCACTTAACGGGTCAAAATGAATATACGCATAAATCAAGAGTGAATATGTAATTCATAAGAAATAAGAATCTGGGTCAAGGATTGGGTAAAATATGTAAGAAAATATTCTACGGATATTTAGAACGGAGAAGAATTGAGTGAGTTACGGAAAATGTCGTAACTAAAACTACAAACAAGAGAAAAGCTGCAGCAGCCCACCGTAAGCTACGGTGGCCTACCGTAGCTTACGGTAGGCATCTGCTGATTGAAATTGGAAGTTTTAGCCGTAAGACAGTGAGCTAGGACCGTAATGCTGGACCGTAAGCTACGGTGGCCACCGTAACTTACGGTGGGGTCTGAAATAAAGTTTTTGTTTTTATTGTTTTAAGACTTCATGTTTATTCGGTTATATTATAATTTATTTATAACTAATGTATTTCATAAATTATGAAATATAGGTGAGGTTTGGGAGCACCGGAGGTGGATCAAGCTATATGAAGAACCGAACACGATCAAAGTTCAAGCTTCCGCACTTGGTTTTGATTATAATAAAACTAACCAACGATAACATGTTAAATTGTTTAAAGATGTTGAAAAGTTTTAATAAACTCGTAAATATGAGTGACGTGTATTCGCAATCACACATCAAAATGCGAAATTTTAATAGAAATTCAATAAATTAAGATAGGGTCTTACAGCTTGATATTACACAACTGACATGTGTTGGCCTAGCCCTTCAATGGGGATAACACTCAAAAAAATCTTGAGCATAAGGGCCTCATAAACACTCCACCATCGGTTTTAGACGCGAAGATAAGTCAAACTTCTCTTCCAAACTCTTGACAGTAATACGTTAACCCAAAAGTCCAAAACTTTAATTTTATCATTTATGTTAACCCAAAAGTCCAAAACTTTAAATTTTGTTATTTACGTATACAAAGGTTACAAAAAGCTTTTCTGGACTATTTAAAAAAAAGAAAAAAAAAACAAGTTTGATAAAACTTCCAAATTGTTCAATGACACAAGTTATCAATCAAAAAAGAATGAGAACCCCAGGGAAAATCCAAACCTCAAACATTTTGGATGGGTAATGAGATGCGTATTCATACATGAAATATATATTAATATATTCTTAATAAATATAATAAATAGTATGTTAAATTTATTTGAAATTTGAGATTAGTAAAATTACAAAACTAATTAAAGTATAGTTGATTATTTGATATTTGAATTCAAATTTTGTGATGACTTAAAATCATTTTCATGTTTCAAATATTCAAGGTCATCCTAACGTTTAGTTTTGTAACTACACAGAAGTAGAAAAGAACATCCCCAATACTCTCTTGTATATTTGCAAACCCAATGAATTAATAACAATGGTGCCCGACAGACATATTGTATGAGCACGCTTTTCTAGTCGAGTATAAAATTGAAATTACCTAAACTTGTCGATTACCTAATCCATTGAGGTCGCTTTTCGTCCTTTAAATTTATATTAAATATTAAAGAGGTTGGCCCTATCACAGAGACGCCCAACTCCATGTTAATGTTTTTTTCATTGGCAAAATTGCAGATAAATATCATTAATTAGCTTAAAAGAAACCTTTGAAATCAGTTCGAGCTTGAATTCAGCTCAATAAAGAGATTTGATGTTGAGTTGAGCTAAGTCGTATAACTTCGAGATTAAGTCGGAGTTGACTCTAGCTCTGCTCAAACTTGGCTCGTGAAGAACATGGTTTAAATACAAATTTAGAAAAGACTTTGTATGCCAAGCAATAACATCATGATCGATACTTATAATTACGGGACACAAAGATGAATTTTGCATTAGTAAGAAGAAAACACTATATTTGTTGATAAGTTGGGCTACGAGATTTATCGGATCTAATTGTAAGATACTAATTCCAAATATGGGGTTGCTAATCTTAATGCAAGAGGCCAGGTTGTTTTAAATGCTAGAAGGAACCATTGTGTGGACCAACTATCAACATTTGTGACTACATAAACCCCACGGTGGTGAAAGACTGAAAGCAAGACAATTGACTATTTGTGGCGTACTTGTTTATTTTCTATAGTGTAAAGCTAGAAATATTTGTTTATTATATTTGTAGATTGTTTTCAAAATTGGTCAAAATAAGCATGGTTCTAGAGATCCCAGAAGCTCAGTATAGTTAATTTCATGATCTTTTATGGAAAACATGAAACGTTTTCAACTTCTCTTTTCTGCGAAAATTTCTAT
Source organism: Scalesia atractyloides (assembly GCA_947069175.1). NCBI lineage: Eukaryota > Viridiplantae > Streptophyta > Magnoliopsida > Asterales > Asteraceae > Scalesia > Scalesia atractyloides. Next base: position 88,507,320 of record CAMTDV010000028.1, on the reverse strand, counting down.
AAAATAAGATAAAGTTGTAATTTGTAGAACAACTGAACATTGTTTTTCAAAAATATTTCTTATATTATTCAAAGTTTTCAAAAATATTTCTTATATTATTCAAAGTTTTTAAGACTTCTCCGCCTCCAATCTTGTCACCTTCTTCACCCTGCCTGTCACCCCTCTTTTAAGTGTAGTATACTTTCTACTTCTCTAAATTTCTCTCTTTTAATGTATTTTCAAATTTTCAATAGTTCTGTATCTCTTAGAACATATAAGAAGTACAAAATTGCTGAAAAACTGAAGATAGAAAAATAAGAATATATAAAAAAAACTAAACACGTAATTAGTACTTCTAAAACCGAAAATCACGGATACCAAAAAACATTTGTAGGTAGAGATACAGCTAAGAAACGTAGATAGGACCTGCAGGGTTTTAAGTTCTTATGGTAGAAGACATTAATGGTCCCCTCCTCTCTTTATGTAGGCTCAACAACATGCATCATTCTTCACTACCATATCCAACACATATGAACAACTAAACCGATTTAATACCTTTCCGTTAGTAAAAGTAACAGTCGGGTTCAAATACATAGTCTCCTAAAATTAGGAAGTCGTAGAAAATGTATTAAACGGATTCCAACTGAACTCATTGTAGCAGCATTGGAACCATCTACTCGAAACTCTACGATCTTAGATTTTAAGTTTTCGCTTTTATATTTTAAACTTGTAGATTTTAGAATTTTTTTTTAGATCATTATGTCTTTTTGGCATTGTATTTTTTATTTTCGTCATTGTGTATTTTTTACAATTTATTGTGACTTTTTTCTTAGCCATTGTATTATATTTTTGTGATTTATTGTGTCTTTGTACCCTTTTAGATTTAAAAGATTATATAGGATAACTCAACCCTAAAACATAACACCCAGGTTTAAACTAGAAATCAAAATTAATCCGACAAATAGTAATAGATGGGAAACCAAGAAGGGATATATATAACTAATACATTCATGAACTTAAATAAAAACTGTTAACTTTTTAACTTAAATTGTATAAAATTTGAGTGATATTTTATATATGATATAATAAAACGGCATCGTTTATCTACGCTGGCTACTCGTCTAGAAATTCTTTTTGTTCGTTTTTTAATAAATACCAAGTATTTTCTATTAACCTTCATATTTCATATCCAAACATTCTCCACCAGACCAACCATTAATATTTGTTTACCACTATAGGTTGGTGGTTGTTCTTGCCTTTTTGTCAACATTCCCCATAGCTATATCCACCTCAATCCTTGGCATAATCTTCTGGATGTGGAACACGAATTCAATGACAGTAGACTCTCAAGAAGAAGATGAGTCATGGGAGGTGAAAGCCTTCGCTGAAGACACCGGAAATGTCATGGGAACCACTTGGCCACCGCGGTCCTATACTTGCACATTTTGCCGAAGAGAATTCCGGTCAGCTCAGGCTCTTGGTGGTCACATGAATGTGCACCGCCGCGACAGGGCTCGTCTCCACCAAGCACAACCTAACTCAAAAATTCCTAACTCATATTCTTCTACTTCTTCCACTCTATTGATTCCAACTGAAGAACTTGTAGCTGATGGTGATCTATGTCTTCTCTTTTCCTTAACTAAACCTAATGCTATTTTCAAACCTTCATCTTCAAATGATGTGAATGGAAGTCCCTCACATCTTCACTCATTTAAACCTCATTCCTATACCGGTAACTTCATGAATTTTTTGGCAGTTGCAGCTCCTCATGGCCTCAATTATCCAATCCCTAATTCTAGTAAATATGAAGCATCAACATCAATAGATCATAAAAGCAACCAAAGAGTTAGTCTTGCCAACATGATAAAGAAGACTGATTTGGCAGTTGAAGGTATTGATCTTGAGCTTCGTCTAGGATGCAGTTCATCGGCTTCTTGAAACATAAACATGGTGTGTTTTATTATGCTTGAATGTGTGTTTTTTCCTGTGTTTGTGTACAAGCTTCCTTCTTTTTCTTCTTCTTCACTTTTCATCTGAAAAAGGGTGGATCCTTTTTATTGTTGTTTCCCATTATCATAGGATTTTTGTATATTAAAAGAAATAGGGAGATTGATTTTTGGTGAAATAACGTGGAATTATTTTAGGTTAATATAATGATGAGACAAAAAGCTTATAGTAATGGGGTGTTATCATCTAGTGCAGAATCATTTGATCTGGTGATGGATCTTTTAATTTCCATAATAGTATTTGGTAACTGATTTTGTTTAATCATAATGAAAAGAATCGTTCATTTATACTTAATTTATAAGTTCTTAATTCTCCTCCTTTTCTGGCTAAATAACTTCTGAGAACTATGCAAGATTGGTTTTGAACCACAAGAAGTTGCTTAGTTATTAGCAATACTAGTTCTTTCTGTACGTCCTCACGTATATTCTGCCTCTTCCACAGACACAATATTTGTTTCTATAGCCACATCCTGGCACCATTGTTGGATCACTTCAGTCATCTGGTAACTTCAATAGATGATAGATCCTTGACGGTGGAGATGGTTGAAATCTTCCATTGATAGAATTGATCCAACAAGAACGTGTTTGACAAGAAGATCATCTGTAGTTTCCAGATCGATCAGGACTGGAAAGAGAGCATAGAATTGATCCACATCTACTCTGATCAAGCAAAACACAACGTGAATGTATATTTACTAGTTTAGGGATAAGCTATTAAAAGCAACATTTTATCTGCAAGGGGAAGATCCTACTGTCCACTGCCTTTTGAACGAAAGCTGCTCAAATGCAACAAAGGGTCAAGAACCAATGTTCCACACCATCAATTAAGCTTACACCTTCCAATTTACAGATTCTCGAATTCAGGTCGATTTTCTACCTTCTCTTATGATTCTTCTGCGCCTCCATTGCCAAATTCGCCCGATTTATTAAGGCCATATAATCGCTAAGGGCTCAACCTTTGTTCGGTTCCAACACAAATAACCATTGAAATAGTTTATAAAGTTTCAATGGTTGGTAATACAACAATCAACATATGTGTGCTAAGCACCCTCCTTATACCCACGCGTCGTGATCATGACTGACATAGTATACTGATGTTGTACTTTGTAATGCCATAAGATGCTTTAAAAAAATCAAGATGTGGTTTGGCAAATGGTTTTCAACTATATAGCTCATGGCTCCGGATGAAAAATGGTCAATCGGCAATTGGCCATCAGTTGCAAAGTGTAACACCTCGTTTGGTAGACAAAAATAAAATATAAAACTTTTATATTTCATATATTGTCGAACGAGTAACTAGTTAGTAAGATGGTCGTTTAAAATATGAGATATCTAGATGAGTACTTAGTATTATAAGAGACCGTATAATAATAAGAATAAAATATATTATATTTCGATCTTACTCCGTTTCTAATAAAACTTAGGTCAAAACATAGATAAGCTCGTCCTGATGGCGTGTTTATAATTTTATAAAACGTCATATTTAAAAATTATATGAGAAAAACGAGTAAACCAGCTAAATTAATTATAATATTATATTATATTATAATAATATAAAACTTAACAAATGTGAATTGTAAAGCTTACGTAGTCAGGCAAGCAAGCAAGCAGCCATCACACTTTGATCCCACATCGAAAGTTTGATGAAATTGAGGTACTTGCATTTCTCTATATATACACCCATCAGTTGAGTTATTTATTATTATGAGAATCTTGAGCATATGATATCATGTTAGGTGTTGTATATAGTCGTTTTTGGAGTTTTTAGAGCACGAGTAGAAGGAGTTCGAGTAGGGAGACTCTATATCAAATTTCCGTAGGTACTTTTAGGTTATGTTCCTGTTTAAGTTTATGTTTCGTATTTATTATTTATTTAATTTTAGTAGTTAATATTAGTATTATTATTTTTAGGTATTAGGGTTATTATTAGGTGTGGTTATTGGGTAGTCTAGCTGGCATGGACTGGTCACCCATGCTTAAATAAGGCAGCGTTAACCAATATCCAATCATGATAATAACTAGTTAGATGTACCATAACCTAAGCTAGGATTTCTTGTGTTGTATCAGGACCCAGAGACATTGTTTGATTATGCTGGCAAGGACATTGTTTGATTTGCTGGCAACTGTTGTTTGATTGTATTAGCAATTGTTACTTTATTGTGCTAGAAACTGTTTTACAAGTGAGTTTTAAGAATGGTTTCCAAATGTGAACATGCTTGTCTTAAACTGTAATAATATGGCATGACTGTTGTACGCATGTATATAACCTGTGCACTCATACACACGATATTTGTTGTCCCTTATACGTGCCGCCACGGCGGGATTTGTCGGTACTACACCCGTGGTGTAGTGAGCATTGACTGTATGATGATGTGTCACGCGTTGATGTTGGTTATGATGATATGGGCGAGTACAAAGTCATGGCGAAATAATGTGGTGTATAACTTGTGTATATTCATAAACTCACTAGTTATAGCTGACGTCTTTTAAGCATGTGTCGCAGATAATGGTGGTTACTTTTGAGCGTGTTGTTTATCCCGGACTTGTGTGGCCGGTGGAATACTGTATCCCGGATAGTGTGATCCGGTGGAAGTGTTGTTACATCAGACTAGACTTATTCGGATTAAATGGTGAAATTTGAGTTTCCAACATTTATACAATACGTTTATTATCAATAAGATACGCACTTTTTGTATCAACTGTGTTATAAAGCATCCTTATAGGGTGGGGTGTTACACAAAGCAGACTTTGTTTCATAATAGTTCAATTCCTAAAGGTTCTGTAAAAAAGTCAGGATGGTTCAAAGTTTAGTGGTTCATATGGGACTATTATAGAAGTCATGACAACCCAGCAGAGGTAATGATGGGTCACATTGTTTTTTTTAAGAATAATGATGGTACGAACATAGTTATCAATGAACCATTGTGATGGTTTAATTCTTATTTATTTGAGAGGACATGACTATTTACAAATAATCAAGAATTTGAAGAAGCTATGGTTCCAACTGAAATGGTCATTCCTACGGCTAGGTTAAGCCTACAGAATCCTGAGACGAATGATGAAGTTATATCTCAAGATCTTAACCCGGTGGATGAGCTTAGGGATACTACTAAAGTAAGAATAAAACATGTCAACAAAGGATTGCAAAAGCTTATAATAAGAACTAGAAGGTTTCAAGTAGGAAATCTAGTACTAAGGAAACATTGCAGAATACCAAGAACCTTAGTGATGGAAAATTGGCACCAAAGCGGGAAGGTCCATACTTGATAGACTCAGAGGCCGGAAAAGGAGCATATCGGCTAGCAACCTTTGACGGGGATATTCTTCCAAGGTCATAGAATGTTATTCATCTCAAAGCCTACTTCATATGAATTAGAAAATTATTTCTAACCTAGTCTGGTATGATCGATATCCCTATCTATATTCTCCTTGTTTACACTTATTTTAATCTCATTATTGACTTAAGCAGCAGAAGGGTGTTAGCCTGGCTAACACCCACATTCACTAAGGTTTGAGTATTTTGCAGGGATACTTCTGAGGATATCGACTAAAGACTTAAGGATTGGCCCCCTCACTAAGTTTAAAGTATTCAAAATCCCTTCTAAGGCTTAAAGGTATTCACCTTTGAATGAGTTGGGTTTAAACACTTCGGTTGGACGCACGATATCCAAGATAGTTCACAATGGTGCGACCAATCCATGTAGTAGTGGCTGATAATTTCATTGTTGTTGGGTATATATTAGACCCACCAAATATCAACAAGGGAAAAACATTCACATGTCATACATCGGGGTTGACCAACAAAATATCCTAAGAATGGCCTAACCCAAGTATATATGGCATATCCTAAGTATTTTTGCAAGGCCCAAGAATCATTGGCATAACCCATGTGTTTTTCTAAATTGGCATGTCCCAAGTATTTCTCTTTTTTCATGAAAAACATACCCTAAGTCATTAAGAGTTCTAAACATTCGGGACATTCTTAGAGATTTCAAAATTGGGATATTCTGAGAAATATTTCGAGTACTCACATTTCCCACATTATCATTCAGGTGATTCCAAGGTTATTCAATGATAATCTAATATGTTTATCTGTTTCTATTTTTATTTCCTTGACGCCTAACCTCTCACTATTTGTGGTGGACATTATAATATTTTTATCAATTTTGATTAATAATTCAAAATTCTAAGTTTTCAAATGTATTAAATAATATTTTATGTAACCTTATGTCTTTAAGGAAATTTCTCATTATGTTGGTATCCTGCTAGGAATATTTAGACTGTTTTCGCAATGCAAGCAAGCAGAATCCACTGTGATAATAAGCAAAAGTTGATACTTCTGATTTCACCCAAAAGTTGAACCCATCCATCAGAAGTATCATAAAGTCACCACAGTTATGAATGATCGAAGGCTTCATCCTGAAACCCAAGATCCCTCCACCTTCAATCATTCAATATATTAAAATAGGAAATAAAAATTGTTTTAAACAACCACCACAAAAAAGAAACCAAATTGTTATCGGCTAGCAACCTTTGACGGGGATATTCTTCCAAGGTCATAGAATGTTATTCATCTCAAAGCCTACTTCATATGAATTAGAAAATTATTTCTAACCTAGTCTGGTATGATCGATATCCCTATCTATATTCTCCTTGTTAACACTTATTTTAATCTCATTATTGACTTAAGCATCAGAAGGGTGTTAGCCTGGCTAACACCCACATTCATTAAGGTTTGAGTATTTTGCAGGGATACTTCTGAGGATATCGACTAAAGACTTAAGGATTGGCCCCCTCACTAAGTTTAAAGTATTCAAAATCCCTTCTAAGGCTTAAAGGTATTCACCTTTGAATGAGTTGGGTTTAAACACTTCGGTTGGACGCACGATATCCAACATAGTTCACAATGGTGCGACTAGTCCATGTAGTAGTGGCTGATAATTTCGTTGTTGTTGGGTATATATTAGACCTACCAAATATCAACAAGGGAATAACATTGACATGTCATACATCGGGGTTGACTAACAAAATATCCTAAGAATGGCCTAACCCAAGTATATATGGCATATCCTAAGTATTTTTGCAAGGCCCAAGAATCATTGGCATAACCCATGTGTTTTTCTAAATTGGCATGTCCCAAGTATTTCTCTTTTTTCATGGAAAACATACCCTAAGTCATTAAGAGTTCTAAACATTCGGGACATTCTTAGAGATTTCAAAATTGGGATATTCTGAGAAATATTTCGAGTACTCACATTTCCCACATTATCATTCAGGTGATTCCAAGGTTATTCAATGATAATCTAATATGTTTATCTGTTTCTATTTTTATTTCCTTGACGCCTAACCTCTCACTATTTGTGGTGGAACATTATAATATTTTTATCAATTTTGATTAATAATTCAAAATTCTAAATTTTCAAATGTATTAAATAATATTTTATGTAACCTTATGTCTTTAAGGAAATTTCTCATTATGTTGGTATCCTGCTAGGAATATTTAGACTGTTTTCGCAATGCAAGCAAGCAGAATCCATTATGATAATAAGCAAAAGTTGATACTTCTGATTTCACCCAAAAGTTGAACCCATCCATCAGAAGTATCATAAAGTCACCACAGTTATGAATGATCGAAGGCTTCATCCTGAAACCCAAGATCCCTCCACCTTCAATCATTCAATATATTAAAATAGGAAATAAAAATTGTTTGAAACAACCACCACAAAAAAGAAACCAAATTGTTATCGGCTAGCAACCTTTGACGGGGATATTCTTCCAAGGTCATAGAATGTTATTCATCTCAAAGCCTACTTCATATGAATTAGAAAATTATTTCTAACCTAGTCTGGTATGATCGATATCCCTATCTATATTCTCCTTGTTTACACTTATTTTAATCTCATTATTGACTTAAGCATCAGAAGGGTGTTAGCCTGGCTAACAGCCACATTCATTAAGGTTTGAGTATTTTGCAGGGATACTTCTGAGGATATCGACTAAAGACTTAAGGATTGGCCCCCTCACTAAGTTTAAAGTATTCAAAATCCCTTCTAAGGCTTAAAGGTATTCACCTTTGAATGAGTTGGGTTTAAACACTACGGTTGGACGCACGATATCCAAGATAGTTCACAACGGTGCGACCAGTCCATGAAGTAGTGGCTGATAATTTCGTTGTTGTTGGGTATATATTAGACCTACCAAATATCAACAAGGGAATAACATTGACATGTCATACATCAGGTTGACCAACAAAATATCCTAAGAATGGCCTAACCCAAGTATATATGGCATATCCTAAGTATTTTTGCAAGGCCTAAGAATCATTGGCATAACCCATGTGTTTTTCTAAATTGGCATGTCCCAAGTATTTCTCTTTTTTCATGGAAAACATACCTTAAGTCATGAAGACTTCTAAACATTCGGGACATTCTTAGAGATTTCAAAATTGGGATATTCTGAGAAATATTTCGAGTACTCACATTTCCCACATTATCATTCAGGTGATTCCAAGGTTATTCAATGACAATCTAATATGTTTATCTGTTTCTATTTTTATTTCCTTGACGCCTAACCTCTCACTATTTGTGGTGGAACATTATAATATTTTTATCAATTTTGATTAATAATTCAAAATTCTAAGTTTTCAAATGTATTAAATAATATTTTATGTAACCTTATGTCTTTAAGGAAATTTCTCATTATGTTGGTATCCTGCTAGGAATATTTAGACTGTTTTCGCAATGCAAGCAAGCAGAATCCACTGTGATAATAAGCAAAAGTTGATACTTCTGATTTCACCCAAAAGTTGAACCCATCCATCAGAAGTATCATAAAGTCACCACAATTATGAATGATCGAAGGCTTCATCCTGAAACCCAATATCCCTCCACCTTCAATCATTCAATATATTAAAATAGGAAATAAAATTGTTTGAAACAACCACCACAAAAAAGAAACCAAATTGTTATCGGCTAGCAACCTTTGACGGGGATATTCTTCCAAGGTCATAGAATGTTATTCATCTCAAAGCCTACTTCATATGAATTAGAAAATTATTTCTAACCTAGTCTGGTATGATCGATATCCCTATCTATATTCTCCTTGTTTACACTTATTTTAATCTCATTATTGACTTAAGCATCAGAAGGGTGTTAGCCTGGCTAACACCCACATTCATTAAGGTTTGAGTATTTTGCAGGGATACTTCTGAGGATATCGACTAAAGACTAAGGATTGGCCCCCTCACTAAGTTTAAAGTATTCAAAATCCCTTCTAAGGCTTAAAGGTATTCACCTTTGAATGAGTTGGGTTTAAACACTTCGGTTGGACGCACGATATCCAAGATAGTTCACAATGGTGCGACCAGTCCATGTAGTAGTGGCTGATAATTTCGTTGTTGTTGGGTATATATTAGACCTACCATACATCAACAATGGAATAACATTGACATGTCATACATCGGGGTTGACCAACAAAATATCCTAAGAATGGCCTAACCCAAGTATATATGGCATATCCTAAGTATTTTTGCAAGGCCCAAGAATCATTGGCATAACCCATGTGTTTTTTCTAAATTGGCATGTCCCAAGTATTTCTCTTTTTTCATGGAAAACATACCCTAAGTCATGAAGAGTTCTAAACATTCGGGACATTCTTAGAGATTTCAAAATTGGAATATTCTGAGAAATATTTCGAGTACTCACATTTCCCACATTATCATTCAGGTGATTCCAAGGTTATTCAATGATAATCTAATATGTTTATCTGTTTCTATTTTTATTTCCTTGACGCCTAACCTCTCACTATTTGTGGTGGAACATTATAATATTTTTTTCAATTTTGATTAATAATTCAAATTTCTAAGTTTTCAAATGTATTAAATAATTTTTATGTAACCTTATGTCTTTAAGGAAATTTCTCATTATGTTGGTATCCTGCTAGGAATATTTAGACTGTTTTCGCAATGCAAGCACACATATAACCAAAACAAATATGTAAGCAGAATCCACTATGATAATAAGCAAAAGTTGATACTTCTGATTTCACCCAAAAGTTGAACCCATCCATCAGAAGTATCATAAGGTCACCACAGTTATGAATGATCGAAGGCTTCATCCTGAAACCCAAGATCCCTCCACCTTCAATCATTCAATATATTAAAATAGGAAATAAAAATTGTTTGAAACAACCACCACAAAAAAGAAACCAAATTGTTCAACCACTAGATACTACCATAAACCATCACCAAAAAAATAAGGCTTAGACCTTTTCTTTCTCGACTTCATCGCCCGGCATGACCTTATCCACTAATCCCTTCGGCTCAGCCTCCTTGCCCTTATCCTCAACCAGCTCTACTTTATCTCCAGTTGCACTACCTTCACCCATATTATAGCTGGAATGCAGAATACATTCACCACCAAGTTGCTTTAGCCTTTTCATCCAACCTTTAATATCCCAGGAGCTTTTGTTAAAGCTCTCGTCTTTGGCTTGAAGGGCTATTTTGATATTGGCCTGGTAAACGACAAGCGCAGCAGGCCTCTTGATATCATCAACATATTTCTTCATTTCTAGTTTCTTCTAGGTCTCCATCGTCTTCAGTTCATTCTCCATCTTGGTGAGTTCTTCAATCTTGGCCCTTATATAGTTTTCCTTGGAAGCAGCGTTTTTTTGGAGAATAGTAACAATCTCTTTGAAAACATGTATATTAAAGGGCCTTAAGTAGTAATTCATGACCCCATAAGAACTGTATATTAAACAAGGATGTGAAGACATGTATGAATCAAAATATGTAAAGGAATAACTGAACATATTCGGGAATAGTTTGGAAATACTTACAAGTGATATAGGGTTGAGTGACTTGTCAGGGATATCCCGAAGACCAAGGCCATCATAAGTGTAGGTTTACAGGGCTCAGAGTTCTTCCTCTTCTTGGAAGGAGGGGCTGACGAGTAGACACCTCCACAGCAGGTTGTTCTTTCATCTCATTGAAACTGTCGATCTCGTCCAGAATGAATCCTGAGGCATGTTTGGCAGGAGATGTAACAGGTTAAATAATCAATATCTGTTGTTATACATATGCAAACTAACATGAAGGATATCAAGGATGTTCTTAACAGACATATTTGAGGTAGAATTTTGGCTAACTGAAATAGACTGATTGGCTTCATGGAGCGCAATATGGTTAACATGCAAAACGACATTACATTCATTCGGGAGCATATGGCGTACCAAGACGAGGAGGAGGAGGAGGAATACAAGGACATGGATTCGGATTAGGCCATGGTGGTGGCCGACAGATCTACCCTTCAGGTTATCTCTCTTTATCCCTTGAACAATTTGGTAATTTCGGGCTGCGTCCCATTGCACAATTTGCTTCTTAAGACAAGTTACTTTCTTACATTTTATTTTATTTCGTATGTTGGTGGTTGAACAAGTAAACACTCGTAATTTAGGAACGCTTGTTATTTTGTGTTGGATAATTGTATTGTGGTAGGATTATAGTCACATGTACCTTGGGAGGTTTGGACACACTAAGCATAGTGGTCCCCAAGCCTAGAAATCAGAAGCAAAGCGAGGAAACACAATTCCCTAACGGTCACAAACATCTGCCACGGGGCCGTGCCCATAGCCCACGCCCCCGTACCCAACCTCCTGTAAGCCTTTCAAAAATTTTGACCACGGGGCCATGTCCATCAGGCACGCCCCCGTGCCCAGTGCCCAATAACCTTAAAATTTGTTGTTTTACCCCATGTTTTGCACATTTAATCTAAACAAATCATATTAAGACACACTGAGGACAATGTGTAATTTAAGTGTGGGGGATGTTAAAAACCTTGAATCTTTTGTCCTAAAAACAAGCCTTACACAAAACTCGCCTTGGAAAACCACTAATCACACCAAATATTGTTCAAAAAAAATTTTTATTTTTTTATTTATCTTGGTTTAGTTTGGGAAAATAAGTTTTAAAAATTATGTTTTGATTAATTTACACCTGACAGCGTCGTGATAGAAAGAACCAATTAAGAAAATTATAAAAACGGGCATAACAAATCTTTGTAAATTTGATTATATACACACTTTTACACTATGCCCCGTTCCCACAAAAAAGTGAGATTTGAGCCTTTACCGAGCATAGAAATACTTATCTATACTAATTGCTTAATTTTTCGTTTCTGGTGTGAATAACACGTTTGCTCTTACAAATCTAGAACTTGCCAAAGTAATACGTTCCCAGTCCTTACTGACACAAATCTAAGTAAGTAAATGACGGAGACATTAGGACTATAACCCATTTTTCATTTTAAAACCTTTATTTTTTTCATATCCCCCTAGTTAAACCCCTTTGAGCCTTAACCATTTCGTTTCTAAACCCGCAAAAATCTAAACTTTTGCAAAAACAACCACCCACATCTACAAAAACCTTCTAATTTTACACCCTTTATTTTAGTAAAAAGTTCGGTTATAAATAACAAATATGGCTTAGTTTCAACTTTGGTTAAAAAAAAGACATTGGTTAAAGTTTTTTTCTAAGTCACAAAAAATTGTTCAAGAAAACCGACACTTTTTACGTTTTTCACCATTTTACCCAAAAACAACTACCCCTAGCCAAAACCTACCATTTTCAAAGACCTCTTGATATTTACAGGGATTAAACGTCAAAAAGGAGAAGGTTTGATTGCTTGTCAAGCCTATAGTAGGCGTAAGCTCCACACCGGGTCCGAGCATTTTCACTTAAACATATTCGGCCGAGTGTTGAGTGACCACTTGTGAGGTGTGTAAATTTGTATATAACAAAATAGAATTTTAGAAAAGCATGTTATGTCCAAAACAAATATTTTTTCTTAAAATGTGTTTTGAATAAATTATGACAAATAAGATTGTAAATAAGATAAAAACAAAATATATTTAGAACTTGGATTCCCAACACTCCAAAGATAAACCCGAAACTTCTCTTCTACCAATTCCATTTGGTTGTGTAAGCCACATTATAGAGTTTTGCTTAAGTACAACCAAAAGATTCAAGTGTGGGGGTATTTAATGTGTGCAAAATGCAACATATAAATTACATCAAACAATACATAAAATCATTCTTTTTCGATACTAGTGTTGGAAAAAAAAACATGTTTCTTTGTTTACTTTTAAATTACAGGATCAAAAGAGCTTAAACGAATAAAAGGAACAAATTAACAGCAAAAACCAACAAAAATACAAAGAAGAAGGATTGACACGACCTACCAAACCCCCATCCACATCCAAAACAACAAAAATAACAAGGACAGAAGCTTAGGCACGGGGTCGTCCCCAGTCAAGATTCTCTGCAGAAAAAGACAACAACAGACAAACCAACACGGGGACGTGCTAACCCAACACGGGTCGTGGTCAACTATAAGATTCGCAAAATTTGTGATAGTACAGCAAATACACTTACCGCGGGGCCGTACCATGATACCACGGGGCGTGTTACAGTTAATGAAGGGAGAGAAAAGATGACCACCGGGCCATGCCAAGTGAGCACGGGGCCGTGTTTTCCCTCTGTTTTTTGCTATAAATAGAGGTGCTTGGTTCATGAGAAAAGGATCCCTTGGCAAACCACTCCTCTCACACTTGTCATCAGTTCACCACTACTACAACACCATCACCCACCACCATTATCCATATTTCATCTTTTAGAGTGTGTAGTAGTCTCAGGATCCAAGATTGATTGTCAAACAAAGACCATGTTGGCTAAATCTCTTACATCATTTGATGAAAACAAATCTTTTATGTATTACTTTTGATTTCCAACCTTTGGCAACTTTTGAATGGGTATGTAATGACTTTAACTGTCACACCCCGACCCGCAGCGAAAAAAGGTGATCGGGGCATGATTGGGTTTTCATCAAAGCTCATGACATTTATTATAATGTTTCATATTTATTATTACAATTTAAAGGAGATCATACAATCAAATCATACAAGTACTACATGTTCTATACATCTTTCTAGACTTCATTATTTTTCTTCTAAGGCAATTTCCTATGTGTTCCTTGCTTCATCATGTCCACCTGTATCATGTGTAAAAATGGTTTTTGGGTCAACAAAAAGTTGGCGAGTGAATCCTATGAAAACATTTAAACGTTTTTATTGTATTGATTATAAAATAAAGTGCATAACCACATATGAGTAAATGTAGATGTAAATTTATTCACAAAACACATAATATTAAAGATTGCACGCACATACAACAAATGATTGTTTTGAGGCACGCGTTGTTCAACTCGTCTCCCACGAGGAACTGATGGGCCTAATGAATGAGTTTGAGGCACGCGTTGTTCAACGAAACTGATGGGCCTAATGAATGTTTTTGAGGCACGCGTTGTTCAACTCGTCTCCCACGAGGAACTGATGGGCCTAATAAATAATTTGCATACAACTTGACAATATGTAATACATCACAACAAACTATATTTACATTCTAAGTTTAGATCATATAATGGTATAGCACGAGTTTGAATAAGCGAATTAATTTAAGCGACACATGATACACTCCAAAACATGAATAAAAAGGGGAATTTGTAAGAATTCACTCACAGTAGTTGCGTTTCTTGGATTGATGATGAATGCGCACGAATTTGGATTTAACCACGAGAGAAACTAACCTAAATAATAACATAATGGTTCGGTAATAAGTGGATTTTTATTTGAGATTAATAATTTTAATTCATAACCTTAATAGGATTTCTAGATTTATTTTTGTGAGTTTAAGGACATTTTCTAACTTTAAAAATATTATTTTTAAGTATTTTTAATTGATTTTTAAATTAAATAAATAAATAAATAAATATAAAAATGTTGACTTTTTGACTTTGACCGTTGACCGGGCGTTGACCGGTCGGACCGTGTTTATTATATGCGCTGAGTGAGGTTCGAACTCGTGACCTCCCGTACGCGTGCACGCAGCTCTACCAACTGAGCTACGTGTCTAACCCGAAATATATTTTTTTTTAATTATACTTATATACTATTTAGATTATTCAGAAATCATTTATTTTAAAAAGGATTTTAATCATGTCGAACCGGTTGCAGAAGCACGATTCGAACTCGTGACCTGTGGTTTAACTTTGCACACAGTCCACCGCTGGACTGTGTGTCTAACCTGGTTAAAATACTTGTTTTTATTAACCTTATATACTACTGGAAGGTGTTCTGGGGCCTTTCAAAAAAATTGGGATTTATCGCAGGAAACCGGTTAAGTGCACGATTCGAACTCGGTATCGATAGCATGAAATGCACACAGTCCACCGCTGGACTGTGTGTCTAACCCGAGATATAACCCGATTTATATTAAATATATACACAACCTAAACTTCATCTTCTTCGTTAAAACAACCCAGAACTCTCAACCCGACTGTTAGCCCACATAATTTCGATTCCCAGTTTTAAACAAATGCATATAAACAGTATTGAAGAAAGTTAAATGTTTGTACCGATTGGGCGAGGTGTTAGACCTTTCGGTTTAACTCCGACAGAAAATTCCGGTTGACTTCCGATGAACTCCGGTGAAACAGAGACTGGTTTTCACAATGCGGTGAGAGTGTGGTTATGAATTGAACAAGATTTACAATCTTCGGACTTGATATTTATAGTTAACATGTTCGACAGTTTTCGGTCAAGTGATTTAATCATCCTTCGGTTATGATTTTGACGATTTTGAATGAGTGGCTTTAAGGTTTTCGGTTATAACTGACGTTAATCGTCAATTACACTTGCTTGATTTCGGAGTCAAAGGAAACGGTCGTAAATCCGCGTATTTTCCGGCGACTGCGGATTTGGGCGCGCTGGTTACCTATTTTTGAGTTTCGAGTTTTATATTAAGTATTAATTGTTTCAGTATTATTCCAAACTAAGCGTGTGGCGGAGTGGTGTGTTGGTTGTTTGGTGAGCCGGCTGACCCGGGTTCGAAACCCGGCAGCCTCTTTTATTTTTTTATTCTCTTATTTTTATTATTTATCAATTATGGTTTAAAATTCTAACATTGTTTATTAATTATGTATCGTTTAAAATTAAAATAAACAATATATACGCGACGAAAATTTTGACTGACTATTCGGTTAATAAACGAAGTGGGTTTTGGAAAACTCGTTTTTTGACGGATGTTACATTAATAACTAGTTTTTTATATTGAAAGTGAACTTTGGTTAAACATTTCTTCATGTTTTGTTGATTCACTCATTCGTGTCTTTACGGTCTATATAAAGCGTGTTAACTACCTGGAAGGGGGTTAGAAGGGTGTTTGGGTAAAGTTCATGCCTCGTTCAGTGTATAGATCCTGCAAAGACTTGGTTCAAGCTTATTAGAACTTCCCTTGGGGCAAATAGCATCAAATTGGGGGAAGTAAGAACGGCTTGAAACTCTTATAAATAAATTACTATTAAAACTTTATCCGGCCTTGCGGGACTCTATCCCTGCTGACTCAGACCAATATCGTTGAGGGTAACGTCGACTTCACAGGAGGGGACTACCACTTTTCACATCAATAACTTATTTAATTATCTTTTAATATTTTGGCCTTGTGGGACTGTATTGTTGACTCAGACCAATATGGCCGAGGGTAACGTCGCCTTCAAAAGAGGGCCTACCAATATAACTAAGATAATCTCTTAAAAACCCCAAAGTGCAGAAATCATCAAAGGATACATGAAAGAGGAATTGGAACCAAGTGATTCTTTCTTATCTATTTGTTTTTATTTATTTCTTTATGTTCTTACATTTAGTTTTATCTTTTAAAACCTTCAAAACTTTTATCAACATTTGGTTAGATTAGACGTTAATGATAAGCCGGTATTAAAATCTCTTGTGTCCTTCGACGACCTCGGTATCTTACAATCACTATACTACGTCTACGAGGGTGCACTTGCCCTAACGTGTGTAGAGTGGTAGTGTTGTATCATGTTTTTTATAAATTTAAAGCTTGATCCACGAGTAAAAAGTGCTTAAAATATAACAAAAAGTTATAACCACGCTCACCCACATCAAGCATCGACTACACACATCTGATATCTGATATGGAGAATGTGTCCCATTGCGTTGCAAGGCCAATATACTAGAGGTGATAAAAAAATTCCCAACAGTCATGCTAGTAACGGTTGCGTCACATGATTTGTGGTTTGGTATGCGCACTATGGCCACCTGGGTCAAACTACCACATCAATGTTCTCCCGCAATCTCCAATATTTCTCACTCAAAACACACCTAAGTATCCATTCATGTGAATGGACATTCATACAAATACAGGTACTATCTAACCGAGTGGATCTACCCTACTTTGTCAACGTTTGTGAAAATGTTTGCATATTCGACCTATCCAAATGAAAAGAAGTTAAAAAATTGCAAGAGTCGGCAATAAAAGATGTGGAGCGCGCTTTTTGTGTTCTAAAGGCAAAATGGGGCGTGCTTATGTGACCCATGCAGGTTATGACCGTAGACAAGATTAGGAGCATGACCTATGCGTGCATTATATTGCAAAACATGATCCCAAAGGACAAAGAAAAGGCTTTCTCACCGGCTCATATTAGGATCCTCCAGTGCAGTCCACTTTGGACGATGATGCCCTTGGTGAGTTGATGGATTTGAATACGCATTTCCAATTTGGATATGATCTTGTGGCACATCTTGCAACTCAAGATTTACCCTACCTACTCGAGTCATACGAGGAGTAGTTTGTTTGTATTTTTTTTATTTGAATTATGGTTTTTTATATTTGAATTGTGGTTTTTTAGTTTGAATTATATATTTAATGAAAATATTAGTAATTTTCATTTGTTGAATTTACTTTTTATTTAAAAGAAAATGAAAAGTTTTAGGGTAGTTGAAATGAGTGTTGCTAGTGTTTTTACGATTTGAGTGTAGTTTAGGGTAAAACTAATGTGGCAATGTAGGATTGGGGGGAGGGGGCTAGGGAACATGAAAGGGGCGTCTCTTCACCCTAATATTTTTACCTTTTTTAACACCAACTTTCATTAAAAAGAGGCCATTAGCAAATCGCTAGGCCAACAACATAAACGCCATACTTACAAATTAAAGTTACACCAATCGATCCACGTAATAGTCTTATAACAAATCTATTTTTGATCCACAAATATCCTAACGGTTTAATGTCTTCTTTAATTTTTGCGACGGTGACATCTTTATTATCAAATATAGCTTCGTTTCTGGATTTCCATAAGCACCAAACTGCCGTGAAGATGATTGCTTGAACCGCTTTATTTTTCTTGTTATCCATGTATGCTTTCTTATGAGCCATGATAACCTAATACCTTGGTTTGGTTAAAAAAATCCATAGATCTGAGAATTCATTCTGTGTGTGACTGTATCACTTTATTTCTTTTCTCCCTTTTATTCAAGAGAAAGATAGGCGAATCCAATAAGACAGTCCTAGTCCTGATACAAATAGATCGACCAAGATATGGAAAGTGAATAGTTGTTTGCAGAGAGATTAGAAAGTAGGGTCGTGAAGGAAGCACAGGTCTTATTCTTGTGCATGGGCCCAAAAGCCATGGATAATGATTACCCCCTCTCTCTTGCAGCAACTAAAACGACCCTTCCTAGGTATACTGCCAAAAGCAGAACTGCATATTTATGAAGGTGAACATGGGGTCTTAACAATAATATAGCTGTGGTAAATTATACCTTGGGATCGTATTTGCATATTTGGTCAGTCATGTAAAAACTGAAAAGTAGCCCTTATTTGGTAGATTTATGTTCTACACTATTTGTACTTGCAATCCTGAGCTCTATTCGTAGAAGGAGATTTCTTTTTTTATCCTTTAGCATTATGTTTTTTACTTTTAATATTTAATTATATAAAATGTACATTACTATCTGTTGGATGTCTAAATGAGAACAAATTTAAAAATGTATATAAAAAAATACGTGGAGTCTACAATTTATAAAACAAATTGAAGTCACTAAGAAGAATTAATAATCTTTATATGGAAAGGTTTATAAACAATTTCACTAGCACGTTTTTTTCATTTAATTCATAGATCCTCACATTTTTTTAACTTTAAAGTGAGTATACAAAACAGTGTAAAATCAATCAATTTGTTGTCGTGTTCGTTTACTATATATAATTGGGAACGAGAAATAAATGATACACAAATTTAATAGGAGTTATTGTAATCGGTTTTTTTTAACGGAAAACTATCATACTTTTATATATTCCTATACCTTCACGTACATTGCAGGATTTGGACCCTCAACTCAGGTACAAGAGAAGTATAAAGAACAATGCTAGCTTGTCACAATAAACTAGAAATAATCCTAAACCAAGTTCATTAGATGTTAGCCGTTGTATTCCAATATTACTAATAATTAAATTAAACAATACCTGTTGCCAGCTATGACATTAAACAACGACATTCATATTCATATTCATACTTAGTTTACTAAAAAGGTTAACGTGATTGGTCTATGCGGGGGGTTCCTGTATTACAACTCGGAGTCAGCTAAAATAGTGGCTGTATCTGTATTTGGTTTTAATCAAGCATCTTGCTAGGTTAGCCATTTTTTTATGAATGGTTTTAATCACTCATCTTGTTAGGTATCCATTTTTTTATAAAATCGTCGCCATTTGAAAAAAAAAACGTTAATGTAAATAAAACTAATTTTAATTTTAACAGTCTGACCGGAGTCTTCCTGTAATTAAGATAGTGGAGAATAAGATCCCAACTAAGCGTGTAACTTTTTGACACGATACAAAACTAACATAAAATTCATAGATTTGGATTGTGTAAAACGAGTTTGGGTTAGGTTCAGGTCGAACCGTGGACGCATTTAGCTATACAGGTCGTGATCACATCAACCTAACGGATCACAGATGAGCCGTGTAACTCATATTTTATTTGCGGTTTTGTAAAAAGCGACTATTTGGGTATTTTTTATGATAAAATTTAAAGCTAGAACTTTGAAGTAGCAATCTCCAAAAGTAAATAAATAAATCTATTTTTTAGGGTTAAACGAGTGATCTTCATCTTATCACACGAATACATATCCCTTTTAGACGCCCTGATCCCAACTCAAACTTTACAAGTTATTTCATAATGTTTCATATTCTGAAAATATCTTTTGTTGACTTGCTTAATTTTAGTATTTATTTTTTAACTGGGATGACTTAATTTCCAATAGGCGATTATATATAGGATATGCACGATCTAGAGCAAAACCCAAGGTTACAGCCCATGCATTACTTTTTCAATAATTAATTTAGACAGCCGACTACCCTCTTCATCCTTGTCTAAAATTGAATAGATGTTAGTGGTGGAAATATGCATAGATCGACTTGAACAAGAGGAAACTTCCAGAACTAAGAATTTATTTATGAAACACCACCATTTTTATGATAGTTTTCTTTTTGTATATGACAGCCTACATCTGATTGTGAAACTACGTTTGTCATACGCAAAGTTCAAAGAAAAATTCTTGGAACGATTAGGCAAAGCCATAATTCTGGTTGCAAGTAAAGGCTTATGGATGATGGATACTATCATACATGCAAGTTCATGAAAAGGATAGCTCAAGTGGCATCTATCTTTTTTGTTATTCTTTCTATATATATATATATATATATATATATATATATATATATATATATATATATATATATATAAACGTAGGTGTCAAGTAAAAACTGTACTTTGATAAATCAGGTTACTCAATCTTTGATTTCGTAAGTTAAGTGGCCGGATCTGAATTTTTTCATTTTAATTTTATATGCTCTACAATGTATCATGATACCCAACAAACTAAACGTAATTACAATAGCTTTATATAACTTTTTCAGAAATATATATTATTTTATAATGCAGTATCTATGCTTTCCCTAGTACTGTGTCTAGACAGCTTTTTTTCTTCGACGAAGAGAGTTATCTATCCATTTGTCAAAATTGGCTCTCATATTTTGTACAATTTTAACCGGAGAGGATGCATGGAAGAGAGTGATTTACTTTATAACATCCCGTGTTGCGGGGCGGGAGGCTTAAAAATGTGCTAAGTAACAACCAAACGACGACCAAAACTGAGAAAATCCGTAAAACAAAATCACAAACTTTTATCACCAAGTGACTCACGTGACGTGAAACAAAGACGAAGTCGAACGTATATCGACATGTATTAAAATTTAGAGGGGGTAAAAACCTGAAGGACCATATGCAACTACGAAATACCATGCTAAGTTGAAACCAAACGACGACAAAACCCAGGAAAAAGCGTAAAACAAAAATTAATATAAAAAACTAAACTCATTTACTTTTGTCACAAAATTAGAACTAAACCAAAGTTTCATTACAAAAATGAAAAATCTTATAATTGACTATGAATAGAAAAAAAGAAAAAATCGTAAAAGACAACAAGAAAAAGTTACTATTCCTCATGCTATTGTAAGTTAATAAAAAAACTAGGCTTTATTGATGTCGCGGGTTGCGGTGGAACGGAGCAAATGATGATGTTAAATAAACATTATTTGAAAACGTAGCAGGTTATTTCAAAAGCCAAACCAAAAGAATCGGTTTAGTTTATCATTGTATCATAAAAACCGATACCAAAAAATACTATATTTTGAATACAACTTCATTTTTAACAATACTTATATCAAAATGTTTAAGGGAAAAAATAAGTACAACTACGTACTTAGTTTTTTTATAAAAAAAAATTATGTACGAAAGTTATTAAAAAATATTAAATTAATTGATTAAGGCAATATCGTATTAAGAAAAGAGTTATAAAAACAAAAAGTAAATGATAAAAGAAAATATGGTTTAAAAAGGAAAAAAGAAAGAAAAATATACTAAAAAGCGAATGATGCATCCCCCCTCAACAATAGCTTCCACTAAACCCATTTCTTCACAAAACTTGATCATCTTTTCTTTAGGTAACGACTTAGTGAATGCATATTTGAAGTCAATCTCCCCTTGATACCTTTTTCCGTATGAAATGGTAGTGAACTTCAGTATGTATGCTTCCTTCTTTCGTGAAACGTTGCGTTTTTGCCAAGTGTATAGATGACACATCATCCCCATACACATTCACATTGTACTCCATCTCTTGGTTTTACTATTTTAGTTGACGCACCAACCATATACATTCTTAAGTTGCCATTGCAGTTGCTATATGTATATAAATATTCGGCTTCAAAAGTCGACAAAGAAATTGTCGGTTGACGTTTACTACACCAAGACACTACTCTTGTACAAATCGTGAATTTGTAACCCGTAGTAAACCTACGAGTGTTCAAATCACCCACATAATCAGCATCACGAAATCCAACCAACTAAATTTTGGCCTCCCACTTGAACCATACTCCAGAATTTGGTGTTGACTTCATATACCTTAGGACTCCCGTATTGCTTCAAGGTGAGGCTTTCTGGGCAATGTTTTAAATACCAGTATGAACCTTCCGGTTATATCGGTTAAACTGAATATCGGACAGGCGCCCAGTACGATAAAGACCGGTAAAACCCGAATACGGTATGTATTATGTATCGGCGGTAAATCCGGTTCTACCGGTTCAAACCGTTGAACCGGTTTGCATTATCTTAAGATTTGATTTCTTAATTTTAATAAAATACGATATTAAGGTAATATTGATCTTCTATATTTCCGGTAATCAACCTAGTGCCTTCTATTTCAATATTTCATCGTTGTTGAAACTGTTACTCACCTCGTACATTGCAACATTGGCTATAACTAATAAAAATATTATTAAAATGCTTAATAGCTTACAATAAAAATAGTTGTTTTTAGATAACACTATGATCAGTTGCATAAATCCTAGTTAAGATTGGATTGTTTTTTCAGATGAATTTGTATTTTATGGAATTTATAGGTAACCTCGTTCAACAGCCCGATACAACCTAGTTCAACCGGTTGAACCATTTTAGAACCCAACCCGGTATGCCTTAAAAACCGGTTTTTAAAACATTGTTTCTGGGCAATGATAGTATCGTATTCATGAAACATCGCGACGATCATTAGTCATATTGTTTCGACCCTTTTTACATCGAGTCAGTCAAGAACAATGATAGTATCGCTTTGTATTTCCTAAACAATAAGGAATTCAATGCAAGTTTGTGTCTACATTCATGTATTTCCGTTTGGCATTTTTTTTCTATAATCAAGTTCCATGTGGCATCTTACGATTTTTTATCTTGGGAACAAAACCGCTAACTCAAGGAAGCCACATTGTTGTGTTGATTGCTGCATTTAAACATTCACTAGCGATCACAAATGAGTTCCAGTTTGAATTAAAACATTGTTTCCATAAGAGTTAGTCAAATATCAAAAAGTTAAACATTGCTTCCAGAAAAATAAAAACATTTGTGGGTATCCATACAGTTGCAAGTACATATGGCCTGAAATAGTTTGGTCCCCTCCTTTTCTCCCCTACTTTTTTGCATTATTGAGATGATATATACATTATTGTTACCACCATATCTTAGAGCTTTGAGCAAGTTTGTCCAAATTTCAATGGTCCCCTCCATATACTATGTAATACATATGGTCTTAAATTAATCCTGTCATTGTATATTAATGATCAATTAATAACCAAAAGATCTAAAATGGGTTCATGTGAATATACAAAACTAACATTTTTTAGGTAGCAATAACAAACAGGGACACAATCAGGGGCGGATGTACCATTGTATAAGGGGTAGCCTCCGCTACCTCTTGGCGCTCCAGCGGTAGTGTAAATTTTGGAAAAATTTGACGTTTTTTTCGATTTCGTTACCCCTTTCTTTTAAAACGTTACCCCTATGAAAGTTTTCTAGATCCGCGAGGTAGCAATAATAATCTAGGACCAAAATATGGATATTTAAAATTTTATTCCAAAATGATATGAGATCAAGTAGGGTCACATATGAAATTAAGAAGCACAAGTCTTATTCCATTGCATGGGCTCGAAAATCATGAATAATATTTACTCCCTCCCTATTATTTCTCTTGATGCAGTAACTATTACGACCTTTCAAAGGTTTACTGCCAAAAGCATAAATGGATAGTTGTGTATGTGCACGTGGGACTTGGCAACAATCTCCCTGTGGTGTGTGTCACTAGAGAAAGTATATTTGGTCAGTGTAATAGAGATTTCATTTTGGTATCATTATGTTCTACATTATTTGTACTTGCAGGTTGATTCTCTTTCCATCTCGTCAATCGATAGTTCTTTCTTTAATTGGTAGTTCATCTAGTCAAATAAATCAATAAGTCAAGCTGTCGAGTTGAGATCGAGTTTATCTTTCGAGAAGTTTTTATGATACACACTCAAGTTTTACTAGAGAATAATTAAAAAATCGACTTGAAAAGAGGAGATTAAGTCGATGGGGTTCCTATGATTTAGGAAGCAGGCGTCTGGTTGAGGTTTCACGTGAATGGAGTTGTGTCATTTTGATTTACCTTGTTGTGGAATTTGATTATGTAATGGTGGTGTAATGTACTGTACCGTTAACCATTGGTTAACTTTTTGATTGAATAAAAATTATTTGTTTGGCCGGTAAAAAAAAATTTAACTTGAAAAGCTTAAAGGTTTACTAAATATATCATTATCAACTTAATTTAGTTTGTTGTAAAATTTATAGCTATGGGTGATTATGCATGTAGATAACAAACAAACCCACTCATAGCAAGTAAATTGTATCATAGTAGGCTAATTGTAAATAAGGATTAAAAAAATGATTATGAGTATAATTACATTGGGTACACCAACTGAAAAAAAAATCAATAATAACATAATTGGCACACTCCAGTTTTTGGCACTAGCTAGGACGTACGTACAACTACCTGCTTTGCTTTTTAACCCACTTTAATAACCTGCTCATAAAATATTTATATACATTATGAAGGGAAGACACTTAATATAACAAAACTAGTATTTTTTATTCAGAAAGTCCTTAATTAAAAAAATCATACAGGTGTAAATCAACGTCTTGAAATAAAAAAAAGGTTCAATTATACAGTAACCAAAATCCATTTTATAAAAAAATGATTGGCTGATAGTAGTTTTTTCAGTTTAAAAGTTAAAACTTGAAATGTTTTTAAAAACATTAACTTTAAAATTTAAACCCATCTCAAAACATAGTGAGTGAAAATCAAAATGTTAATTGAAGGGGCAGCACGCAAATTGGTGAATTGGTGATAGTCGCCTAAAAGCATTCACAAGTGATTCCTATATCTTATAGAGTGGTTGTGAGTGCGGAGAGATAAAATGTTTTGTTTATCAGTGAATTTAGATATACACTATTTACTCTTTTAATTTTTTTAATATTTTTTAAATGATTGTGAGTGAAGAAGAAAGAAATAGTAATGAAAAAGTATAAAAAATATTATTTAATTAAAAAAGATAAAAAATGTAATAATTTTAAATGTAATGATAAAGATGAAGTAAAGAGTTCATTATAAATATCGAGTGGCTGTTTTTAAAAGTCTATTTTTTTTCTACTCGTCCAGAATGGCCATAACGTATGTTATCATATTTTAATGAACAGTTTCATTTTGTATAAAGGTAACTAAGCTTCTAGCTTCTTCCCAAACTTATTTAACCAAGTACTTATTTCACATATATGGTTGAAAATTCAATGAAAAAAACTATAGCTAGAAGGGTGAATTATATTTATCACCTTATAAAATGTTTTAATTGCATATTTATTCAAGGTTAAACTAAAATTGCATAATTCCTTTTATTAACTAATCAAATTACAAATTTACTCATTTTAATTTATTTTAATAAAATTAAGTTCTATTATGAGTATTTTATCATTAATCTTACTAACCTTAAAATTTGCATATTTACTCACTTTTTCTAGTTTTTGTGTCTTTTTCACAACTTTTTTTTGAACTTTTTGTTATGTTCGCTAGTTAGGTTTTTCTTTTGTTTCATGCGTCTTTATTAGATTATTGTTTATTTTCCATTATTTTTCATGTTACATCTTTACATAGACTATGGCTATGTATCAAACGTGTAATTCACCAATAAGCAAATAAATAGGTAATGCATGGAACACATTATAATGGGATTTACCAAAAAATAGTGACAGAAGTTAAAAATACTCACAAACCGATCTAATCAAAAGGAGATATTAAGCAAACCATTTGTGATTATTTGTATTTTTCTATGTTGATTAAGCAAACCATTTGCAAAGCAGACCATGGTAATGTATTTGTGATCGTTGGTAATTTTCAATTTTGATTTAGAATGAAGATACACATATAGATAAAAGAATCTAAACAAACAAAGATGATAAAACAAACCATTTACAACGCTATATTTACCAAATATATGGTCATATCTTATAGAGTGGACTTTGACTTCATGGGCAAAAATATATTTAAGAAAGAGCCTTTGGTCATTAACATTATAAAACCTTGAATGCAATCTCCTGGGATAGACCAGTGACGGAATCCCCGACCTTGGAATAGCTTAAGAGGTACCCTGGAATAGCTTGAGAGAGAAGACACCGAAGAGTCATGAGTTCTTGTTGACAGTATGTTGATTGAAGCTAGGATTTCCCTTTGAAATGTTAAGTATTTTCGAATTTGAAAAGGGTAATTTAGTCATTTTAATTAACAAGGGGAGATATGCAATTTCAATTTGAATTTTAGGTAAATATGCAATTAAAGAGTGTTTTTAAGGAAAAATATGTAATTTTCCTTACCTAGAAGTACAACCATACCAATGTGGGATAGCTCATTTTATAGAGACATATATTTCTTAAAGTGAGATCTTAGGTTCAAATCTGTAAAGAGGATAATTTAAAATTATTGGTACAAAGGAATAACAATTTCTATTAAAAAAATTACAACCATAATGTCCAAATACAACTTGATACATGCTTTAAGTGGGTTACAACCCTAATTCCAAGATAAAAACATTTGTAGCTAGACATACAGCGATGAAACGTGTGTATATATAGGGACATATTGCAAGTACTTATGCTGGGAAGACCTTGGTCCCCTTCTCTTGATGTGCTCCCACACCTTGGCTTTTATTTCATTAATGATATTATATATGTATGATAGTTACCACCATATCTCAGAGCTGTGAACAATTTAATTTGTCCATTTTTTCCTTGGTCCCCACCATTACATCTGCATATAGTATTACATATATTATTATTATTGTACTATCCTGACATTGTCAATTGCTTTTCGTAATAACCAAAATATCTAACAAAATAGTGTTCATGTGACTAAAAATCATCTAACAAAACTGCAAATTTATGATATGTACCAGAATAGTAATAGTAGTATAATTCAATCTGCATGTTTAAATATACCATCCAGGGACGGTTTACTAGTGCCGATATAAAAGCAAAAGGAGTAGGACTGTTAAAAGGTGAGACTAGACTGCTTGTTTGTATAAATTCAACGCGAAACCAGTTGTTTAAAGTCCAGTCGCAAATCAGTCGCTAAAAGTCGTCGTCGCAAAGCAGTTGTTACAAATCGAATTGCAAAAAAGTCGCTAAAGTCACTAGAATTCGTCGCTAAACAGCTGTTAACATTCCGGCCGCAAAGCAGTCGCTAAAAAGTTGTCCCAAATGCTGTTTAGTTTCCTGTGGCAAGACAGTCGCCATTTTCGTTGCACTAGCGTTTTGCAACAAAACTTTGAAACAGGTTTGTGACCAAGATCCACGAACTCACTCTTGTGGTAGTGTAATTTATCATAGAAGAAAAACAAGCAAATTAACCCCTGAAAAACAAAATCTCATCACTAATTTCTTTCACTTTGTAGATGTGAATCCAATAATAAGTATTTAGTAACAGTAACTATAACCACCCTACTTGGGTATGGGCACAAGTTCGTAATAAGAATATATAATTTATCTTCTTTAGGTACTATTAAAAAAACTACATCAAGGAAGACATTACACAATAAAGCAAAACATTGCAATAAAAAAAACTTTCTTTAGGTACCATTAAAATAAAAAATAATATCAAACAAGTAGCTATACATCAAGGAAGACTTACAATAAATTAAGCACAAAGGGATGTGCTTACAAGACCAATCCATCCAGTTTATCAACTTAGTTTTACAACACTTACTAGGAATCTAAAGAAAAGAGTTTGACATCATTGCTGCTTTTTATCTTGCTTGAGTACTTCAAGGTAACATCATTCCTATATTTCCAGCAAGCATTTCAAATGGAGCTGTGCACAACAACATCAAAGAGCTCTGAGTTCCCTCGAACCATTCAGAAGATGAGCACATTTGGAGATGGTAAATATGTCATGTAAATTGTCAAACCTTGGTATCAGAACTTTCGAGCATCTACAAGCATCCTTACATAGTCTCTTCATGATGCGCGTTAAAGGAATAAGTAAGATTCGGTTTCAAGCATCCTTACAAATTGGATGCAAATAGGGTGATTTAGAGTTTCTTGAAAGGGTTTTCTTTTCACTAAATCTTACCTCATCTCTAATATATGTGGTCGTGCCTCTATTAGAGATCGTCTACATAAAATGTTTGATATTCCTATGTGTTAGGTTCCTAAGAAAAAAAAAACAAAATTTTACGAAAATGGCCACAATTTAAAAATTCGGTTTTATACCCCAAAAAAGGTGGAGCCGACCCAGAGCACCAAAAGACCGCTCAATTGTAAAACCCGCATAAGTTTAACAATGAAGTATTTTAGTTAGATGCGGACTATAAGGAAAATATCATTATCACTCCCCTCTATAAAGCGTGAAGTTTCAATTAACTCGGTAAGATCTTAAAGCTCCAAACGTTTCCCTATGAGGGGACTGATATGATTTTCGGACACACTTATAAACAGAGGCGGATGTACCATTGTATAAGGGGTAGCCTTCGCTAACCCTTGGCGCTCCAGCGGTAGTGTAAATTTTAGAAAAAATTGACGTTTTTTCGATTTCGTTACCCTTTTCTTTTAAAACGCTACCCCTATGAAAGTTTTCAGGATCCGTCACTGCTTATAAACAAATAGGCACCTAATGGTTGCCAAAAACATGGTGTGTGATGTGGTTTTTAACTTAAGAAAAGGGAAAAGAACTTTGGCACTATGTATCAATGATCAAGGTTATTGAATACTTTGGAAAAGATTAAGGAGGATTCAGTTAACAACTTTGATTACTAATCTGATAACGTAAGATACATTATGTGATTTAATAAAAACATAAAACAAACAGAAACAACAAAATAAACGAAATAAAGTAAAATAAAACTAATTACTCCTTACTTGTTAAGTCACACCCAACTATTCTACAATCCAACTTTTTCAAGTTTTGTTTGCGATGTGGTGGGGTTATCGGTGCATTTTTTATTTTAATTAACTACACATTATTTCATTTTAGTTATTTGGTAAAATGCATTGATTTTTCGATAAAATATAGTTGTTTTTTTTTCTAAAGAAACAAGTTAAAACCGTACAACTAAGTTTCGAGACATTGAGTTGCCATAGATTAATTGGTTAAATCTCAAAACTGATTTTATTGAATATTATTTCCTACGTGGTCAAAACTGAAATATAGAAAAGGGAAATAATAATAATAATAATAATAATAATAATAATAATAATAATAATAATAATAATAATAATAATAATAATAAGTAAATAAATAAAATTAAAACATAAATAAATGCAGGGGCGGACCTACCTTAGGGGAAACGGTAGCCTCCGCTACCCCTTGCGGTAGTGTAAATTTTGGAAAAATTTGACCTTTTTGACGTTTTTTTTCGATTTCGTTACCCCTTTTTTTATAAAACGTTACCCCTACGAATATTTTCTAAATCCGCCGTGCATAAATGTTGGGCTTGGTTTTTGTCTCTCGGAAAACAAAAATATAAGTGGGAAAGTGGGCTTCGTATAATAGATATTTGTGATTTGGCTAAACCAGTATAATTAGTTATGGTGGGCTGATATTTTGGTTGGGCTCGGGAGAGATCCATCGGACAGCAGTTCCATTCATGTGGGCTTTTTTTCTGGATCAATGCAAAAACAATTGGCAATTGCAATATTTCTTTTTCTAAGGTTTCAAATAGTTTTTTTTTTTTTCTTTTTGTAATCACGACTTTGTTTTGTTGGCGTCTTTGAACTTTAGACAATTGTGTACATGATCTATTAAATGTTAATTTATTAATCTAGATAGCAATTAGAGAAAGTTTATATGGTTGTACCACGGAATCGTTACGGTTTATTGTTGAATCACCAAGTTTTCATTCCATTGTGACCTATGTAATTGATTGACTTTAATATATTTGGTTAATATAAAAGGTTATGTAATTTGTCAAATACTCAAGTGAAATTACAAGCTTATTTTTTATTAATTAAACCTTAATCCGAAAGTGAGTGTTTCGTATCTCATGTTTTTTGTGTTCTTTTTGTTTGTGTTTCTTAGTTTAATTGTAGTTTAGGTTAAAACTAGTTTACTTCAAATCAGTCATTACTATGGCATTTCTTAGTGGATATAAAACCCTACTTACGCTAGCCATGTGAGTTAATTAGGCCTTTGCTTGACTTGCCGATGGTCATCTTGGGGGGGGGGGGGGGGGGGGGGGCATGAGTCCCAAGGGGGATGTTTGTGACACGTTAGACAAATCCTGCATCATTTTGTTCTTACTTTATCCACAAAAGACATACTGAATAATAAAGAATGGACCTGACTTAAATATCACCAACGCATTTTGGACACAACAGTTATGGGTGAGAGGAGAACTCCACATGTATGTGTGCTCAAGTAGAAGTAAAACTAGGATGTGTAACCTCTTGGGAAGTCTCAACGGAGGCAACCAAAATCAAATCTATGAGCTCCTTGTGGGCAAAGCGGACAATATTAGTTAATGTGAAACGTTGGATGTGTTGGACTAATCTTGTCACAGTTTTTTATTAATCAGAAAATGTTGTGTTGGTCAAAAGCCAAGAGTTTTACAGCAGCATTTCTATGACCCCTAACTGTATACTTTTTACAGCAGTGTTGAGAAAAATGTAACCTAACTTGCATACAATTTGCTTGTACAGTCTTATGGTGTCTACAATCAACTTCCAGTCTGCATGTAATATACAAATTTCCTTCACCCAAAGTCTTAATCCAGAAACTCCTTTTCTTTAAGTTGTAGCAACCGGATTCTCTGCTGGAGTCGCCGTCGATGATCATGGATCTTCCAAAGCCCGTGCCCTAGTACCGTTGCAGAGTATATCCCATGTGTTATAATGGGCGCTAGAATGTTATTTGTCTGTCACATTTATATGATCAGTACTTATCATTGAATGATATGTATCGCGAATAATATAGCCGGATAGATCATAGATCAAAGTTACCTGGTTCCATTCGAATCCAAGATAAAGAGCCACAAGTCCTTCAAGTAACGGAGAATATATCTTTTTCATTTGCCGCCTCTCATACCATGCTCCGAAAAGCTTCTTCATTTCATCACGACTAGAACGAGATCTCAAAACTGGTGCGACGATGTAAGTAGGATCTGAAGGGAAACATAATATATGCGTATGTATACCATTAGCTTTTGGATCCCAATTGATAAAAGTTAAAAAAAAAATTCATATACAGGTGACATATATAGGGTGCAAATGAGTCCAGCCACTCGTAAGCTACTCTACATTGGCTCGCTGAAAGCTCGAATCGAGTCAAGCTTAAATTATGTCGAACTTAAATTAAAGCTCGTCTAGTGAACGAGCCTAAGCTTTATATACCAAGCTTGACTAGACACGTGAGTCTAAACGAGGTGTTATATAAATATATTAGATAATAAATATTATTATATATATATATATATATTTGTGACTAAAAATATATAAATAATATATATTGTGTTATAACTCGAAGTAAGCCGAGATCAAGCAAGACACATTTAGATCCCTTATGTACAAATGTAAAAAGTTCTATTTGAGGTAATCCAAAAAGAAACTCTTTAAACTTATAAAGCAAGTAATTTTGAAACTTTTTATGCAACTTTGAGTTAGTTTGGAGATCAAGATTACCATTTTTACTAAAGTTTTTTAAAGGCAAAAAAAGGTAATACTGCCTCAAATAGAATTTTGGGATAAGTATTACACAAGTATTATATGTTACTTTGTTAACAAAATTTTACCTTTGAAAACAAGGACCTTAAACAAGATGAAATGGGATGAGAAACAAACCTTTTGGAGATGCGGCAACATAGTAGAGTGAACCGGTGAGAACTGCTGTGATCACAGCGGCAAACGCCTGGGCAAATGGTACAAACGGTGGCAACACACCAGCCTACAAGATAAAGAACCCGGGTGTGATGTTAGGAAAAACCCCAAACCCATTATTATTACTATAACTATTATTATAAACATTTTTATACACAAACGTAGATTATTAATCATAGGATAAGTTAAGAAAAAATCACGAAATAATCATCTTTGATAGCGTACTACACCTGTATAAGTTTGTATATGTATTGTCACTTCGTGTATAGACTTGCGAATTTATTATTATTTGCGTATAGAATGAAAACATTTAGGCAGTGTTCGTTTCACAGAATGGAATGGAATCTTGATGGAATTGGAAGGTTGATTTCACTTCTTATTTTGTTGGTTTCAAGAAGAAAATGAATTGGAATTGAACAATAACATAAGGAAGGGAATCTACATTCCAGTTCCATCCAAATTTCATTCCATTTTG
This sequence comes from Scalesia atractyloides, assembly GCA_947069175.1. Classification (NCBI taxonomy): domain Eukaryota; kingdom Viridiplantae; phylum Streptophyta; class Magnoliopsida; order Asterales; family Asteraceae; genus Scalesia; species Scalesia atractyloides. The sequence goes on along the minus strand of CAMTDV010000028.1, from coordinate 88,474,687 downwards.
CAAAAAAAAAAAACAAACACACCTACATTACAAATCAAATTTCTATTCTGCGCGAATTCCCATTACAATCCATGAAATGAACACTACCTTAGGATTTAGGCAAGTGAAAGTAGATATACGACCAAAGATATGTGTATCTCATGACTTTATGCATGAAACTGTTAATCAGAAATGATCATAGAGTTAAAGTAGGTTGTACCAGTGAAGCCATTCCGCGTGCATTTGTTACTAACTCGGTACTCCTTAGAAAAACATCTGATAATGCTCCCTGTATCGTTATAAGCAAAGGAAAATAAATGAATTTTACACTAAAACAACGTGGTTTTGACAAGTCATTCATACTTTAGTACGTAAAAAAATGAATATGCAATTTGTGACCTGAACGGCAGCTCGGTAGAAGAGCTCTTCGCCAACAGAGCTTGCAGCAACCATAAGCATAAACTGCCATGGAGACATTCCATAGAAAAAGCTTCGTAATTCTTCGTCTTCTACATCCCTAATTGCCCGAGCATGCGGTGATACCTTTACAACTTCATCCTGTACAAATTTTGAAGAATTAGATACAAACTATTGAATTAAGAAAATTGTAAAAGAGTAAGAATATCGTACGTCAAGAATAAATAAAAGGGCCATGATTGGAGGAACAGCGTATCCTATTCCGGCTACAATGGCCTCTAACGACGGGGAATAACCTCCGGTTCCATCAATTCCTGCTGCTGAGCATATGAAGTTCCCTGCTAATGCCATTGTTCCATATATGCCTGTGGTATCATTAGACACAAAGCACTATATATAGTAACGTTTAAGAAAACCATATGTTGCTGATTTTACTATTTATAGTAAGGTGTGATGGCAAAATCAAAGAAATTATACAAAAGGTTAGGAATTTTACAATGATTATAAGTTTGGTTAATATAGACTTTTGGCTTAAAAAGGGTATAGAATATAGATTAATAGACTACTTTTATTCTTACATACCCAACAAATGCATGTGTTCTAGAGTAAATTTATGGTTCAACAACTTTCTCAAAATAGATGACCAAAGCTAAACTTGATCTTTACCGCAAGAACCATTTGTGTAATTTACTAATATATGTGCACCCTTTATTATTTTGGATTTTTGTTATTGTATAAAGTTGTTTTTCTACAACTTTTAAGGTTTTATTTTGGATTTTTGTTACTATACAAAGTTGTTTTTCTGTAACTTTTAATATGTTCTATAAAACCTAAGTGATTCTCAAAAAACTTTACATAAACTGAAATGTTAATAATTTAATAAACATAAAACATCATGTATTAAAAAAGTTATAAACGAAACATACACATAAGTTACATAAAAACCCAAACAAAATAGAAACTTCAATATCATATCAATTTAACATCAAAGAGATATACATAGTAATTTAATGTATAGAAAAAGAATAATAACCAAAACTAACACAAAACATTTGTTCCAATATTATGTCATTTAGCTTCTAAAAACAGAACACTTTTGATTAAAATATATCTAGTGAAAAATGCATACAAATTCAATAGATATCAGCTTCCTGTTCTTTTCTTCTTTATTTCAAAATAATTATAAAAATTGCGAATTAAATACAGTTTATCTTATGATTAGTGATTTTATAAATATAAACTATAAACTCTACAATATTTATTATTTTAAAAATAAATTCAGTAAAAATAAAAGAAAAATAAAAACCAACCTATCCCATAAGCAAGTCTAACAACAGCACCAATATTATTATCGTCCCAAGCAGGCAACTCCGGATCCGAAAACCGTTTATTGTCAAAGGTAATAACCTCCATGCCGGAGCTCCGATAACCACCACCGCCACTCTTCCTCTCTCCGCCGTCACCGCCACTCGAAGCTCTCACACCCACCACTCTTTTTCTCCCAACGCATCTCCACTTATTCAGTCTGATAGTCAACCCAACATCAACTGTTCTGCTACAGCAGGAAGCATAAGACGACGTCGTTGTGGTTTGAACTCGGGTAATCACAGGAATCTCCATAAAACGACGTAGTTTTAACAAGGTTCAGTTGTTCAAATCAGACAGACGGACAGACAGACAGACAACGTAAGTAAGGTTTGGTGATCTTGAGGATATAATCATGCGATGATTTGGGGGTTTTGTAAGGTGTGGGCGGGTCAACGTGGTGATCATGAGATCGACGGTCAGGAATAGAGGCTTGATTAAAAGGTGGTGGGTTTGTGTGGTCCACATGGTTTGGATTCATCGGATTGAGATTTGGGATAGCCAATGGGAACTTGACATGTGGAGATAATGCTTCTTTTTATAGATATTAAAATGTTTAATGATTTTGATAATGTTTTAAAGAGCGGACCACCTATCTATTTAATTTTGTACCAGGTGAACCGGTTTGATCCGTTGGTTTCGCTTACTCGATATAGCAAAAGAAAAACGCAATGAATTGAGTTGTGGTACGTCTAATTATATGTGTCCAGTTTATTGGGAAAAAAGGAAAAAGAAAAACGCAATAAATATAGTTGTAGTACGCCCAGAAAGGTATTACATGTGTCCGGTTTATTGGAAAAAACGAAAGCGTTAAAAATTTGTTTAAACGTTTGATAATAAGGATATTTTTTATTAAAAAATGTAAAAAAGTTGTTTATATATACACACACACAAATCTTCACCTATATTGTTAATGGAAAAGCATGATGTTGAAAGAGCTTTTAAAAGGGATGAGTAGATTTAAGGCGACTCTAAACGTATCATGTGTATTCTTAGGGCACCCCTCTTATATGTAAAAGTGGAGAAATGGTGAGCTATAAACCATAGTGGATGCCTACGTTTACAAGCCTAGAATTTATCCTATTAAACACAATATGTCAACAATCACTCCTCATTAGGTATCATAAAAGGGGTGGCTAAACATTACCTCCCAATGCACGAGAGTTAGTACTTCTTTTAATGGGATAAGCCTCACCAAGTTTGTGAAAAAGGGTTAGTTTAACAACAATGAAGAAAAGTACATATCTATATGAACACAAGAATATAGTGACAAAATCTTATTAACTTGACCCAAACCAAAAAACCCGAATCTCCCAGATCTTACCAGATGTAAGATCAAACAACAGATCAGTACAGAACAACAGATCTACTGATAAGTTTTATCAGTTGATCTATACAAGACAAGACAAGATACAAACTATGAATATACGAACAAGAACAAATCCTAACAAAGATAAGAAGCAGTACTGAAGAAGAATCTAGATCTGCACAGTACCCACATTCTTTTATACTGGTCACAACAACAAGTTGCAACCTGCCCCCTGAGAATTGTCAAACTTTCACTTCAACCCTCCAACTTATACTCCTGTTGACTTGAACAAATATTAGTTACAAAATAAAAAACTTATAAAAATTGTTATAACAACTTCAACTAACAACAAAATATCGTAATTGTTTGCTCATGAATTACAAATTTAACCTTCATTTTTAACATTCCCCCATAATTCATGCAGCTAAACATATTAAACAACCCCAATTGTTCACATAAACTGTTATGTTGACTTGCACTCAGGCCTTTTGTAAAAACTTGCTTTTCAGTAGCAATTTTTTCTAGTTCAATCACCCCACTTGCAACGTTTTCCCTTAAAAAATGCAAGTCCAACTCAAAATGTTTTGTTCTTTCGTGAAAAACAGGATTCAAAGAGATTGATATAGCAGGCTTACTGTCACGAAACAATTTCACAGGCAAACTGAACTTAACTTTTAGTTCTTGCAATACATTTAGTATCCACATTATCTCGTAGGTAGCTGAGCACATTGCTCTGTACTCAGCTTCTGCTGACGACCTCGACACTACACTTTGTTTTTTACTTTTCTAAGAGATAAGAGTGTCTTCCAGAAATATTCCAAACCCAGTAACAGATTTTCGAGTTAAAATACACTTTGCCCAATCTGCATCTACATACCCCAACAAACACAAATCACTTGTCCTTTTAAACATAATTTCTTTACCTGGACATTGTTCAAGTACCTCAACAGTCTCAAAGCAATGTTCAGATGTGACTGACAAGGTTTGTGCATGAATTAACTTAAAAGTTGAACTGCATAACTTATATCTGGCCTAGTCAAAGACAAATATATTAACTTGCCAATTAACTTTTGAAAACCATTCACATTTTCCAACAGTACCTGTTCTTTGTCAGTTTTATTGGTAACCAAGTAACTTGCTCTATTGGAGTTACAACTGGTTTGCAGCCAAGATATCCAAATTCATTTAACAACTCTAGACAATATTTTCTTTGAGATAAGCAAATATTATTACCAGAGTACAAAACTTCTATACCTAGGAAATATCTTAATATTCCCAAATCTTTGATTTTAAAATTCTCACTAAGATAGACTTTATTTTCTCAATCTTATCAACACTATTTCCAGTTATAACAATATCATCAACATAAACTAACAGTACCAAAAAAAATATCTTTATCACTCAAGATAAACTAGAATGATCACATATACTTTAAACAAAACCAATTTTTACTAACACAGAAACAACTTCTCATTCCACTTTCTTGGTGCTTGTTTAGACCATAAAGTGACTTAACAAGTTTGCACACTTTTGTTTCATCACTTGAATACTATCCTTGTGGTAATGACATGTATACATCTTCCGTTAATGAACCATATAAAAATACATTATTTATATCAAGCTGATATAACGACCAGTTATTATTAACAGCCAATTTTATTATCAACCTAACAATAACCATTTTCACAACCGGAGAGAAGGTGTCATTAAAATCAATACCTTCTCTTTGATTATAACCTTTGGCTACTAATATAGCCTTATACATCTCAACTTCACCATTTGCCTTATATTTTATTTTGTACACTCACTTGCAACCTATTGGTTTTCTCCCTTTTGGTAAATCAACTAACTCCCATGTATTGTTCCTATAGAGAGCTTCCATTTCAGCGTTCATAGCTTCTATCCACCTAACATCTTTTATTGCTTCATTATAAGAATTAGGTTCTATAGTTTTATCAAGCCAGCAATCATAGACATATATCAACAGACAAGTTTGTATAATTCACAACCTTTTCAATGCCATATTTTACTTTTCCTTCTACAACAAAGTCATTAAATTTCCTAGAAAGAATACATTCCCTACCGGACTTCCTTATTTCAACCCTATCTCCCTCAGATGGGTTGTTCTCATCATTTGAAAGTCTTGTGTCCTCTGCCCTACCAGTTATAGGAACCTCACTTCTACTGTACTCCCTATTATTACTAGAGTCATTAATAGGGGCAACCAAAGTAGACCCTTCTGGTTGCTGATAAGGAATCCCATGAAAACCATTTAAATCCCCCTCTTCATCATTGGGAGTAATTGTGGTCTCAGAACCAGTGAATGTAGAGGTTTCAACACAATCAAAAAATTAAGTTGAGCAATAGTTTTATCAGTTTCAACATCTGGTGTATCCAACTAATGGACTTGAAAAGATAAACATTTCATAAAATTTGACATCCCTAGAATAAAACTCCTTTTTTTCATCCAAACTCCATAGTTTATATCCTTTCTTTAAGTTGGAATACCCAATTAAGACACACTTATTTGCCCGAAAAGAAAGTTTATCAGTTTCATTTAAAACAGTGCTGAAACATCAACATCCAAAGTTTCTAAGATGACTAAGAGAGGGCTTAAACCCATGTATTAATTCATAAGGACTTTTACCTAACAGCATAGAATATGGCAGCCTGTTAATGAAATATACTGTAGTTAGCACACAATCAGACCAAAACCTTAAAGGCAAACCACCCTGAAATAACAAAGCTCTATCCATATTCAAAAGATGTCTATGTTTTCTTTCCACCACACCATTTTGTTGTGGTGTGTGAGGACAGGATGTCTGGTGCAAAATCCCTTTCTTGTCACAAAAACTCCTCATTTGATTATTAATAAATTCAGTTCCATTATCTGATCTAAACACTTCAATTTTTTTCTCAAACTGAGTATGTAAAAGATTATAGAAACTAATAATATTGTCAAATACTTCATATTTATTTTTCAACAAATAACACCAAACTGACCTAGAATAATCATCTACCACAGTGAGAAAATATTTATAACCTTCCTTACTTGTTACTCTATAAGGACCCCATAAGTCAAGGTGAATCAAATCTCCTACACTCTTTGTTTTATGTTCACTAAGTGGGAAAGGAACACGCATTTGCTTGGACCTATGACACACTTCACAAGGACTATTTGCACCAGACTCTATCCCAAACTTCCTTGCAACTTGGTTAAAAATTCATCAGAGGGATGACCAAGTCTACTATGCCATATATTAGACTTAACCAATGAATTAAAACACATATTTGACACATTACTAGATCTATTAACAAAGTATAAACCATTTTCCTGTCTACCAGTCACCAGGACGTTCTTTAACTTTAAATCCTGAACAGAACACATGTCTTCATCAAATACAACAGATAACTTGTTATCCTTTACTAATTTAAACACAGACACAAGATTAACACTGTATTCAGGAACAAATAGTACATCACACAAGACTACACCATTTCCAAGATTAATATCTCCAATCTTTGTTACTTTAGCACATGTACCATTAGGATGACCAACTTTAATATAAAGTGCAGAAACATCTACACAATTATACATGTCTTTATCAACCATTACCATGTGTTGATTAGCACCTGAATCTATAACCCAATTATAATTGAAACCAACATTTACCATACTAGAACAACTCACAAAATTACCACATACACCATACATACTAGAGAATTTATTACAAACATTGGACTCACCTCCCAAATTACCAGATTGTTGCTCAGTCCAGGCTGGTCATTGACCAAACTCAACAATTTCGTTATTGTTCAGAAGTGAAAGGCATGTAAGAAATACTAGCAACCATATTTGATTTATTGTTTAACTAATATTCTTTCCTAACTGATTACTAGGTCTTCTTTTAAACCCTTGAGGATACCCAACAATTTCAAAACACCTGTCAACAGTGTGACCTAACATGTTACAGTGAGAGCATTTCAAATTCTGATTTGGACCTCTAAACACTTTCTTTTTAACATCAAAACTTGTGTTGGTTTTGGTTACAAAAGCAACATTACTTCCTTTTGACATACCACTAGATCCCCATGTGATTCTTCCCTAGACACAATTGATAAAGCACTTTTAACAGTTGGTAAAGGATCTCTAGTTAACAAGTTGGTTCTCACTAAATGATACACATCATCAAGCCCCATAAGAAATTGCATAAGTTTAATAAAGCACTAAAATTATTAAATTCTTTTGAGGCCTCACAAGTACAAGAAGGTAATTGTAAAATAGCATCTAGTTGTTTCCACAAAGTGTTCAATTTATGTTAGTATTCAGACATGAACACCCATTTTGAGTTAATGAATTTATCCTTTTATGAATATCAAACACCACAGACCCATCAACCCTTTCATAAGTTTCTTTCAAATCATTCCAAACATCTTTAGCTAGTTTTGAAAACAATTGACCAAGAAATAATTCTTCACAAACAGAGTTTAACAACCAAGTTAAAACAACTGGATTACACATGTCCCACTGTTTACCTAAAACCTCATCACCCTCAGGTCTTACACAAGTACCATCAATAAAACCAAACTTATTTTTTGCTTGCAAAGCTAGTTTCATACTACTAGACCATACATAATAGTTCTCAGTTCCTTTTAATTTTATTCCAACAATTGTTAAACTACTAGAATCACTTGGATGTATATACAAAGGATCTCCAATATCTAGTTTACTAAAGAGAGTCTAAGAAGACCCAACAACATCACCCATATTCACACAATCAAGAACAAACAATACTTAGCAGAACTTAAAATCAAACAAACAGATTTTTGTAAACAACAATACTGTGCCAGGGATCAAGATTCCAGGTTCATCACTCTTGGTGCCTGGACATGTCTTTACACAGTAAGTGTTGACCTAAACTTAATATAAAATGAATCAATACCAGTTATCAGCAAACCTTTACACATAACAAATGCAACACATAGCACAGAGACTCGATCAAGGCC